>JARHVA010003283.1:817500-1557500 GCA_037957365.1 Torreya grandis
TAGGCTCATATCAACATCATGTGCCCACTGACCCATTTTTCCTTAAAGTCACAATGAAGATGTATTAATATTTCATGAGGAGTGATAGTCCATGACCCATATATAAATACACCTACGTGAAGGTGAAGTCAAACCCATAAGCATCTAGGTGGTCACATCCTTTTCCAACAAATATTTCATACATAACAAATGAATTAAACCTAGATATTAGCATCAACATAATCATCACAAGCTAATGCTAGTGTCCGGAGCTCCTGAAGCATTAGATCTAAAATTTGATGATTGTTTTAGAATTGTCTTGCATATTGTTTCCTACCTGCTATAAATCCAACACTATGTTAGCATCAGAACCAACTAATTATATTACTTATTTTTCATTTCCATGCATATATTAATTTAAATTTATATATTTATCCTATACTTATCATAATAAATTTAATAAAAGTTTATATCTAAGTTTAACACTCAATTGGCCTTTTGTAGATCTAATTATCACCATTGTGCATTATAATTTTTATATTCTTAAACCTATTATATCACCAAGGTAGGATATAACCTCTTTATCCAATTTAGGGTTAAGTATATTCTTAATTGATAATATTATTAATATACTAGACCTATATACAATGGGTCATAATATAAGCACTTTTTTCTTAATGCTCATAAAATTATTAGCTTTTCTATAATGGACACGTAGTCATTTTTAAAAATATAATGTCATCATCAATTAATCAAATATTATTAAATTATGTAAATGGAAAAGTTAATACTATTAGATTATTAATTAGTGTTCTTATGTTTTTCATAATGGGCATGTTCCCATTCAACACTATCAAGATAAGAACATTATCAATTAATAATGAATAGTCTTACCTTGAGTAAATGGCCACATGCTCATTATACACAAGATATAAATACAATATTATTATTTAATAATATTATTAATGAGTTATTCTTTCTTAGTGCTCATAATATAGTTCATATATTATGTATAATGGGCATTCTTATCACTCAAAACATGCACATGTGGTTACAAAGGGCTCTCATGTGATAGATAGATTTTCATTATCTCACTGTAATAATGAGATCATCCCTAATGTGTGGGACTCTTTTTCTCCTTGGGATAAAACTTTGGAGTCTATCAATTTCTTTCTATTTTATATGCACATGGTGGAGGACCATTGCACATACCTACAAAGAGTAGAATGAAACTTAGAGGTAGTGTTAAACCTAAAATTAATAATAAAAAAATAAAGGTATAAGGTAAGATATTTATGGAATTTAAAAGGTGATGCACAAAGAATAGAGAGATCACCTCTACTACTTTGATGAACACACTACATATTTCTAAGAATGAAATAGTATCACACAAACTCCACCAAAAATTCATAAGTATTTCATATTGAGGCATGAGAACATAACACAATATTGAGAGTGGTGATAATTATCCATATTCAAAGCCTATGTAGGCCTAAATGCACATATAATACAACCTACAAATGAGTTCTTAATTCTACATAAAGGTGATGGGAATAGAAAATAATGAAAGGGATAAAAATTACCCACAAATAAAGAACAAAATACATAAATCACACATAATGTATAATAATAATGAAGGAAGGTGCACTCAATTCTCATTAAATTGTAAGGTTCAACCAATAAAAAGTTCTCTTGGAGGGAAATTTTTGGTAGCATAAGGGTGCCTAAAAATGTTGACCATTTTATAATGTAAAACATGGGATTTTATAGGCAATGAGAAACCCATAGGTCATTAATTAGAATCTCACCCAATATCAGGGAAATTGAGGATATCATGTGTTCATGTTCTAACAATATAAAATACACCCTGACATTTAATTCCATTTTGATCTAGTTCCATTGATATCTAATCAATCTCAAACATTATTTGCATTTATAGCAGTCACCTCTAATCCACTTGGAACATTATATTGATGTGTGGATGTGTAGGCATATCCTTAGGTTCTACCTCCTTATCCTAGATAGGGAATGGAGTTATCATGTGCCAATATTTATAAATTCTTCTACATGGATAATCACTTAATGTTGCACATAGAGTTGATTTCATAGTGCAAGCTTGAGTTTGTGAAGGCCATAGAGGTGAGACTCTTTGATTTGGCATCATACTTTACCATTTAAGTTTGAGGGAGTCTATAAATAAGGACACATAAGAGGATTAAAATATATTGAGTGTGTTCTTCATGATTTACAACCACTTTATACCCAATCTTTCTTATATTTCTTGAAGTTGGGAAGATTGATGTGATTTAATGCACACATCATGTTGATGTGGTAGAGGATATTTGCATGGGGTACATGTTAGAAATAATTGTATGTATGGATAAACACTTATTTTATATGAGGGTCGTAGATGATTATTGAGTGTAGGCATGGAGGGAAAGAATATACATGTTGGATTTATTTATGACAGCTTAATCACTACATAGGTGCACAACTAATTATGATGTCCCTTTGAGTTTAGCACCTTTTTCACACACATTTTAGACTTTAAATGTTCTATATATAAGTGCATGTGAGACTTTTATTTATAATTTTATGTGTTGAATTAATGTTATTGCAAATATGTTAGAGAGTTGTGAACTTATGCAAGGGACAATATGTAGTCTAGAGTGCAATCTATGAATAATGGAAAAACATATACAAATTTCTATGTTTGATCATGAGATATCATCTCTTGGACTTAATAAGTTCCTCAAAAAAATGTGTAGGAAAAATTAAAATCTCACGTGCATACACAAAATTAGATCTTGTTCTCGATGCACTTCCTTGGTTATCATTACCTCGATATTGGGAAACTCACACACATGGATTACATGTGAATTTAATTGTGTGCTTAGTATAATGGTACTAAAATACTTATTCATGGTATGTAACTAGGATTTATTCATAGGTTCACTTATACACTCAGTTGAGGTGTGGATCTACACCGATTGTCATTCTTAGGTGTTTGCAAGGAACATCCATGTTAAATACCGTTTTTGAGGGACTCATCACTATGCAGGCATGAAAAACCTTCTACATAGTGTCTTATAAACTCTATGTAGTTAGGGGTAAATTGGAGATTCAACACTTTTGACAACCTTTGTAGGTCACTTTCCTACTAGCAGGAATCTAGTAGGCTTTGAAGAAATTCACTAGGCATGGATTCTTTGAAGCCTAAAATCCATTCATCCATAGTGGTAATGTAATTTATGCACACTCTTCTTTACCCTAGATTCATGTGCATACCTTTATATAATACATTTACTATAGATCCTATACATTTTACCCACCTGATAAATGCTTAGCTTACTAGTGAATAATTGATCCTACCTCACAACAAATAGAGAAAATAAAGAACAAAAAATGTGTAAAATCACCTAAGGAAAAGGAAACATTTAAGCCTATGACCATACACACATGTATGTAGGAACTTTGGGAAAACAAAAACTACTCTAATATATACAGAGTGGAGAAGTGGGCATTAGACCACCTAAATCAAAACAAAAGAATCTTAGGTCTCCTTTGTTATGCATGATCACATTATCATGCAATAAGTAGAGTTTGGTGGGCATTGGTCTACTGGGAAAGAGGTGTGTGGAGAAGATAGCCTACTCAAGCTCCCTTTTAATGAAAAACTCTATCCAACTATACATGAGCCTCTCATCTAGATGGAATATATCTTTGAAGCTAAGCTAATCCCTCCTAGATTATTTTATGCCCAGTTGCACTTTTAGCTCATGCTAATCCTTATTAATCTCAAAAATCTCACCTTTTATGTTTAGGAAGCTCATGAACTTAGTGTACGTATCCTATTTATCACACATATTTTCCTCTGAGTCTAACATGTCTTTATAAATTATTCTATGATATGATTAGAAGGGTGAAAATGAAATCCACCTACTACTATAGATTTTTCCACATCCTTATGTTACTCATTGGGCTTGATCAACCTATTGGGAGCTTCAATTTCTTTGTCAGATCAAGAGTCCTATTATTATTCATTATCCTAAGGTTCACCTCTTATTCCCCCAATATTGGGTATGATAGGGCCATCCTTAAGTATATGACATGCTACCTAACATGTGTCAGCACTCAGGTTTTTGCTCTCATGAGTACCTTTGTCAAGAGATGTTAGTTTGATGTCAAGGATTGAGAAAGAATCCACTAGCTCATCCTAGAAGGAATCCTCCTATGATTATGATTGAATTTACAAGCCTATATCAAGATTATTAGGGCCTTCCTCCTAAAGCACTTAGTCCTTTTCAAGGCTTTGTTAAACCTTAAGGTCCTCCTCTATTACACCAAATGACAACTCATTTTCCTAAGAGAGATTCAATTCAAGCACATGAATGCATTCTAGACTTGTGTGAATCATGTTTTCCTTATCTAAAGCATCTACTTTATTTTCATCCTCATCCATTTGCTCATTATTCTATTTTTATAACTGATCACCTCATCTTATTCTTATAGTAGGATTGATCTCTTTGTATTACTGGCATAGAAGGTACTGATGATAACTATTTCTTTATCCTCATCCTCACTTCTAGTGTTCTCCTATTTATTTAGATGATATTCACTTTCCCTACATATAATGGGTCCTCCTTTGAAAATGGAGATGGTGGGATGGAAAGAGGGTTAAATTAATTAAGTAGGATTGGCCTTAATAAGTTTGGGTATCTTAAATTAGGATTATTAGTCCAAGAAGGTTGCCAAGATTGCGCCTAAGGCTCTTAGGGGAGAATGGGTTCAGGAGTTGGCATGGGTGTGGGCTATTTTAAATAAGAATAACCTCTAAAACATGGGATTTTAATACCAAAATTTTTGTAAGATGACTCATAATTCTTACCTTGCATAAAACTATAAATTTTGAGCACAAGAAATTCCTACCTCATAGACTGGTTTGTGGTTGCAAGAGAAGCTTGTCTAAAACTAAGGATGGAAGGGACTGCTTGAGGCTTAATTCCTTGGGTTTGCCTAAGTAGTTGATGTATTTAATCTTTTTTGGATACTATTTGCCTATCCAAGCATTCCTCTTTATACCTTTATTACTCCCTCATTTGTTGTTGGTGGATGTGATCTTGGTAATTAGACTCTTCTTGCTCCTTATTATACTCTTTCTCTTCATCAACCTCCCTCATTTGTTCATGGTAAATAAGGCATATATCATTTATTCTTAGTTGGGTTTGGTTAGGCATATATCATTGATTCTTATTTTGGGTATATGGTAAGATGAATGGGAGAAACATAGCCTTTAAAGGATTGATTATAAGCATGAGCATGTTGTTAGGAAGATTGAATGAGGGTGGGAGGGAAGAAAACACTATGAGCGGGATGATATTTAATTATGATACGGCTATCTAGAATAAAACCAATAGCATTTTTAGTTGGATGTGGATGTTATAAGGGCATATAAAATTCATTTTCACAAAAAGGGGAGTGAAAGGACATATTATTAAGCACTCAAACTACTTCAATTAGTATATGTAATTATTGGATTTATCATGGTTTTGAAGAAACTACACTTAATGGCAAGTTTCACTAAATAAGACACCAAAATCCTTCAATGGATTATGTAAGGATCACTAAAATTTATCCTACCATGCATGCCAGCAACTGTTATCACTCAAAATGTGTACCTATGGTTATGAAGGGCTCTTTCATGCCATAGATATATTCATTATCTTTCTCTAACAATGGGATTATTTCCCAAGGTGTGGGACTATTTTGTTCCTTGGGATGAATTTTTATATTAGGTAAACTTACTTCTATTCTAGATTCACCTAGTTTAGGACTAGTGCACATACCTATAAAGACTATATTGGAATATAAAGCTAGTGTTAAATCTAAACTTGATAATGGGAAAAAAGAGGGAGAAGGTAAGATATTACTAGAAATTAAAAAGTGAT
This sequence comes from Torreya grandis, assembly GCA_037957365.1. Classification (NCBI taxonomy): domain Eukaryota; kingdom Viridiplantae; phylum Streptophyta; class Pinopsida; order Cupressales; family Taxaceae; genus Torreya; species Torreya grandis. Next base: position 823,428 of record JARHVA010003283.1, read on the forward strand.
GCACCAATAATAGAGTGAACACCTCTACTACTTTGACAAACACACTATAAATTATTAATAATGAGACAATACCATATAGACTCCATCATGGACACTCCAAATTCATAATTATTTTGTATTGAGGTGAGGGAACACAACACAAAACTGAGAGGGATGAAGATTATCTATAGTCAAAGCCTAATTAGACCTAATTTCACAAATAATATGACCTACAAATGAGTTCCCAATTTTAGACAAAGGTGTTGGGAATGGATATCAATGAAAGGAATGAAAATTACCCATAGACAAATATCAATAAACAAAAATCACACATAAGATACAATAAGAATGAAGGGATTTGAGCTCAATTCTCATTAAAGTACAAGGTTCAACTAATAAAAGTGATCTTAGGAGGTAAATTTCTGTAGTGTAATGGTGTCTAAAGATGTTGACCATTTTATAATTCAATACCTAAGCTTTTCTATGCAACAAGAACCCATGGGTCATTAATTATAATTTCATCCACTATCAAGTTAGTTGGGATGTTCATCAGAGGATATCACGTTCCCATATTCTGAAAATCTTATAACTACCCTAAAATTTAATTCCATTTTTATCTAGTTCCCTTGATATCTAATCAAGGTCAAATGATATTCACATTTATAGTGGTCACCTTGTAATCTACCTTATCTATTCTATTGACGTGTGTTCATGTAGGAATATCATTAGGTTATGCCTAATCATCCTATGCAATAAATAGATATATCTCATGCCCATATTTTTAAAGTCTTGCATGCATATGTGCACTAAATGTTTCACATAGATTTGGATGTGTAGTGTGGTTGTGTGTTTGTAAAGGGCATAAAGGTGAGATGCTTCGATTTGGCATGGGACTTCACCATTTAATTTTGAGGGAGTATGTGAACAATTGAAATTAGAAATAAATTTAAAAGTAAATAAAATAAGTATGACTATGACTAATCATCTAAGAGTTTACCTAAACATAAATAAAAATATCACAAGATGGATATTACATAATTTTCATTATAATTATTTTAAAATATAAAATAGAGTAGGAAGAAGTCATAAGTATAAAATGAATGAGTTTCTAATAATTTTTTTCCTATGATACTAAAATTGTAGACAAATAAGAGTCAATACTATATAAAATAACTCTGGTGCATAGAATCTACAAGAAGATTACACAATAACCCAGTAACTTCTAATAAATTTTTTGTATGAAACTTCATTTATAGAGATGTAAGAGTCAAGCTATTGGAAAAAAATGAAATTAAGGAAAGGACCTACAAGGTGATTTCAAAAGGACTCAATTTTTTATAATTATTTTTACATTAAAATAAATTTATAAATAGATAATAATACATCCAAAATTAGATTACACTACAACCATGTATTTTCTATTTCCATTTTTTATGTGAATGTTGCATTATATTTTACTTCTAAAATAAATTGATGTTTAAGTGAGATTAAAATTGACATTTGAACTTAAAAATAGAATGAAATTTACATGTCATTTTTATGTATATTTAATTTTTATAGAATAATAAATAAGATACAAGGAAAAAAGTTATAGCATAGTTATATTTATTATATTTCTTGCTCTTCATGCCAATAGAATTTGATGTTTTATTTATTATTATTCATTCTAACTAAATAAAATAATTTGAATTTTGTAGTTATTCATATATTTTTCGTTTGTCTCCATTTTTAATGTCTTTCAATTCATTATTTCTATCCCTAATAATGTTAGAATTCATAAAACTTGATACAACTTTCTATCTATAGTGTTGGTGTTAGTATTATCTCATTATATGTGGTAAATATTGTCACTTTAACTTACACCCAATGAGGAGGTGAATAATGTCTCCTAATTCAAGTGGCACAATGGAACCACCTCAATGTTGTGGGTCACTAAATGTGAGGTGGATCTCTACATTAGGGGCTAGTTCCCCTTGATGCATCACTATAGCTAAATCTTACTACTAATAGTTGGGGGGATAAAAATGGATAAGAATATTTTAAATCAAATATACTCTATGGAAGGTGATACACCAAACATATTCTCTACTCACACCAAGAAGTATGCACATTCACTTCATCCAATGATAACCTCCTCTCTCACATCAATGTTTCAACATGGGGTCTTAGAGATAGCTTAGGCTAGGAGGACTTAGACAATAGGAATTGTAAGACACACTAATAAATATGCTACTCACTACACCTTAAATCCCATTAGTCACTTCTTTCTAACCTACAAAAGAGAGATTACAAAACACAAGGTATTAGGAAGAGTAGCATGTGAAGGTAAACAAAGCTACACTATCACAAGATAAAAAACCATTGTGTACACTTATAAAAATATTTAATGAGGTAAAAACAACTATATTTATTATCTCAAGGCAAAAATTTGGTAGGGCTTCACCATACCAAGGTGGAAAGATCCATTACAATTCCAAAAAGGCTAGTTTATATAGAGAATATGAGAGGAGAGAGAGAAAAGGAAGCTCAAAATTCATTAAACACTTGTCCAACTAAAAATATGCACTTATAACCAAGAAGTATGCACTTATAACCAAGAAGTATGCACATGCACTTCATCCAATGGTAACCTCCTCTCTCACATCAATGTTTCAACATGGGGTCTTAGAGATAGCTTAGGCTAGGAGGACCTAAACAATAGGAATTATAATACACACTAATAAAAATTTTACTCACTACACCTTAAATCCCATTAGTCACTTCTTTCTAAACTACAAAAGAGAGATTACAAAACATAAGGTATTAGGAAGAGTAGCATGTGAAGGTAAACAAAGCTACACTTTCACAAGATAAAAAACCATTATGTACACTTATAAAAGTATTTAATGAGGTAAAAATAATTATATTTATTATCTCAAGGCAAAAATTTGGTAGGGCTTCACCATACCAAGGTGGAAAGATCCATTACAATGCCCAAAAGGCTAGTTTATATAGAGAATATGAGAGGAGAGACAGAAAAGGAAGCTCAAAAGTCATTAGACACTTGTCCAACTAAAAATATGCACTTATAACCAAGAAGTATGCACATGCACTTCATCCAATGATAACCTCCTCTCTCACATCAATGTTTCAACATGGGGTCTTAGAGATAGCTTAGGCTAGGAGGACTTAGACAATAAAAATTATAAGACACACTAATAAATATGCTACTCACTACACCTTAAATCCCATCAGTCACTTCTTTCTAACCTATAAAAGAGAGATTAAAAAACGCAAGGTATTAAGAAGAGTAGCATGTGAAGGTAAACAAAGCTACACTTGCACAATATAAAAAACAATTGTGTACACTTATAAAAATATTTAATGAGGTAAAAACAACTATATTTATTATCTCAAGGCAAAAATTTGGTAGGGCTTCACCATACCAAGGTGGAAAGATCCTTTACAATGCCAAAAAGGCTAGTTTATATAGAGAATATGAGAGGAGAGAGAGAAAAGGAAGCTCAAAATTCATTAAACACTTGTCCAACTAAAAATATGCACTTATAACCAAGAAGTATGCACTTATAACCAAGAAGTATGCACATGCACTTCATCCAATGATAACCTCCCCTCTCACATCAATGTTTCAACATGGGGTCTTAGAGATAGCTTAGGATAGGAGGACTTAAACAATATGAATTGTAATACACACTAATAAAAATGCTACTCACTACACCTTAAATCCCATTAGTCACTTCTTTCTAACCTACAAAAGAGAGATTACAAAACACAAGGTATTAGGAAGAGTAGCATGTGAAGGTAAACAAAGCTACACTTGCACAAGATAAAAAAAATTTGTGTACACTTATAAAAATATTTAATGAGGTAAAAAAAACTATATTTATTATCTCAAGGCAAAAATTTGGTAGGGCTTCACCATACCAAGGTGGAAAGATCCATTACAATGCTAAAAAGGCTAGTTTATATAGAGAATATGAGAGGAGAGAGAGAAAAGGAATCTCAAAATTCATTAGACACTTGTCCAACTAAAAATATCAGTTATTTTTGAATTTAAGAGAGATATGGGGTGATCCATGAAATTTTAGGAGCTACAAGTGTCATCTCAAATCATCCAAATCTTGAAAAGTGGTCTAAAACTCCTTTCCTTGTACAAAAAATTATTCCTCATGATTTATCTTCCAAAAATACCTTATCACTACATATGATCAAGTATGATGATTGGTCTAAGTGGGAGGGATTTATAAAAATCCATCACATGAATTGGATTATCCTCTAATAATTCATATCATTTTGGTCATGTACAATCATCCATGACAGTCTCAAAATGACTCCTTTCCATGCACCTCTCACACTTGGCACCCAAAACCTTCCCAATTTAAAAAATTTATCCATTCACAATGAGGGATGACATGTTTCAAATGTGTTGATAGCATTATTTTCATCAAATATACCTTAAAAGGCTTCCCAAATGGAGTTTCACTCTCTTTCACCAAGTGATCACTATCTGTCCATTGGACTGGTTAAAATGAAATAGATGGAAAATAAACTTAGGAGATGAGATAACTCAACAAATGGATATGAGGACTTATAAAAAGTCCTAAACTTTCTCCCAAAGGTTGTTTTATCATTTAGAACCCTTTACACCTAAAAAACACACAAAAATGTCAAATAAATACCTATTCTAGACCCATCCATATAGGTCTATATATAAAATTAGCATTATAAGGTACCTAAGAGATTATAATATAATTTATAAAATTTTCATTTCCTTTCCACCCCATTTGGATGCTTCATTTTTCTTCCTTCCCCAATTGGGTCCTTATGGAGTGTTTGCAAGTGTTTTTGGATTCACCTGGACTCTTAACATTTGTTCATAGCCATGGCACATTAGAAACATCTCTCAATTCCACTAAGGTCTTCTTATAAACCCTAAATAACATCTAAAAATACATTAGGGTCCCATGCATAAGTTCATGAAAGTTTCAAGAACTCTAAGTTGGCATTCAAGCCCTTTCCCTACATTTTATGAGGTCTATAAACATTCTCAAGCCCAAAATGGTTTTTTGGTGACCTTAATTGAAAAATATAGGTCTATAAACCTATTTAAACATCCTAAAAACATGTTTCTATCATCATAATATTTCACCAAGATCTTAGAACTAAAACTGACCCTTGTTTGGCATTAGGCCTAAACCTTGTCTAAAGGGTCTGCCTGTTACCTTAGGCTTATGATGATATTTTTATGTTTTACATAAATTTATATAGTTTTAATAATTCATTTAAATTCCTATTGACATTATTCAAATCATTATAATGATTTATAAAGTTTGGAATTGGAAGTGACCTTTCATTTGGCCCCCTAGCCTCAATTTTGCATATGGGATGTGACTTCAACCTTTGTTGCCCAGGGCACCCTATTTTCCTTCATACATCATAAAAAGGTTTTCCATATTTTTTTATGTTTTTACCATATACATAAACCATATTAAATTATAAAATTGACTTTTGGTCCACTATCCTTTCCTATCACTTAAGCTTTGGATGATTTAGGCATGGGGAGAGTACACTAGCTCTGAGACAAAATAGAGTCATATTGTCTTATTTGTTTGTGAAAAGTGAATATTTTTGAAGCTTTATAATGTCCTAATGAACAATTTTACCAAATTATTTTACTTAATTCCATGGTTAGGTGGTCTAACCATCTCAATATGCCTAAAAAGGTGTCAAAACCCCTATTTTTTACATGTTTTCCTTCAAATCACCTATGGATTGTCTATCCAAACATATATCATGATTCCAATATTCATATAAATTATAATAACGTTTATTTTATTCTCATTTATCTTATTAAACCATTCAAAACCCTTTTCCTTAGTGAATTCCCATACTTGCATAGTGAACCAAGGAGTTTCCAAGCTTGTTGTACAGACTATTGTTCTCTTGCTAGGTAGGAAATATGTTTGGTCATATTGGGATGGTATTAGGAATGTTTTAAAATATATTTTATCATATTTAATCATGTTATAATCAATTTAACCTTCCTTTCCTCTCTAGACTGTCAATGTTCCATCTAGACCTACGTTTGCTTGAACCCTGTTGGACCCTATGAAGGCTTATTTCTTCCTTGAGAAAAGTATAAATACCTATGATACATGTTCATTAAAATTATTATTAATTATATTTATCATTATTAAGCTTCCATTCCCTATATCTCTGCACTTCATAACCAAAATGGCTATTTGACCAACTCAGCTGAGACCCCCTACCTACTGACCTGAAGGTGTTGATGTGTGTTCATGATGCATAAATTAAATGATTTAAAAACATATTGAAGTATCCATACTCATTTCATATTAAATTTTACTCATTTACTCATTTTCTATAGCATTAGAATTATTGAAAGCACTATCTCCCACCCATTGTCTGTCTCAATCCCTACAGGCCTGTAGGTGATGATTTGGGGTCACATAAGGTGTTCATGATGATGGTTAGACCTAAAATTTATCCCATAATGTGGAAAAATATTTTTATTATACCTATCACTATTTAATGATTTCAACCCATACTAGTTCTCCTTATGATGAGTCACACCTTCACTGAGACAATCCATCCTGAACCTTGCTTGTAGGTTATCTCCATGCCTTTCATGAGTGATCATGATGACACAAGACTAATAATGCATAAAAAAATTCCTTAAAACATGTTTCATCCTTACAAATTTTATAAGTACCTTAAATTCATGACTGTACTATAAGATAGTTGACTGTCTTCTTTGCTTCAGTTGTAGGTGCACATTCTACATTATGTATGAATAAAGGATGATCTTGGGAAGGTGTCAAATCATTCACACTCCATCATTATGATCCCTTGATCCATAAAATTCCTTAATCCATGTTAAAATTATTCAATCATAAATCATGGTTTGAAGTTGATAAAATTAGGTGACAAAGGTCTTTTTGAGGTAGTTTCCTGTAGATATCACTAATAGGATTCAGGGTTTTTTGGCAACTTTGAATCTCCAAAAGACCCCTCTTCCTTTATTTGTTTTGATTACAACCTTGTGAAATACTTTTCCATACCAGGTAAAAAAACATAATTCCCCAAAATGCATCAAGATATCCTTCATCCATGTTATATGATGTTTGTAAAAACTACAGGTTCTCTATTTGGTACTTTTAGGGCAGATAGTCCTAAACACAATCTTCCTTTTCTCCACATGATTGATGCCTCACCCTACCATATTGACACCCTAATATGAATTATAAAAACCTTATTATCATAACAAGGTATCTCAAAATTTCAGGCTACCACCATTTAACCATATAGGTCCCTTTGGGTATTCTACTCAGCCACCTATAGGTGATGATTTAGTATGTTCTACATAAGTAGGATATGAAGTTGACAATAATAGGTCAAGTAAAATATTACAAAACCATTAAAATTAATTGATAAACCTTTTAAAAAATTCTCCATAAATTCACACCTGGAAACATATTCAACATAAAACTCCTAATGTGGAAAAACACCTCAAAATACATATGTTGACTGTAGAGGGATGACAGTGAGTAGAAGCATAACTTGAGCATTATTTTGACATGTTAAAGATTAAATACTTGTTCCATAATCTCAAAATATATATTAATGGTTCATACATCTTAAAAAACCTTCATGTTCTCATCCCAACTTAGAAAATCCCTTCAATACACATGTAGGTGCATAAAGAGTAGGCAGTTTGCAAACCAACCAAGCCTAGAAGAGGCTCCTTTGACACTTGATGATATTTGTGCTATAAATGTGATGGATAATCTATGTATAGATATAATAAACACATTAAACCATCAAAACTATCAAATCAAAGCAAATTCTTTTGAAATAAGTGCAAATAGTGACCCCTCTTGTATGAGAATGCATAAAAAGTTGCCTGAGGTCTAAATGATTGTTTATAAAGGAGGAGGCATAAAAATGAAACTTATTGATATGTATTTGAATTAAACTCAGATCCCTTTATTTCCATAAAAGCATTCCTCCCAAATCTAGCTATACAACCCACACCAATTATTGGAAACTGACCCTCCTTAGCTTGCAAAGGCAAAAAGGAAGGAAAATAAGCAATAATTGAACTTTTTGACATATTACTTACAAACCATTTTTTTAAGGAGTTTAATAATATAATAATTATCTTACCCACATTTATACCTGATGGTGAGCTCAATAAGTCCTTATAAGTGCCCAAAAGGGCCTAAAAATAAGGAGATACTGCTACTCTCTGCACATAACTACCTTTTAGACTGACCTCTAACTATTCCTGATAGATCCTAACCTACTCCATGTTTAAATATATCTTTGTGACAAATTTTCCTCATTGAAATTCTATACAAGTCATTTATTATGCTAAAAATATGGCCAAATGACATTTTTTGCATATAAAGCATGGTGAAGGACAAATATATGACTTAGAAACAATTTAGGACACCTAAATGACCACATTAAAATATTTATAACATAATTTTAACCTTTGACCAAGTTTTACTAGGCCTGAATTTGGTTTACTTTGTTTGACTAGACTAGTACAAGGATAATGGGCTTAGACCAAGGCTAAAGGAAGGATAAGTAAAGTGTCTAGACCACTATAATACCCATATAGGACATGTATAAACTTATAAAAAAAATTATAAATGTATGGGTTGACCCATTCTGACCAAAGGTCAAATTTTATCAACACTTTTAGTAATTCTTAGGGGTAATATGCTTGCCTATGTTAAGGACTAGTAGCTTTATCCTATCCATTGGGAAAAGAGAATCAAAATGCACTTGGAAATAGTAGGGATAGACCTTGAAATTAACAACAAGATAGTTTTTTTACCTCAAAACACTCAAATTAAATAAAAACATCTAAAATACCAAGGAAAACACACAAATAAAAAACACCCTTGTGCTACTAAGCACTTATGGAACACAAGAGACAATTGAAAGTAAAAAAATATATGTACATTCAACTTACACAAACATACCTCCCTTCCTAGATCAAAATGGAAGTACCTTAGATCTCCTTCCCCACTAGATGAATGAGGATGCCAAGCATGCTTCCTCTTGGATGTGGTGTTATATTACTCATGTTTTCTTTTTGCTCCTTGGCTTTGTATGTTGTCTAATGGAGTCATCTCCCATAAGTTTCCAAAGTAGATAAGGTCCTCTTGAACCTAGAAACATGCTTCATGTTGTTCTCATTTTATCTCCTTATGACAAATTTGTATATCCATGCATGGGATAGCTTGCTGAAAGTTTAGGTATTCTTGAAGGATATTATTATACTTCTCACTTGTTACAACTTCTTCAAATCCTTCAATAAGTGTTGTATCAGGATATTTTGGAATTGTTTCTTTCTTAAATTATTCCCTAATGTTGGTAGAGGTAGCTTCATAGGTGGTTGTAGAATCAACCTTCAAGTCTCCTTCAGAAGGCCCAAGATCAATTTTTTAACTATCCTCAAAGGGCCCAAGATCATCATAGATTTCCCCATAATAAGCTAGGATTTCTTGATGATGATGTTCTTGAATATTTGACAGCTTGCCAACATCTTGGGTTTATTTCATTAGGAACTTTGTCTTCTCACATTCTTCATACTCCTTGAACATTTGCACATAGGTTTGCCACATGTCTTCCTTTTGAGACAAAAAATCATGCTTACCATGATTTTTACTTAGCTCCCAAGGACTTATATGACCCTTGAGGCCTTTAAATTCATTACATATGTCTTCAAATTTATGCCACAAACCATCATCCTCTGACTGGTCAGCATCATTAAAAGAACCAACAAGAGAAACCTCTCCCTTTTCTTCTTTAGAATTTAAAAGAACTCCTTCCAAGGCATATTTTTCAACATAAGGAACATCATATTCACAATTATTTATCTTCTTCTCATCATTAAGCCAATATAAAATCTCTATCTCTTCCTCCCTATTAGTGATGCCAATATTAGGCATCTCAAAAATAGGAAGCTTAGCCAAAGAATATTCCCAAGTAGCAATGTAATCCTCAACATTAGAAGGGAAACATTGATTAGTTAGAGGATGTGGAAAGATGGTTTTAGTGTATTCTTAAGTAGGGGTGGGAGGGAGTTAAGGGGTTTCAAGTTTCTCTCCCCTTCTAATTTCTCCACCTAAACATGATTTATTTCTTTCTTCACAAGCTGCCAACACTTCTTTCCATCTTCAGAAGGTAGGCTTAGAGATGTTTTCATGGGATTGAGATGTTAATGAAGGGATAAATGATATGTTTATGAAACTTAGGGTTTCCTTGGACTTGGAAACTTGATTACAACTTGGAAAAGTAGGCTTTCAAAGTTCATTTCATGTTGCCATGATAGATTGCCTTAAAATCTGATTGGCCAATTGAATATCTTTTTCAAGATGAGCCTCAGAACCCAAACTTCCTTTATCATAATATTATCCAAATATAACAACTTACTCAGCCATGGTGTCCTTCTTCTTTTGGCTTTTCTCATGGATGGAATTCTAAGAAGGGAAGCTTTGGGGAATACATGAAGAACTTGGGACATTTTGGAACATGCTTGGATTAGCATCTTGTGTGGGCAAAGTTGACACACTCAAAGGTTGATGTGGGGTATATTGAGGCTGAAAAGATTGAGTTATTTCATGATCTCTTAATCTATCCTCTGGATGTAAAATCAGGCCACAAATATCAAACATCTCATAGGTAATATTTTTCTAATTATCTCTCTCTATAGGCATCCACTCCTTTTTGACTTGTTCCAAAGAATCCCTTACACTCTTAATACAAAAACTAGGGATGAATTAACCATAACCATATCTAGTGTCAAGTTATAACATGTAATATTTGTATCCAATAAGAGTCTTTTTGAAACTATCAATGGGATGACTTGGAGGAGAACCAAGTGGACTAGGTGAAGCATAAGATGGAGAGGGCTGATTATAGGCAATATAGTGCTGATAGGGATCATGACAAGGTTGAACAAGGATTTATTCAAATTGATAAGGAATGGGACAAGATGGGTAAGTTTCACCCACTTGTGTGAGACAAAACCCAAAATTAAAATGATCTATAAAAATTGTGAGAAGTGTGTAGAACATGAAAACAACTTCAATAATAATACATGGACTATTTTACTAGTAGATTTATACTTGGAGTCACCATTGGTGTTTAGTAAAATTACCTCCAAAAGCTGGTATCTTGAGAATAACACTAAAACTCCTCAAGGAATGGACCTCTTATCCCACCAAGCATGCCAAAAAAAATTGTCACTTGAACTTACACCTAATGAGGAGATGACAAGTCTCTCCTCATTCAAATGTCACAATGGAACCACCTCAGGGTTATGGGTCACCAAATATTAGGTGGATCTCTAGATTAGGGGCTAGTTCCCCTTGATGCATCACTATAGCTCAATCTTAATACTAACAGTGGGGGGTATTAAAATGGATAAGAATATCTGAAATCAAATATACTCTATGGGAGGTGATACACCAAACATATTATCTGCTCACACCTTTTGACATGCACTTAGAACCAAGAATAAGTATGCATATACACTTCATCCAATGACAACCTTCTCTCTCACATCAATGTTTCAACATGGGGTCTTGGAGATAGATTAGGCTAGGAGAAATTATACAATAGGCATTATAAGACACACTATTAGATAGGCTACTCACTACACCTACAATCCCATTAGGCACTTCTTATTGAACTGTAAAAGAGAGATTACAAAACACAAGGTATTAAGAAGAGTAGCATGTGAAGGTAAACAAAGCTACATTTGCACAAGACTAACAACCATTATGTACACTTAGTGAAATATTTAATGAGGTAAAAAAACTATATTTATTAGCTCAAGGAAAAAAATTGGTAGGTATTTAACATACCAATGTGGAGAGATCCATTACAATGCCAAAAAGGCTAGTTTATATAGAGAATATGTGAGGAGAGAGAAAAGAAAGCTCAAGAGACATTAGACACTTGTCTAATTTAAAATATAAATTATTTGTTTATGTAAGAGAGATATTGGTGATCCATGTAATTTCAAGAGCTACAAGTGTCATCTCAAATCATCCAACTCTTATAAAGTGGTCTAAAACTCCTTTCCTTGGATAGAAAATTGCTCCTCATGATAGGTCTATCAAAACTACCTTATCAATAAATATGAACAGGTATAAGGATGGGTCTAAGTGAGAGGGGTTACTAAAAATCCCTCACATGCATTAACTTATATTCTTATCATTTCTATCATTCTGGCCATGCACAATCATCTATAATAGTCTAAAAATGACTCCTTTCCATGTACCTCTCACACTTGGTACCCAGAACCTTCTTAATTTAGAAATATGGTAAATTAAAAAGGAGGGATGACATGTGTCAAAGGTTTCCATTGCATCAGTTTCATTAAATAGGCCTTAAAAGGCTTCCCAAATGGATTTTTACTCTCTTTCACTAAGTTACTCTCTTTCACTAAGTGATCACTATCTATCCACTAGACTGGCTAAAATGAAATAGATGGAAAATAGACTTAGGGGATGAGATAGCTCAAAAATGGATATTATAATTTAGAAAAAGTTATAAAATTTATCCCAAAGATGGTTTCATCATCTAGAACGCTTTCACACCTATAAAACATAAAAAATGTCAAAGAAAGCCCTGTGATGGACCCATATATATATATCCATATAGAAAATTAGAATTGAGGGGTGCCTAAGAGATTCTACTAAAATTTCAAAAAAAATCATGGCCTTTCCACCCCATCTAGATGCTTCAATTTGCTTCCTTCCCCAATCAGGTCTTTATAAAGGGTTTGCAAGGGTTTTTGAGTCAATTGGACTCTTAACATTTGTTCATAGCCATGGCAGGTTATAAATCTATCTCAATGCCACTAATTTATTCTTAGGGACCCTCCATAACATCTCCAAATACCTTAGTGTCCCATTCATAAGTTCATGAAATTTTTAAGCACTCCAAGTTGACATTCGAGCCCTTTCCCTGCATTTTGTTATGTCTTTGAATGTTATCGAGCCCAAAATGGTTTTTTGGTGGCATTAATTGTAAACTATATATCTAGACACATTTAAATATCCTAAAAATATTTTTTCATAATCATAGTAGTTCACCAAGAGCTTAGAACTAAAACTGACCCTTGTTTGGCATTAGGCCTAGACCTTGTTTAAAGGGTATGCATGTTACCTACAGCTTATGATGATATTTTAATGTTTTCCATACATTTATATAGTTTTAATACTTCATTTTCATTCCCATGAACATTATTCAAATCATTATAATTCTTTCCAAATTCTTTAATAGGAAGTGACCTTTCATTTGGCCCCCTAGCCTCAATTTCACCTATAGGATGTGACTACAACCTTTGTTGCCTAGGGCACCATGTTTTCCTTAAAACCTCATAGAAAGGTTTCCCATGTTTTATTATGTGTTTCCCATATATAAAGACCATATTTAATGATAAACTTGACTTTTGGCCCACTATTCTTTCCTATCTTTTAAGATTTGCATAATTTAGGCATGGGGAGAGTACACTACCTCTGAGACAAAATAGAGGCATATTTTCCTATTTGTTTATGAAAACTGAATTTTTTGGAATATTTATAAGTTCTTAATGACAATTTTTACCAAAGTGTTTTACCTAATTACATGGTTATGGGATCTAACCATCTTAATCTACCTTAAACCCCCTATTTTTTGCATGTTTTCCTTCAAATCACCTATGGGTTGTATCTTCAAACCCATATCATGATTAAAATATGAATATACATTCTTATCACCTTTTTTTTCTAAATTATCTTTTGAATCCATTCAAAACCATTTTCCTTAGTGAATTCCCATACTTGTGTAGTGAACCAATGAGTTTCCAAGCCTGTTGTATGGACTTTTATTCTCTTGCTAGGTGGGAAAGATGTTTGGGAATATTGGGAGGTTCTTAGGAATGTTTGGAAATATATTTTATCATAATGGATAATTTTATAATCAATTTACCCTTCCTTTCCTCTCTAGATAATCAATGTTCCATGTAGACCTACATTTGTTTGAACCCTATTACATGTGAGAATAGAGGCCTAAAACCCTATGAAGGCTTGTTACTTCCTTTATAAAAGTATAATTACATATTATAAATTATCATTCAAGTGATTATTAATTCTCTTTACCCTAATTAATATTCCATTCCCTATATCTCTGCACTTCATAACCAAAATGGCTATTTGACCAACTTAGCTAAGACCCCCTGTCTATTGACCTGAAGGTGTTGATGTGTGTTCATGATGCTTAATTTCAATGCTTGAAAAACCTATTGAAGTCATTATCCTCATTTAATATTAATTTTAAATCATTTACTCATTTTGGATAGCATTAGCATTATTTAAATCACTATCTCCCACCCACTACCTATCTCAATCTATACAGGCATGTAGATGATGATTTGGGGTCATATGAGGTGTTCATGATGTTGGTTAGACCTTGCATGGATACCCTAAGGTGTAAAAATGTTTTTATTATACCTCTCACTATTTAATTCTTTCAAACCATCCTATCTCTCCTTATGATGAGTCATTGCTCCTTGACTAACGTAGTCCATCTTGAACCTTTTCTGTAGGTTATCTCCATGCCTTTCATGAGTGATTATGATGCGATAAGACTCCTAATGTATCCAAAAAGGAATTAAAATATTTTGTATCCTTCCAAAGTTTCTAATTACCTTACAACCCTAGTTATACTCCAAGCTAGTTGACTATATTCTTTGCTTCAGTTGTAGGTGCACATTTTACCTTGTGTACGGATAGAGGATGATCTTGGGAAGGTGTCAAATCATCCACACTCCCTCATTATGACCCCTTGATCCCTCAAAGTACTTTATCCATGTTAAAACCTATTCATTCATGAATCATGGTTTTAAGTTGATAAAATTAGGTGACAAAGGTCTTTTTGAGGTAGTTTCCTATAAATATCATTGATAGGATTCAGTGGGTTTTTTGGAAACTTTAAATCTCTAAAAGACCCCTCTTCCTTTATCCTTTTCTCTTAAAAACTTTTAAAATCCTTGGACATACCATGTGAAACAAACCTAAACCCCAAATATTCATCAATATCTCCTTCATCCATGTTATATTATGTTTGCAAAAACTAAAGGTTCTCTATTTGGTACTTTTAGGGCTGATAGTCCTAAACACAATCTTCCTTTTCTCCACATGATAAACACCTCACCCTACCATATTGAAACCCTCATATGAATTGTAAAAACCTTATTATCATAAAAATTTCTCTCAAATTTTCAAGCTACCACCATTTATCCATATAGGTCCCTTTGGGTATTATGCTTAGCTACTTGTAGGTGATGATTTAGTATGTTCTACACAAGCAAGATATGAAGTTGACAAGAATAGGTCAAAGAAAATATTCCAAAACCATTAAAATTAACTAATCAACATTCAAAAAAAATTATCCATCAATTCACACCTGGAACCATATTCAACACAAAACTCCCAATATGGAAAAACACCTCTAAATACATATGTTGATTGTAAAGGGCTAACAATGAGGAGAAGCATAAATTGAGCATTGTTTTGACATGTTGAAAGTTAAATAATTTTTCAATCATCTCCAAATATATATTCATGGTTCAATCATATTAAAAAACCTTCATGTTCTCATCCTAACTTATAAAATCCCTTCAAGACACTTGTAGGTGCGTAAGGAGTAGGCAGTTTACAAACCAACCACGTCTAGGAGAGGCTCCTTTGACACTCAATGATATTTATGCTATAAAGGTGATGGAGAATATTTGTATAGATATTATAAACAAATTAAACCATCAAAATTGTCAAATTAAATCAAATTCTTCTAAAACAAGTGCAAATAGTGACCCCTCCTGTATGAGAATGCATAAAAAGTTGCCTAAGGTCTAAATGATTTTTAATAAAGGAGTAAGTAAAAAAATTAAACTTATTAATATGGATTTGAATTAAACTTAGATCAATTTATTTCCCTAAAATCATTCCTCCCAAATCCATTTGTACATCTGACACTAATTGTTTGAAACCAACCCTCCTTGGCTTGAAAAGGCAAAAAGGAAGGAAAAGAAGTAAGAATTGAACTTTTTGACATATTCCCTATAAAAAATGTGTGGTGATGAGTTTAGGAGTCTTTAAATGTATCTTAAACATGTTTTAATTTTATGGTGAACTCAAGAAGTCCATACAAGTGCCCAAAAGGGCCTAAAAATAAGGGGAAGCTACCCCTTTCTACACATAACTACCTCTTAAACTTAAATATAACTATTATTGAAATATCCTAACCTCATCCACATTTATATATCTCTTGGTAACTAATTTGCCTCCTTTAAAGTCTATACAAGTCATTTATTATGCTAAAAATGTGGCCAAATAATAGTTTTTACATATAAAGCATGGTGAAGGACAAATATATGACTTAGAAACACTTTAGGACACCTAAATGACCATATTAAAATGTTTATAACATAATATTTTTTGAGTGAATATTTTTTCACCAGCTAAGTGACAGCAAAATAGGAGCATCAACCACAACATAAGGAGATTTATGCGGCAAAATGGGTGTGGTGACCACAACCAGATTGAGACAAATCTCTCCTCTCAACAAGGGGATGTTCCCAATAATTTATTGTATATATATATATATATATATATATATATATATAAGCTAAAAATAGACATAGGGGTGAAATCATACCATCCATCTCTCTTTTTTTAGAGATGATGTTCACAAAATAGAGGAGAATTCCTGGGTAATTACTGAAGGCATTTCTCTTTTTTCAAAAATGATGTTCAAAAAACTAGAGGAAGACTTCCTAGGTAGTAACTATAACCATGAGAAACCCACAAAATCACAAGTTCTTTCATTACTTCTCTCATTGATTAGGATGAAGGACACCATAGGATTAAGTGCAACCTAAAGTATTCACCTAAAACTACAATAGAGTAAAGGATTACAAAGGATAAAGAGAGCTCAAAGTCTCTCTAGTATCCTTTACACAAAACATAGACTGAAGACAATTATGGTAGCACAAAGTCTCCCATAGTCAGCTTCAGGACATCTTCCAACTTATTTCCACTTTTTATGTTTGTTTGATTCAATGGATAAAACTGTATTTAGGAAAAAGACATAAGTACAATTTCCTAAATGACACAAGCTATTTAAACACAAAGTTTGAAAGGTCACTTGATTTCTCATTCACTTAACAAAATATGATAAACAGTCTAAGCTCAAAGCCTTAGGAATGCCTTTCAACTTGGACAAAGCTTCACTTTTGATAATAGAGAGATCTCCCTTATATAAAAAGAGATATTACAATATATAGCATCACAAGAAAGACTTGGGCACTTGTTCTCATCAAAATGGCCCATGCTGAATTGAATGAATTGAATATCTGTAAAGGGCCATGCTAGAATAGGTCATCGGCCTTGACTTTGGCATTCTGAATCATCTCAAATGTATCCTCCTAAGCATGGGTTGTCTGATCTTCTTTATGATGTTTACATGGCTATCTATTCGCCTTTACATAATGTAGAAAATAGGTCACACCTTTGAATATTTACTCTTTTTGATGTCCACATGGTGGACTGTTCCACCTACTGGAATAACTCTTCTATAGATATTTCTAGACTTTTGTAGTTTTTCCCTCTTTCCTTGCCATTTTTTGTCTCTTCCTAGTGATGTGAGCTCTCAGGGCTATCTTCTCACTTTCTGGTTGCCTCCTTTAGCTCTTTTCTTGGCCGGTCACTAAGTTTGTTCTCAGGTCTTTTAAAAATCAATGGTTATTCCATCACCCTAAATTTGACATCTATGGGGACATCACCAGTGAACCTTAAACTCTTTTGGTTTAAAGGTTCAATGGTTCAATAATTCAATGTTTTGTAAAGGGTCGCATTCACTTGGTTTTCTTCTTCGGTTGAACCATTTATTTGAACCATTTGGTTGAACCTCTTTCTAGAATCTTCCACTTCATCCATTCACTTGAAGCTTCTGCTCAAAATTTGAACCCTTTAAACTTTTGAACCTTTAAACCTTTTAAAGTTCAAGGTTCAATGGTTCAACGGTTCAAATCTACTTTTTTGAATCCTTTGAAGCTTCAAACTCTCTGAATCCTTTCATTCTCTAAGTCCGTTGAACTTGTTGAACTCATTAAGCATTTGAACCTTTGAACCTTTCAAATTTCAAGGTTCAATGGTTCAATGGTTAAATCTTAACTCTTTTAATCCTTTTATTCTTTAAGTCCATTGAAGCTATTGAACCTTTGAACTCATTAAACCTTTGAACCTTGCGAAGGTGAGGTTCAATGGTTCAATGGTTCATTCCAATTGTTTAAATCCCACCGTTAAGTCTTTTGATTGAACCTCAGCATTAAACCATCCTCAACACACTAAGGAAATGCCTTAAGTGTTTTGAACTTCCCTTTGAGAAAGCCCACCTATTGAACTTGTGACTTCCTTAGCTGAAAAGGCTTGAATATTTGAAAAACTTAACTGCTCAGAACATTTTGAAATAAATAAAGAGACCATTTTGGCCTGTAGGACCAAAATGATCAGCATGTTGTCCATAAAAACAAGTGACATATTTTGGGAACAACAACTAGCTCTAGTTGGGGAACTTCCATCAATTGAAAATTTGAAACAATCGAAGGGAGTAGAATCTATAATATCAATGTCTTGATCTATGCCATTGGGCTATGGATTCATGCTACCCAAAAAGAAAGGCACCCAAAAAAAAACACAAAATAAAAGGAAGACTATACAAATATATAAATGGACTTATCTGATACTTAAAGGATTGAAGTACTTTAGATGCTACCCATTGTGAGGCAGAGTAAATGGCATTCTATCTTGATATTTTAGCAAGAAACTATTTTCACCATTTAAACAATGAATGACAAATGGGCCTCTCCACAGGAAATCCAATTTTCCATGCATTCCTTTTGGTTCTCTCCTCTTGTCCCACAACAAGACTTGATCTCTAATCTAAAAATCATGGATCCTTACTTTCTAGTTGAAGAGTCTCTTTACTAGACTTTGATGCGTAACAATTCGGTCCACCACCATAGTTCATTACTCATTTAGTTCAGTCAAGCACATGATCCTTTTGTCGATGGAACTTTCAAAATTTGAATCTTCTACTACCTTTGCTAATTTTAATGCTAGTAATTCTAGGGTGATTGGTATCTCTACATTCAGACCATATAGAAGTTAGAATGGGGACATACCAATTGCCCTCTTGGGTGTAATTATGTCTGCCCATAAAGCATCAAGCAATACTTTATGCCAGGTTCTCTGATTGTCATCTACCATCTTCTTGATAATGGTCACCAGGTTCTTATTGCTTGATTATGCTAGACCATTTACTTGTGGATAATATTCAGAAGAGTGGGAGATAATAATCCCATAATGGTAGCAGAACTAGGTAATCTCATGAGAAGAGAAATAGGCTGCATTATTTGTTACAATCTTAGTTGGGACCCCAAACTTGGAAATGATGTTTTCCTTGAGGAAATTACATACTACTTCTAAAGTAGCATGCTTGACTAGAATGGCTTCCACCCACTTGGTAAAGTAGTCTGTGGCTATGAGGACATAATCATGTCCAACACTCGAGGATAGATTTACAGTGCTAATGAAATCAATTCCCCATTATTGAAATAGCTCTTCTATCACTACAGGCTTGAGAGGTAATGCAGCCAACTTGGCTTTGCCAAAAAACTATTGACACAACTTGCATCTACACACCCAAGCGTATGAATCTCAAAATAGAGTAGGCCAATCGTACCTAGCTCACAAAATCTTATACGTAGTCACAGGTGTAGAAAAATGTCCTCCAGAAGCCAAATTATGGAAAGACTCTAAAATTTTATTTTACTGCACTTTATCCACACAATGGAGGAACACCTCATCAAGGTTCCTCTTGTACAGACCATTGTCCCACAAGACAAAGTTGGCAACTTTCAACTTAATAGTCCTCTTTTCTTTATGAGATGGGTGAGTAGGACACTCACCATAGGTAAAGAAATGAGCAATATTCAAATACCACTCATTTGTAGTAGTGACAAAGAGAACTATTGGCGTGTCTTCAACTTTTATTCCTTTATTCCCTATTTCTTGTGGTATGTTATCAACAATTAATTGGCAGAGAACCCTTCCTTGCACAAGCTTCATTAGTTTGATAACAAGATTAAACTCCTATATTTTGGCAATCTAATTACCCCTTTTAGTTCCAAAATATTGTTGAGTTAGAATGGACTTGATTGTTGTGTTAAGAACTAGAGCATCAGTGCATGAGTTTAGGATGTAAAAATGGAAGTGCTTTAATGCCTTTACCATAACATAAGCATGCTTCTCCATGTTTGAATACTTTAGTTTATGAGCTTTGAGAGGACAACTCATGAAAGATATGGGAGATTCCACACCTTTATTATACTAAACCAAAAAGGCTAAAAGCATGTGTTTAGAAGCATAGCTATACATCATGAATTCTTTGGTGTAATTAGGAGAAACTAGGACTGGGGCATGGGTGATAGCTTCCTTGATGTCTTGAAAAGCTGACTTGCCTTCTTCAGTCTAGCTAAAAGTGGCTTTGCCCTTCATCATATTGAAAATGTAGCGAGTCTTCTCTACAAATTAAAGAATGAACCTTCATAAAAAAATCACCTTTCCAAAGAAAGAGTGAACTGTAGTCTTACTAGTAGGAAGAGCAAGCTCTTGAATGGATTTGACCCTTTTTAGGTCGATCTTTATGCCTTCTTAGGACATAGTGTGACCTAGAAGTTTACCTTATGTAACCCCAAAAATCAATTTCTTAGGATTAAGAGAAAATACCATTCTACCTATATCACTCCAGCACTTGTCGTAGATGATGCACATGATGAGGATGATTCTATAAAAGACTATCAAATCTTCAAGCTATACCATAATGAACTTCCCCATTTCATTTCTCAAAGAAAGATCTATTGCTCTTTAGAAAGTGGTGCCATCATTGATCAAGCTAAAGGCATTCTATGATATGAAAAGTACCCTAAGGTGTTGTGAAAGTGGTCTTATTTTATTCTTCTTCACCAACTTTCACTTGATTATATCTCAAAAAACTCTAGCATTGATAACATCTCAGTGCCAGTCACTGTTTGCAGTAGTTGATCCATGATGGGCAGGGGATAGTTGTCTTTTAAAGATGACTAATTCAGATTTCTAAAATCAACACACAATAAAATTTCTCCATTCTTCTTTCTCATAGGGACTATGTTCATAATCTAGGTGGAATGATAGATTGGGAAAATAATTCTTGCATTCAGCATTTTCTATATCTTAGAAAAAATTGTGCTTGATATCCTAGGGTTATACTGCCTTTATTTCTGTTTGTGAGGTAACGACCCAATCTTGAGAAGAATTTTGTGCTAGATTTCTTCAAGTCTAAGATATTTTAGATCATTATAAGAGTATTCAAAAACATCAATGTAATGGTGAAGTAGAGAGATAAATTTGATTTTTTCATCAGGGTACAACAATTTCCAATGTTGACCATTTTTGGATTGTCTTCTATACTCAAATTTATTTGATCAAAATCCTTGGAGGATTTTGAATCCATTTTTTGTTCCTTGATAAACCTATCATGATTATCAAAAAAAAATTCAAGAGAAACTAATCCTTTGGGAATTTTATTCCTTTTGAGCTGAAGGAAGTCTTCATCATCTTTTGAATTTGTTTCGGGCGCTAATTCCTGTAGTGGAGATTCACTACCTTCAAAATGAAGATTTTTAAAGCTATCTATCTATTCCAAAAAAGAAATGATTTGGTTGTTGCCATTGAACACATACCAATGTTCAACATTATCAAGTATGCTTGGCTGAAATACCAACTCGATAGTGTACCTATCTTCTTTGAAATATTGGTGAGGGACCAAGAGAGTTACAGAGACAGCTAATGAATCTGCATGACTATTGAATTCTCTAGGCACGGTAGAAATATTGAAAGCATCAAATATTTTAATGTAGTCCCACACCAGATTGTGATAATGTCACAATCTCTCATTCTTGGTTTGATACAGGGTCCTCACCTGACAAACTACCAGCTCAGCATCTCCTCCGGCGTGAAGCTGCTTAATGCCTTCAGCTTGAGCGGCCTTTAATCTGAGTAGCAGAGATTCATACTCAGTAGTGTTTTTAGTGTTGTTGAATTGTAACTTGTATGAATATGGAAAATATCTCTTTAAGGAGATATCAAGACAACTCCAACTTTGGAACCAGTAGAAGAACTGCTGCCATCAAATTTTAGAATTTAGACATCATTATAATCTAATCTTCTTTCAAAATTTTCTTCATTAAGAAGAGAAGATCCTTTTTCATGTGTAATATGCCCTACCAATTCTTCTGATGTCTTATCTAAATATTTTGGATTTTCACCTATGGAACTTTCATCTATTAAAATAAGAACGTCTTCAGTAAATAGAAGTAATTACCCATTCCTGAAGACTCAAACAGAATTTGAGCTTCAGGGGCTGACATTTAGGTGACAATGTACTTTGATTCCTTCTCAGGAAGCAACCTTTACATGATGCCCTTGACAAGTATCCTCACCTCAGGTAAGTTCATGCTCAATTCTCCACCAATGTCTTTGTAAAAATTTCACCTAAGAAGAATGCCGTAGGAGGCTGGGATGTTAGCCACTAGGACTGTCATTTTAATTATTTTATCTAGGAAGGCCACAAATGCAAATTGAGCATCTTTGATTTGTCCCAATAGAGGCACCTACTTGCTTTCCATGGAGAAACATCTCCTAAAGGTCTTAGTCAGTGTGAGACCAAGAGAGTCTACCATCTTGGTGGGCATGACATTGTTAGAAGCTCCTAAGTCTATAATGCAATTATTCAGCTGATGACCGATTATCAACAGGGAAACATAAAATGGTTTTGTCTTCCTAGGGGCAGTTGGAGGAGTAATCACAAGATTATTTTGGGTGGATGTGTTCTTGGGGGAACCGGGAGTTACTTTCAATATTTCTTATCCTACAAGGATAGTTTTATTTTTGATGCATTAAACTAACCTATCCAACTGCTCAGGATTGGATTGCAAGAATTCAAACTCAGACATTTGAATTTTGGTCTTCTTATCATAGTCAATTATATCAAATTATTAAAATAAATTAGAAATAGATGAAGTTAGTCCATCAATCTAGGTTTTATTGGGTGTAGGACTGGTCTATGAATTCGAAGCAGAAGGTGAAGAAATATTTGAGGTACTTACTTTTTTAGTAATCACTGGGTCCTTTGATTGGAAAGGTAGAGAAGCCCCTCATTTAGAAATTGAAATTATTGGTTGATATTCTTCCCCTATTTTCCTTTATCCACTTGTTGAGCTGACTGGTTTTGGGACCTAGTAAATACAATGTATAATCCATCAAATCCTTTTCCTTTACTTCTAGGTTCATCTTTGTAATTCAAGAAACCAATGTTGGAGTCACTAGCTAATTCTTCTTGGCATTCTACAAGAGATCAGTGTCATCTTCTTGGTTTAACTCAGGTTGGAAAGAAAAATTAGATTCAGTTTCAAGACAACCAACTACTGAGTTAACTGGTGTTGCTTTAATGGCAAGCTTCCCTAGTAGGGGAAGAAGGTGATTTGGTTTCCCTTGATTTCTAGCAGCATTGCCCTGATACGACTAGTTGGGAAGCATCCTCCTTGGTATATCCCAATAAGAAGGACCAAACATCCCTTGTGCCATTTTCTTTTTTAGTGCTAGCAATTCATTTTCTAGCTTTTGCACTATAGGATTAGTGGTGCCTGTAGAAGAATATCTAGAAGATGAAGAAGATTTACTTCTATTAGGATCTCTTCTTATCTTTCCTACCAATATAAGATCATCTTCAACCTCAGTGGCCAAAATCTAAGTTACAACAAGATCTATGTGGCCAGCCTGCCTCAATAGGAAACTCACATTAGGAAGTTGAGAATTGATGAAGAAGCATTTGAGATTCTCAAGTGTCAGCTGAGCAATTGTAGGAATCCTATTCCTTAGCTTGTCTAATTTAGCAATGAAATCTCTCATGGGTTCATGAGGCTCCTTCTTCGTTTGTGTAAGCTAGGCTAACATGGCATGTGCATCTTCTACAGGTTTGAATCTAGCCTCAAATTTGGCCTTGAGAGTGTTTCAATCAGTCATTGTTTGTGCTTGTAGATGATAAAACTAGTTTGTAGTAGTGCCTTGCAATATTTTAACAAAAATTCTAACTGTAATGTCTTCATATTCAATGCTTATCACACCACAGGCTATACAAAAGGTTGTAATATGTTCATTAGGATGAACCTTCCCATCACCATAGAACTTGGAAAAATTCTTTCTTGAACTATGGGGTAGTTCATGTAGAGGTGGGGTTAGATTCAAAGGACCAAAAGTATTACCCTAGGGGCCTTGAGCTGCCATGATGTGGATGTTAAAGGGAGGGATAATAAATCTCAATGGAATATGTATGGACAAAGCTCTATTAGTAGAGGAAAGAGAAGCTTTGCCTGGTATTGGGGACTTGATGTTTGTAGGAGGAAAACTCTTGGTTCACTGAAGGTGAGATGGTGGAGGAAAAATATCAAAATTACTTAGCTGCACCAACTCAAATATAGGGTCAACAATACCTTGAGATCTTTGGCTTCACGTGTATGATGGATATGTTAGAGTGTAAAATGAAAATGGAAAATAACTGGAACTGCTTCAATTTGAAGCTTGAGGCTTCAAGTTGATTATTCTTCCCCAGAGTCACCAAACACTATTGGGTGAATATTTTATCACCAGCTGATTGATGGTAAAATAGGTGCATCAACCACATCATAAGGATATTTATGCAGTAAAATGGGTGTGGTGACCACAGCCAAATTGAAACAAATCTCTCCTCTTAGCAAGGGGAGGTTCCTTATAATTTATTGTATATATATAAGCTGAAAATAGACATAGGGGTGAAATCATACCATCCATCTCTCTTTTTCAGAGATGATGTTCAAAAAATAGAGGAGAATTCTTGGGTAATTGGTGAAGGCATTTCTCTTCTTTCAGAAATGATGTTCAAAAAACTAAAGGAAGACTTCTTAGGTAGTAACTGTAACCACAAAAAACCTAGGAAAGCACAAAGTCTTTTGTTTCTTCTCTCACTAATTAGGATGAAGGACACCATATAATTAAGTGCAACCCAAAGTCTCCACCTAAAAATACAATAGAGTAAATGATTACGAAGGATAAAGAGAGCTCAAAGTCTCTCTAGTATCCTTTATACAAAACATAGACTAAAGATAATTATGGTAGCATAAAGTCTCCCACAGTTAGCTTCAGGACATCTTCCAACTTATTTCTACTTTTTTTTATTGTTTAATTAAATAGAAAAAAATGTATTTAGGAAAAAGACATGAGAACAATTTCCTAAATGACACAAGCTATTTCAACACAAAGTTTGAAAGGTCACTTGCTTTCTCATTCACTTAAAAAAATATTATTAATAGTCTAAGCTCAAAGTCTTAGGAATGCCTTTCAATTTGGGTAGAGCTTCACTTCTGATAACAGAGAGATCTCCCTTATACAAAAAGAGATATTTCAATATATAGCATCACAAGAAAGACTTGGGCACTTGTTTTCATGAAAATGGCCTATACTGAATTGAATGCATTAAATATCTATGAAAGGGCCATGCTGAAACAAGTCATCAACATTGACTTTGGCATTATAAATCATCTCAAATGTATCCTCATAAGCATGGGTGTTCTAGTCTTCTTTATGATGCTTACATGGCTATCTATTCGCCTTTACTTAATGCAGAAAAATAGGCTGTGCCTTTGAATGTTTGCTCTTTTTGATGTCCATTTGGTGGACTGTTCCACCTACTGGAATAACTCTTCTATAGATATTTTTGGTCTTTCTATAGTTTTTCCCTCTTTATTTTCCACATTTTTTCTCTTCTTGGTGATCTGAGCTCTTAGGGCTATCTTCTCACTTTCTGCTGGCTCTTTCGACTCTTTTCTTGGCTAGTCATTGAGTTTGTTCTCAAGTCTTTTGAAAATAAATGATTATTCCATCACCCTATATTTTAAATCCATAGAGAATTCATTGGTTGCTTGAACCACTTTGAACCTTTAAACCTTAAAATCTTTTGGTTCAAAGGTTCAATGGTTCAACGGTTCAATAGTTCAGTGATTCAATGTTTTGTAAAGGGCCATGTTCACTTGGTTTTCTTCTTCGGTTGAACCATTTATTTGAAAAATTTGGTTGACCCTCTTTCTATAATCTTCCACATCATCCATTCACTCAAATATTCCACTCAAACTTTTAACTCTTTTAACCCTTTGAACCTTTGATCCTTTCGAAGTTTAAAGTTCAATGGTTCAATGGTTCAGATTTATTTTTTTGAATTCTTTGAAACTTAAAACTCTTTGGATCCTTTCATTATCTAATTCTGTTGAACTCATTGAACCTTTGATCCTATGAACCTTTCAAATTTAAAGGTTCAATGGTTTAATGGTTCAATCTTAACTATTCGAATCCTTTTACTCTTTAAGCCCATCGAAGCCGTTGAACCTTTGAACCTTGCGAAGGCAGGGTTCAATGGTCCATTCCAATTGTTTAAAGATTTCCATTAAGTCTTTTGATTGAACCTTAGAATTGAACCATCCTCAAAACACTAAGGAAATGCCTTAAGTGTTTTGTTTGAGAAAGCTTGCATGTTGAACCTGCAATTTCCTTAGCTGAAAAGGCTTGAATATTTGAAAAACTTAACTGCTCAGAACATTTTGAAAGAAATAAAGAGACAATTTTGGCCTATAGGACCAAAATTATTGGCATGATGTCCATAAAAACAAGTGATGGATTTTGGGAACAATAATTTTAACCTTTGACCAAGTTTGAATATGGCTAACTTTGGTTGACTTTGTTTGACTAGACTAGTATAAGGAGACTGGGCTTAGACCAAGGCTAGAGGAAGGATAAGTAAAGTGTATAGACCACTATGAGACCCATATAGGACATGTATAAAATAGTAAAAAGTTTATAAATATATGGGTTGACCCAATTTGACCAAAGGTCAAATTTGGTCAATAGTAGCATCATCAACCTTTTAATAAATTAACTTCTCTTTCTATTAGACTATCGTATGGTTTTCTTGATTTCTTCGTACCAAATTAAGGAAGGAAAACTAAATAATTTCATAGTAAAAAATTATAATGTATTTTACTATGAAAAAATATAACCAAAAATATGAGCATAGGAATTTCAAATTTTATAAAATACCTTTTGCATTAACTACCACACCAATTTTTCATTTTAAGAAAAACTCTATTGTAAAGTTATGAACTTAAAAATCTAGCATAATTTTTTCTAAATTTGCTTTATGTTTATCATTTTGTTATAATTTTTTACTATATCATGATTTGACAATTGTCTATTCATACTTTTGTGAAGCGTGCTATAAATTATTTGAACATATAATGTAGTACATTAAATTTATTTGAAATGTCCATAAATACCTCAAACCTAGTGGAGTGTTGTCCTCGTAAAATTTATTTCAACAATGCTTGAAGCATGTTTGATTTTATTTGAATAATACCATAATTTAATCTAGGAACTATTGATATCAATGAACTATCTTTGTCCTCGAATGTGGGGTAATATTTAAGATTTTATGAGAATTATTTTTCTTTGGATAGAATTTTTAATAAATTATAAAATTTAATTATTATTTTTTCATAAATTTAAGGTGGAAAATAAATTTTAGTAATACATGTTAAAATCAATTGAAGTTTAGATATTATTTTAAATTACCTTTTAATTATAGTTAATTTTAACCACACAAATATCAAAATTAATTTGAAAATTAAATATAAATAAAATTAATAGTTTTTTACCATTATATACATATGAAATTGGAAATTTTATTTATGTTACAATTGAATATGAAGAAGATAAGAATATTCATCAAATCTCATATAGAAAAGGATTAATAAGTGGACCATTATACAAAATTACTATAATAATATTATTATTATCTTATGTGTAATGGGAATAATTTATAGTTTAAAGTGGGCATAAGAATGGGTATGTACATTATAAAGATATTTAAAGAAAATATTATAAGAAGACTAGGCACAAATATTTTCCATTCTAAGAAAGATGAGAATATTGATCATATCTTGTGTTACACAAATAATAACTCATGATTTAATTCTCATTAATACATCATTGAATCACTAGTACATATGTCTATAATTCATGCTCATTTTGATATATTGGTATCATATCCACTATTATAATTCATTGTTAATATTAAATAAAATACAAAATATCAACATATAAAACTTTTTTTCACATGTATATATTTATGAGCTTCTCCAGGAGATGATATGAAGTAAAATTGATATTATGAACAAAGTTTGTAACTATATTTTATTACGATATCATGATAAACTTTTGTAATATAATTTTATGTTAAATACTCCATTGAAGAATCCACCCAAACTTGTGTCACATAATGGTCATAATTGATAACATTATTTAAAACTTGAGTAGATTGGGCATGTGCCCATTGTACACAAGATAATAATACTAGTCATATTTTGTGTTACAAGATGAGAATAATTGATAATATTCAATAATCCTAACTTTTATTACATAATAGGATTAATTTAGGATATTCAATATTCTTATCTTATTTTACAAAATGGGCTTAATTGATAATACTATTAATATATTATATATAATCGGCATGTGCCCACTCTACATAAGATAATAATATTCAATTATTCGTAAGAGTCTAATATTATTATCTTAATGTCATGTAGAATACTACACACAAGATAGGAATATTATCAATTGTTAGAGTCCAATGTGGATGTGCCCATTCCTCATGAGACTATAATATTGGCTTCTTAATTGATAATATAAGCAACATGTCCTATATTATTAACTTGTGTAGTATAAACAAGATAATAACATAGGCCCAAGATGTTCATATTTTTCTTATCTTGTTCAAAATGGGTATGTGCCCATTCTACACAAGATAGTAATATTATCAACTATCAAAAATATTATATTATGTAGAATTAGATTAATTGATAATATTACTAATGTCTTGTGTAGAATGGACACTTGCACATTCTGAACAAGATATAAATAATATTATCAATTATTAGCCCATTTTACATAAGATAATAATGGTAATGTGCCCATTTTACACAATATAATAATATTACATTCTTTATAAGAGGCCAATATTCTAATATCTTAATGTCATGTAGATTTGGTAGCTACATAATATACATGTCAAATATCTTTATCTTATGTATAATGAGATTAATTAATAATATTTTTAATGTCTTGTGTTTAATGGTCATTTATCCATTATAAACAAGATATTAAAAATATTATCAATTAACCTCATTTCACACAAGGATACGAATGGGCATGTGCCAATTCTAAACAATATAAGAATATTTCCTTCTTTGTAATATGTCAATACTCTTTTCTTGATTTTATGTAGAATGGGAAGCTTCCTAATATACATGTCAAATATTTATATCCTATGTATAATGGGATTAATTGATAATATTATTAATATCTTGTTCATAATGGGAATGTTCCCATTATTCACATGATATTAATAATATTATGAATTAATCCCATTTTACACATGATACAAATACTTGACATGTAGATTGGGCATCTACCCATTCTACACAAGTCTATAAGAATATTATCAACTATAAAATATTTTTATCTTGTGTAAAATGGGATTAATTCATAAAATTATTATTAATCAAACCTATTTTACACAAGATAAGAATGGGCATTTACCCATCCTACACAAGAAAAAAATGTTAGACTCAATGTATGAATTCTATATTATTGTCTTTCTATCATGTAGAATGGGAAGCTTCCCAATATTTATTGACATGAAAAATACAAACTGTGAATTCATATTTTGACATTTAAAACTATGCACACATCTAGAGAATCTATTTATTTTTAATTAACATATATTATTTAAGCACAATGAAAAATAACACATATGATGCATATATAAATTCATAATTTCATATTAATATATTTATCGTTAACATCCTAATATTGGTTACATGTAATAGTTTATAATATAGTAATCAAATATCATATTACAATATTGGATAGGTTAAAATCCATCCATACTACTAAGTCTAAATAAAATATTATAATCTAATTGTTACATGATTTATGTGTATCTCTCTTTTTATTTGTATTTATGTAGTATGACATGAAGTATATTCCACATTGTGGTAGACATGTTTGTGTGCTTGGTGCCATGATATGACCATCAACTTCTACAATTTGTTCAATCTAAACTACACTGCATGAAGAAACCCACCAACATCATCCCTTGAATTAATTTTTTGTCTCATCCTTGAGATAACACAAATGAACAATCCCATAAAAGTTTCTATTTACATAGGCCTTGTTATAAGCATTTCTTATGTTTATTAATGAGCTAGGTCTCAAATGTTTTCCACACTAAGAGATAACTAGTTGATTATTTTGATCTTTGTGTTAACTATATATTCTCAAAAACTAATTATATGATATCATAAAGGGTAGAATGATTCACAAAAAAAATTAAATAAGTCTTTATCTCATTTTTAATTTGTTTGAGATTCTTCATGAAATGATTGAGGAGGTTGGTTGAGTCCTCAATTTTGACTATTAGCCCCACTTGTTATTGTTATTGATCCCCAAAAAAATCACCAAATTCCAAAATCCATGCCTTTTATAAGCCCATTAGGTCCTTATAAATATACTATTGCGATATTCCTTGGTTCAATTATTATTCTAGGTTTTCTAAGTCTTTCTTTTTTGTTGATTTTCTTTCCATCTATCAAAGTGTGAGATAAAAATATGTGGTGGCATTTGTTACCAGTTTGTGAAGAGCATCAATTTATTTTTTAATGTGTTGGGGTCATGAATGTTCTTGACCAAAGACTTATATTTTTTTTGGATTTTAAACTCCTGTATGGCATTCTCATGGATGCTCTATTTTTCTACCTAAGACTTTTTTTGTGTTTTAGAATATTATGCAAAGTTTTATTTAACTTTTAGTCAATCATAAACTTTGGATATACTTCAAATTGAGGCTTGGACTTACTAATCTCCTCAGTATAATATTAGATTTTTTATTCCATTATTATACACTAATACATACAATCATATTTCACACTTTATTAAAATATAATCCATAACTTATACATATCAAGAGTGGTTAAATAATTAAAATTTATAGTTATTCACTATGGTGTTTTGTCAAGCAATGTGTATGCTCATTTTTATGGCATTCACTTGATTTCATTGAGCCAAGATAGCTTTAGTTTTTATGAGGTAATATTGGGGTGCGAGATGCAAGGTATATGGAATTAATAGAGGATGGGAACTAGTGATCATTGGTGGAGTGTAAATGGAAGGTGGGGTTTGGAGAGGTGTGTTATTGGTTTCTTCTTCAAACACCTTCTTATTTTTCTCTTTCTCAACCCTTTGGTAAACTTATTTTACCACTTTTTTTATATATATTCTTCTACTTTAATGCTGGTGTATTTTCCCAACTTTTATTTTCCTTGTATTTAGCTTTGAGGGAAATGTCTTTTATCACCTTTTTATTTTTATCCTCTTTGTCTTTGAGTGTGGTGTCTTATACAACATTTTTATTTTTATCCTCTTCTTCTCTGTGGGTGGCATCTTTACCCACCTTTTTCATTTGATCCTCATGAACTTTGGTGGCATCTTCAACCATGTTCTTTTTTTTTTTCTTTCTCCTTTTCCCCATTTTCTTCATGTTATTTCTTTCTCTAAGCCATTAAGGCCTCTTCTACATTTTTATTGGCCTCAATGTCTTCTTGAGAAATTTTCTCAGTGGATTTCTATTTTATCATGGAATATTATTTCTCCTTATTTTATATGGTGTTTTATGTTTCCTTCTACTTATCATTTTCTATTTGTATTTGTATTTTTTATTGTTTTTATTTTCCCCATTTTGTTTATTATCTTCTTCTTTCTTCTTAGTTTATTATTACAAATGTTTAACCTTTTCCAATGATTCTACATCTTTTTTTATTTATTAAATATGGTGGTCATTTCTATGGGGTTTCTTATTATTTACCCTCTATTTTAAATATTTTTTATTCAAACCCTATAACTGATATGTCAATGGTGTTTTGTTCTTAAAATTTGTCTAATTTTGTGGGATATTTGACCATTTTGATCTTATGTTTTTATTAATGATAAAATCAGGTTGTTAAAGGGGTCAAAACCATCACAACTAAATAAAAAAATAGTATTATAACTATAAATAAACATATAAGCAAGTTGAAAGACTAGAAGAGATAACTAAGAAATATTACAATAAAAACATGATAAAAGCATAGTGGAAAAAAATAGCACTAATGGCCCATGCAGCTCCATAGTTCCAGTACTTCAATCTAATTCTTCTTCATGTTAGTCATAATTGCATCCATAACCTAAAGAGTTTGTGAATCTTATTTCTCCTCTATTATTCCCTTATTATTCTTGTCCATTCTACCTTGATCCAGTTCTTCATTTTTCTTTTAGATAACACTTTTA
Organism: Torreya grandis; assembly: GCA_037957365.1. NCBI lineage: Eukaryota > Viridiplantae > Streptophyta > Pinopsida > Cupressales > Taxaceae > Torreya > Torreya grandis. Next base: position 856,061 of record JARHVA010003283.1, read on the forward strand.
ACCCTTCCATGTTATGAACACTATTCTACATAGAAATAACATTAATATCTAATACCATTCTCAAATTATCCTTGAGAGTTTCATTAAAATTCTCATTCCTTGATATTTTTTCATTCATACTTTTCATCCACACATTGATTTCAATCAATTCATCCTTCAAATAGTAAATTCCTTCATTATTATTCATTTTTTTCACCACACCCTTGAGTCTAGAGTGATCCCTCATAAACTAGCACATAAAATCCTTATTTAAATCAATTTCATCACCCTTTTGTTCTAATTTATTATGGTTATTAAGGGAGGTTGTAATAGTATCAAAATCCATGTCCTTCTCTTTGTTAATAGTGGCTTCTATCCTATTGATGTTCATCCCATTTTCCAAACGCCTCTCCTTAAGTAGGATCATAACTTCAAAAACATCATGAAATCTATTTGCATCTACGGATATATAAATAAATTCAACATTACCTTTGAAATACTGCTCAATGACTATTTATAGATCAATCAATCTCTCCAACCCTTCAACCACATTAGTCATGCCCAAAATGTCAGGATCCTCCTTTTCCAAATCAATTAGATTATTACTCTACTCACCTTATAGATCCTTCCTCTAGTTTGCTCTTGTATGATTGCTTAGAATTCTTTCAAAGCCCTATGTTGGTTTAAAATATCTCTTTTTGGAACATGGCTAGATAGGGGAATGATTAAGACCATTTAAAAGTGTGTAGATTAGGAATATAGTAGCCTGATGTAAAGTGTACTACTTTTTTTATCTTCTTGACATCTAAAATAGAGATTTATAAAGAATGCAAAATGTATAATGGAATATTAACAAGGATTAGGTGTCTAAAGTATTTATAAATATGAAAATCATCATGATGGGCTACCATGAACCCACCTTAAAGTGTTAAATACCTCATAATATATTCTACGAAATCATCGTAGGGCTGTGGAAAACCTTTCCTAAAAAATCTAATGTAGAAAAAGAGTCCAATCTTTTGGAGGCCATAACTTTTGATCTGTAGCCTTGTTTGAGCCTAATTTTATGCCAAAATGACTATCTAATAAAATTTCAACCATAACTTATTATGTCTGATTATTTATGTTTTTGACATTTTTCTAGGCCATACATGACCATTTAAAGGTCTAAAATTATAGTGTAATATTATTTTTGGTATTTTTCTAAATCTATAAATTGTATAGTTTTTTAACCGGACTTGAATTTCATTTTATATTCATTTAATAGGTTAATTTTAGTGCTTATTTTATTTTTAGATATTTTTAGATTTGCACATGCTTGTATTTAAAACTTACTAAAAATATCAATTTCTAAAATTAACAAGTTGAGTTTTATTTATTTTTAGAGTTTTGAATTTTTCATGTTAACTAGAATTTTGAGTTGAGGGTTATTTATGCATCGGTTTTAATTATTTGAATCATTCAGTATGAATCAATACATGTTATTATTTCAGAAGCTTTACCTATCAGTTTTTTCTTGTCTTGATAATATTTAGGTTCATTATTGGAATATAATAACATGATATAAATGTTACTACTTTTTTATTTTCTTGACATCTAAAACAAAGCATTTTAAAGAATATAAAATGTAGAATGGAATAATAATAAGGATTTGGTGTCTAAAGTAATTCAAAATAGGAAAATTATAATCATGGAATACTATAAACCTACCTTAAAGTGTCACATACCTCATAAAATATTCTACTAATTCATCATAGAGCTATGAAAAATCATCCCTCAGAATGGCCCCTTGATAATTAATTAATTACTCATCCTCATTGAAATTTTTTTGCATCTCTTCTTAATAGTCTTCTTTGGATTTCAAAAAATTTGTTCCCTCAACCCTAAGACCTACAACTTGAATAATTATCCTCTCAAAAAATTCCACATTCACATTATTGATTTCTACCAAGTGTTCATTCCAACTAACCACAAATTTCTTGGATAAGTGTTAGTCATAACCATCAGTGTTATCTATGAATGATGCTAACCCACATTATACTTTATCCTCTCAGCATATATTATCTCCACATGATAAAACCTACCTCATATTATGTTTTACACAAAGCTCATACTTCCTAAAATTCCAATAAGGAAGAATTCTAGTAGATGCATTTTGAAATGTGATGACCACTACTTATCAATAGTTTTTTTTAGATCCATCAATGCATATTTATTCATGTCCATATGTAATCATTACCACATAATCTATTTATATCATCACATGATTAATAATTAATGCCCATAATTTCTACAAAAAAATTATTAGTAATGTTTTTGGCATGATCCTTGATCCCGTCCTTCATAGTGTACAAGACTTCAAAATTACCATTTAGATTCACGATAAAATTAATGCATATTGAATATATTATATATATCCATAATAATCTTGACCTCATTGTGATATATGTTAGCTTTATACTAATTCCTAAGGAATGGATAAGTCACTCCCTTATTTGCATAGTAGTCTACCAATTTGTTACCTTCTCTAGAGATATGTTGAAATCTAATCGAATGAAAAGATATTATCAAACTCATAATTTATTTAAGTATATGACTTATTATAAAATTATAATTGTTAATAATACTATGTAAATTGATAGTGTTTATATAATTACCATCTAAAATAATTTATTCACACCCTTTTGATCTTATGTTTCCATCTCTTAGTGGGTGGTATATCTTTTATTTAGGGTGTATTGTGTTTTATTTGCTTTTTATTTTTAATGAATTCACTACCTATGGGCCCAATGTCTACCACAATAGGATGTGTTTTATTTATTTATTTAGATTATTGTGTAGACACCAAAATTACATCACACACATGTGTGTAACTCCTTATGTCAAAACACCTTAGACCCATTTTAATAATAACAATTAATCTTCCTAACCCATACTTTTACCCCTCACACATTTAATTAACTTAAAATACTTAAGTTGATTAAAAACCCTTATTGCCACCTTACCTGGCCACCTTGCTCTATGACTAATTCTCCCCTAATGAGTCACCTCAAGACTTGGTCCCCTCATCCTAACTACCCAAGACTTATTCCCACTCCCAAACTAAATTTCTAAACAACTACTTCCTTATTAACCTCTTATTTTTACCATTTTATAATAGGTGTCACACTTAGCATGCACAATAATAGAAAATAGGCCAAGAATATAAATTTTTACCTATTATAGGGCCACCAACATCGGTCAATCCATGGTCGACATTGGTGGGATACTTGCCAACATCAGTGGGATCACTGACATTGGTAATATAATCCAAACTCCGACCTATAGTTCAGGTTAGCAAAACTTAAGAAAATCAATTCTTACTCTGGTTCAAGCTCTCAACATTATATATTTTAACATCTAGGCTTACAATCACTCTACATAACTCAATCACCATCAACAACTGAGCTCTTGAGGACAAATAGCATTTGCTTGTTCTCTCTAGTCAGGCATTCAAGTTCAAACTCCTAAATAGAAACCATCAACTTAGCACTTATCATTCAGTGACCAACACAACTAAGTATATCACTGATATTATAGGTCATTTAAATATTTATTCTTTTATTTATTTATATCTACCCTACACTACTTTACACACTTTTGACCGTACCCCCATGAGGGAGTTACAAAGTTTCCTTGCTTATTTCCCCTTACATGTATACCAAACCTTTGACTAGACTTAGCCAAGCCATAAACTCCCTCTCCTAACTCTCTCAATCTCTCTGACCTAATCCAAACCATTTTTTAAACCTAAAAAAGCCTTTTACAACCTCCCAAACAATTATTTACCCTACCAACCTTGGAAACCTAACTGACATTGATCACCTCACTACGGACCTCGATAGCCTAATCGATATTGGTCACACTCCTACTAATGTCGATGACTGTCAATTTACTAGTCTCTTCAAAACCTACCCAAACAACTTCTAAAATACCAACAAAGCACCTCACTTGCACTTTATCACTCTCTATTGCATATAGGTTTTTAAAAATGGTAATTTTATCTCTCTTTTACTCTCTATTTACCTCTTTTTTAGTTATTTATTATTCTTTTGCCTCTCAAAAGTGGGTTGCCATCTCTAGGGAAGTTTTACACTTCCTAGAACAAGCACGTAACTTAGTATCCCACTCATTTATCTGCTAACAAACATCTTGTGGTAGTGTTTTCTTATCTTTAGGTAGTCCTCCCCAACCAAAGAGGACTGGTCACAAGATCTAGATATGGCATGCAAACCAAATCTAGGTTCATTCTAATCACTTATCCCCATCCTTCTTTCTATTTTCCTTTAGACTTAAAATAGACAAATTTAGAAAAACATTTCTAGCATGCCCAATGGGACCCTAGAGTTTTCCTTAGGTTCATTTCTTATTTTTAAAAAAAATTATAGGTTAATTATAGTGAAATTTTCATTTCTTGCACTTCTTCCTCCTATTTTCTCTTAAAAATAGAAAATTCAATATCTTATTCTCTCTTTAAAAGGCATTAAAACTAAAATCTTCTTTCTTTTCTCCTTTCCTCTAAAAATAATTTGTCATTTTATTTTACAAAAAAAAGAGAATACCTTCTTTACTTCCTCTTGCATGCACAGTAGGATAGTGAAATTCATACTCTATTCCTATTTCCTTTTTGTTTTCTTTTGAACCTCAATATTTCAAAGTTGGATTTAAAACCTATTACATTTTATAGTTTTCTTGTTGCATATTAACTCACCTAGTTAATTACAAGCATTTTGAATAAATCATAGTACACCTATGTTACACAACTAAGTCACATTCACATAAACAAGCATCTAAACTCACCTAAGAAAAGGCCCATCAAGATTTCATCACCTGGTGGATCGCCTTACCCTAATCGACTATCCTACTTGGATTTTACCACCAAAGGGAGAACCCACTCCATTCTCTAATGGAGTATAATCTTTAGACATAAGGTATATTTTGGCTAAGTAGCTTGGCTCAGCTCTAGGTTCATGAAGTACAGAGAGCAAGCTCCTATAATAAGCCACATACCTAGTCTAATATAGATTTCCTCTTGAGTACCAAAACTAATCTAAAACTAGCTCTAATTGCTTTCTAGTACCTTCAATAACCAAATTCTTTTCTCAGTATCTGATTAAGGAATAACCAACATAAGACTAAAAATTAATCTCTAGGATTTAATAGTTGTTGGTTGAATGTTCTTTTTTTTCTTTTCAATTGCCTTCTATATTTTTGAGCTGGTAAGGATGCTTTTCTATTGATTCACAAATTCAATATTATTTCTAAAGCTTAGTTTTTATAACCTATTATCTAAGGTTTTATGAGTGTCATTCCTCCTTACACAAACCTTTTACATCTACTATTTTACCTATTTTTAGCCTCTAATTTCTTAAAACATCAAATTTTTTGTTTCTTAGGATTTTACAGTGATCGACATCAATTAGAACTACCGGTATCGACCAACTTTACCTATCGACATTGGTTGTCCCACTAACGTCAATAAACTTTTCCTATCGATATTGGTCATCCATACCAATGTCAGTGACTATGTAGTTTCATCTACTCAAAAAAGCAAGCTAAAATAACCCATTTCCCTATATTCAAACCTAGTTTTTCTTTATTTTGTTTCAAATACAAGGTAGTAAGACTATTTAAACCCCCTCTTGCATGGTATTGACATGATCTCAACCCAAAATTCTTGCTAATTATGCTAGCTCGAAACCACTTCCACCTTCTCCTCTCACTTCCTCTTCTGTCATGGATCATACTTCGAATACAGAGCATACTCCCAACCCTAACCAAATTCCCATTACACCTAAGGGAGATCAATATTTTGTTAAATTTCTTGATCACAATGTGGCAAACCTTTAGCATTACCTTACTATGAGTTGAACCCATAATTCTGTGGGTGACCCAATTTATGGTATGCCAACCTCTTTAATGGAGACAACCTCAATTTCAATTGCCTCCACTATTTTCCCTATGGTTACCCAAACCACCAACTTAATGAGTAACCCAACTATAAATAATATTCAAAATGTGGAATCTCCAACTGCCCAATCCCACCTAAACACTAGTGTAACTTCCCTACTTTCACAACCACAACTAGTTCAACAAGTCACACCCCATTCCATAATTTAGTGGTACCTATTCCATCCACCCTCATGCCTATAATTACCTAAGTTATGACTCACCCCTCATCTAGTCTAACCATGCCAATAATTCAAGTTGAAGAAACAAAAACCAATCAAGGCATAGTTTCCAACCCAATGGGACAAGTCCCTTTTATTTTCACACCTCAGCCTATGACTCATTATCCTTATGTTTACCTGACACAACCTTAACATCCTATGTCATATGCTCCCTCTACTTCATATCAACTTCCCTATAACTTAGGAGGAATCCCCCAAACTAATCCCCCTTCAGACCTCATTAAGATGCTAATGGACAAGATGTCTAACCTAGAGACATCCATTTTTGGTGCAAAGAATGTATTATCTTATGATCAGATATGCAATGAACTAATCCATCCTTCTATTCCTATTCTCCCTTATCCAAGCCAATGGGAGATCCATAAATTTACTCACGTCTAGAGTAAAGAGGGCCCATAATATTACTTATGAGCATTTAGACATGCTTATTATTTAATAGGACATGATGATGCATTACTACTTCACACTTTCCCTATGTCTCTTTCAAAAGCTACCTTGGATTGGTATAGCTCTATACCTCAACACTCTCTTTTCTCATTTACCCAGCTTGTATAAATATTCCTATACCATTTCTCTATTAAATTTTTTAATAAAGTTTCTATAATAGACCTTTATTCTATCAAAAAATTCAATGATGAGTCTTTTGTTGATTTTATCACTCATTGGAGAAGCTTGATTAATCAAATCGCCTTCTCCTTACCCCAACCTGAGCTTATTTATCTTTTCTCAAGGGAATGTGCTAAGCACATCTCATCCACACTCTAGGTACAAACTTTTTGCACATTTGATGAAGCTCTTACAATGGCACAAAAACTAGAGGTTCATGCTATTGATGAAGGCAAAGTCAAGTTACGCCATAAGAATCCTAATACCAAAACAAATGACTCCTCCTCTAAAAATTCATCCTCTAACCAAAATGCTAGAGGATCCACCAACGTAGTGTTCATTAAGTTAGCCTCTTCCACAACCACAAACTAGTTAAATTCTTTGACTTCTCAAAATCTGACCAAGCAATTCTAACAATGATATGAACAAATACAATACACTCCCATTGGAGAATCATATACATCCATCCTGGAGAAACTATTACAACAAGGTGTCATAACCCTTCCTTAGATTAAACCTCTTATATAATTTGACCCTTCCTATCCTATCCCAACTTCATACAAGGAAGATGAGTTTTTTTATTATCATCAATTTAAAGGCCACAACTCTAATAGTTTCAAAACACTCAAGAACATTGTTCAAGATATGCTTGATATAGGTGATCTTGTCTTGGATAATCCTAATGCACCACTTAATTAAAGTATGGATGTGTTCAAACACCCTTTTCCTAACCATTCATCAAACCACAATATTGTCTAATCCACAGCTAACTCAGGTGATCATAATATCCATATGGTTAATATGGTTTTTCCTTTACCTTTAGTTCAAGCTACCCCTCAACAAGAGACACCTATTTCTTTGACTCCTCCCCCATAATTTATGGCATCTATTTTTCCCATTTTTCCTCCTCAGGTAGAAGAGCCTATTTCACCTATTCCACTCCCTCAAGAGGAAGAACCTCCTTTTCCACTCCTTTTTCCACTTGAGGAGTCTGTATTCCCAATTCTATTTACACCAATATTACCTATCCTCTTACCGCTTAAATACCACACCCTATTAGTTCCTCAACCATATGTTGAAGGGAACATCATTCTTGAATTATACCCTCTTGAGGAGCCTTCTTCCCCTCCTCTTCCACCTATAGATAATGGTACCCCACCCACTTCACCTTTGTACCTATAAGACTCCATATTATATAATCTTATAATAAACCAGATACCTATTGTGCCTACTCCAATTACACCACTCTTACCCCTTATTTTACTTATGGAGGATCATACTTTACCTATGCCTTACCCACATGTTGAGGGAGACATAATACCTATGATTTACTCTCTTGAGGAATGTACTTTGCCTACATCCTGTCCACCCATGGTAGATCAAGTCTCTTCTCCTGTCTCTATCGAAGAAGACCCTATTATGGTTCTTTCTCATCTTTGGCCTAAAGTAATAGAAACCAACAACTTCCCCCTTTCCCAAACACTACCACTTTCTAAAGACATAATCATAAGGCCTCCATCAACTTCATCAAAACCCTTCTCATGTTTAGTGAAAATTCTAGAATTTCTTAAATCCATTAAGCTTGACCATGCAGTATTTTGGGACTAGCTTAAGACTTCGTATCCAACACAAAGAATGTTGACCTTTACCACAAATCCCCTTACTGTCCTTTAACCTAAGGTCTTTGACAAAGTTAGAGATTCTTCACCAAAATCAACTAAAGTTTAGCCATCTATGTCAAAACCCTCATCCTCATAGGAATCTGTTACATTAAAGCAAATCAAGCCCTTAAGTGTGTGCCCCATTTCTAATTTAATTCATCCAAAAGTGAAATTATATTTAACTCCTTAACCATAAATTGGAGTTTCTCACCCTAGAATATATAATAATGTTAAGCCAATTAGACCTCACTGATCCCTTCTTCAATCCTCAACTTTACCATCCATTTTGGGCCGTACCCTTTTACTTTAGTTGGAATATCATCTAACTAATCCAAATAAAAGGTTAAGCCACCTCCACTCCTACCTTTGCCATCTGGAAGACCTATCACATTTGACACTAAGAAAGTGACAACAAAACACATAACTCTACCATCTCTAAACAAGACACCACCTAAAATTACCTTTCCATCACTAAAATAAAAGAAGGTGTCCACTCTTATTAATACAACAAGCATGAGTCCACTTTTAAGCTCCAAAAGATTTTTATTATGTTAGATATTACAAGATTCAGTAATAAATCTTCCTCCCATTAAGCCTTATAGTCCTCTAAGAATGAATCCATCTTAGTTTGATGAGACACAAGTCTATTTATATCATTGTTCACCTAGACATGATACTAAAAATTGTAAAGCCATCATAACAATTATTCAACAATACTTTGATGTTGACACTATTTTTTATGACACTACCATTAACCTTACTATTATTCCACCTTTAGAATCTATTGTGCCTCCTACTATTCCACCTAAATTCAAACTTAAAGATATCATCGTAACCCCTTTACCACATCCTTCACCAACTTCTTAAATCAACATAGTTGATGTGGCCACAAGGTCACAAAACCAAAAGGGTAAAGCTAAGGAAAAGGTAACTACACCTTAGACCCATCCCTTCACCAAAGACACTCCCCCTACTAATCTTAATATTTCCATCTTGGCTGTTCCTAAAATAACATCTTCAGATGTTATTCAAAGCTCAATGGTGAAATAGCTTCATCAAACTCCTGTGAAGATGTCTTTGTATGAGTTAATCCAAAGCTCATCCCAAAACCATCAAGTTTTAACTAGTGATTTTCAAGTTATTAAGGTACAATCATATGATCCCTAACCTCTTGTAGCTTTGGTTAGCTCCCTTAATTTTTTCTCCCTAATTTATTTTAGTAATTCAGAAATTCCACTTCAACACCCTAAAGATCAGGAATCTGTCCTTTTTATTATCGCATATATTAATCAAATTTATATCAAGAGAGTTATGATTGATGGAGGAGCTAATATTAATATTATTTCCACCCATGCCTACAAATATCTATCCCTTCCCAATAATTACATGTCTTAAATTGATGCGGTACTCCATTCCTTTAATGATACTACAGCTATTATAGTGGGCACTATTGTCTTACATATTTATGTAGGTCCCCACACAATTCTTGAGCTCTTCTATGTTATGGAAGGAGATTTACAATATAGCATACTACTTGGATGACCTTGGATATGTGCTATGGCATATGTACCCTTGACTTTGTACCATTATGTCAAGTTTGAGCATGATGGATAAGTACATGTTATACCTACTGACCCACCTCCATTTAAAACATGTAATATGACCTATATTCCAAATGATGTTATCATCCCATTAAAAACATCATATTCTTCACATGATGCTTTTAAAGCTTCCACAAGCTCCACTCTTGTGGTTACATAGATATCAACAACACAAATTCCTAACAAAGATCCCATGAAGGAGACCTTTCAACATTTGTCACTTGGTGAATATCATTTATTGACACTCGACATGTTCTATACTCCAAAATAATATGGATGGTTTCACATACACCCAAATTATGACCCCCATATTGGGATGGTCATCCCTTATGGGTCCCCTAACCTTTGAACCAATTTCACATATGGGGGAATTGATCAAGCTCCTACTATCAACAATACATATTCTTTACCACAACCATTTACCTATGACTTCTCTTTCCTAAGTAACCCTAGATTTGCTCACACCTATCTCTATAGGTGTGCCTAGAAAGGATTTGGTTTGGATCATTATGAACAAGGTGTTTATATGCCTATTGAATATCCTACTAGCAACATCATTAAAAATTCTAAAAAGAGGCATGGGGTGGGATATAATAAACCAAATAAACTCCCTAAAAACTCCCATGAACCAATTGTCAAAGAACTAGTCTCTCCTTCTCCACCATCACCTACCGAATCAGAGGTATCTATACCTCCTTTTTTTTCAATAAATTCCATCCATTTAGGGCCTCTCACCTATCATCAGGGTAAGGAAACAAGGTCCCTTACTCTTGTTCATCCTAAAATAATTGATGAAGATTCTCCCACTATTAACACTGTCTAATGTCAAGATGATGATGCAATTCTGACCTACATGGGTATAGATGATTCCTATATCCAATGATCAATCCCATCCAAAATGCAAGTTATGTTAAATGAATTAACCATTGACATCAATCTTCCCTCCCATGATAACCCTCATGTTCTCAAGATTGGCCAATCTTTAGATTCCTCTGAGCAAGCTAATTATGCCATATTTCTTAATGACCATAACAAAGCCTTTGCTTGCTCTTATAATGACATGCCTAGTATTGACCCTTCTATCATCACCCATAATATTATCACTAATCAAGATTATAAACTTGTTAAGTAGAAGCTTCACAAAATACATCCTCATATCACTCTCCTTGTCAAAGAAGAGCTCCAATGCCTCCTTTATGTTAACTTTATCCAACCCATTGACTACCCATAATGGATTTCCAATATTTTTCCTATCACAAAAGTTATCAAGGGAATCCATATTTTTATTGAATATCATGATTTAAACCTTACCTATCTAAAATATAATTTCTCATTACCTATTATCGACCAACTTATTGATTTAATGGCTAGTCATGAAATGCTATCACTTATGGATGGATTTTATAGATATAATCAAATCATGTTCACTCTTGAGGATCAACATAAGACCATCGTTATTACCCCATAGGGGAATTTCTATTATTAGGTCATGCCTTTTGGCTTGAAAAATGTTGGTGTAATTTACCAATGTTCCATGACCTATATTTTCCATGATCTCCTACACAAAATTATGGAAGATTACATGGATGACTTACTCAAAAAGTCTAAACTTCATCAAGAACACTTGATAATTCTCAAAACCATATTCACTCATCTCCTCCAATATAAAATTTGAATAAACCTAAATAAATGTGACTTTAGTGTTCTTTCTAGTAAACTCTTAAGTTTTATCATTTATCTCTATGGTATCAAGGTCGATCTTTCTAAGGTTAGATAAATCCTAGAGATTCCTCCACATACTAATATCAAACAACTCCATAGCCTACAAGGTAAACTTCATACAATTTGACGCTTCATTTCCCAATTGTCAAATTACTGCCAACCCTTTCACCATCTTCTCAAAAAGGATGTCTCCTTATAATAGAATATATATTACCAAAAATCATTTGATTCACTTAAACAATACCTCCTTTCCCCACCGGTTCTTATTCCACCAAAGGAAAATCAGCCTTTTTACCTATACATCTCTATAATAGACCATTCTCTATGTGCTATGATTTCACATCAAGATGACCAACATCGAGAGCAGATGGTTTATTACATAAGCCACACACTTATTGATTATGAAACTCGATATACCCACACTAAAAAACTTTGCCTTGCATTTGTATTTTTTGCCTCTAAGCTTCACTATTATCTCCTAAATCACAAAACCTATGTGGTCACCCATATTGATCCTCTAAAATACATGCATTCCAAACCATATCATAACCAATGTGTAGCTTAGTGGCTCATGCTTCTTACTAAATTTGACTTAGATTTTATTCAATAAAAATATGTTCAAGGGCAAACATTCACTAACTAGTTAGCTGTTGCCCCTTTACCTGGCAATCAACCTTCAAACCTTGAATTCTTTAATGAATCCATTGCAACACTCTCCACTAATGACATATCCTATCAAATGATGATGTTCTTTGATGGATCTAAATGCCAACATGGTGGGGGTGCAGGGGTCATACTTATTCCTCTATATGGTGAGCCTATTCCTTTCCCATTTAAACTAGATTTTGAATGCACTAACAATATGGTCAAATATGAGGCTTTGATTGTAGGAATTCAAACATCTCTCTTCTTTGGTATCAAATCTATAACAATTTTTTATGATTCTTAGCTAGTGTTTAACCAAGGTTCCTACCTATGCAAAAATTAAATTCTACATTGGTATAAACATCGTGTAGGTACCCTCTTAGGATTATTTTACTCTTATCTCTTTCAAACTATTCCTCGATCTACAAATAAATATTCTAACATGATGGCTTCACTTGCTTCACACATACCTTTTTCATCCTCCTCTTCAAGAATCTATGTTACCATGCATCACTTAACATTGCCCTCTTATGTCTCATCTAACATCCTCTTTGTCATAAATGTAACAAAAAACCCACAAGACTTATGGTATAAAAAACTCATAGATTGTCTTTCCTTCTCTATTACCCCTCCTAATCCTTCTAATTATGGGAGGTGAGCCTTCATAAAATGTGCCACTCATTACAATATACTAAGGGGACTTCTCTACAAATGAATTTTTGATGGTCTTCTCCTTAGATGCCTAACTAGTATTGAGACTCCCTTTACTATTAAGGAAGTCCATTATGGGATTTGTGGTGGGAATTTCAATGGTCACACAGTTTCTAAACATATTCTTTGGCTTGGCTATTATTGGCCCACACTTCGTCAAGACTATGCTAACTATGTTTGGTTTTATGTCAAGTGTCAACAACACACTAACCTCCTTCACATTCCCAATCATTAATTTCAAGTTGCCAAAGACTTTTGGACCTTATCCCAATGGGGGTTAGATCTAATTGAAGAGATTAACCCTCATTCATCACTTTGTCATCACTCTATCATTACTACCATTAAATACTTCACCAAGTGGGTCAAGGCCATCCCTCTCATCTCCACTAAAGCTGAAAAAAAAAATTGACTTCATTAACCATCACATCATCTATCATTTTGGTCTACCTCACAAGATTATAATAGATAATGGCAAGTCTTTCAAAAATAAGACTATTCAGGGTCTTTGTGATACATTTAGAAGCAAATTAAGCTTCTCATCACCATAATATCCCCAAGCTAATGGATAGGTAGAAGCTTATAACAAAACTTTGAACAAAATTCTCATGAAAGTAGTCAATGATATGGGTAAATATTAGCACACACACATTCCTTTTAATTTATGAGCTTAGCGCACTGGAATTCAAACCCTAATGGGCGATACATATTTTTCATTGGTATATGGGATGGAGGTTGTTTTGCCTCTTGAGGTCTAGATTCCTTCTCTTTACATCTCTCTATAAGACATACTTACTAATGATGACTTTCACCAAGAACATTTGGACCAACTTGAATTGTTTGATGAGTGTCATCTCATATCCCTCAACCACCTCCAAATATATCAAGAGCATATCAAATGCAATTATAACAAAAACCTCAAAGAGAAATATTTTAATATAGGAGATCTCATCTTAAAATAAATTCAACATGTGATGAATATGGAGAAAAAAAATAGGTTAAATTTGCTCCTAATTGGCTTGGACCTTATATCATAACTCACAAGTGTGGTTTAGGAACTTATCACTTGTCTTATCTTAAATGAAGGTTGGAACTTAAGCCGTTAAATGCCTTACATCTACGACCATTATTTTATTAAACTAATGTCACTTTATTTCATGTTTAACTTGAGCTCATCCCTTGAGCATCCCTATTACATTCACTTCCCTTCCTCTTCACCCTTACTCCTACACTTAGATAACTTACACATTGGTATGGTTTTATCCTCACAATGAAAAACTCCTAAGCCTCTATAGTCTTGTCCATGACTAAAAGTAGAGTAAACAAAAAACAAAAAAAATAAAAATAAAAATGGGATATTTGAAAAAGTTATAAAATCTTGGGTCATGCTTTTCAATGTATATTACTCCCTTAAAGGACAACTATGTAACTTCCCTTTTTTATTATCAATAGACTACTCCCTTGAAGGATAGCTATTTAAAAAAAAAAACTTAGACCACTCCCTTGAAGGATGGATAAGCCAATATTTGTTCTCAAAGGGAAAAACAAATGAAAAGGGCTCCTCACACCTTTGCACAACCTTAACCTATACAAAATCCCATTGTCGGATTCCTGCATTGATCAACTTACAAAAAAAAAGCTTTAAGTCATGGACTTCCCGATATTGGCTCTTGGGTCACCCATAAAAGGGACATATCATTTATACTTGGTAGGTTATGCTATCTAAGCATTTTCCCTCATTCTCCCCTTTTTCCTCTCATACTCTTTCAAGGGACTATAAAGCTCACTTAACATGAGCTAAACATGACACTTCTCTAAAATCAAAATGGTTCAAAGATATAAGGCATGAAAGAGGCTCATTTTCTTGAGCCTATTTATGTTCTAAATTACGGTGTTTGCTAATGCATGAGCACTCTGCCTTTTTTTTTCATCCACATCACATGTCGATATCTCTATTTGAAATGCAAAAATAATGTCATACCAACATTAATATAATCAACCTATTTATTTTACACATACACCATCATAAATATGGAAAAATGCTAGAATAAATCAACCCACTTAACCTACTCATTTTAAGCATACACCATCACAAATATGGAAAAATGCTAAGATGAAGCTAACCAATCAACTACACATATACCATCACATAAATGGGAAAGGCTACTCTAACATCAAATAACAAGATCAACATTAACATTATCATCCAAATTAATATAGAAATAAATGAACATTATCCATATCAACATCATAAACATAAGCAATGCAGCTCAAATAATCACATGGAAATAAATGAACATCTCATATATAAATATGTGATCAAATACATGTTTATCATCTACATCATCAAAACATCTTAAATCTCTCTCAAAATGTACATCTCACATCTTTAGCTCATAGGCCAATATACATATAACATATATAAACAAAAACTAGCAAATGTTGATACTCAGGGTCTTTAAGGCTCTCCCTAAGGTCGTGAGTATACAGTATCATCACCACTCTCTGTCTATTTGCATCAATGTGAGTTAGATGTTGTCACACATGACATCAACCTCTCCTACTCTCTAAAGTTTGAATATCTCTATATTTATAGGAACTCTTTAATCACCCTCTAATATTAAGTAATATCATCTAGGGTAGTCAAATACCTCACCATAGATATAGTCTATGAAGGACCCATAGCACCTGATAATGGCCTAGCCTATACTAGTCCCTATGGCAGTGTAGGAGGAGTGGCTTGACTTGCTACCCTCAGATTGTCTCTCTCTACTATCACTGCAGTCACCTAACCCTTTAAAATGATCATCTAGCCTTGAAGTGCTACAACCTGACCCTACAGAGCCCTAATCTGACCCTACAACATCACCACCTACCCTTGTAAGGCTAAAACCTTTGCCTAGGCCATCTCTCAAGCCTATACCACTACAACCCAAGCCTATACTATTGTATCTCACACTTGTAGCACTACATCTCTCTCCCTAACTAACCTTTTTAAGTCTATTGGTGGCCTCCTAACCTCTACTACCAAATTTAACCCTACCCACGAAGTTGTATAGGTAGTTATACACCCTAGATCCCCAACACCTAGACCTACTAACATCTCCTCAAAATCTAGCCCATCAGTCTCTTAAGGTAATGGTAAAGGTGCCTTTATGTCATCCCTCTTGTATCAAGGGAAGGTAGGTAGAATATCTTGTAATAGCCCAAACTATCTCCTAACCCTTGCTATGGGTACTATCTCTAGCTCATTAGCCCATCTCCCCATGACCCATAATGAGCTTTGCAACCTAATAAGCTACTCTACCTACCCTATAAAAATATATATGTTAGATACAATCTTCAAATGATATTTTTAAGGATCAAGCCCTTGATTATGCACATATAGTAGGTAATGTCTCACATGATTCAATCCACTCAGGTCTATTACATCCCATCTCTCCACCATCTAAATCCAACCCTAAAGCTAGATAGGATAGTGGTAGGTAGCCCTAGTGGTCATGCCACCATGATGTGCTCATATTCCCAATAGTGTAGAAGATGGCTGACACATAGACTATATCACCAATATAACCTCAAGCCCATAGCTCTCTATATAACTATGTCAAAAATACTAGACTCTAGGCAAAAATGGTCCACTACTCAATCATTTGTGTAAGCATACCTATCAAATAAATCAAAAATATCCCTCTATCTACATCAAGTAATACATACACCATGATCTTGATCATCATTAGGATGCTTAGATGATGTTGCTCCTCATTATCCATGTAGAGTGGCTCATAGGGAAAACTCATAGAGTGGTAAGTCACCTCACTGACATGTTCCCCATATAAACTAACCATGTGTATATCATGCTCATCTCTTGAGCATGTGAAAATCTCCTCACCCTAGAGTGGTAGTCATAGAATCTTGTAGACATCCTCATATGTCACTATCAACTCCCTAATTAACAAATGGAAGGTGTTGGTGGTATGATCCCACCTCTCAATCAATGTTATAATTAGTGACACATCTTGCATGACATGATAGTACCATCACACTCCTCCTAAACCTATAGCTACCATATGCTCCCACTCATCTGGAGTCATATCTCTCCTCATGCATGTTAATAACCTCGGTATATGGTCTCATAGTGTAAGCTCCATCCTCACCTGCATCCATACACAAATGAATCATGTCACATCCCTTTTAATCTACTCCCTCACCACCTTTTTCCCTTCTCATTGGGAGAAATACATTGATTTGAGGCCCTAAAATGGGCTATATAGGTATCACTCAATCAACATGGGGTCTTTTGAGGTTAGCTCAGCCATATACACACCTTACTAACTACCCTAAGCTTCACTACCTCTCTCTACCCTAGGCCTACCCACCTATTCCAACTCTAGGCCTCACTACCTATATTCTTGACTCTTGACACTATGACTTGACTTTTAATACCTATACCTCTCAACTATCTTATTTTATGTTTTTTCCCTACAACAAACCTTTTTAGATATTTTTCCTAGGTTTTAGGAGAACTACATTGGCCTGAGGCCCTAAACTAGGATATGTAGGTAGCACTTAGATGACAAGGGGTCTTCTAAGGTTAGCTTGGCCATTAGGCTAGTTAACTACTTTCATTAGAGATCAAAATCTCACCCTTTCTCTTGTTTTCTTATTTTCCATAGTAGTTGACATTAGCATTAATGCTGATGTTGGTGCTTTATCAACCTATGTAATGACCAATGTTGGTAACACATTGTCAACCTTGGTGTTGTGTTGGTTAACCTCGATGCCATGTTAGCCAATGTTAGTTGATCTCACTGATGTTTATGACTGGTTCAGCCCCAAGACCAAACAATCCAAACCCAACCTACCTATTTCCCCTAAAAAAACTACCCCCAAATCTCCCTAACTTATCCTACACCTACCCTAACCTATTTTCTACCCCCCCCCAATCCTATTTTATACAAATCCACCTCTCATTTAACTAGAAAATTGCAAAACCCAAATCAAAGTAGTTTGGGCTCTACCTCATCTCATCGTCTCCTCCTAACTGGCACTGTTGGCTCCTATGGTCATGCACCTCCTACTGGGTCCCCTCCCTATGTTTCCATCTCAAATCACTCTCAAGATCTATTTGTTCTCTCTAATTACAAGGTTATAAATGAGTTTGGTAAGCCACCAAACCCCCTTTTATTAGGTTTGGTTACCCATTAATATCGACATTATTGACCTAACCTATCAACATCGGTGCTTACGTATACTAACATCAGCAATGTTTCCCTAGTTGTGCCAATGTTGGCACCTTATATTACTGATATCAGCACATATAACTAAAGTTGGCATCTTTCTAATACTATTTTCCAACACAAAATCCCTAACTTTGCATAACCTTACCCATACATTGGGGTAACTGGAGATCACATATCTCCCCCAACCATGATAAAATGACATTGAAGATTACTTAAATATTCACCCTTGATGATTATGATTGAATACCATGAATATTTCCTTGCTCATTGGCCCTTTTACACTAGGAGTGCATTGCTTGTCCTGACAGCTTAGGCTATTTTACTGTAGTTGGATATTATGCACATACATGTATTTTAGCTATTTTGAATGGTAACCAAGGCCATTATATCACCTTCAACCCTTTTGTGTTTCCTAGGGGTACTTCTTACCTCAGATACCTAGGAAACATTGACCATTGGAGCTACAATTTTGATTGATTTTACCTATCAACTATCACTTACAAGCTATGCTTTGGTTACTTCTATTCGAGTCCTCCTTAACCTTGCCTATTCTTAACATTGTCAACTATAGCTCATTATATGAAGTGATGCTCAATTCTCCACCAGTCATGCAATTACCTTTCTATCAAATTGGTATCTGATTCTATTTTCTCCTCCATCGATTCCCATTTTGAGTGGGGATACCTCATCCAATACTTGGAGCATCCAACTCCTATTTTTATCTTACAAAATATTGGATTAAATTAAAAGATAAAAAGGAGAAAATGTAGACAACAAAATGACATCACACACATGTGCATAACTCCCTATGTTGAAACCCCCCTAACCCATTTTAATAATAGCAATTAATCTCCCTAACCCATACTTTTACCCCTCACACATTTAATTAATTTAAAATACTTAATTAAGTTAATTAAAAACCCCTATTGCCACATTACCTAGCCACCTCACCTTATGACTAATTCTCCCCTAATGAGTCACCTCCAGACCTAGTCCCCTTATCCTAACTACCCAAGACTCATTCCCACTCCCAAACTAAATTCCTAAATAACTACTTCCTTCCTAACCTCTTATTTTTACCATTTTATAATGGGTGTCACACTTGACATGCACAACAACATAAAATAGGCCAAGAATAAAAAGGTTTACCTATTCTAGGGCCACTGATGTTAATCAACCCATGGCTGATGTCGATGGGATACTAGTCAACATCAGTAGGATCACTGATATCAGCAATATAAGCCAAACTCTAACCTATAGTTTAAGTTAGCAAAAAATAAGAAAATTAATTCTTACTCTAGTTCAGGCTCTTAGCATTCTATTTTTTGACATATAAGCTTAAAATCACTCTACATAAGTCAATCACCATCAGTAACTAAGCTCTTGAGGACCAATAACATCTACTTATTCTCTCTGTGTATACATTCAAGTTCAAACTCCCAGATAGAAACCATCAAATTGGTACTTATCATTCAGCAACCACCACAGCTAAGTATATCATTGATATTATAGATCATTTAAATACTTATTCTTCTATTTCTTTATATCTACCCTACACTACTTTATGTACTTTTTACCGTACCCCTGTGAGGGATTTACAAAATTTCCATATTTGTTTCCCCTTACATGTATACCAAACTTATGACCAAACTTAACCAAGCCATAAACTCCCTCTCCTAACTCACTTAATCTCTTTGACCTGATCCAAACCATTTCCCAAACCCAAAAAAGGATTCTAAAACCTCTTAAAAAATAATTTCCCCTATCGACCTTGATAGCCTAATCGACATCGATCACCTCACTACCAACCTCGATAGCCTAACTAATATCAGTCACACTCCTATTGATGTCAGAGACTATCAATTCCCTAGCCTCTTCAAAACCTATCCATATAACTTCTAAAACACCAAAAAAGTAGCTCACCTACACCTTATCACTCTCTGCTACATACAGGTTGTTAAAAATGGTAATTTTATCTCTCTTTTACTCTTTTTTACCTCTTTTCAGTTATTTATTAATCTTTTGCCTCTCAAAAGTGGACTATCATCTCTAGGGAAGTTTCACACTTCTTAGAATAAGCATGTAGCTTGGAAGCCCACTCATTTATCTGCTAACAAACATCTTGTGGTAGTGTTTTCTTATATGTAAGTAGTCCTCCCCAGCCAAAGAGGAGTGCTCACAATGTCTGGATATGACACATAAACCAAATCTAGGTTCATTATAATCACTTATCCCCCATCCTTCTTTTTGTTTTCCCTTAGACTTAAAATAGACAAAATTGAGTGAAACATATTGTATCCTCTCCATTTGGTGTGTAAAAAGTACTTCACCAATTTTTTATGGCTAGAATTCATATTACAACATAACATATTTGTCCTAAATTCTACCTAGTTCCTCAAGTATTGTTGTTTGTTATGAAGTTTCCTCTATTTATTATTCCTTTTTTAATAGCATGTCATTGGATGGTTACCCTTGAATTTTTTACTTTAACTCATCTAAATTGTATTTAGTTTTTGTCAACTAGACCTATCTAATACTTTTGGAAAGGATTGGATGACTATAATGATTTACTCTACCTGGTCATCTTGAACTTTGTATTGAAGGGGTGATAATTTTGGCACATGGATAATATGGGTGGATGAATAGATAGTATATGTTGGTGTAAAAGTAAATATCTTCATTATACTTGTAAATAATTTGTGTTGATATTATATACTACAAGCTAAGGGCATGTTGTAACTCATCTCCTTAAATAATCATAATGACAACTTGATGTTCCATAGTCATGGTCTCCAAATGGTTTTTTATTTGTTCTCCCATGGTTTTATATTTTTCCCATTATAACTCCCCATTTTTTAACTATTAGGGTGTTTGTATAGTACATCTCTAAGAAAATCAATAAAGATACATAACATAAACTGTGATTGCCTTTATTAATTTTATGCATGGTGACATTGAAATTATATAGGAGTCCTTCGTATGGGTTGTATTTTACCTTCATTGAATTTTTATGGATAGGACTCATGACATCTTCCCCAATGGTAAAATATATTTTCTAGTGAACTAATTTTAACATGTATCTATAGACTACACTAGGGATGGATGATATGTCGATTTCACATTTATTTTGGGTGGACTTTAAGTAATTGGCAACATATTTACATTTGGTAAAACACTTCTTCTCATATTTAGGAATGATTTTCCTTTTTTTCATAAAATTGGTTACCATTTAAATATCAAGGGAGGTAATCAAATGAGGTTTGTATAATATAATATCCAATTATGCACATGGGTAATTAGAATTATGATTGCATTTTCTACTAGAATAAAGTATGGAAATCTATCCCAAACATCTAGTTTCATCTATGGATCAATTTTTCTGGGTTCTAATCCTAAGTATTATTATGACAATTAATGATTTCTAATGGTATGCCTCCATCTACATGTGATTAATTTTTATCAAATATGAATGGATGTATTTGAGCATGTCGTCTAGGTGTGAAATGTCATTTGACAATCTTGACAATGATCCTTTAAGATTTGTGACTTTTGATTTAGTGAGTACATGATTTTCATTAGGGATCATGAAGGTTCAGGGTTCAGTAACACATGGGGTAGCCTTTTTATCTCTTATTTTTTTAGATCACTTAGTAAAAATTTCATTGGAAACATTTGTATAGAGTTTTGGTGCTTAGAAATATTTATGAAATGGAAATATTTTTTGGCTAGATTTAATAATTTTTTTGATGATTTTTGGTTGACTAGGGGAGTGGAGTGATATCTCTATTGGATTACTTAGTGATCATGAATGTTCTTGTTTTTTTATATTTGGCCATCAATAATAGTTGGATGTGCCATAAAATTATTTTTTCCATCCTTTCAACCTTGATGATTCATTAATTATTGCTTTATCTTCTGTCTTGTCATTTTTAGAAGTATGTTCAACTGGGCAACCATTTGGATGTTTGTATTACTTAGTCTAATGTGGTTTTATTTATTTTTCATTTGATATGATTTTATTATCTTCCTAGGGAGTTGTAGATGGTCAATTTTATTAAGTATCTAGAATTTTTTTTGTGACATATGTGCTTGATTCACATGTGTTGGATCAATTCATTTGATGTGAATTATAGGACCCAATTCACTACTATCCCCTATGTTTCTTGTCCAAAATCCACTATTTAATTTTTTTCAACTTGGGTGTATCTTTTATTTTTATTTTTACCTCAAGACACCATTTACCAAATTTCATCTTGGGATTTTATTTTTCCCTCAATTTGCTCTTTAACAATTTTAAACTTGATATTTTATTTTATTTTATTTTAAACTTGAGATGTTTGTATTACTTAGTCTAATGTGGTTTTATTTATTTTTCATTTAATATGATTTTATTATCTTCCTAGGGAGTTGTAGATGGTCAATTTAACATCCAATTTTATTAAGTGTTTGGAATTTTTTTTGTGACATATGTGCTTGATTCACATGTGTTGGATCAATTCATTCGATGTGAATTATAGGACCCAATTCACTACTATGCCCTATGTTTCTTGTCCAAAATCCACTATTTAATTTTTTTCAACTTGGGTGTATCTTTTATTTTTATTTTTAACTCAAGCCACCATTTACCAAATTACATATTAGGATTTTATTTTTCCCTCAAGTTGTTCTTTAACAATTTTAAACTTGAGATTTTATTTTTATACTTCCATTAAGCCATACCTCTCAAGTCTTGTAAGTGTTGTTTTTTTTACTGCTCATATTTTTATTTTTACTACTCTTATTTTGTTAAAACACTTTCATTATTTTCCATAAGTCTAGTGGGTACTTATCTCTATTCATTAGTTTTTTCTAAAATCTATGCTCAAACACCAAATGCTGACATGAAAATAAAATCAAACCATGAATACATGCTTCAATATTTTAGATTATGATAATGTATATAGAAAGTATTTTTTTAATTAAATAAAAATATATTATTTAATAATAATGAGAAATAACACACGTGATTCATATTTAGATTAAAAATTACCAATATATTTCTCATTGATATATTCAAAGTGGTCACATGTGATTATTTAGAACATAGCGCTCATATATCAAATTAAAAGATTGGATATGACGAATTCTATCCATATTAATAAGTCTAAATACAATTTCATAATCTAATAGTAGCATTATTTATGTGCATCCCTCTATTTATGTTTATCTCCATATGATTTCATGAAGTATATCCTATGTCACAAGTTGCATGGGTGTGTTTGGTGTCATGATATGATCATCAACTTACATAGGTTATTCTTTATGAACTACATGAAGAAACCCACCAACAATCTAGATGTCATATATATTTATCTTGTGTATACTAGGATTAATTAATTATTTTTTAATATATTGTTTAAAATAGTCACGTGCTCATTATTCATAAGATATTAAATGTTGACTTTACCCTAAGTCAAACTATGAGTTCATGGTTCATTTTTTAAGTTACCACTCATTGTTTTAGATACCATTGATGTTTACAAGGAGACTAATTTAAGTTAAACTAATGTTTATTCCATTAATCATGCATAAGTAAATATAACATTGATAATTATATGGAAAAATAGTAACACATATTAATTGAATTTCCTTTAATATATAAAATATGAATGCCATATGTTTATTCACTATATTGAGATGATTTTCCTTACAATACATTCCAATACTAAATATAATTTGACTATTGTGATATGAATATTGTATGCTTCCATGGTATGAATGTAGGCTTTCTCATTATGGCCTCTATGTTATATTTTCCAATAATTAATCCTACCAACATCATCCCCTAACTTAACCTTTGTCTCATGTTCAAGACAAAATAAAAATGAATAATCTCATAAAGATTAAGGATTTGTACCTAATTATAGAAACTATTGGTGCTTTGCAAGTATCTTCTCTTTAAAATATTTCCATTTTGTAATGTAGCCATTAGCACATTATGTTTTTTTCTATAAATGAATATTGTTTCAGATCAGATTGGTAATCTCATTTGGTGTAATATGGATGAAAATGGATTTGTCTGAATTCATAATTTCATAGGTGACTTGCACTAATTTATGCATGAACTAATTAAGGATACTTCTAAATTCTTCAAGATTACAGATCATTTGTGCTTATTGCTCCTATTTTTCTTGAAATTACTTCCCTAGATTCAAAACTAGAGCCCTTTTTCTACCAATTAGATCCTTTGTGAATGAAATGTATGTTCCAACATCTTATATTGCTTTTTGAAGATAAATAATGTGTATCTTAATTGTAGTCTAATGTCATGTTTTTTCTTCCAATGTTTATGCATTTTTTTATGGTTAGATTTGTAAATAGTACTAATCCAGATATTTTGCCTCTCTATTTAAAATAATGACTTCCATTTGATTAAAAAATGCATTGTCTCTAGAAATTATTGTTCTTTGGTCTATTTTGGATCTGCTTCATATCATGGCCTAGCCTAAGACATATCTGAAATGAATTTTTGTATCACATCTTTTTAAGAACAAATATTTCCATCCAATCATAATTGACACTTTATTAAAACATGCACCCCAAGTGTTTATTATATAAATGGGTAACTTATTCATATGTATGTTGGTCCTTGTGGTGTGGATTTGAATGTTATTTGATCCAATTTAATCTTGTTCACATGTTTATATAAATTTTTGTTAATCTTGGTGAGGGTGTCTTGTGGGGTGATGAACTATGTAGATGGAGTGGCTTGGGAGGTGGAAAGTGTGGTTGTAGAATGTGTAGAGAAATTTTATGGAGTGATTTGGTATGAAAGGGGGATGATTTTTTATTTTGATGTTTCTTATGTTGCAACTATTTCTACTATCTTCTTTTATTTTTTGCCTTTCTTCACTACTTGTTTTTATTTGGTAGATTCTAATGTTCTTTTTTTATTATCTTTCTCTATATCTTAAGTTACAAATTTTTGTTTTGTGAGTTTTTCAACTTCATCTATCACTTTCTTATTTTTATTTCCTTGTAGCTTATTTTTTTTACCTCTTTTTATTCTTTATTTCTTCCTTATCTCTCACTTATTTTTTGGCATGTTATATTTATAGGTTTTTTAGAAATATTTATTTTCCTAATTTTTATTTTTCTTGATTTTATTCCTATTTTTTATTATTTTGGGCCTCTAAGGCCTCCTTGTTTTTTTGTTTCAGTGTGACATCTTCCCTTGCTTTTGTCTCCACATATTTTTTTTGTTTCACCACCTCTTCATTGGTCTTTTCCTTGTGTTCCTTTTCCTCTTTATTTTTTATTTATAGATACTCTTATTTTTATTTCGCATATGATTGTTATGTTTATTAATACTTTAGTATTTTGACCTTATTTTCTTATTCGTATTTGAATATTTATTCATATTTCTTATCTCTTTCTTCTTTGCCAATTATGTGGCCTTTGCTATCACTTATTATTTTATGAGTTATATGGATTTAGTTATTGCTTTATTTTTATTTTTTTTATTTATTTTGTTAAATTCTTATACTTCTATTTCATAAATAATTATCCCTCATCTATTGTTTCATTTTGTCCTTGTTCTACTTTCTAGGCAGATTTTTTTGCCACCTATTTTAAATTCTTTACTTATTCAAATAGTGTGTCTTGTTTGGAAGGATCAAACCGAACAGTTTTGTCTTTTTGTCTTGGTCTTTTTAGTGGGGGATTAGAACTACCTTGTCTTATTTTTGTGTTTATGTTATTTTTTTGCTTTCCATCTATGTTAACCCATAACTAATTTTCTCTTCATGTCTACCTTCTAATTATTTGGCGGTGATGACTTCTCCATATTTTGATGAGCATGCTTCAAATTTTATATTTGATGAAGAGATCCCTAGACTTATGATGTTTGGGTTGATTTTTCATTCTATTGATTCACCCTCTTTTTATTCTCTTTTTTAACTATTGAATATGGGTTAAGCCTATGTCTTGACTAATATTTATTCAATTAACACATTTATTCTTGGTGGTATTGGCCACCCAATTTTTGTTGGGAATGTCTAGTTCACTACAAGGATTTTTTCTACTTCATCTTAAACCCTGTATGGGAGTGGAGGTAAAAATTATTAATAAACCACATAGGGTTTTTATGTAGATAAAGTGTTTAGTAAGAATTAAATTTTGTCAAAATTCTTATTAAAGACCTTTATTGACACATGAGCTACAACTATAAATTTATTCTAGAGAGCATCCCAATATTGGAGCAATAGTGACACTTGGTCCTCTATTTTTATGGTATAAATATATGTTATTATATCTTACCCTATGTTTTATTAAGTTCCCTTTGGAATTTTTCATCTATCCTATGGAGGGTATTGGTAAAATACATGTTCAAACAAATGAGTAAGGAGGTAAAGTAGAATTAATGCTTATTGCATTCTATCTTATC
Organism: Torreya grandis; assembly: GCA_037957365.1. Classification (NCBI taxonomy): domain Eukaryota; kingdom Viridiplantae; phylum Streptophyta; class Pinopsida; order Cupressales; family Taxaceae; genus Torreya; species Torreya grandis. The sequence goes on from JARHVA010003283.1 coordinate 882,878, forward strand.
AATGTTGGCATTGAATTGGTCAAGGAGACCCTATAATAGATTTTATTTTGTCTTCAGTGATATCAATTCAAAGCTTTCCATCATGGTTTGTGGGCTTACATCATCCTCCCAGTTGGTGAAGTATACCTTCCATGCCACTACCTTCCTTGCTTATTTGAATATTAGGTTTTTGATGGGGATAATTATGATTCCTTTTTTATTTCAGTTCCCTCCTAAAAATGTTATGCATAATTTTACTTGTAAAACCTTTTTTTTCTCATATTTATTGATGTTATGTCCTTAACTCATTATCCCTATAATGCATTCAATGTCATCCATAGTAATATGGTGTTGTTTGTCTAAGAAAAAGATCCCATTATGTATGTGATAGAGGAGAATATTTGGAAGGATTATGTGAGGTAAAAGAATGGAAATTTTAACCAAGAATCTAATTTCATGCAAGGAAATTATGTTTTCTTTTTTTTCCATTACCATTTGCCTTTATATATATATTATTTTATAATTTCAATCTAGTTAGCTTCCATATGTGTGTGACAAATATTTGTGAAGTTTGCATGATTGTAATTGAAAGTGTCCTCAAGATACCGCACTTTCCATGGAATAGATGATAATTTCTCATGTATATAATGTATGATTTATTTAAGTGGTACATGTTTATGCCTTGACATCATGATTTTTTTATGTTCAATGATTTGTGAAGTTTCCACTATTATCATTGTTGTTTGGTCGATTGTTGTAATTTTACTATGCCACTAAATGATATTTAAAAAAATTTGGTTCTTGGATATTGTTTAGTGGTTTTTATGGATTGAATAGATTAAATAATAGATTATATATGCCACCATTTATTGTTATTTCATGTAAATTTTCATATAAATTATAATATTTTCTAAATACTTTAGAGATTTTACAATCTAACATTTTGTTGAGCTGATGATGTATCACATATTTTTATAAGTTGAGTCATCCTTTTAATTTTTTATGTTCATTTGTTAGTGCCACTTTATGACACATCTCATATTAGTTGTAATCAAATTTAATATCTTACATGTACTTGTGTTTGACTGTACTTAAGAATGGGTAGCTACCAAATCTACATGATAACAAATATTTTCATATTGTGTAGAGAGTTATTAATTTATAATATTATTAATATATTGATTATAAATTATTCAAAAATTTATATTTAAAACATTATTAATTAATCCCATTTTACAAAATATTATAATTGGCATGTGTCTATGCAAAACAAGATAATGGGTAGGTGCCTTTCTTCTCATGTAACCCTTAGAGTTTGCAAGGTTATAAGAAAATTTAATTTAACATAAGTAATTATTGTATGTTTTGTTTAAGTATGCATAGGATGAGGAAAGCATGGTCCATTCATCACTTTTGTTACATCACACCAATCTATTATTTTTTAAAGGCCTTATTGACCGGTAGTAACTATGACCTTAGTAATCATAAGAGATACACCTATGACCATAGGATGATTCTAATGCTATTTAGTCTTCTATTGAGAAATGATAATGATTTTTATTTTTTTAGTTATTAATTAGTATTAGCCTCCTCCTGTGACTTTTCCTTCACAAGTTATTTCATTACAACTTTATCCATCATTTTGATTGAAGGACCATATTTCACCTTTTTTTAAATTTACATAGCTCAATACAAAACCAAAAATTTATAACACATAATGATGTGTAAAACATTTTTTACCAATTCATAACTATTTAATTCAAAATGTATACATCAGACTATAGTCTCAAGTCAAAATATCAATTAACCCCATTTTACTACATTACATTCAAATCATCAATAAATGCATCTCTTCATGATGAATTTTCATCTATGTTATTATTATGAGATGTCATGAAGTATAGATAATGCTACGAGTGACTTATGTAGTTTTCATATGACATAATATAATTATGTGTATATGTAGTTTCCATATATGTTCAAGAATCCAATGCATAATCCCAACAAGATTAAGGTGATTGTACCTATCTAAAAACACTATTGTTTCTTTGTGAGTAACTTTACCTCAAAATATTTTGATTCGGTGATGTATCGATTGGCACATTTTTACTTTTATTCCAAATGAATATTATAATTGGCTAGGTTGATGATGACATTTGGTGGGGTTTGAGTATTAATTGGTTTGTACAAATTCTCCATCTTTATGGCCACTTGATCTATTTTCTTCATAAATTTATTAATTAGCCATCCAAATTCCTCAAAATTAGTGATGATATGTGTTTGGTATAGAATTATTCATGAAAATATAAAAATCATTTTCTTTCTACTCTAGTAGGGTCCTTTATGATGTCATATTATTTGGATTATTGATTTAACTCTTCCTGTAAAACATCTAAATCTTTATTTTTAGCTTATGTTTCTATCATCCATACTAGATTAAATTAAAAATAAGTAAAAAAATTTATGATTACTTATTTAATAGAAGAAATGTATTTCTTATCTTTGTGGTGATTGTAACAATTATTTTCTAGTGTTTTTGCACTTTTTTATAATGTAATTTTTGCACCACATTCTTTCTAATGGTTTGATTCTACACCAAGTCTAAGAGTGATCAAATTTTAATTTATATTTAAGGATATTTTATAATGTCTATGTGAGGTTAGAGTCAAATGGTGGCCTTTCATGAAAGATATCATGGATTAATTTCTAGATTTATAGGAAAAAACTCAATGATCATAACCAAGGATAAGGTTAGTACTAGAATTATAAGCATAATAAAATCAATAATATGATACAATATGATCTAAACTTAGAGATATGATAAGAATACGTATATTTAAATATATCTACTACAAATATACACATATGCAAATTTATATAGTGACATTTAACTTAATAAATATTAATAAAGTAAAACAAATAATTATGGAAAAGAAAACAAACTAATAAAAACTCACATAATAGTCACAAAACTCTCTAGCTTGCATTAATTTTCCAAAATTTCTCCTCTCTTTACAATAAATAAAAGAGATGTATATATAAGTTTGTATGGACACAACCTCATCTTTAACTAGTTATTGCATATATAAAATATAAAAATAAAATAAGTATTAATTTAGCTTAAATATCCACATGTACTAAGGATTTATTTATTAATGATAAATAAATTAAATATCCTTGGCATATTAGACCACAAATAAATTTACAATTTATTAGTGATGTTGTTAGTGATAGGTGGATTTGAACTAGGCTAATCTCTAATTGGAACTGCTTGACTAGTCAATCTAATAACAGGGGATGATGATGTAATTGATAATAAACTAGACATTATTATAGATGAGATCATTATGGTAGTAGTATGATAAGTAAAAATATTTTTAACTAAAATATGACTTGAGGTTGAATGAAAAGGAGATATAGCTGAGTCGACTTAATAAAACACCAATCCAAACAAGGTATGAACCAATGCATATGCTAGATAATAAGACCTCATTGTTGGTGGTTGGGTTGAGGAATCTTATGCTTGAGAGTATATTTATCTATGTTTCTCTACATCATATTTTTAATTTATTCTTATATAAGTTGTTACACATTCATAAAAATATAAGTCTAAAACTTTGACATCAATTTTGATATGTATTTGAATAATATTAGAAGTTTTTCAATTAACTTTTTATGTAGTCTCATTGAATGTTATTAAATACCTAAGTTATGTCTCAAATAAAGTATTATTTACTATTTGACATCATGGGGTATACATTTTAGAGATAATCATATTTTATATCAAGTTAATTTCTCTAATCTTCTATCCTATTATTTTTTTAAACATTTCCTTCATTAGGTTGTGCCACTCCATGAAGCCATCTACTTTATTATTTTATAAATTCTAAGTCAATGTCATATCTTTAAAGGATATCAAGTTGATATTATGATATAATTTTTTTATTAATGTGTTACAAATGTTATATAATTTTGAATATAGGCACCTCAATAGTTCATTATAATTTGATTCATGACCCCATTGTGGTTGAGACATAGATCTAGCTATCTGTATAGAATTCATAAGGTTAAATAAAGACACAACTAAGTTTTTTAGTTTGTCAATTATGTCTTCAAGGAATTATAATTGAGGATATGATTATAATATATTATTATCTTTTTTTAGGCCTTGAATCATTTTATTTAAAATCCTTTTTTGGCATCAACTACTATAATTGTATCTTCTTTAAATTAATTATTTTATCCCTACTTAATTTTCTTCTTCTTAATCAATGAGAAGAGTTATTATTCTTTTCTAAAACTAATTTATCTACCTAACCTAGTCATATTCATCTTTATAATAATTTTCAATTTTTTATATGTCTCATCAAATTTGAGAGTTAACTTAGGCTCTTCAATGATAACTCTATTTTGTATACTAAATTGGTTTACCTAAAACTATTGTATTTAGGATGGTGTAATAATAAGTTTCCTTGATTAGGATGCATCAAAATATGGATTAAGTAGAGATTAGGTGGTTGGTGGTGGTGTGAGTGTGGAAATATTAGGTGAGTGAGTGATCTTAGAGATGTATAAGGTGAAAGTGTGGAGAGTGATTGATCAACCATTCTCTCTTTGGAGAGACTAATTTTAGGAGTCCTAGTGAAATGTTTGACCACATTGAGTGAATCCTTGAAAATTTTAAAAACATAGGACTTAATATATGTGCCTAAAACCATTGGTAACTCAATATAAGTTAAAATATGTCTTTATAATACATATGGAGGAAAAATGGATTTTTAATTAAATATTAAAAATTGGGACATGAGAAGGCATAAAATATAGGTCCTTGTGGACTAGTAGGTGTAGTATTAGTGTGAGTTGTAGAATAAATACATTATGTAATGGAATTTTGTGTTAGGGTTTTAAAACTTGACCAATTATCATAAACTTGGCCTATACAGGGTTATTTCTCATAGAAAAAGTAATAAAATAATTAATTATTAGTGTACTAATAATAATAGTAATAGTTGTATCACTAGTAAGAGTACATGAAACAATAAGAATAATAGTGGAAATATGAACCTAAACTAAAGCTTAAGTAAAATAATTAGGGGCACTGATTGGAGCATCAGATAAAGAAGTAGTAACAAGATTAGGGGTAGAAGGGAATTATAGTGTAACATATGTAATATCAATTGATGTAAACACAATAAGAGATAATAGAGTAATAGTTAAGTCCACTAGAAGAGTCTTAAGTGAAGTTTTAGTAGTGGTACTTATAAAGAAGGAATATTTAAAGGGTAGGTTAGTATAGTGTTATTCCAATAAATCTAAATCAAAATAACACACTAAACACTTGACACCTCTAGCCTAGACACTAAGGGGAGCATAGGTAGAAAAAAATAAGTGAAAACACAACTAGAACATAAAATAAATCATTTTTTTACTTTCTTTGTATCTCCAAATTGCTTGTTGAAGTGACTTGCTCAATTATGTGCATGAAGAAGTCTTTATCAATGAATATATATTTACTCCTCTCCTTGGAACCTTGGATTAGATGATGGGTATATGAATTTGGCATGGTAACATTACTTGAAATATTATTGAAGATATTTGGGCATAATAATGTTACAAAAAAATATATTAGAGATCAATAGGTATGGCTTTGTATTTATAGTTTCCAAAAGTTAATTCTTACCCAAGATGTCTTAAGGTTGATTTTAAACATATAATGAGTTCAAACTAACCCTAGGTGAGTTGTGTCAAAGTCAATTTGAGTTAATAGGTATGGATCTAAAATTAGATATTTTGGAAGAGCTTGACAAATCATAAAGACAATGATGAAAAGAATTGATACTTTGAATTTTGGAATTTCCATTTTTAGATATTAATTTCAAATAGATAATTTAGTTAAGAATTTAATATGGTTTAATTATATTATTCATTTTGCTTATAATTTTAGTTATTTTTAGAATTGTTTAATTGCCTCACTTAATGGGTCCATAAGCCAAACTACTAGTTATTCATTTGCAAGGTGACTAAAGATGAATTTGTGAGAGTTTATTGTTGCATATGGGATAGTACCCAAAATAGGGATACCTCAACATTATTTTTAGTATTAATTAATGATGCATAGATGAGATTTGGATGTTTAGTGATTCTTAGGATTAATTTTCAAATATTGTAAGAATCAATCTAAATTTTAATTGGAAGCTAATTATGGATAGAATGGAGTGTCTATAATTTTTAAATGTTTGAGAAGGCATATAAAGATATATGCATAGAAAAATATTATCAAATAATAAAAATTTCATGTATGCCTAACACCCCAATAGGTGATAGATGAGCTTTGGATGCCCCCTTAAAGCAATGGATGGCAAATAAGGTCAGCAATTGGTCTCTCAAAAGAAGGAAATAATGGGACCAAAAGTTAAAGGGGTGGAAAAGATTGATTTACCCAAAGGTGATTATAATCAATGGCATAGTGAGATTCCTCATTTGGGTAGATAAAAAGGATGGTTTTCGTAAAGGTAGTTATAATCATTGGAATATCAAGGTATAAAGATAATGATTTTCCCAAAGGTAGTTATAATCATTAGCAAAATGAAAAGGTAAAAATATAATAATTTACCCAAAGTTAGTTATAATCATTAGCTAAATGAAAATATGCCCTAGATGGGTGGATAAAGATAATGATTTTCCCAAATATGTTTATAATAATTAACACAATGAAAATGTGCTCTAGCTGGGATCATAAAGATAATTATTTTCCCAAAAGTGGTTATAATCATTAGCATAATGAAAACATACCCCAATTGGGTAGATAGAGATAATGATTTTCTCAAAGGTGGTTAAAATCATTAACATCTAGATAAATTGAAATATAATGATTTTCTCAAAAGTGGTTACAATCATTGACATAAAATTTTGGATCAAAACATAAGGATTTTCCCAAATGTGGTTATAATCATTGGCATTGCAGGTGGGATAATATGGCAAATTAGAAAAGTGAGTTTATGTACCAAATCCATAATCATAGATTAAGGGTAAGTTGGTATGGAGGATAAAGATGAATTTTGGAAACCTTATATTATTTATATACACATCTTAACTGGCAAGGATTAAAATTATTATTTTATTTAATTACTCTATATTTAGGAAATATAAAGGTAGATCAAGATTTTTTTAGGTGACTAAGGAGAAGTACCATGACCCCATTACTTGTAATATTTCCCAAGATAATTCTTATTATATCAAATGAAAATATGCATCATGATATAAAACACCATGAGAATGTAGATGAAATATGCATAAGGACTAACACATAATCTAATAAACAAGTGAAAATAATGTACCAATGATAAAAACTAAGATGATAATGTTAACATGTGAATATAGATGGACTTAAGTATAATGTTCAAGGAATCACCTAATGAATGCATATATACTAAGTCAAGGCATAAGAATGAAAGAAAAAAATAGGTAAACAACAAAACAAACCAGAAGACAAAACACTAAAAAATAATAAAATCAATAAAACACCTAAAAAAAAGAGTGAACAAAAATAATAAAAACAACATGTAAGAAAATGAAAATAATGATTAATCATAATGTTAGTTCATAATATTTCCCATATGATATAGGAAAAAATGACACACAAGATGGAAAAAATTTCCCCTAGTCCATAAGAGATAACTAAATAAACAAATCAAATGGTGGGAAATAAAATAATAGGAAGGGGGTAGCCGAGATGATTCCAGATGAATTAGGTAAGTGAATGTTGCCTACATAGTTTTATTGACACAATTTACAATATGAACTTCAAGCCAAATATAAATCCCCCAAGATATGGGATAGAATAAAATTGATGATAAAAACATGATTGATGTATCTAAAAATATTAGGAATGGTCTCTCAAAATGGTGAGAGCTTAAGATGAAGCCTAACAATCATTAATGTATCAAATTTGAATACATAATGCACAAAATAGAAAATAAAAAAATTGTGAGAGTGTAAGGCTTAGGGCCAACAAGGATGGGGAAACTAAAGGACAAGTGGTTACTTGTGAAGTGTTTAGGGTTACTAGAAACCTTAAGGAAAAAAATGATAAAAAAGAAGAGGAAGGTACAAGCGATCTAGATTGAGATACCCCATGTATTTAAGTGTTGCCTACATAGTTTATGTAGACCTTAGGTTGATGTATTTATTCTATAAATGGGAGGAATAAGACCAAAGTTTTCTAAAAATAAATGAAACAAATAAGATTTCCCATCCCAAAATTTTTGATGGATTTAAATCTTGCGTGGAAATTCTAAGCCAATTTTCATGATTTTATGATTTTTGAAAATATTTTACTAATGTTTTTGGAAAATTTTCTGCATCTCAACTTAAGTAAGAGTTAAGATATACTAAATGGTCTATATCACAAAATAGTGAGATCTTTCAAACTTTAAATTGATCATAATTTAATGAGAGTGTGTAAAAAGGGTGACTAAGATGACCTCAATGTAAATCAAGTATTGCCTACATAGTCTTATTAGGACCTCAAGTCACTATAATTCTACCTTACAATAAATGAATCTAACTAGGTAGGTGTAAGTGTTTGAATTAGGTAAATGACATAGTATAATAATAAGAATGGTAAGGTGAGATGGCAAGGAATGATAAAGGTGTTATTCCTAATTTTCCCATAGTTAGTTATAATTAGGAAATAATGACATATGTTAATGATACTAATTTTCCCAAAGGTGTTTATAATCAATAACACTCATAATGAAATTAAGTAACAAATGAAGGATGCAACTACCAAACCGCTATCATACTCATCCAAGATACTACCTCTATCTGGAAGACTAAATCAACTATGGTAGCTTGACCTGAATCCCTTCACTAAAGGTTTCCAATAAACCAATGGAATAGAACCAAGGTCAAAGGGTTGGTTAGGGAGTGTAAAAACAACTTTGGTCAATAGGGAAGGCATGGTATAACAATATAGAATATGTTAAAAAGAAGATGATGATATTATGGTACAACAAAAATGAGCCTCATAGATAATACTCTAGGTCTCTCAAATTAAGTAATGTTTGAGGTCTATGATTATCATTAACTCATCAAGTTAATGTCCATTTGGTGTAGCGAGACTATATGATTTGGACCCATTATTTTTAATAATTATATATGGGCCTATCCAATTATGTTTTAACTTTACCTTATTCTTCTTAGTTGTGATTTTATTTTGGTTTTATTTGAGAATAATATCACCAACCTATAACTCTCTATGTTTGACCTACTAATTATATCGGCCACAGAGTCTATTTTATTATGCTTAAAGGATGTTAATATTGGCCATGCATTTTTAATCAAGTAACTCTATCTCTTTTAGGTAAAATACTCTATAATATTCATCATCTAGAATGTGCTTCAACAAGATACATTGAAAAGGTAACTCGACCTTGATGGGAAGAATGGCCTTAGTGACATAAACTAAGGAATATGGATTGGCTCCAATTTGGGTATGGTAATTAGTAAATTAAACCTAGAGGGAACAAAAAATTTAGAGGTACCAATTCTACCCAACATCATTGACAATATTTTTAATTATGTTTATAATGGTTTCATTAGATGCCTCTACTTGGCCATTACCTTGCAGTTAATATGTAGTATAAAAATGTTGGGTGATATTGTACTCGGCACACATATTTTTGACATTAGTATTTTAATCAATCCATTTTTATCATGTTTAATGTTATATGGGATACATAATGGTAAACGAAATGATTGAATATGAAATTGGAAATTTATTTTCCAACCATGTAAGTGAGGGGTATAGCTTCAAACCACTTAGTGAAATATTCAATATTGGTAAGGATGTGTTTATGTCCATTGTATGAGGTTTGATTAATATTCCCAATGAGATCGAGTCCCCATGTTCCAAATTTCCATGGTGTAATCATTATTTTTAGTGTTTTGGCCAAGGTATGAATCAAATTGGCATGCCTTCGACACTTCTCACACCTTTTGTCATAAGCAGCTTCATATACATCTATAATTGGCCAATAATAACTGGTACATAGGATCCTTTTGGATAGGATGGTACTATTGGTGTGGTATATACATACTCATTCATGGACTTCCCATAATGATAATGTTACTTCTACTAACTTTAAACAATGAATTAGAGATCTATAAAACTTGTGGTGATAAAGGGTTGGGCCAAGTAAGGTATAACATGAGGCTTGGTGGGTAAAGTCCTTTAATTATTTATGTAATACATCTTTAAAAATGATATGGCCATGAAGGTAGTAAAAAATGTTTGAATATCATATAGATATGAGACTAATAATATCATATATCATTGCAATGGTTCAAGGCTTATGAGTAGGTGCAACAATATTTTCAATGAGGAATTGATATTCTTTTATCTCATCTATGTGTTGAATCAAAGATCCAATGGTGGTCATGGCATATGTTGTCTTGTTATTTGCCCTTGGTATGTGTTCAAATTATATGTAAGTAATATGTTATTTGAGAACATCAATCATGGCCTTGTATGGCACCAAATTGTCATCTTTTATCTAAAATTAGTTTGTAACCTAATTGATAATCACCATAAACCATAATATGTTGAATATTCCATTGTGCTACTTGACAAATCCCTATAATGAGTGTTTCATATTCAACCATGTTTTTAGTACAAGTAAATTTGATACAAAATTATTTAGAGATAATATCTCCCTATGGTGTAATAAATAATAAGCCTTCCCCTAATACTTGTGATGTGATTGATATATCAAAATATAGCTTCCAATGCTACTCCTTAGGAAGTGTTTCTATGATGGTCATGATGGACTTATCTAATAATTAAAAAGTGAGTGGTTTTGTATCTATAAGAGGAGCTCCAAAAAGATAATATATAAATACTTGTCCCTTTATATCTTTTTGGTTGACGTATTCTATCTCTAACTCACTCATAAGAATGATCAATTTATCCATGTGACCTTGTAAAGCTATCTTGTATTGTATATACTTGAGTGGATCTAATTTGGAAATAAACATGGTCTTATTGTTAAGCATGTAGTGTTGTAACTTCTTGGCTCCAAAGACCATAGCTAAATAATCTTTTTCTATGGGTCTATAGTTTTGTTCATACGTGACCAACATACAACTTAGATAATATATGGTATGTTCTTTTATATTGTTGTCATGATGATATAAAAGGGCTCCTAAGGCATTTTATATGGTAGATAGATATAGTAGAAATAACTTTCTTGGCATTGGTAATAATAAAATAGGTAGATTGGCAAGATATTCCTTTAGGTGTTGAAAACTTTTTTGGCAGTTTTCATCCCAAAAAATGTGACACCCTTATTTAGTAAGTGTGTAAATTGATGGAATTTTTTAGATAATTGTGAGATGAATTGCTTGATAGATTGAATAATACATCATAAACTATAAATCTACTTCAAATTAAAATGTGGTAGCATCTCAATAATGGATTGTACTTTGGTAAGATCAAATTTAATGCCTCAATGAGAGATGATGAATCCTAACAACTTGCCTAAAGTGACACTAAATATGTACTTCTTGGGATTGAGTTTGACCTTGTATTCACAAAGACTTTTAAATATTATCTATAGTATGGTTGGATGATCAGCATGAGTCTTTGTTTACCTAATATGTCATCGACATAGTTTTCAAGAATGGCATGCATCATATCGTGAAATATGATGGTCATGGCTCTTTGGTATATGGCCCCACAATTCTTGAGACCAAATGGCATAACCTAATAATAAAATGTTCCCAAAGGAGTGGTGAATGTTGTCTTGTGTTGGTCTTCTAATGTGATCTAGATCTATTTGTATCCTAAAAATCCATCCATAAGTGAAATAATTTTGTATCTTGTTGTGGAGTCAACTATCATGTCAATGTTTGGTAGAGGAAATTCATCCTTGGGGTATGCCTTATTGTAGATTTTGATTCCCTATGGATTATTAATGATATGCACAACATTTGAGATCCACTCTAAATAGTTGATCCATCAAATACATCTCACTTCTAAGAGATTTTCCAACTCTTTCCTTACTAATACAAAAATACAAGGATGTATTTCATGTAATTTATACTTCATAGATTTGGTATCAGTATGTAAAATAAGGTGTTTTAAAACCAAATCAAGGTCCAAACCAAACATTTCTAAATAGACCCAAGAAAATATGTCAACAAATTCCATCAAAAGGGTTATAAAACTTCATGTTCCTCCTCAGTAGGGGACACACCCAATTTGATCCGTTTTGGGTCATTTAGAGTCTTGATATTGACTTCTAAAGTATCTTTTACTACGATATTAGAGACTTCCTCTAAAATAGTTGGAAATGATTTAAATTGGCTTGTAACTACAAATTCCTCTGATTGAACTAGTTCTTCTTACTCTCCTAAATAAGATAAATCTAAATCTCCCAATGTTAGGGATGGTCATGTTAGAAATACTATTGGAAATTATTGATCAATTCAATCAAAGGAATGTTGTTCTACTAAACTAAACTCAGACCCAAAATCAAGTTCATTATTGATGGTATCCTAAACTTCATTTGAGGAAAGTTAAACACCCCCGTCTAATGGTGCATAAAATAGGTTTTCACCAAAATAACCACCTTTCTCTTTAATTTTATCTTGGTATAAAATAACCTTAAAGAGGTTTTCACTTTGGGACCTCAATTTTTTAATCTTTTGTTTTTGGCTAAAGGTGTTCACCCATTCTCAAAAATAGGTTGTAGGATCCAGTTTGATAGAGAACCCTTGTTTATGGTCTCATAATGGAATAATGTGTCTTAGGCCTAGAAAATCATAAAATGCCTCGTCATTCTCAAACTCATCTACAAGAACTGTGGATTCTTATTGGTCCCAGGCTATAAGTTGAGGGTGTTAAAGAGGAAGTAGGTTATGTTGGATAATTGGGGTAATGGTATAAATTGTATGGGTATCAAACAAGTTTGTATTGGAAATGTCTTCATAAATTTTGTGATTAGACTCTACTTTGTTATCATCACTAGATGTTGGTGTTGGAACATGAATAAGATATGTAGGGTCACCCCTAAGTAGTTTAAATTTAAGACAATAAGTTACTTTATATCAAGTTATAAAAACTAGTTCTCGAGTATCCTATTGATTTATCCTAAGTCCTCCTCCTTCATCGTATTGGTTCTCCATGATCTAGTTAAGAATGGGATATTTTGCATTTTTTGTAGCAATTGGCTAATTTGTCATTGTACAACCAAAATTCATCATTGGTAAGTGGGTCCTCTTCTTGGCTAGTGGCCAATGTGAAAATAGCTAGAGCTAGACTATGTTGCTTGCCTTTTCCTTTTCGTTAACATTTTATTCAAGGTGGCCTAGATTTTGGTATTCTATAGGACTTGGGGTTCTATGAAAGCTTGGCAATATAGAATATGTTATTTTTTAAATATTCTTTGGGCCATTGGTTGAGATGGTAAAATGATTAGACATTTCTAGAGGAGGCATATGTGAATATTAATCAAGTCTATGTGGGTTTATAAAATTGGCCTCTTTTAATTCAACAAGTATTTATTTATCTTTATCCCTTTTGGGAATCGAGTCTAGGCCAAAGTGGTAGTTTTAAATTTCATATTCAACCTATAACTGGTTGTAATGTTCATAGGGCTAAAAATATTCATTGATGGTGACCTTCATGCCTAAGTGAGAGAACTTGAGACACTAGTGTGATGTCGAAGGTATAGCATGAATTTCATGTATCCAAGGTCTACCTAAGATCAAATTGTAAGATAGGTCAAGGTCTAATATATAGCATAGTGTATCATGGGTCAAAGGCCCTATTATAATTAGAAATCTTATGGATCCTTGTGATTCCTATTCTTTATTTTCATAAGCCTTGATAGTAATTACTTTTGGTTATAGATTGGTTTTTGTATATCCAAGATGCTTGATGATCTTTAGAGACACAATATTCAAGCCTGATCTATTATTTATAAGGACACATTTGACTTTGTGCCATGTAATGTCAACTTCAATATATAGTGGATTGTTATGGAGAGGGCCAAGGGATGACATATCACTTTGATCAAAGTTTAACTATTAGATTGGGGATACATGTTAAACAAAAGATTGAAATTGTCTAGGGTTATGTCATTTAGAACTTGGGATTGGCCTAGGATTTTTATTAAGATAATTTTATGGATAATAGACATACACAACAAATATATAATGGATATTTGTGTGGGTGCCTTTTCAAGTTGTTCCACACTATCATATGGGTTTTCTTTAGAAATTTTATATGGCTTGTTCCTAGCCAATACAATGGGTTACATTGGTTCATTGATAAGAGGTTATGGGCCTAAAATAGTAATCTTAGACCATCAAGTTTTGATTGCACAATTGGGATTGGATATAGAACCATTATTGCTACAAAATGATGATGGCGATGGGCTAGATAGGATATGTCTCAATTATTGGTGTAGTTGGTTGTGGTCATGGGTCCATGATGAGTTATCAATATAAGGTCTTGAAGTAGTAATACCTATTTGTTGTTACACCTTTTTGCAGTCCTATGTCAAGGAAGTATTACTAGCATAGATGGGTTGATTGTAATTGTTTAGTAATGGTCCTAGTCTATTAGTACTTGGTTTAGGGTTAATGGTGATGGTTGAAACATGACTTTAAAAAATATGACCTATAACTTTGGTGTATTCATGTGTAACTACATGGTAAGTGTGTTGGCTATTAGGATCATTTTGGCCTTGATTCCTCCTATTCGTTTGATGTTGTTGTTGTATATATTGTTTTTATTATTGTGGATGTTGTTTTTGTTATTGTTCTAGCCATCATAATTGTTATTGTTGAATTTTATTGTTATGCTACAAAAAAGGATTTTGGTATATAACCAAGTTTTGATTGGATGTAGATTCTCTATTATCCAATATAATCTCCCCATTTTCCAACATATTTTCAATGAGGTGTTTTATTTTCACACAACAATGTATAGTATGTACATGAACATGATATTCACATAACTTATTCTCTCTATACCAATCCAGATACATAATACCCTCAAGAGAATGCTTTAGAATTAGACAAATAATCATATAAGTTGTATCTAGCTTTCAAAACATGGATTAAATAGGTTCACCAAGGTCACTAAAGAATCAAAGAGTGGGTTTCCTTCATGGAGGAGTGATTTGAAAATGTGGTGGTTGTTGCATTATGGAGATGGTCTAGGTTACTATGAAGACTATGCTTGATGAAGAGGATGTTGATGAGGAGTAAGCTATATTTTTAGCACAAGTTGAGTAGATGGTATTTGCATTATTTGGAAATGACACCACTAAATTAATCCATTTCTAAAAACATTCTTATTATGATTATATTATTTGGATTTCTCATAGTTAATGGTTTGAGTTATTGTAGATGCTTGTGCTGAACTTGGTTATGGTTTTGATTTTGGCCCATGCTTTGGTTTTGGTCCTAATTTTGATTTGATAAGGTTAACTTGATAATCCATTTTTTAATAAGGGCAATTTAAATTATAAAACCTTTATTGATGATCTATTTAAAAGTATGCACACACTAAAGATCCAAGTGATAGGATATATCACTATGAAAATTTTTAGTGAAAATAATAGCTAATTATTGGTCTGATAAGTTGTAGGTGAAATGAATATCAATCCCTCACCATCTCTATAGATATCTTGAAAATATCTCGCCATTTTTATTCTTGGCCTGAGTCAAATCCACTAATGAAATATAATGCTTGAGATTATAGGAGAAATGCTTCACAAATTTTTCTAATAAGTCATCAAAATTAGATATAGAATTCTTTAGAAATTTGAAGAACCACTCTAAAGCCTATCCTAATAGACTGTAGGGAAACAAGAGGAGTAATTAAATGTCTCTATAAGCCACTAGATAGTGAGTGACAAAGAATTTTGTCAAATGGGCCTTGAGGTCTCTTTTACCCTTATATTTATCAAATTTTGGTGATTCATAACCAAGAGGGAATGGTATCTATAGATAATACATGTTGAATGGGTAAGAACACATGTTATCTCACTTGAAATTATTGGTTTGTTTCCATACTTAGATGGTGGCAATTACATCCTTCATTTGTTACAGTTCTTATGCCAAGAAACTAGATGGAAATTTCGGTTGAGGTGGTAGCTAGGTGGTCAAAGGTGGGTTACCTTGACTAGGGTATAATGGAGGTATGGTTTGTTTTGGTATCTTGGTTTGATGAGCGAACTAACTAGGAATATGCATCCATAGATTGGGATGTGATTATTGAAATTATATGCACTATTGTGCTATATTCTAGTTTAAATTTGATATATAGCCTTGGATTTAAGTAAATTGGGGTTGTGAAGAAAGGATATGACTTTGGATGAAGTATTGTGCCTATTGAGGTTGAATAGGGATTTATTGTCAACTAGTCAAGCCTAGATAAATAAGGGGAATTTGTTGTGAACCAAGGCCCTATCTTTGGATCTATGGCACATATTGATTTAAACAAAATTATTGCCTAATTGCTACTTGTTAGATAATAATACCTCTTGGTTTTGAAAACACTTATTGTGAATTAGACACTTTTTGGATGTTCAACATTTGTATTTAACCAATATAAATATGTTGTTGATTAGAAAATATTTATTATTGTAAAAGTATATTGGTATATAATTATTAAGGTATGTTTGTCACTACCTATCAATGTGGAACATTTATTTCCCCTTTTTAAGGTGTCATAATGTTTTTCCTCTATTATGGTGGTAAAATAGATTGTGATTGTTGTTATGGATTTTTAGTCATCAATTGTTGAGGTGGAGTAGCATTTGTCACTTGTTGTTGATGCAAAACACTAGTTGGAGCTTGATTACTTAATATTTATGGTTTAATGCTTGAAAAATTAGTTGGTTAAACATTAGAAGTAACTTGGTATGGTTGGGGCATAGGAATTCCTAACCCCTACTCTTGTGAACCACTATATTAAATAAATTTACTTTTTGTTTCAGACTATTTATTTGTGTAGTTAAACCAATTTGGTCTAGATTGGAATACACTTGCATGTTCTCCACTGTATTTAGCACATTGTCCTCTATAGAATCCATAGTCATGTTTTCAATGTATGGGTCATTATACATGTCCCTAACTAAATTTATTTATTTAAATGGATCTATAACTAAATTATCTTGACCTATCAACTCAATTAATACTCCCATTTAAAGAGGTATCTCTATGAGTGGAGCATTTGACATGGTCATAGCATTAAAATTATGCTCTAGATTAAAATAGGTTTGATATGCTTGTTGTATTTGTATAAAGTTTTCCTTTACAAGGTCCTTTCATCTCATAAAAATATTTAATTCTTGATGACACTAGTATGATTACTTGAGGATGGCTAGTAGAGACTTGTCCCATGGTTTTCATATAAGGCATGTTTAGAGACATTCTAACAAGACTAGGTAAATTTTCATGGGGGAAAGTCTGTTGGAAAATTGGCACATACCTTTGTGACTCTAAAACATCTTCCTATTTTTCAAACAAGTGATGATAAAACAAATAAGGGTCATATGTCTATGCCATAGTATTTTAATACAATTATTATTGAACGTGTTCTACAATGGATTATAATTTATCAAGGTACTACATAGTTTACTCTTGGTCTTATTCTAAATATGGAGGTGTGTTAACCATTTAATGGGATAAAATATCTTAGATTTATTCCTCCAAAATGATCATTGTAAGGAGGATATAGATCAATCTCACAAACCACATCATTATTATAGGGATCTTGAACAAAGTTATCTTGTATGAATAAGTTATCATAACCGAGATTGTATATGGCTCCACTATGATTGTTATGATACATATCAAAATTAATGAATAACATTTCATGAAGAAGGCCCAGAGTTCTAAAAACTCTTGAAAATAAGGTCTAAAATACAAATGGTCCAAACTCGGTCTAAAACTTAGTATAAGAAATGGAGTTGTATATCCAAAATGGGTAATGATAAACTTGGTCTAAAATGGTCTAATGGTCAAATGTTAAACATCAAATTTCTAAAACAAATTGTCAAGTGGATGGGTACAATTTAATTCCAAAATTAGGTAAAAAGTGATTCAAACAATTTTAATCTAGGTCTAAATATGAAAAAGGTTGCTAGGTCTTTGGGAATAGTGCACAAATCTAGGCTCAAAATAAACTATGTTTAAAAAAAGGGATAAACTATTAGGACTTTTTGAAATGTGGCATAAGATATAGAATTTTAAAAAAAGGTTTAACATAAAAAATAATTGATAGATACTTTGGGAATAAGGCACAAAATCTAGACTTTGAAACATACCAGGTCTACAAGGCAAGATACTTAATTGAACAAATTTAAAAAACTTTGACTCAAACAAAGCATTCATTTTCACAAACACTTGATCATTATGAAAAATAAATTGGACCTTAGGCACATGGAATATAGACCAATTCTAAAATTTAGGCACCAAAATAATCTTTAAAATAGAACAAGGAATTAGTCTAAGTTGTACAACCCAAAAGTAAGAGATAAATGTCTATGCCAAAATTATGTGAGGCATAGGCATAAATCAACCAATGTTTGAATGTGACTTATCAAGACCAATTCTAAACCCAATTTATAAGGCTACATTCCTCAAATAGACAAAAATATAGACAATAATGAATGGCATGATGGTACTAGGTATTTAGACCAATAAGGTACATATGGTTTTGGAATTACTATTGGATACTAGGAAACAAATCTTTAAAATAACTTGAGTAGGGTCATAATGTTATCATGATATAAAGGTATGTAAAATATTTGTTTTAAATAATATAAGTCACAAGACTTTGAATGAAATGGGTAGTTTAATGATGCCCCTTTCAAATAAGTAACACACACATACACAAAATTTTCGCAAATGACCAAAGGCAAAGTGTGATGTCAAATCGATGGCATAAAAACTATTAGAATAAAAGAGTGATATGTAAACATGACTCATTTTTAGATGTGGTATGACAAACAAATAGTTTTGACTCAATACCATGCTAATAAAAATTAAAAAAAACAAAAACACCTATGTGTAATCATCATAATCCTAAAATTGTCAAGGTGGATTCATATTGTCAAATTCCATCTATATAATTGCTCTTGAGAGGGATTTAAATTGTTAATCCAAAAAAAAGTGCATGAAAACTAAGGTTTTTAGGCCCCCTCTTTTCTCAAGATTTATTACAATAACATGGAACTTTGGGCTACTCACCCTACATCGACATTATATCCATAGCAAGTAGGGTTGTCTAAACTATTAATTTTCATTCATTTCTAAATGGTCCCATATATGTTGTTATCATTAGGGTAAAACATGTCATTTTGATATAAATTAACTAGATTATTTTAAAATTTTCGTATCCTTTTCATTACCACTACATACATCAATTGATTAATGTAGTGTGATGTTTGAGTTAATCATATGTTTTGAGGCAATCTCTTACTAATGGAACTTTCTTAACCATTCAAAAAAGTATCCCAATAAGTCTGCCTCAATTTTTATATCCCTACCATGAAGTGGGGTTTAAGTGATGTTAGGAGATGAATTATTGGGTTAATACTTCCATAGAGAACCCAAGGGGAGGTGATGAACTCCCACCCACAAGCCAAAATGCATGAAAATAGAAAATGTGGAAGGACTTTAGGGTCATTTTAGGGTCACCCAAATCTCTCAAATTTTGGGGAGGGACTTAGAGACTTTCCTTCCACACTTTTTAGAAAAAATAAAAATATGTAATAAGTGATAATTTTTTATCACCCAAGTTCCCTAAAGGGTATGGGGGAGAGCATACATGCAACACTCAGCTTGTGAAACAAACACTCAATCAACAATCATATAAAATGAAAACTCTTATGAGTATTAAACTAAAGTGTGGGTTCAATTTTTTTTTATATCACAAAATGAAATATATAATTAAGTTTATACCATTTCATTGTGTTGAAATTTTAAAAAAATGAGATATAACTCAAGTAAAAGATTTTAAAACACCAAATTTAAAAGTGAGTTGTGAATTTTAAAGTCTTTGATACTATCTTTTCTTGGCTTTTGGGTCTTACAAAAGATGTTATGGGGTACTTGTGCTTATAAGAAACTTTTAAGTGAGAAAATGAATTTTGGAATTTATCTTTTGGGTTTAAAATGTTTTACACACCATGAAAAATTGAAGAAACATAGATCAATAATGTGTCTGTAAAATAGAGTGTCAGCACAAAATCACAACTCTTAAATTAATATCACTAAAGTAAATAAAATACCACCACATTTAAGTCAAAATTATAAATTACCCTATAACACAAAATCATTAGTGGAAAACTATGATAGTTAAGTCAATATCACAACAACTAGTGAAATATCATAAAAATTAGTGTAATATCGTAATAGTTAAGGTAATATCGTGACTACAAATTCATGATATTATGAAATATCGTAAAATGATATTTAGTAAAAAAACATTATGGTTTAAATCAATATCATAATATTTAGTGAAATATCATAATAGTTAAGGCAATACCATGACTACAAAGTCATGATACTGTGCAATATCATAATTGCAGAAATCAAAATCATAACTACATAGAATGAAAATACAATTTCCTATAGAACATTCATGAGCCTTCAATTTACACTTTTTTAATCATCAACTTTGGATTTTGACACAAAATTTGTTAGGAATATATCTTAAAATGCCTCAGGAAAAACTTTGTGGGATGCGTGTCCCATCAGGCATGCCATCATCATTGGCCTCTTAGATCTTGAATGTCAAAATTTTCAATTACCATCCTTGAATTTCTTATATCAAAGGTTTCAACTTGGGTCTTAATACTTTTTAACAATCCTTATAAGCTTTAGCCACTACCTAGATAAGTTACTAATAGGGCCAAGCATCATAGGAACAACACAAAACAAATAGGGAGATATAGGGTCAAAACATAAAAAAATAAAACACAAATTGAAAAAAACACACAACAAAAACAAACCTATCTAATATATGCATTACCACCTTTACTTGGATTACTCAAAAACTAAGTTGGATGGGACAACCAAGAAATAGGGCTTTAAGAATTACCCTTCTAGTGTAAGTGGTATCTCATTTCCCTCAATATATTTAAGACTAAAGGTGTTATAACCCAAGATTTTAGTTATTTAGTATGGGCTAATCCAGATTCTATAAAATTTTGAATGCTATACTTTCTTCTAGTGATCCTTGTCCTATATTAGGCTTAGTTCAAATATTTTGAAGGTCTTGACCTTTTCCCTCTTATTAAAACACCCTTTGACTATATCTTGATGTTTGTTAAATCTTATTAGGGATTCATCATGAGCTTCCTTTAACTAAATTAGATTGAGGAGTCTAGACTTGACCTTATCATTAGGTTCCATGAATTTTTGCATAAAATTATAAGTCAACATCCTAAACATGACTAATATTATGGGCTCTAGTCTATAAACTAGAAGGAAAGGAGAGCTTTTAAGGGCTTGTTTATACTTGATGTAGTCTACCCATAGGGTGAACTTTAGAAATGAGTATCATTCTTAGCGATATTCTCCAACTAATTTATTTATGGTGTTGATCAAATTCTTGTTAGTGGACTCTACCAATATATTCCCTTGTGGGTAGTGATTGGATAAAAGCTTTAGCATGATCCCATTATTGTAAGCCCATTTTTTGGATTATTTGTATTGAAAGGCATAACCATTATCACACATTAAATATATGATGACCCCAAAATTGGTGGTGTTTTCAAGGAGCTTGATGAATTCAATAGTGGTGATTCTTTTAGTGCATCTACCTCAGACCATCTGGTGCGATAGTTTGTGCCCATAAGAATAAACTTATGGTTGGTTCATGAATTGGGGTTGATGACCCCCATGAAATCTAGTCTCCATTTTGAAAATGGTTAGAGTCCATAATGGGATGTAATGGAATTTTTTCCTATGTTTCTCTTATAGCAAAGGTCTAACATTAAAGGTAGAATTAGACATGGGTGTGAATATATTTGAATAGTGTGGTCCAGTAGTATTCTACTTGAATAAATTTCTGGGCCATGGCATTTATTTTAGGGTGGTTGGCTCCCAATATTTCATGGAAACTTGTCATGACCTCTTTTTCCTCTTGTGATATGCACTAGAGGAAGATACCCTCATGTTTCCTTTTGAAGAGAACCCCCTTATTCAGTATGTATTTCATATCCTTAAAATAGAGTTCCCTCCTTTGTCTTTGATTGAGTCTTAGAAGTGTGTTTCCATAGAGTATAAAGTGAATGACCAAGGTGTACCAATCTAATTTTAGTACCCTCTTTTGGTCTACTTAGTATACTGTAATCCTTAGGTCTATCTCTATTATTAACTAAGGCCTTGTCCTATAACTAGTTTTTCTAACTTTATTTCCAAGATATACTCTTGTAAATTTATCATCCATCAACCTCTTATTTTACCCATCAAATTCTACTCCAACATCTATTTTATAGTTGGGTTTGGGATAATAGTGTGTACTTTGTTCTGAAGGATGTAATGTCTTAATTCCTTCACCACCTTGACCAGGGCATAGGCATGGTTATTTAAGGTAGAATATATGAGCTCAACATCCTTAAGTTTAGTGCTTATAAAATAAATGGGTTGCTCTTCTCCTTAAATTTAGGTGAGGCAAATAATAATGGTGTACTTTGAAGCAAAGGGATAGATATATAAATCTTGCATATAATTTGGGTTGATGAGGATCAGGGCTTACATAATAACATCTTTAATATCCTAGAAAGCCTTTTTTGATTCGACATTCCATTTTATTTTTACATCATGATTCAACATTACATTCAATGGTTTTACTATTTCAACAAATCTAATAATAAATTTGCATACAAATTTGATTTTCCCAAATAAATATTTTAGTTCCTTCTTGTTGTTAGGTAAAGGTAGTTTAGAAATTACATTCACCCTTTTTAGGTTGATATCAATACCTTCTTTTATAACAATGTGACCAAGAATTTTAACTTTAGTGACACCAAACATACTCTTCTTTGGGTTTATGTAAATACCATGACTTATACATCTTTCAAAAACACTTTCAAGTGGTGCACGTGATTTGACCTTTATTTTGAAAACATAGTTATGTCTTCCATATATATTATTATACATTTACCTATCATTCCTTCAAAAGTGAAGTCCATTTCCCTTTGGAAACTATCACCAATGTTGTTCAACCTAAAGCACATTCTTTTACAAGCAAATGTGCCCCACTTGGTGGTGAAAGTAGTCTTAGTTATGTCTTTAGGGATGACCAAGACTTGATTATATCTAGATAAGCCATCCAAAAGGACATCATTTGAAACCCACTAATGATTTGGACGACCTTGTTAGGGGAGGGAAATGGGTAATTATCTTTATCCAAGGCCTGGTTCAAGTTTTAAAAATCCACACATAGGTGGTTTTCTCTATTATTATTTCATAATGGCACCATTTTATCCACCCATGTGGAGTGGTAGACCAAAAAAAGTATCCCTACTAAAAGTAACTTATGAACTTTCTTGTGTATCAAGGGTTCCAAGCTCAAGTTCACTATCTTCCATCTTTACCTAAAGGTTTTTTGGTTGGGTTTCAAGGGGATAATATGAGTGATTACTACTGAACTAAAGACCTTAAGGTCTCCATAGGCCTAAGAAATCACATCCTTGTATCTTAGTAGTAACCTTTGTAACTAATCTAATTCATGATATATCAAATAAGGACCCACATTAACTATCTAGGGATTTTTTGCCAAACTGAGGTTTATGAGTCAGCACTTTTCATCTTAGTTTTTGGTTTTTTTGTTTAGAAGGTGGATTCTAAAGCATCTAATGCTCTCTCCAATGAGATCACCCCCTTAATATTTTATTTCCCATGAATATTTAGGATTCCATCTTTATCCATCTCATTCTTAGGGTTTTATGTTTCTTTTTCATCTATAAATTGGGCCTCGAATATTCCTTTATTACTAAAGAATTGGATGATCTATTAGTCATCCTCAAAGACCTAGAAGTTTGTCACATTGTCCAAGATAGATAGACATGAGAGGATTTTTAAAGATAACTCTTGTAGCTCAGTTTCATCCAAGGTATTTAGGTTTGTTGTGGTAGATGCTAGTGATTTAGCTACTTGGTTTTTCTCTAGTGGAATAGGGATGATATTAAATTCATTAATCATCTCAATTAGGTCCTAATACCTATGTTTATACCTCCTAATGTATGATATATTACATTTAAATTAAGTCTTAATCTATTTGACCACCATATCAATTTCACTAAATACTCTTAATTCATTTTCCTTGTATTTCAATACAAATTTCAATTTTAGGATTAGAGTTTCATACTTTGCTAGGTTATTCATGGAGGGAAACCTCAACCTATATGATGCTATATGTTTTATCCCTAGGGGATATATAAATAGGACACTAGACCCACTACCTTGTTTGGAATGAGATTTGTCTATATAAAGAGACCATAAGCTAATCAAACATGGGTTGTGACTATCTTGATCATTGGGTGGATTTTCGCTCATCATGTAGATGCCTAGGTCTGAAAAAACTAGGCTTATCTTTTATTTAAATTAGTTGTACTTGGTTATCATTTTATTCATGTAGGGTTCCCTATTTACCCATATTTGGTTGGCTACTCCTTTTCATGACAACCACATATGGGAGAAATCAGTGGCCATATACACATTCATGGATTTGAATTAATCTCTGCTAAGGAGCATGCCATATGCTTCAATGATCTCCACTACTTGGATGCATATGAAGTGTCAAATCCTAGGCATAAGATCTAATTAGATGTGGATGTTTAGTAGTTCACCTATCACTTTTACTTCTCATGTATCTCACTAGACCACTTCCTTGTCTAATTTTATGTGGGTCAACTCACATTTCTCACATATGCTTATTGGCATCACATTGGATGAGGCTCCTGAATCTCTTAAGTAGTTATGTAGATGATTCCTAAACAAATAGTTGGTTAAGAGAAAAGGGGGAACTTCCATCTTATTTTTGTGAATGATTCATTGGTGTGTGTTTCTCTTGGTTTTGGATGTGCTTGTGGGGTCATATTTTGAGTCAAATATTTTAGCAGTAGTTATTATTGCTTTGTGATTTGTGAAAGCTCATGAAGGGTAATGACTTCCTTGATATTTTCCATATCCTTGACTATATTCTAACCTCCTTTACTTTGGACTGATGGGTTTTTCATAGGAGCCTTAGGTTCTTGAGTTTTTTGAGGTGGGGGATCATTCCTATAATTTTGGTATGGTGGGGTTGCACCATTATTAGGGGGTCAAGGTAATAAGGGTTTATTTCTAGTTTTTATTAGTGAGGGAATAGTTGATCCTTTAGAATTTTTTAAATTCTTTCACCTTATTAATACCCTCCTCTAGCTTATTTTATCCTTGTCTAGGGAAATTCATGGTAACTATACATAGCACTAATAGGGGTTTTATCCAAATTGGAGGATTCTAGATATTGGGGACCAACTCAAATTCTTCCATGCATTCTAGTTTCCCATGTGTTGTCATGTTTTGTAATTGACACTAGTTAGGTAAGTCTATCTCAAAGATATTAATTTTGGGTAACCTATTGGTTAAAGGTTCTAGGAGATTATAAGGATGGTTATAGTTCCTATTTGGTCTTTGATAAGTGAAGTTTTTTTTAACTTTATGCATTAGAGTTACTCACCTACCTTTATAGCCTAAAGAAGTTATTGTTAGGTTTTTATACCATTCATTAGATGGCATCTAACGTAGTCTTGGTGGAATCATGATGTGTGGTTTGGGTATTTTTAGCCACAGCGAATGTTACTCGGTGTTGAGTCTGGGTGATCAGTTCATGGCCCCCTATGTTAAGGAAACCTAGTTGTTGGTTTGAAATGAGATGACATATTAGGATTTGATGCATTATAGGGAGTGATTAAATCATTGAGGTATTCTAATTAAAATTGGGAAATAAGTTTAATGCAATAATTTGTGGTAGCATATTGGAAGTGGGGGTCATTATGTAATCTTGAGTATTTAGTTCCCTATCTACTTTGATGGCCCTTATATAAGTAAAGAATAGGTTTGTTATAGCTACAACCCTCCTTAAGAACATAGTTGTCTAAGGGTCTAGCACATTCTTATACATTTCAAGTGATAGTTGAGGGTTAGGTTGATAAATCATAATGACTCGATTGTACATCTTATAAAACCTAGCATTAATGTTCTTGATAGGCTCATTGGGCTCCCTTTTGGTACATGTAAACTACTAATATAGGACATGCATGTCCATTAATTATCCAAATTAGGTGAAGAAAGTAGTGCTAATATGGTCCCAATATGAGATAGATTTTTTAAGAAGGTTGAGGAACCAATCATATGTTGAGTCCATCAGTTTGAAGGGGAAAATCCTATACATGACATCATTGTGCTCTACATTTATAAGCCTCAACGTATTTTTATAGGATTTTATGTGTTCTTATTTAGTTCATCCTATACTATGGGTGAAATGGGGTAGATAGATCTTAGGGTTCCTAGGAAAATCATGGATAACTCTTGGGATGTTAATGGTAGAGCCAACTAACCAGGCCATCTTAAGTTGCAGGTTTAGAAGGGGTTGAAAAAATAATTGATGGGAATCATAGTAGGTATATGTTGGTCGAGCTTATATTTTCTATATAAAATTATGTGGAAATTACCAACTAGTCATGAATTTAACTAGCCTTGGTAACAAGTGCACTTGTCCCTAGGCTGATTTGTGTTCAAAAAATGGTTATCATGTTATTATCATTAAGAACAATCTTGACATACTCATAAAATAAAATCAATGACAAGCATGAAGTATTCCTATGAGAATTCCCTCCTTCTACTGATATTTTGATATTTTCTCCAAACTCCTCTATTCATGTATTTTGATGAGATTGGGCATTCCCCAAAATGTAAGGTGGGGATAACTACATACTTTTGTCCTCCATTTCATGATTGATCTGGGATTAGCCCATGTCAAGGCTATAGGTATTTGACTTCATAAATTGATTCTACATGAAAATTCTCCAAGAGATGCACTATTACCACTAAAATTTCAATAAGAAGTTCACACATAGGTCTAATTGTCAAAGTTTATTATGGGATTTTGATTATTATGATTTCTATTTATAAACACAATGGGAAATGGTAGTTCAATTTTATAGAAAAAACATAAAAGAGAGGGAAGATTAAAGTAGAAAAGGGGGCCTCTAGGTTTAGAATTAACTCAATGCATTTATCATTGAATCAAGTGAGCTTACCATAACTATACATCTATATAATAAGTTTCTCTAAAGTTCTACCTCCAAGAACATACAATTATAAGTCTGATGGAACCAAGAGTATGCCTTCAATATGAACTCTCACTAAATATAAGTACTAGGAGTTTATAGTAAGGTATAGATAAACACATTATGATAATTTATAGATTAACACATAAATTAATAGTACTACAAAAGATAAATGGGATAATTTACATAGTGATTATAATAGCTAAGCACATCATAACCATAACACACATAAAGTTGCAAATTACTAAAATAATTAACCTAGCACTAACAAAAATTAAAATATGGAGATAAAATAACATTGAGACATAGAATAAACCCTTTGCAGAAAACAAGAAATGTATTCATTAAAAATTAAGTTGTATTAAAACCATTGATCTTGGCCAATTTTTATAGTCTAGAGAGATTAAGGAAAAAATAGGTGAAATCTTAGATATAATATGACAACACTTTTGAGCAAATTTTAGTCAACCCTATATTATAATAGGTATTTGCCTTATATAGATGAGGATGGGGATCACCTCCAAATAGCATGAGGATCCCATCCTAGGCCATCATGACCACTCATGATAATTACAACCATAATTTAAAATTTAAAACAACAAAATCCCTTCAAACCAATAAAATATCTATAGGGGACCACATAATTTATACATGAAGGTGGTTGTGAAGGTATATCTCCCAACTACTTTGATCTTCCATCTCTAGCCTCTAATGTAGCCACCATGAGGATAAATTCCTTGTCTAACTTGACAAGGTTCATTGGAGGCTCACTGAATATCACCTTAGCTTGAGTCACCAACCTATGGTAGACTTTGAAGGGTTATTTCATTGACACCTAGACCCCATATACTTAGTGGATGCTCATTTTGGACTAAGTTGATATATCCAACATCATCGAGTATGCTTCCTAGTTTACTTTGAAAACCTTCTCCCTCATGACCAAGTTAAATTGACCTAGGTGGACTCCAAATTCTCCTTGTTCTAATAGGGTTCCATCTAGGTAAAATAGCATAGAGATATTGACCTCCTTAAGTAGGTAAATATCTTCTTCTTTCCCTCTAACAAGGGTCCAATTATAGTGCAAGCCATGGCCAACCACTCTTCCATAGTATCCCTCATGTTAACTACATATGTTTGATATAACCCCAAGTTTGAGGTTGGCATTATTTTCAAATTTAGGATCATGCCATTGTTACTCACTACTTCTAGCTTCTTACAATTCTTGACTATCTTGGCAATCCTCTCCAAGTAAGCTTGGGTCCACTAGATAAGCACATTTGTCCTGGCTAGAGTCTCTGCTACCTTCCTAAGAATTGAGAAGAGTAGTAAGAGGGAATCCTCAACTTTTCCAAATTAGGCTAATGGGAAAATATCTCTTCACCTAGGCTTCCAAGGTTTGAACCTAGCTTTACATGTCCTCAAGGAGATTTTTAGACATATCATGAGTTGCCTAGAGAATGAAGAGTGGGTCCTCAGTAATCCTTTCTTCCTTGATGGAATTACTCACCTTAGTGAGTGGTAAAATATACTAATGGATCTACAAAACCACTAAGTTCCCCTCTTTTATGAACCTTTGTGTCAATGTCCTCTTCATATTCCCTAAAGTTTGGTCAAAATTCTATTATATGTTTGAGTCACCCTGGGAAGTCATCTTTGGTGCGTACAACCTTAAGAACATTCTTTAGGTTATGAGAGTAGTAAGAGGGGTGGCTAAGATGGTGGTGAGTGGTAGATGAAAATTTTTAAGGGAAATAGAAGAAGTTAAAGGAGTTAATGAGGAAAGCAATGGAGATGGAGGGGGTATGGGAGCGAAGGGAGGAAGAACAAAAAGAGATGCCCATGGGAACTATTGACCATTTTTGACCTCCTTAGACCAAAATTCAACACCCATAACTTCAAAATTTGGATCTTAAGGCATATTCCCTCCTAATCCATCATAATGAGATCATCAAGTTGGAGTTAGAATACAAGAACACTCATTGGCAAGCCTAGAGGCCAAGAAGGCTAAGGTGCAGGGCAAAACATCTGTCTTCTCAAATGGAAACCAAAGGGTGGATAAAATGTTGTGGATGGTTAATCATGCTTAAAATCATGAGAGAATGACATTAGATACTCCATTAAACCCTCAAGGAAGAAATTTTGTGTTTTGACCCCCTAAACGATGCATTTTTTCAAGCTTGGTGCCATAGCTACTTCAAGGTTTGCATATGAGAACAAGGTTTCAAGGTATAAAATTTGGCATGGGAAATCATGGTAGCTTCCCTAAGGTGAATCAAATATTTCCCAAGAGTTTTCATACACTTAAAGGACAAAAATTCCATTTTTTAGTTTTGAAAGATTGGTCAAGAATCTAATAGGCTTAGGATAGCACGTAGATTAGAGAATGAGAATGAAATACTGAACTCAAGGCAATGAATAAATTATTCATTAAATTGGTGTCACAAAATAAGCTTACATAGGGGGTATTTATACTAAATACCTCTCACCAAACCTACACAAGATTGTGACAAGTGTCATGATCCTATGAGGTGTGACAAACCTCTCACCAACCCTACATAAGATTATGATAAGTGTGATAATCCTATGAGATGAGACAAACACCTAAGTAAACTTAACTAAATAAGGTGTGAAAGGAATCAACTAGAATAATTAGTTAGATAAATAACCCTATTCACACCTAACGGTGGAACTAGATAGGAAATGTCCCTTTTTACACCAACACCCCCTCTTAAGTACAACTTAGGAGGAATGAGAAATACAAATATGCAAAAATCAAAGAGTGGGTCTCGACAACAAGACCTAATGAGGTACCCATGTACAAAATAAACTCTCATAACTAGATAAAAAGAGAAAAAATTGTAATAAAAAGCTTCTCCATAAAATAGAGAAAAGATGCAAAAGCATAAACAAATAATGGAAGGAGGTATCAACATGACCTCTGAAGTGTGAAATCCATCATCAATATACAGTCAATAACCCCCCCACGAGGAAGGAAATGGGAGAATATGAGTCCCCTCCATAATGAATTAACTCTTATGCCAATGGTGAATGCCAAAAAATGCATGTTGAATATGATCCAATGGTGATGAATTGCATTTCTCCCTTTAGGAAGAAATAAGCCCAATAGTTGATGTAGAATAGACTCTCACTCCAAGAAGCAATGTGAGAAAGGAAGTCTCAAGATGAAGGAGGTATTTGGAAGCTACTCAAGTGTCACCATGATAATTCTGAAGGATGAGAATCCAATCCAAGTGGAAACACATGAAGAACAAGATCCAAACATGAAAATGTTTCCTTCAAAGATGTCTTCTCTAAATGATGCTCAATGCTATCCAAGCCAATGCTGAATTGTGACAAATGTTGATGTGATGAATTAGGTACCATAGAAGATTTAGAGATAGTAAAAATAGATGTATGGTGCTAACAATGATCAAGACAATTGGACCAGGAATAATTTGGTACTACTGTAGGTGTCAATGAAGACTGAGTTAAGACTGTCAACTCATGAATATCTACAAAAAGTGTCACTATAGAAGTAGATGTAGGCAAGGAAAGAATAAGAGGGTATGAATGTGCCCATGAGTCATCTAAAAAAGAAAAATCTTTAGAGAAGCTATTGTGAAAGAGGAAATTAATATCCTCAATGGTGTCCTCCAAGTCTGAAAGATGGGACTCACAAAATAAACTTGTAATATCTGGCAAGTAGTCATCCCAAGGAGCTATATCTAGAAGATCAAAAATGTCCTACTACACAAAAGGACTATAAACAGGGGAGGGAGGAGTGGGTGATGCCTCTAAAGACTATTGATATGTCTCCAATTTGATGCTAATAGATGACAAACTCCAATCAATGTGGTCATGAGCAATGCACGATTCAAGTTCAGAGACCATGTGTGTATGGTACTCACCATCAATGAGAGAACTAATTCTAGGAGAATCAAGTGCATCTATAGAAGGTGTCAATGATGACTGAGTTGAATTTGTTACCATAAAATGTTAACCAATCTGATCAGGATAAATGCTTGAGTGAAGTTTAGCAAATAGTGATTGAATCTTTTTTAGGACAAGGCCATGAGATTTTGGAAAACTAATGTTATTGGTAATACAAAGTTTCCTCATTTTGTGAACTTGAATGAGTCCATAGAGATCATCAATTTTTATATCAATGCAATCATCATATGTATGGTTTTTACTTCCACAAAACTCACATTTATGTTTCCAACGATTAGGAGCCATGTCTAGAATCAACAAAGAAATGATCACCACAAGAGTACCCCCCCCAAAAAAAAATAAAAAATACTCAATCAAAAATCCCTCAAGCAAAAATAATTTTAGCACTTTATAATTAGTGTGATTACAAATTTCACTTGCAACAATGGCTAAGTGGTAGATTATAATTGGTGTACACTTTAGCAAAATAAGGAGAGAATAATTAAGTGATAATTTTATAAGACGATATAAAATGATAACATAGCTATGAAGTACATGGGAAAATATGCACTTTCAAAAAAAAATCACTCAAAATGGATTCCAAATGAGCCCAAATGGAGTCCTAAGAGGTCACGCTTGTAAAGATTGTGAAAAATTAATAAATACTATAAAACCACTAATAAAATATATAAAATATCTATTCCACCATGTAGAGGGTAAAAAAATCCAAAATAAAAAAAATTGCTCAAAAATTGGAGGTCTTGTGATCAAGATAGGGTTGTTTGAAGTTGAACTACAAATTCAAGAATGCCAATGGAGAGGGGTCCCATCCACCATGTCACCAAATTTAGTGATTGCCAGATTTAGAGAATGCCACCATATTTGGAGAAATCCACTAAATGTAATGAAACCCACCAGATTTAGAAAAAAATTGAGATTTGACCAAATTAAAAAATTTGGAATTTTCCATGTGTTTGAAAAATCATATCTTCATTCAAACTTGAAATCCATCCAAATTTGACTAATGTAGGTGGGCTATCAAATCTAGCCTAATTTTTGAAAAAATAGGCGTTTTCCATGTGAAAAAAAAATAGAATTAAAATTATAAAAAAAAAAAAAAAAACTCAGCTTCTTAATTTGACCATCAACTAAATTTGAATGGGCATGAAAAATATGGAGTTTGAATTGCATTCAATAACCCCAAATTTTCATTCCCAGCAATCCAAAGTTGACAAAAAATCAAAGAATTTGACAAAATTGGCAGAACCCAAGATTTTTTTTCCTCTGATTTTTTTTTAAATTTCCAGCAAACCCAAAGATGTAGCAACCAGGAATGTTCTGGAAATTGTTGCTTGATCTAGTTTTTTTTGGCTTTCATAATTTTTTTTTTTAATTAAAAATATGTGAAAAAAAATTAAACATGGTAATGGTCGAATGGCCTGGACAAAGGCCATGGCCTCTGTGAGCAAGTCACCGGCCTTACCAAACAAATTTGCATGAAAAAAGAAACATGTGATTGTTTTGTTTTTTAAATAAAAACTTTGTTTTTTTTTTTTTTAAAACAAACTTTTTTGTTTTTGTTTTTTTTTTTACTTTTTGATTTTTTTGTTTTTTTTATATTTGATTTTTTTTTTTAAACTTTGTTTTTTATAAAAAAAATTTAAAAAGCTTTGTGATTATATATATATATATATATAGTTTCTTTTTTACAATAATATAATTTCTTTTTTTGTTTTTTGTTCAAAAAAACTTAAAAAATTACAATAATCTTGGAAAATGGGAAAAACCAAAATTTTGAGAAATAGATTTGAGGGAGGATTTTTTTTTTAAATTACAATTTGAAGGGAAAAAAGGTATTTTGGAAAAAACCTTCAAATATCACTCCTTCAATCCACTAGATGCATGCAAAACTGATACAAAAATCACCTGATGATAGATCCTCCAATGCTCAATTGGAACAAATTAGGAGTGATCCAAGATGTTTGGACTTAACGGTGAGCTCCAATGTGCTTCTGAAATGCCAAAAAAGGCCCTAAAATTAAAACATTCAAACACTCAAAAGGAAGCTCCCCCCAGAATTTGATTATTCTTATTACATCTTTTTTATTTTTAGGACCACTCTTATAGATGAAAAAGAAGAGCATACAGACTATGAGAGAAATTCTCAGATTATAATCCCTACTAGGCTATCCTATGTACCTTAACTCGCTCTAATACTATGAAAGATTGATCAAGAATCTAATAGGCTTAGGATAACACGTAGATTAGAGAATGAGAATGAAATATTAAACTCAAGGTAATGAATGAATTATTCATTCAATTAGTGTCACAAAACAAGCTTACATAGGGGGTATTTATACTAAATACCTCTTACCAACCCTGCATAGGATTGTAACAAGTGTCATGATCCTGTGAGGTGTGACAAACCTCTCACCAACCCTATATAGGATTATGACAAGTGTCGTAATCCTATGAGATGAGACAAACACATAAGTAAACTTAACTAGAAAAGGTGTGAAAGGAATCAACCAATAGAATCGGTTAGAAAAATAACCCTGTTCACCCCTGATGGTGGAACTATATAGGAAATGTCCTTTTTCACACCAAGCAAGTTTTCTAGGAATAGAGAGCTAAGAGAGACTTGGAATGCCAGAAATGAAGGGGGTAACATAAATAATTTCCTTCAGAGTTAGGACCTAAAATTTTGAGGATAGTTGGGGGAATGGGTGAGATAAAAAACCTCTCTCAGTTTCCCTAGTTCACCCCTATAACTCAAGAACCATCATCAAAGCAAAAACAAGGCAGCAAGCTGACACCTTTTTATTATTTTTTGTTTGAGAGCATGGTGATTTTTTTATGATATTTTTCAACTCTTCTAGGTCTGTCCCATTTATACCTATCCAATGAATCAAAAAATAGAGATTGGTGAGGTCTACAACTCATTTTAACACCCCCAATCCAAAACAGGGTCTCAAAAGAGCATGAGAGAGCTAATATCGAGCTTCAAGAAAAAAATGGATGTTTTGGGTGCATGATGTATTTGAAAAAAAATTGGGATGCCTTAAAACAATTAATAAACCATAGAACAATGCTCATATGGTCTAAAGAATGTCAGAGGAGGGTTATCAAAGAGAAATTCCAAGTTTTCATATCTCCATCAATGGAATTTTTCATCAAAACTAGGTCATAAAGTGAGAATTTTAGGGGTTAGAGGGGACATTTATGAGATTTAATGTTCTTAGGATTATCCATAAGTTCAATTATAATGATGTAAAAATATTTATCAGGCCAAGAGAGGCTCAGTTTAGCCCAATTTAGCATAAAACACACCTAGACCTACTAGGCCTAAAAGGTGGCAAATCTTCTCAGGTTATTTCAGGGAGATCCTAAGGGTCTCAAAGGATGATATTAGTGTTGATAAAATTTTATGGATAAATAAAGAGTCCTAATCAGTTATATGGAGTTTTCAAGCCCCAAGGCCATGAAAACTCAAGCAACCATTGATAACCTTAAAGAAATTGGTATTTTTGGAATACCTATAGGTGGTTTCAAGTTCTTAAATTTGGTAAATATGATCATCATGAGTTGATATATATATCCATAACATTTAATAGGATAATATAATATGGAAACCACTTGTTTTTCTATATCAAACCTCATGCATTCATAATCAGTCATGCACAGGTAGCCCACTAGCAAATTTGGAGAAATATTCATCTACATGTCTCTATAGGCGATATCCAACTATGAAAATTGGTATGAATGATTTTCATGCATGGTTATAATAATAAATAATCTTATTTTGGACACATAAATAAGGTACATATCCATTTTTTCATATCCATGTGTTTATTTGTTGATAACCACCATTGGAGCTTGGAAGATTTTTAAAAAAATACAGGTATAATCAAAGTTTTTTTACTTTTTGGGAGTGTTTTAAGGTATTTTAAAGTGATTATAGGTCTTAATACACCTGATCAGCGTGTACACACTCTTGGTTTCATACAAGGATGACCTTGAGGGCTAGTTAAACCATGCAAAACACAGGCTTGTGTGCATAGGTCTGAATCTTTTGCTAGTTTCAAAGTTTTTTGAAGTATCATATGCTTGATGGAGTATTTTTAGGTGTTATAAAGGTGTTTTAAATAAAATGAAGGAATTTTAAAAGTCTTATTTGTCTCCCAAGGAAAATTTCAAACTTTTCAAGTCTTGACACCTAGTTTGAGCCCCTCTTCAAATGCTCATATCTTTCACTACATAGGGAGTTGGGCCAAATTATTTTAGTATGTTTTTAGTACCCATATGTAATTTAAATTATTTATGGATTTATTTTATTTAAGGGCCTAATACTTATGAACAATAATTAAGACTAAAAAGTGATAAAAAAAACTCTTCAAAACCCTCTTTAGTGGATCAATTAGCTCCAAGCTTATTAAAATGAATTATTATCCACTAATTTCACATTTAATACATATAAAATCATGAAATATCTCCTCTAAGCATATTTTGGGTCTATTTAGAGAGATAATTTGGTACGTATGGGCTATTTTGAGGCTCTTTTTTGCTCTTTATGCAAGCTTCTCAAAGGTGTTCGAAAGGATAATATGTTTAAATGGTTTTTAGAGGTTATAATACCCATAAAATGTCATCCAATGGTATTATATGAGCTCTTTCAATCTATCATTACCTATTAGCACTCAAAAAATTGAGTTTGGGGCCTCTAAATAAAAAATTACATGTTTGAACTCTGTTAATGGAGCCTTGAGAAAAGTTGTAGGTGTATTAATGGCCATGGAATGACCCAAAGATATAATAATACCTCCTCAAAATATATATCCAAGTATTTATAGACTCCAATAATATTCTAGCTCATAAGCAAGCTTTAGGGTGAAGGATCTCATGGTGGCCTAGGCTCTCAAGGGGTCTTCAATGGTGGAGTGAAAGATAAAGGAAATGTTTTGCAGGTCTAATGGTGTCCAAACAAGGAAAATGGATACATGTCATAATGAAATTAGACTCTATTCACTTTATGTTCTCCCAAGCAAAATATGTTATCTTCATTAACCACCAGTGGTCAAGGGTGACTTCTTGATGATGCTAGTGGTCAAGGATGACTTTTAAAAGATGACAATGGTCAAAGGTAACTTCTAAAAGATGGTAATGGTCAAGTATGGCATGTTATTCAAGTGGGGATAGTTGAGAGGAGTTATATATATCTTTTATAGGATTGAAGAATTTTGTCCAAGTGATGAGATAATGACATCATTAAGTTAAGTTGAAATTAGAACATAAAGTGCTATAATGTGCAAACTTAAGCTTTTTTAAGCCTTTTGAAGCAAAAAGGTGCAAGTGAAATCCAAAGTGAGGATCGAAATCATGGAAAGAGGATCCCCATATCTCATCCTACATTGGGATGAGTAGTGTGAACACTTTCAAGTGGATTCAAGTCTTTTTGGAACCCTTCTACCCCTCTCCTTCTCTCCTTTTCTATTCAAGACCTCTCATTTCTTGTTGAGAGGTATGCATCATGCTTTGGCAAGGGGAAACTCTAAAATTTTTTGTAATGAGATAACATATTAAATTTAATAATATTGATTACCTTATACTATGCTTGCATCTTTATGTGTATTATGGTTTGTTTGATGAGGATCATATATGGGAGTTCTCTCCTTGATTTTTATCCTCTCCCTTCACCTTTGTGCATGATAGATTTGATTTTATAGGGATTGAATCATGTTTATTAGTCATAGGTATTATTTATGATGTGAATGAGTCCATTCCTTCATATTTTAGCCCATTTCTACAAGTTTTTTGAAGAATTACTTATGCAAACTTAGCTAGTGTTAAGGTTGTGTGAGTGGTAGATCTTTTGGATTTAATTGTGTGTGTTTTAATGCAATTGGAGTATCATTATATGGTGTATCACCTTTATTTATTTTTTAATTTCTTCCTTTTCCCCTTCTAAACCCTTTCCCAAGTCATAGAATTAGCTTACTAAGAGCTTAAATGATACACCTAGGGATTTGGCCCATAACCTAGAGGTTCAACCCCACAATAAGATATCCATAGCCTAGGGTTGTTACCATTTTGTAGCTTAGTTAGAGAGATCCTAAATAACCCTCTCCAAGGGTGAAATTATATGTTACAAAAGTTTTTGGCACACCTAGTAGGACTACGTTGTTCATTGAGTTAAGAGTTTTTTTGTTCTCTTCATCCAATCAACCTTTGGAGGCATGTGTGTAAACATCAATGACAAATACAATTATTTCATCAACTGGTCTGAGCAGCCCAAGTGCCTAATCATTGTTATTTGGTATGTATAAACAACCACATTTTGATTAGTATGCTTAATTTCTACCTTAACATCACACTTATAAAGCTAACATTATTTGTGTTCCCCCAAGTGGCCCTAAAATAACCTATCAACCCTATCATGGACTTTTCCCTCTTCCCACCCCTATATATGACCAAGATTAGCCTCCTTTGTATTAATATCAGTCTTCTAATTCCTTTGTCAAGACTATGTTTTCCCTATTACATCCTTGTTAGGATTTAAGTAAGCATTATCAGATTATATTGAGTTGATAAGAGAGATTGCTAGGGGTTTAGAACTTTCTTAAATCATCCCTATTCATGTTCTACAAGAGGTAAGGAATTATCTTCAATTGGTCAAGAATAGGTTGTTAGTTTATGAGGATTAAAAATAGGTAGTTTGTGAGAGGAAGAACAAGGTGTGGTAGAGAAGCATGGTCCAAGATTTATAAAGTGTTTTGATATCTTATGAAGATTAGTAGACTTAGTGTAATCAGTCATATGTATCATGTCCCCTCTAAGAGACTCAATATTAGCCTCCAAGCATTTTGAATCAGTCCCCTAGTCAACCTTTTCAAGGTCCATCCTTATCAAGAATTAGAGAATAAATATTGAATCAAGGGAGAACAATCATGAAAATCAATAAGGAGGTTGGGCTTTGACAAGAATTCTCCATTCATGACATGGAGGGGATAATGTGGGCTTCTATTGAAGAAGGTGACTCCACATGTTGAGAAGAAAGAGATGAAAGAATGGATACTCTTGAAAGAGGATATGTTTACTCATTAGGAGGATGAATATGTCAAACCCAAACCAATTAGTTTGTCCTCTCTTACCCTTACATCCATTCCCACTCAATATTTTGAAACCATCCCCCCATGGATCTCCTCATACACCTTTGACCTTGATTATGTCATGCCCTCTCTTTTGAAACCACCCTCTCATATACCCATTCAAAAATAATAAAATGTGTTTGTTCCCTATACATTTCCATCATGGAAATTGGTTTAGAAAGGCATAGAGAAGAAGGAAGAGGTGTCAGTTGTGGTGGTCTAAGAATAAGTTCAAGAGAAGGAGGAGTTAGTGGTTGAATAAAATAACAAAGAGGTGTTAGCTCAGCTCAATGAGTTTTACCTACAATAGTTTTGAGACTCTTTCTCCTTCCCTTTAGAGCCACCAAAGAGATCACTTTAGGTACCTAGTTGGAATGACACTCTCTTAAGCTGCAAGCAAGGTGAACTTATTCACCCTCCCATCATCTCCCTCTTGGAGAAAGAACATGTTTTACAAAGGATAAAGGAATATTTTTTAGTCTCAAGTGAGTATCAAGAAGATGAATTGTGTATGAGTAAGAAATATTGATAGACAACCCACTTCATTTAGAAAAGGAAAAAATAGGCTTGGACCAGCCTTCTTAGCATGGCTTTGACACTAATGAATTAGATATTGAAGGGTAAAATCCTCAAGCTGAATATAAGGAAGACATTAAATGGACTACTAATTATCTATTCTACATAAATGAAAAAGAGGATCAGATCCAAGTAACAAAGGTTAGTCCACTTCAAAATGAGGCATAAATTGAAGATATCCATAATATGATGGAACTAGAGGAAAGAAAATATACCTTGAGCAAGACAAGTGTGATGTTTTGGACCTTGGTTGGTCAAATCAACCCTCATTTGTAGTTGAAAAACAAGATCAAATATTGAGTGAGGTTGATGAAAGAGACATCTCAAGTGCTTAAGTGATATAGTTTGAGAAACATACCAGTGAAGAGCTTTAAGATTTCTGGTAGTGGTTCAATGTCATAACCAAAGATTTTGATGAGGTTAATAGACATGTCCTTTTAGACAACTATGAGCATGCTACCCTAAGCATTATCAATCCTAATTTATACTAGAATAAGGTAGAAGAATATGGTATTTTTAAAACACCAAGTGGAGAGATAGTATTCACTCTCCCAAATCAAATTGATACCTTATCCAAAGACATTATTCACATTGAATATCATCATGAGATCAGTTTTGATTCATCTCAAGAGTACTTCTACATTAGAGACATGTTTGTTCTAGTTGACCTCATGAGAGGCATGATTCAACAAGCATAGTGTTTCAAGCAAATTATCTTTCATCATGTTCCTCTTCATGAAGGGATTCATCTAAGAACCTTTATTTTTTATCCAAGAAGGAGGGTAAATCTTCAGGTTAGTTATATATAGTATCCAATGTGTTTGATTTCTCTAAATGTCATTGGCATAGTTTGTTTGTACAGTTGGTTTTATTTATCGTGTGTTTCAGAGGTAGAAGTTTGTTATCAATTTTTAGAGGTGTTTCAAAGGATAGAATCAATGAAAATCAGATTCAAATTATTTGGTTGGAAATATTGAGAGACTCCCTTGACCAATGGATATACGAGGCATAATTATTTTGAATAAAAAGCTAGCCAACCCCATAGATTCACCAAGATTTTTGACCATTTTTGGCCTCCTTAGAATAAATGTCAACACCCATAACTTCAAATTTTGTCTCTTAAGCCATATTCCCTCATAAACCATCATAATGAGAACATCAAGTTGGATTTAGAATGCAATAACACTCATTGGCAAGCCTAGAGGCCAAGAAAGCTAAGGTGCAGGGAAAAACATCTGTGTCTTGTCAAATGGAAACAAATGGGTAGATAAAATGTTATTTGGATGCTTTATTATGATTAATATCATGAGATAATGACATTAGAGACTCCACTAAACCCTCAAGGAAGAAATTTTGTGTTTTGACCCCCTAAACCCTACATTTTTTCAAGCTTGGTGCCATAATTACTTCAAGGTTTAAAGGTATAAAATTTGTAATGGGACATCATGGTAGCTTCTCTAAGGTTAATAAAAAATTTCCCAAGAGTTTTCATACATTTAAAGGACAAAAAACCCATTTTTTAGTTTTTTAGGCATAAAGAGCTAAGAGAGGCCTAGAATGCCAGAAGTAAAGGGGGTGACATAAGTAATTTCATTAATATTTAAGACCTAAAATTTTTATAATATTTGGGGGCATGGGTGAGATACAAAAATCTCTCTTAGTTTCCCTAGTTGACCCATAGAACTCAAGAACCATCATCAAAGCAAAAATAGGGCAGTAAGCTAGCATTTTTTTATTATTTTGTTTGAGAGCATGGTGATGTTTTTATGATTTTTTTAAACTCTTACAGGTATAAACCATTTATACCTACCCAATGAATTAAAAAATAGAGTTTGGTGAGGCCTATAACTCACTTTAACCCCCCAAATCCAAAATAGGGACTCAGAAAGAGCATGAGAGAGCTAATATGGAGCTTCAAAAATAAAATGGATATTTTGGTTGCATGATGAATTTGAAAACATGTTGGTATGATTTAAAAAAATTAATAAACCTTATAAAAATTCTAATATGTTCTAAATAATTTCATAGGTTGGTTATCAAAGAGAAATTTCAAGTTCTCATATCTCCATTAATGGAGTTTTTGCTCAAAACCACGTCTTAAAGTGAGGATTGTAGAGGTCAAAGGGGAAATTTATGGGATGTAATGTGATCAATATTATCCATAGGATACATTATAATTATGTAAACATGTTTATTAGGCAAAGAGAGGCTCAGTTTAGCCCAATTTAGCATAAAGACACACCTAGACCTACTAGGCCTAAAAGGTGGCAAATCTTCTCACACTATTTTAGGGAGCTCCTAAGGGTCTCATATGAAGATATTAGTCTTGATTAAATGGTATGGATAAAATAAATATTATTTAGAAGTTATATGGAATTTTGAAGCCCCAAGTCCATGAAAAATCAAGCAACCATTGATAACCTTGAAGAAATTGGTATTTTTGGAGCACCTACAGGTGGTTTCAAGTTCTCAAATTTGGTAAATTGATCATCATGATTTTATATATCTATCCATAATATTAATTATGACAATATAATATGTAAACCACTCTTTTTTATTATACCTCATGCAATCATAATCAGTCATGCACACAGGCAACCCACTTGCAAATTTGGAGAAAAAATCATCTACATGTCTCCACAAGTGATATCCAACTATGAAACTTGGTATGAATTATGTTAATGAGTGGTTATAAGCATAAATAATATTATTTTTTCCACATAAATAAGGCACATATCCATTTTTTGTCACATCAATGTGTTTGTCCATTGATAACCACCATTGGAGCTTGAAAGGTTTTTTTAAAAATATAGGTCTAACAGAAGTTTTTTTGACTTTTTGGGAGTGTTTTAAGGTATTTTAAAGTTATTATATGTCTTAATACACCTGATGAGAGTTTACAAACTCTTGGTTTCATACAATGATGCCCTTGAGGGTTGGTTAAATCATGCAAAACACAATCCTGTGTGCATAGGTCTAAATCTTTTGCTAGTTTCAAATTTTTTTGAAGTATCATATGCTCAATGGATTTGTTTCAGGTGTTATAAAGGTGTTTTAAACCAGAGGAATGAAATGGAAAAGTTGTATTTGTCTCCCAAGGAGAAATTTAAACTTTTCAAGTCTTGACACCTAGTTTGAGCCCCTCTTCAGATGCTCATATATTTCACTACATAGGGAGTTGGGACAAATGATTTTAGTATGTTTTGAGTACCCATATGTAATTGAAATTATTTATGGATTGAAATTATTTAAGGGCCTAAGATTTATGAACAATTTTTAAGATCTAAAACTACTCAAAAAACCCTTTAAAACCCTCTCTACTGGATCAATTAGCTCCAAGCTTCTTCAAATGAATTATTATGCACTAATTTCACATTGAATACATATAAAATAATGAAATATCTATTTTAATCATATATTGGGTCTATTTGGAGAGATAATTTGGTATGTATGGGCTATTTTGAGGCTCTTTTTGACTATTTTTGAAAGATTCTCAAAGGTGTTCCAAACAATAATATGTTTAAATTATTTGTAGATTCTATCATACCCATAAAATGTCATCCAATGGTATTATATGAGCTTGTTTGATTCATAATTTCTTATTAGTACTCAAAAATTCAAGTTTTGGGCCTCTGAATAAAAAATTACAAGTTTGACCTCCATTAATGGAGCCTTGAGAAAAGTTCTAGGTGTATTAATGGCCATGGAATGACCTAAATATATAATAATACCTCCTAAAAATACATATCTAAGTCTTTAAAGAATCCAACAAGATTCTAACTCATAGGAAAGCTTCAGGGTGAAGGATCTCATGGTGGCTTAGGCTCTCAAGGGGTATCTAATGATGGAGTGCAAGATAAAGGAAATGTTTTGTAGGTTAATGGTGTCCAAAAGAGGAAAAGGGATAAATGTCAACATGAAATTAGACTCAATTCACTTTATTTTTTCCCAAGTAAAATATTTTATCTTCAATAACCACTAGTAGTCAATGATGACTTCTAGATGATGTAAGTGATCAAGGGTGACTTCTAAAAGATGATAATGGTCAAGGGTAACTTATAAAAGATGTTAATGGTCAATTATGGTGTGATATGCAGGTGGTGAGAGTTGAGAGGAGTTATATAGAGCTTCTAGAGGATTGAAGACTTTTTTCCAAGTGATGAGATAATGACATTAATAAGTCAAGTTGAAATTAGAACATAAAGTGCTCTAATGTGTAAAATTAAGCTTTTTTAAGCCTTTTAAAGCAAAAAGGTGCAAGTGAAAGCCAAATTGAAGAGATAAATCATGGAAATAGGATCCCCATATCTCCTCCTACATTGGGATGAGTAGTGTGAACACTTTTAAGTGGATTCAAGTTTGTTTGGAACCCTTCTACCCCTCTCCTTCTCTCCTTTTATATTTAAGACCTCTCATTTCTTGTTGAGAGGCATGCTTCATAATTTGGCAAGGGGAAACTCTACCAAATTTTGAATGAGATAGCCTTTTAAAGTTAATAAGATTGATTACCTTCTACTATGCTTGCATATTTGTGTGTATTATGGTTTTTTTTATGAGGATTATGTGGTGGGAGTTATCCCCTTGATTTTTGTCCTCTCCCTTTACCTTTATGCATGATAGATTTAATTTTATAGGGATTGAGTCATGTTTATTAGTCATAGGTCTGATTTATGATTTTAATGAGTCCATTCCTTCATATTCTAGCCCATTTCTATAAGCTTTCTAAATAATTACTTATATAAACTCAGCTAGTGTCAGGGTTATGTGAGTGGTAGATATTTTGGATTAAATTATGTGTGTTTTAATGTAGTTAGAGTATCATTATATGGTGTATCACCTTTATTTATGTTTTAATTTCTTCATTTTCCCCTTATAAACCCTTTCCCAAGTCATAGAATCATCTTACTAAGAGCTTAAATGATACACCTAGGGTGTTAGCCCATAACCCAGAGGTTCAACACCACAATAGGATACCCATAGCCTAGGGTTGTTCTCATTTTTTAGCTAGGAGTGAGAGAGCCTAAAAATCTCTCCCACAAGGGTGAAATTCTATGCTATAACATGAACATCTATGATCACCACTATTCCAGGTTCAATTTTACCTAAGGGGAATTGCTCCTATGAAAGGGTTGTTAAATATCAGGGAGGATATGGGTTAATTAAAAATGAATCTCGGGGTGCCTTAGGTAATGAAAAGATGGGACTAGGAATAAATAGGCCTAGGTGCTATAGATTGGGTTATAAAAACTATTGAGGCTAAAGGGGGAGGTTGAATTGGATTAGAAGGCCTTCAAGATGTATTTGGAGATGAGTTACCTTCTACTTCTTCTTTGTCATTTTACTCAAGTTAACTTTGAATGCTATAGTGGAAGGATTGTTTGGGATATCAAAAACCATAGGGGTTGATGATGGAGTACTTGGAGCTATTATAAAAGGTGTTGGGATGACTAAATTGGGCACCAGGATGGTTCTACATTATGAAATGGATGGAGAAGAGGGGAATAAAGAAGTAAGGATTATTAAGAGGAATGATTCCAAAGGTGATTATGTAAATTATATAATGGTTGAAATGGGGAAAAGAGGAGGCACCACTTGGGGGGCTTATGGGAGTAGATCAGAACTAGTGGGTGTCAGGACTGAGAGTTG
This sequence comes from Torreya grandis, assembly GCA_037957365.1. Classification (NCBI taxonomy): domain Eukaryota; kingdom Viridiplantae; phylum Streptophyta; class Pinopsida; order Cupressales; family Taxaceae; genus Torreya; species Torreya grandis. The sequence goes on from JARHVA010003283.1 coordinate 927,522, forward strand.
GAAAGTGGCATTAGTGAGGGGTAGAAGGGAAATATAATATATGGGAGGTGTGATGGATAGAAACTATGGTGGTTCCTATTTGGATCCTCACTCTAGAATCTCCCTTGGACTGTTAGCCACATCAAACCTCAAGGTCTATGTGGCTCAGGGTTGAGGTGATGATGGTTGAATTGGTTGTGCCTAGATTTCCTAACATTGAATATCACTAGTTTATATTTAACATAGCTAGACTATTAGATCTAGTGTGGGAGGTAGTGGTAAAACCATGACATGAGGAGTAGGATCCACTAGAGGGGGTAGAGCTAAAATAAGAACACAAGGGGGAAAGGTTGGCATGATGCCATGAAAAATCCTCCAAGAAATAATAAGAGGAGTCAGTTTTTGATACTCTACATATTGAGAAAGTGTTAGAGGGGGTTTATATTGTCCCACCTAATATTTATTCCTTTTATTCTTATTCTTAGATATGATCTAATATAATACTTCTTGGTTATTAGTAGCATCCAAGTATAGCTCACCATCATCCTCTACTTGATGACCATCATTGATATTGATATAGATCAAATACTATGCCAAGTGATCTCTAATCATCCCCTTAAGGTCCTAATGTTAGAGCTTGTATCTATATAGGGTGAAGGATTCCTACTTGGCTACCATATTATGGATTGGAAGGAAATCCTTTTACACATGTTTCTTGATAGTGATCAAGAGTGATGGGCATACCTTTTATTAGTGTTGTTTACAAAACACAAAGAGGCCCTACACCAAATGGTAGGTAATTTCTTGCTCTACTAGATAATCTAGGATGAAATAAATAAGGTGGAAGGGATCCTTGTGGAAACCTACAATTTAGATCATTGTGTCCTCTGTGTAGAGCCAATAATTCTTAATGGTGGTATTGGAGTCCTAGATTATTTTTGATATTCAGGGCATCAGGACCTCATTGATCACTTGGTAGATGAATAGATAGAAATATATGTTCCAAATGTGTATTTGGAACTATTGGCCAATTTTGGCTTACATATGGAAATTTCCTTAGATGGATCAATTTTTAAAGGTCTTGGTATGGAGTGATCATCTGAGCAAAGTTCTTGATTAAGTGATCAAAAATATTGGAAATAGGTTTAGGATTATAAATTGAAAAGGATCAAGAGGTTCTCATGGTGATCATGACCTTCATAGACATAAATTAGGTTTCATAGTTCCTAGATACTCATTTTGGGACTTGAAATTTTTAGCACAAGCCTAGAAGGCCCAGACCATCACAAACACATCATACAGAAATAGATAAATTAGTCTAGTTATGCATTTAATAAAATCACCTATGGATCCTTTCAATCCAAAATATTCCATATACATGAATTTATGTGTCAAGATCATCCTCTACAAATTTGGTGTCTTGATGAGTTTTCTACCTCAAGATATAAAGCTTCAAAGTTAGAATTGTAGAATGAAACGTGCATGGGGACATCAAGTTAAAGCTATAATAATTAACTATTTGGTTTTAAAAAATCATTAAACATGCATGCATATTTCAAATTTGAGCCTTATGAAATAGAAATTTGAATTCAAATGATCCAAGATTAATGGTCAGTATTTAATCGTATAAAAGATCCAATGATAATCAAAAACCTGATAGTGTCATTGGGTCCCAAATATCTAATAGAGTACATTTGATCGTTCATCCCAGATCAATTATGAGCATCAATTCAAAGGTTTACATAAGCATGAATTAGAAAAGTGTCAAGATCTTAGGTACCTAAATAGAGATATAATGGTGTATGATGATTGATAAAGCTAGTGGGCCCAAATAGGTTGATGATATGTGATCCATCATATAAAGTAGATCTAATGGCAAGTGATGGGTTAAAAGGTTGAAGAATCCATGGATGATAAATGTTTCAACTATGTTAAAATATTAGAAGATCTATATCTCATGTTTATTTATATAAAGGTAGATTGATGGTGTATGATAGTTAATATCTAATGATGCTCATCAAATGAGGATCACAGATTGATGGCCAATAATGAAGGTTGAAGGTATCATACGCTCTAAGACCAGATCAAGATTGATGGGTAGTATTAAAATTTTAAGACATGAGACTTTTACTAGAGGTTAAAACACAATTCAAGTTGAACTAGAGAAGATATTTTAAGATCAAACATCACCATTAAATCTTAGTAGAGGTGGAATATGTCTTTTAAGGCCTAGTATAGAGATTAAATATGGACTAGCAATCATCTAGAATGAATTTATGTGATCTATGGATCTTCATGGATATAATTACTATATGAAAACCAATTAATTAGATTGGTTTTCAATTGGCCAAAAATCATAAACCTCAATTGCACCATCCTTGATGAGGATGAATTCATAGTTGGTCAAGAATTAAACACCAACCTTGAGGAGATATTAGACATGTTTTTGGATGAACTATGGAATAAAAATCATTTATTTGACCCCTCAAAAGGTGTTTAAGAAAGGCAAACTGGTGTCTACTTATTACATGAACAAAATTAGTCTATACCATCCTTCATCAAAAATCAAAAAGATCATAGTGGGTTATGGAAATTGTTATTTGATGGTTCAAGGAGCAAACATGGAGTGGGTGCAGGTTCAATGTTGGTATCCCCATCAAATGACAAGTATTTCTCTTCTTATAGATTAAAATTTAGTTCCTCTTACAACTCAACATAGTATGAGAGCCTTATCCATGGTCTTTAATGGGCTAGTCAGAGAGGGATTAAACAATTTCAAGTTTATGGGGATAGTGAAATGATTATGCACCAAGTTAAAGGCCATAATATCACCAAGAATCCCTTGATGAAGTCCTAAAAACATAGAGTGTGGAACCTAATTGATTATTTTGAGGCTTTTAAGAAGTAAATTAGTACCAAGGAACCAAAATGGACATGTTAATATGTTGGCAGCTATGGGAGCTCAGTTTGATATCCTCAATGAGTTAAAAAAGACTAAGGTGTAGCCACATGTCAAAGTACTAGTAAGACCATCAATGTCAGACTATGAAGTTCATTGGTAGGTCTTTGAGAATAACAAATAAATTTCTTGTTTCTTGTAGTAAGAAGTAGAATTATCCTCCATAAACCAAGAAAATTTTTAACATTGGTATGAGGAGTAAATAGTTCAATTGAGATCCAATAAGATTCCTAAAGGGTTAGTCACCCTTGAAGTTCTATTTCATGAAGGAGATCATATGAGAAAATATAAGATAGTGATGTCAACCAATGAAGAGAACTATGAAAGAGTCCTTATCTTCAAGGATAAGCTACTCAAGCTTTGGAAGGTAAGCACTAAAGTTAAAAGGCATACTTTCATAGAAATGTGTAAAGAATATGCAAACATCTTTTCTTGGGAGTATAGTGACCTGAGAGGCTTTGATCCCAAGTTGGTCCAACATACTATAGAATTGAAGGCTAATGTGAAGCCTGTTAGGTAGAAGCAGAGGCTTATAAGCCCTAAAATTAAAGAGCTTATGAGGAAAGAATTGACCAAGTTAATTTAATCCAATATCATCTTTCCCATTAATCACTCCTCATGGGTAGCCAATTTGGTACCTATGAGGAAGAAGAGTGGGTAAATAAGATTGTGTGTTGACTTTAGAGATCTAAATAGGGTCTCTTTGAAGGATAACTATCCCCTACCATCCATGGAGTAACTCCTTCAACTATTTATTGGTTCAGAACATTTTTTCCCTTTTGGATGGGTATTCAAGTTATAACCAAGTGTTGTTAAGAGAGGATGATAAATATAAGACTACCTTCACCACCAACTAGGGTACATATGCTTACCAAAATATGCCTTTTAGACTATCAAATGCTATGGCAACTTTATAAAAAATCATGGACATGGCTTTTTAAGGGTTGATAAATAAAATGGTGTTGGTGTACTTAGATGACATCATAGTTTTATCCAAGAAAGCCAGTCAACACTTAGATCATCTAAGGTTGATATTTGAAAGATGCAGAGAGTATGGGATCTCTTTAAATCCAAAGAAAGGTGTGTTTTTTATTCATGAAGGCAAACTTTTGGATCACATTGTCTCAAAGGAAGGGTTATCCATTGACTGTGATAGATTAAGTGCCATACTGGCCTTATCTTTACCCAAGCACAAGAAAGGAATCTAGATCTTCCTTAGGAAAATAAACTTTATGAGAAGGTTTATACCTAGTTTTTAAAACTTGGTTAAACCCATCACCATCATGCTGAAGAAGCTCTAAGTGTTTTCTTGGTTAAATGAAGGTAAAGTAGATTTTGAGGCTATCAAGCAAGCCATTAACCAAACACCCTCACTTATGAATCTTGAATTCTCAAAGGATTTCATATTTCACACCTTTTCCAATGTTGATAATTGTCAACTGTGCTGATGTAAAATAATGGTGAAGGACTTGAGTAGCCAAATGTATTTTTTAGTCAAGGGATGGAAGGATATAAGGTGAGGTACACTTTTATACAAAAGAAAGTTCTTATATCATTGAGAAGCCTTAAAATGTTTGGGCTAATGCTTTTGAATAGCAAGGTTTATCTTTGGGTGTCTCATCCTAGAGTGATGGACTTTCTCCTCAATAAGCATTTGAATGAAAAGAGAGAAGGATGGATTACCAAGGTCATGGAGTATGATGCAGAGATCAAAGTCACCAAGTTGTTAAGTGGTAAAGGCTTGTATGAGCATATAGTGGATGACCTTTAAGAAGATAAAGAAGTAATTTTGGTGACATAAGACAAATCAAAAATAGATTTACCTCCACTTCATAATAGCTGGCTCCAAGACATGACACATTTATTGGTAATAAGAGAATGCCCTCAAGGTTTGGATAGTTCAAAAAGAAGGTACTTTTGACTTCAGTCTATACCTTATGCATTATTTTATGGTGTTTTTTTAGAAAGTACCTCAATGGGGTACTTTTTAGTTTCATTAATGATAATAAAGCGAGAAATATCTTGGATCAGTTTCATGATGGACCTACAAAAGGCCATTTTCCCCCAAGAACAATAGCAATAAAGGTAATGAAAGCTAGTTGTTACTTGCCCAACCTCTTCAAGGATTCCTATACATGGTTCAAGAAATGTTAGAAGTGTGCTCTATTTACAAGAAAATAAATATTGGTTTCTCTTCCACTCAACCTAATTTAGGTAGAACAACCTTCATGTAATGGGGGTCAGACTTCATAGGAATGATAAATCTACCTTCAAGTGTAGGGTATAAATGGGTGCTCACTATAACTGACTACATATCTAGATGGGTGGAAGTAATTCCCTTGAAATAATCTAATGAGACAATAGTATTAGACTTCTATGATAGTATAATAACCAAGTTTGGTGTCCAAGCTACTATAATTTTAGATAATGCCTTAGCATTTATTGGTATGAAGACAAGTAAATGGGAACTTAAGATGGGCATCTACCTCAATACATCATCCAATTACTACCCCCCAATGTAATAGACTAGTAGATTCCACAAATAAGAACTTGATAAGGATTATCAAGAGGACCATGGAAGAGAAACAAAGAGTGTGGCATATAAAGCTAAGGATAGCCTTATGGGCTGACAAAGTGAATCCCAAAGTTGCCATTATCAATTCTCCATATGTCCTTGTATATGGAAGGGAATCCAAATTGCCCATTTCTATTTAACTATCTGCATTGGAGTTAGCCCATCATCTTGAGTTGATGGAGAGTGATCGTATGAGTGTAAGGATGATAGACATCATGGAGGTTGAAAAAATTAGGGACCTTGCAATGAGGACATTAGAGTCACATCATGCTCATGTCAAGAAAGCCTTTGATAAGAGAGATACAACAAGGGAGTTTAAGGGGACTTGGTACTCAAATGGGACTCAAATAAGGCCAAACTAAGAAACCATACCAAGTTTGATAGCTTGTGGAGTGGTCCTCATTTGATCCATGGATGCAAACATCATAATGATTTTCCTCTTGCCCAATTAAATAGAGAGGTACTATACATCCCAATCAATGGAATTCACTTAAATCCTTCTTATTAGAAAATATTTTAGTTATTATATGATATTTTAACATATTAGAGTAGTTTTTTATGTTCTCCTCTTAGTGCCTTATGCACATTTATTTTAGTTGTGTGTTTCCCTTTCAATAAGTGCCTTTAGAACATTTTTTATTATTTTGTTTCTTTTTGGTCCTTATTGGTTCAAGAGGAGGTTTTATAAAAATAATTCAGCCTTAAGTTAGTTTTGTGACATATGAGAGAAAATATTATGACTCTAGATGATGAGTGGATCAGTTTAAGGTGACTAGTGTTACATAGTAGGCATGCAACCCTAGGATGTCACCAGAAATGTTGGCCAATTTTGGCCTACATATGGAAATTTTCCTAGATGGATCAGTTTTTAGAGGTCTTGGTATAGAGTGATTAGCTGAGTAGAGTTCTTAATTGAGTAAGTGATCAAAAATATTGGAAACATGTTTAGCATTTTAAGGTGAAAAGGATTACTAGGTTATCATGTTAATCATGACCTTCATGGACATAAAATAAGTTTCACAGGTCTTATAGACTCATTTTGAGCCTTGAAGGTTCAAGCACAAGCCTAAAAAGACTAGACCATCATAAGCATATCATGCAAAAATGGATAGATCAGTCTAGTTGTACATTTAATAAATGCACTTGGGGAGCCTCTCAGGCCAAAAGATTACATAGACATGAAGTTGTCTATGCCAAGCTCATCTTATGTAAATTTGGTGTCTTGATGAGATTGATACCTTAAGATTTGAAACATTAAATTTAAACTTATAGAATTAAATATATGAGGGTATGTCAACTTAAAGCTACAAAAATTAACCATTTTTTATTTAAAAATCCTTAAATGTGTCTTCAAATGTCAAATTTGAGCCTTGTAAAGTAGCCATTTGAATTAAAATGATCCAAGATCAATGGTCAGTGTTCTATCATATCAAAGATCCAATGGTGAGTGGAAACTTGATAGTGTCAATGGGTCCTAAAGATATAATATAGCACATTTGATCATGCATCTAAGATCAGTGGTGAATATCAAGTCAAAAGGTCAGCATAAGCATGAAGCAAATATGTGGAAATATGTTGATTACCTAAATAGATATCTAATGGTGTAGAGTGATTGATAAATCTAGTGGGCCAAAGAAGATCAATGATGTATGTTTCATCATATAAATTAGATATAACCATGAGTGATGGGTCAAAAGGTTAGTGAATCCATGGATGGCAAGTCTCTTAACCATGTTAAACTAGCAAAAGATCTATAGATAGCATTCATTCATATAGAGGTAGATCAACAGTGCATGATAGTTAAGATATAATGGTTCTCATCCAATGAGGATCACAAATTGATGACCAATAATGAATGTTGAAGGTGTCATAATCTACAATCCCATATCAAGGTCGATGGTCAGTATTAAAAGTTAAAGATACAAGACTTCAACTAAAGGTCAAAATGCAATCCAAGTTGAACTAGAGTAGATATTTTAAGATTAAACATCACCATTAAATCTCAGTAGAGGTATAATAGGTTTTTTAAGGCCTAGTACAAATATCAAAGATAGACTAGCAGTCATCTAGAATGAAGCTATGTGATCTATAGATCTTAATAGATATAATGACTATATAAAAACCAATGAATTAGATTTGTTTTTAATATATAGTAAGGTTATGTCCAAGTTTAGAATAGGGAAGATGCACATAAGATATGGAAGAGTGTCTTATCTTCCATACTAGTCATGGATTTGATGAGCCATTGCTCAAAGCAGACATGGAGATGGCTCTATCAAGATTAAATACATGAGGACTTTTTCCTTATAGTAAAGATAAGTAGGAAGTGGCGTAGAAGTTCAAGAAGTAGTTTTAGGGATTGAAGAAGTATAGGTAAAGTGTTTTCTTCATAAATATAAATCATATCTTAGCACCTCCAAAAATTTCTTGTCTTCTAGTATGTCTTCTAAATCCAATGAGGGGCTTAAAGTTATTTGGAGATAATGAATGGATAATTAGGAGGTATTAAATTATAATAGATTAAAGGTGGTTAAGATGCCATCCAAGTGATTATACCTCATTTAATGATCTTAGTTGATATGCTCCTTTCTCTCCCCTTTCTCCTATATCTCTTATTCTTTTCTATTTATAAGTTATCTCTCAAATTTTTTGAATAAAAATCTCTCTCAATTCTGGAAGAGTAAATACTCTCATTTGATAAGGCTAGACCATATCAAAATTTGTATGAAATGCCTCTTGAAGCAATAAAGACTCTCTTTACCTATCTCTCCCCTCTAAATTATGTGTAGCAAATATTATGTATGATGGCATTGTGAGGGAGAATCTTCCATGCCAATTGTCCTTCTTTCTTACCATTTCTAGGTTTCTTCAAGTTAATTGCAAGTCTAAATTAGTTTTATTTGTATCATTGATTAAATCTCTTAGTGATTATTAGAACTCCTCTTTTCCTTCATCCATTGCTTCCTAAACCTAGTTTATGAAATACTTATGCAACTAGCTATGTTCTATGAGATTGTGTGATCTAGCATTGTCTTATGCTTCATCAGTGTTTGTTCCATACATATGAGAGCCTCATTTAAATTTGATGCATCACCTCGTTAACTTTCCTAGGATCCCTTTCCCCCTTTCTAACCCTTTTCTTAGTACAAACATTAGTAGAGGTGATGCATCAAGAGGAATCTAACCTTCTCTAGATGCTCACCCCACCATAGGTTACACATAGCTTGGGGTTATTCCCATATTATAGATTAATTAAAGAGAGCCTAAAAAACCCTCTCCAAGGGTGAAAATTAATGCCACAATAGGAAATAGTGTTTATATATTTTTTAAAAGACCATATGGATCATCAAGCCCCTAGTAACCTACGTATAAAATTTAAAGTCTTTAAATAGAGCATCTTGCAGATTAAATCCATAATGTAGCTCATCATATATAAATTTCTCCTATCTAGGGAATCTATGATGGCATTGACCAAATTAAATTTGATCAGTCCTCCCTTATCCTAAACTTTAGAGTGTGTGAGGATCATATGGAGGATGGGAACCAATAATTTTTTGTTGTGCAAGTAGTAATGGGCCTTAAATAACTAGTTTAATAGAATCATGCCTAACTAGACTTCCTCTTAGATGGTGCAAATTATGTACACATTTATGTCCTCCTTTTTGACCCATTTATCATTTGGGTTCTTATCCCAATCATGTAGTATATCATATATTTCATAGGTCTCCATCCAAACCTTAACTTCTATCACATCATAAGAGAAGGTAAAGTCTAAGAGGGAGTAGTATGCATCATAAGCATTCTAAAAGATATCAATATTTTGGTTTTGAGATTTAGGTAAACATACCAAGTCATATAACCCATCCTTCACTTGGATGGCTATGTGAAGGAGGTTTCAAAATAATTTGGTGCATGGAAATTCTTATGGCTTGGTAGCAACTCTATGAAGTCTACATTTTTTTAAGATAAAAGGGAATCCTATAACTCTACTTGTTGGTCATCATCAGTCCTGAGTCTCTAGGCACTTACTTGAATGCTTTGAATAATTAATTGTAGTGGTTGAACATGGTCAAGCTAGATAGGAATGTGTTATCCTAGTACTTAGGTTTAACATTTGGTTTTGAAATAGATTCAGCCATTATAGCAAGATAGAGGGGTAATAGGGAGGCTCTAAGCATGGGAGTCAAGAAACACCAAGGTACTCTACAAGAATTAAAAAGCTAAGGATTTGAGTGTTCTTGAAGGTATTCAGTGGTAATTCTTAGTGGGATTTATTTAGGATTTTATAAATTCATACACATATCCCCATGTATTAATGGAATTTTTAAACTCACTTGCTATTAGTTCAAATTTGAGTTGGTGGTTGGATTTCTTCTCTTTACTATTAAATCCAATTTTGGATTCCATGATCCTTTACCACTAGTTGGATATAAAAATGGTAATGGGATGTTTTAAAACTATATAATAGGGCCCATATTTCTATTTCATTAATGCCTAGCATGTGGTCGACATGTGGTCATGTATCTTAAAGGCTTCTTGATTAACTCTCACTTTATGACATGTGTCATCTTCTCATTGGTCCTTCCACTAACAGTCATCAATTAGGCATGGATTCATAATCTATGTCATACCATTAATAAGTTGAGATATCACTTAATGACAAGTGACACATCTTGATTAGCTCTTTGATATCATTTGTACCTCATTCTAACCCTTTTAAAGCCTCAAGTGGCCACTAATTCATATACCTTACCAAGTGACATGTTACCTCTTGATTCATCTAGGCTCTCCTAGGATATGACAAGTTTGATAAGTCTTGCGACTAGACACTCTAAACATTAGGTGATTTTCTACCTCCTAATTTGGTTTGGATCTCCCAATCTTTGATAGGAATAAAGACTATATCCTCTAATAATTGATGATGTGGCACCTTTTTCATCTAGGTTCTCTTGGGATCTAACATCTCTGATAAGTCTAGGGACTAGCCACTCTAATAATTTGAAACATAGTGTCTCATGATTTTCCTGATCTCTCCCATGCTCTAACATCTCTAATAATTCTAGGGATTAGCTAATTTGAATACTAGGTGATGTGGTGGCTCCTAATTTAGTCAAGCTATCTAGGGCTCTAACATATTTACTAGGTCTAGGGGCTATCCACTCTAAAATTTGGTGACATTTCACCTCTTAATTTGGCCAGTTTCTCTTGGATTCTAACATCTCTAGTAGGTCTAAATTTGACTAGACTTGCCTAGGTTCTCACGTGCTTTAAAATTCCTGACAAGTCTAGGGACTAAACAATCTAATAATTGGCAATGTGGCACCTCTTAATTCATCTAGGCTCTCTTAATTCCTAACATATATAGTAGGTCCAAGGACTAACCACTCTAATAATATGTGATATGGCACCTCTTGATTTATTTAGGCTCTCTCAAGATTTGACATATTTGATAGGTTATGAGACTATCCACTCTAACAATTGGTGAAATGGTACTTCTTATTCTATTTAGGTTCTCATGAGATCTAAGCTTTCTAAAAGGTCTAGATATTGTCCACTCTAACAAATAGGTGATTTGGTGCCTCATAATTTGATTAGGCTCTCTTGGGCTATGATATTTCTAATAGGATCAAGGATTAGCTACTTTGAGAACTAGGCAACATGGAACCTCCTAATTTTGTTAGGCTCTTCCATGCTATGACATCTCTAACAAGTCTAAGGACTATCTATTCTAACAATTGAAAACATGGTTCCTCATGATTTAACTAAGCTCTCCCAAACTCTAACGTCTTTGAAAAGTATAGTACTCTCCACTCTTATAATTGGTGATGTGGTTCCTCATAATTCAACTAAGCTATCCCACAATTTAAATTCTCTAGTAGGTCTAGGGACTGACCACTCTAAAAATTAGCAATGTGGCACCTCCTGATTTAGCTAGGCTCTCTTAGACTCTAACATCTTTGATAGGTCTGGGAACTAGACACTCTAACAATTTGTAATGTGGCACCTCATAATTTAGTCAGGCTCTCTTGGGCTCTAACATATCTATGAAACCTGTTAAATCACTAATTAAGAAATGAAAAATGGACACCATAAATTTAATACTTATTCATCTCTTCCTGAGATTTTGATTTACTACAAAGGGCAATAAGCCTATTGCCCCAAGAAAGGAATAAGTCTATATGAACTACCATCAGAAGTGGACCTATAATTTTATAACCCTATTTCACAAAATTTTAAGTATACCTTAGTCATAAAAATAAATTAGGATTGGTGTTTCTTAAGGAAATTGGGATGATACATTATTCTAAGGATTTAAGCTCAAGTGAAACTGACAAGAATAAAAGAAAGGACATTGGAGCTCTATTTCCTTGGATTTTAGAGGGGTCCCCTATTTCAAAGAAAAGAGGTCATGTTGACCATAACAAATCCCATTTATCAATCTTCATATAGGACTTCATTTTGTCATCTATACTCAATAATCATATGTGCCATATTTGGTTCTGACTTAATTTTGATATGGCTAGGTAGACCATGTCATGGTATCCACATGTGAGAATAATCAGTTTCCATATAACCATTGAGAATCCTTTACCAGTCCCTAATCAATGGCATTCCATAAGCGTTAGTTATATTCACCACTTTGATATCAATTAATTTGTTAATCCTTAGTTCCAAGGCTAGTTACATGTTTATATGATCTAGGTCCCCTACTACCTTCACCTATGTTCTATCTAGAGACACCACCTTTCAATTAGAGTGGGTAGGTGTAAGGACCAAGTTTTGACAAATAACATATGACATGATGTTCTTAGAGGAACTTTCATCAACCAAGCAATTGTGTAAGTTCTTTCCAAATATCCTAACTATTAGGAGTAAGGGTGGAGTCTCATTTTTCCTCATATAAAGCAACATGTGCATCAAATGTTTTCATAAATTATTTCCCCTTGTTATTTTAAAATTCTTTGAAAATTAACTCCCTCTAATTATACATTTATATCAATTCAAACATAGTATTTTTATCTTTGTTTTATTCAAATCTTCCATAATGTCATAGCCAAGTTTGGCTAGTTCTTGTTTCTTACTAGGTGGAGTATGTGTCATATAGTTCCTTGATTGGAAAGATATGGGAGATATTTTAGGTGGGGAGAATTAATTTTTGAGTTTAAATAAGGTGAAACCTGAGTGTTTCTTAGAGGAGGTGGTTAAAATATTATCTTATTTACTTTTAAGCTAATAATTTTCCCCCTTTGGAATTGTTTGAAAGCATGAACCTCATCCAAATTATATTCAATCTCATTTTCATCCTCAAATGGAATTTAATAGGTATATAATACTAGATTAGTGCCTAGGCTTCCTCCATATTATTTTGGAATATCAACTAGATTAGGCATTATTTTCATGTTATCTACCTCCTTTTGTAAGATCTTATAGGTAGCTATAAACTCAACATTATTAGTCTCTAAATGGTCATTTGTGTTATGCACTCTACACCAAATGTCTAAATCCAATTATTTGAAATTCATATAATGAGAAACATTGTTAATATTTTTATTTGCATTATCTATAGGAATGGGCACATTTCCATTTTTAGGTTGGGTGTTCCATTATCCATTACGACACTAGAAATTGAAATTTCTACCTTGAGGTGGGTTATTTGCATTTTGATTTGAATTTTGAGGTCCTTGCCTATGTATATTGATTACATCATTAGATAAGCATTGGATTATTTCCCTCAGATTTCCCATCTTAGGGTCTATTCCACCATTTGGTTGATTTACACTTTTCTATTATGGCTTTGCCACATGTGCATTAGCATTTTAAAATGTTAGGGTAGCAAGTTGTGCTAGATTAAGGGTGTTATTGGCAATATTTTGATTGTTCAATAATGAGGGTACTAATAATAGGTGGATACTATATACAACATAGTTACCAACACTTATCATGGTATCCTTACTATTTTAATCAACTAGGATAAGTTTTTTTTAGATGCTTATGGGAAATCATGGTTTGGGAGCAAGTAGGGATGACCACTAGGCATGTCATTCATTGATGTTAGATTTTACATTGGGTTTATACTTCAATATAGGGATATCAATATGGGGATTATTAATATGGTTCCTTATATCAGAGCTTGATTAATAATGGGTACCTTGTTATAATCTCTTGTTTGTCCTAAATATGATAAAATGCTTATGTAATATCCTTGAGGTACCATTTGGTGTTCTATGTTCATAAATTTGTTATAGGATAATTTTAGCGAGGAAAGTGAAGTTAAAATTCTTATAAATAATATCAATTTCAATAGATCTATATCCCTCAAGTGGGTATATATGGTATGCTCATCTACTAATATGTAGGGTTCTTTCAAACTCTAATAAAATTTGTGAATCTGAGTGTTGAACATGCTCATGGTTCATTTTATTCTCTCTTAGTAGCTATGAAATGATAGTATAAAATATCAAGGTCAATGGGGAACCTAAAATGGTTTACAAAGATAGTTTTTAATCCATCCCAAGTGGTTATAAACCTATTAGGTAATCTTAGGTATCAGGAATAGGTAATGTATCTTAACAAATAGGGAAAAAATTGTAGGCAACATCCATATGATCCACCTACATTCTAATAATGGAATCCTTAAATGCATGTATATAATATTCAACTATTTGAGGTTCTATAACTATGTACATAGGAAAAAATAGTCTGGCTTCTTTGGTAGGTCATGTACAATCCATAGAACATTCATAGGGAACCAACCTTTGACAAGCCATGTAATTGGATTGGCCATTAATATAGGCTTGAGGATGACAAACAGATTGAAAAAATGAGTATTTTTAACCATTGGTGAATTACCAAATGATTGAATGGGATTGGCCTTTTATTTTATTTTTTTCATTCTCCATTTTGGTATTCTATAATCAGTAAGTTATAAGGTCTAAAATGTATCCCTAGTAGACTTTGATTGAGTGTCTATCCTCTTATTTTAAGCTTAATATATAGTTTATCCTAATATAATTGAATATTTATAAAATATCTTAGTTCAAACTTTGGATGTGATTCAATTTGTGTTCATGGGGGGGCCTCATTCTAGTGTCATTCATGTTGATGGTGTTTTTTGACACAACAAAAATTAGGGAGGGTTTTATTAAGACTCTACCTCTCTTAAAAGAAAGAATATCCCATGAAGAAAATACTTCCTTAAGGTCTAGATGTACCATGCCTTGATATGTTTATGTTTACTCAACAAGTTTATGTGTAACCATTCCATTTCAAGGGGAATTTTTAACAAACTAAATCTCTATGATAGCTTTAAATTAGACTGTAATTAAGAGGTAATAAGTTCATTGGATAATGCTTAAGGGGCCTAGCCTCAAATAGAAATCACCATTTCTTAAAATAAGCACAAAAATGTTAATAACTAATTTCCAAATAAAATTATCACATGCATATATTTAACAATTCTTAAATAATGATAAACATAATTAAATAAGATTAATATGCATATTTAGATTATTTATAACCTAGATCAACTCATCATCATACATAAAATACAAAAGAGAAGGGATAAAGAGATAAAAATATTGTGAAGACTAAATATGTTCCTTGAAATATATAACATAACACACTCACTAAAACTAATCCATGGTTGAGCTAAACCTAGCATAAATTGAACCTGAGGATGTTGAGAGATTCCAGGAAACTGACTAGATAAGACAAAAAATCATGATCACCATATACATGTGTAGGATATGGATTTAAACTCTTAACAACATTTTAAATATCAATATATAAATTTTTTTAATAATATTGGGTGGTTATAATTATTCAATTATTAAAATATTATTCTAAAAAAATAATAATATAATAGAAGAAATATTAAATATTAAAATTCATGAAAGTGTGTCTAGTTCTATATGTCTCATTTATAAATCACAAAGAGAAAGCTAGACACAACATCCTCTAATCCTAAAAAAATATAGTTCTGAAAAAGGCTCTCAAAAAATAATATATACACGGGTGGGCCAAGTGCCTCCCTTGATCCCTAACTCTACCCACTAATGGGGAAGTTACAAACATTCATTACTGATTGAGGAAATGTAGTTGAGGGTCTCGATTTTATGATAGATCTATAGGTGTGCCCATGATTTGAATTTATATTCCATGCTATCATTATTTTATTACTATTCAATTGCTCTTGGATCTTCCATCACTTACCATCTCTCAATTTCTCATTGATTTGGAGCAGTCTTATGTTTTGTCTTTATCATTGAAAATAAACCTTGACTCTCCTCTTTTACACTGTGCTTCATGATTTGAAAATGGTCTTTCATCTAGGTTTGTATATTTTTGTTATGATTTGGCTTAGGGTTCAAATTCCATGATGACAACACACACCCAAATTGATGACCTAGATCTTAAAATTAATCCTATAATATCAAAATGAATGGTTAAGCATAAATTAGATAAATGAGAAGGTAAAAGCATTAAAATGGTTAAATCATGAACAAAACTAATTTATACCAAATGCCATAAATAAACTAAATATTTTTATATTTAGACATAGACATATGCATTAATTATCTTTCAATTCAAACATAAGCCTTTCCATATATATAAAGCATATAAAAATCTACCATTAATTTATACCAAGTATTTTAAAATTAAATAATTTCAATATGAAGCTCACCCAATCAAGGTAAGTTCGATACTCAAATTCCAAATGTCCTCTTTGGGTATTCGATAGTTTTAATGATCAAGATGGCTATCAAATCTAATCCTATTTAGTTATACATGGCACATCCTTATGGGCTATGCCTTTGAGCTCTCTAATATAATTGGATTCATCCCTATGGTTCCAAGCTCCCAGGATGTTTCCACATGGTGGCCTATTATGTCCTCAGGGCTACAGGACTATTAGCCTATTATTGTAGTATTTTATCAATCTAAACTTTTAGGATCCTAATAAATCATGACATGGTAAATTTATGTGACCTCAAGGGCTTAGAGCCTTTAGATTATTGATGAAGTCTTTATGGTCCTAGGATCCTGATAAATTACTAGGTGGTAACCTCTTGAGACTTAAAATCCATGTAACCATTAAACCTTTTATTAATTCCTCTCTATCCTGAGTTACCAAGTTTGTGCCATGTGGCACGATCTTAGATTATAGGGGTATTAAAATGACATAGAAATTTTTTGAATTAAAAATTTTTTGGACTATCTTAGGACTTCAAATCAATCTAATAACACATGGAAAAGTCTAGAGGGAATTGAAAGACTCAAGTTCTAGATTTGGAAAATCAAGTTTGTATTTTGAAGATATGATCAACTCAACTTGATTAGATTTGACTTATCATATTTTGATATCATTCAATTCAACTCAGTAGACTGGGATCTTGGCATAGCTCGACTTAGGTGACTCGAGTTCAATGGACTCAATTTTAACAAATAAGGACACGATAGGGTTAAGCTTAGCATAACTAGAAATCAAGTCCAACCATAAAGGCTAAAGATAGATGAGATATTCAAATAATAAGACAAACCAAGACTTAAGACATGGAAACTGATTTAATAGCTAGTTTTCAATTGAAAGGTTATTAACCCAAGATTTATCCATAAATCCCATAGTAATCATAGACACTTATTATATTTAACCATTCACAAATATGAAAAATCCTAGTCCAAAGCAAACTATCAAACATTAAATTTCCTTTAGACCATATGTATCAACATTTATATTTAGTCAAGAAAAAGAGGATTCCCCTTTTTACACTAAAAATATCACATGTTGTGCAAGTAATAACACATGCATACATACAATATCACAATGGGCACCTACAAGTTCAGATAGGACCAAAACTCTAATTTTAAAATAATGATCAAATTTTATAAAATCACATATATCATGCATTAACACATCTCCAAACTAATGCAAAAAAAATTAAGGATTATAATCTAAATTCTAAAACCACTACATTTTTTAATTTACTATGTAAAATATAAATTATCAACATAAGTTATATTTTAATAATGAGACACAAGTCTTACCACAAGTGTCCAATATCTAAATGTGTTTCAACATATAAAATTTTTAAACTACTAATAATTAGTTTATCTATGAATAAATTTTCATTCTCCAAAAGTTTTCATCCACTAAACATAGGTTTAAAATTCATTATCTAGGGTTTCATGTCCTAAGTTGGGAATGACATCTAAATTCATGATAAATTACAAATTCAAAAGGGTTATATCATATAATTCATGTTTTTACTACAATAATTATTTAACATCCAAACATAAAAAAATACTTTATGATTGATCTTAAATATCTAAACACATAGTTTCAATGTGACATGCAATGATTCCTAATTAAAGGAGATTTCTCATTTTACCATGGATGTACTAATTATAAAGGAAAATCCTAATCCCATTTTCATCCCAATAAATATTCAAGTTCATCATAAGGTTCAACATCCAAAATCAATATTAAAATTAAATAATACCCATCATCCCAAAACATTAATTAATAGTTTGTCAAAGTTTCTACATTCCCTATGGAAATTTACCACCCAATATCTATTATAATTTTAATTATAATATAATTGATATATCTTCCAAAATGTATCCATATTACAAAGGCTAAATATTCATTTTAATACCACTTTAATTCCTTTGGTTGTCCATGATCAAGAGTGTAAGGTTTTCATAGATTAGGTTTGATAAAGTGTATTCAATAAAATGAGTGTAATTTTAACCATGTAAATTACATGAGTTATAAAAAAACTTATAAGTGTCCCATATCACTTATGAAACATTTTATTATAAGGTACTATAATATGGTTTAGTAATAGAATCGACACAAGGATGAGTAATTTGGTTGATAAAAAACATGATTTAGCTAAACACAGACTACATCACAAACCATACAATAAATAATATATAAACCTATGTTTTCATGTGAATCACATATATTTGTGATACATTTAAAGTAAAATTATTCCAGGGTATGCTAAATATATATCCATGTCTTCCATCTAAGCATAAGGTTTACCTAACTAAAGGTTTTTTTATGAACTATAACAAAAGAAGGTTTTAAAATAATCTACAATATAAAACTATCAATATGTAATTTAACAAGTAAAAATGTGTATCTAGATTTCAATATTATCAAACAACATTGGTTGTCCCTTTTAGGCTCTACACATGTTTTTTTCACAAATTCCTTCCTCTACCAGAGTTTTTTTTATAGGTTTAACAAGACAAAAAAAGTAAAACTAATGATATACATTACTATATCATAATTCTACCACACATATGATTTATAAATCATATAAAAGTAATAACATTGAAATAATTTCAATATAGTACATTATTATCTAAGTCCTAAGCATAAGTTTAATTTTTCACCAAGATTGAAACCACATATTCCACAAATGCATCACCACATAATAGTATGTACACTATATAAGATTTGAATTTAATTTTAGTTATATTCTCTAATTTCTAAAAATCTCCTTCAGGTTTATAATCAAGCCTAATAATGTTAAAAAAACATGTAAGTCATTACATAGTAGTTTGTATAGAGAATCACTACTATAATAATTTACTATAAATATGATTTTTATTGAAGGTAAAATCATCAACAGATTAAACATAATAATTTTTTATTGGTACATTCACTTTTATTGAATTTAAACTATAGCTTAATATTTTATGCATATGGTCATTTTTGTTTTCTACAAACACTATATCCTCTATCATTTATGTGTAGTTACTAGAACAATAAGATTAATTTTGAATTAATGGTTTCATCCATAATACATTTCTACCTATAATAAATATTCCTTATTGTAATTATCATCATGATAAGATAATATAATTTTTGAACATTAATAACATGATATTTATATTATTTTATAAAGTTAATAATGATTCAGTTCATGAGATATGCATGTGGAAACTAATTTGAACAAGATAATAATATGATGTATGAAGTGGAAAATATGAATCTTGTATTGACATTTGGAAGTGTCTCTTTAAGGACCTACCCAATATATGGAACATATAACCTCTATATATATATATATAACTTTGTAAGGAGTCTCAATTTTGTATTCAACACTTAAATATATGGAATATTGAAAATGATAATGAACACTTCATGAAATTAAACATGCTTCTAAAATTTAAATGATAGGAACGTAAACTACAAGAAAGGAAAGAATGAGAAATTAAATACTATAATTCAAACTATAATATATATTTGGAAGATTACCACATGGAATTGAAATATACAAATGTAATTGAAAGGTACACACACTTACAAAACCAAAATTTAATGAAATACATACACATCAAAAATAAATTAAATAATAGATGGGAAATGAGATCATTGAATCCTTACAAGTGGACCATGCCTTATTTGGAATGGATATTGAATCCCCTTGATTAATATTAAATTAAATCAAACCAACTCTTCTTTATTTAATTATATCATCAAATGAAATATTTACATGCACCTTATAATCAAATTACAAAGCTTCACTCAAATAATATTATGATCTTATTTTCTAACCTAGATAAACTTTTCTAACTAATTATAGTTTGAAAATTATCTCTTAAATAGAGAATGTAGTGATTTATTTATATATACCAATATAAACAAGTTATAACCATATATATATGTGGTTATTTTCCAAAATTAAATAATTTGAAACAATACAAACAACTATATTAAAATACCATAAATATATCAAATTATATATCATAATAATAATAAATTGCATCAAAGTTTAAACTAATAACTACATAATAGTATAAAATAATAAGTACATGAAAATAATCAATTCATGTTTTACAACTGCTTAATGTATATGGTCCAATAAATGATGAATAATGACTACATAATTTTAACTTAAATTCCTATTTTCCTTATAATTAGGAATGGTTACAATCCTCAAAATGTGGGAGTTAATTATTGAAAATCATCATCTAAATTTTAATCCATTAGAAGAGTATGCACATTTGTTGTTATGGATAATGCCTAGTTTCTACAGGTGGTCAAGAATGTTCCAACTATTACGACATGTAGATTTCCAATTTTTTATGAATAATTTTACTAATTTGTATACATAGCTTACCCAATTATGATAGGTAACTTTACCAATTTCTATATGTGTCTCACCTAGTTTATATAAGTGTACACAACCAATTTCTATGGGTGCACATAACTTATTTCTATGAGTCTAAATATCCAATTGCTACGGTTGTAAGAAAATTAAATGGACATTTTATCCTTCATAGTTGTAGGTATAAAATACATTGTAATAATTATATTCTACATTATTAAATTTAAGTTATATTTACCATAAGCATAAGCCATTAAATCATAATAATTTATATAATGATAATCATCTTTAACCAAAACAATTTGGATATACATGATACATATAATATGTAGCATATATCAACATAATTTAGGCTAAATGAGTTTGAATAGCAACATAGCGAGGTATTTTATGAAATAATTAGGATAAATATGAGAGTCATGTTGACGCAGGAAATTGCACTCGGGGCAAGGAAGTCGAACTCCTACCTTTTCTCTGCAACATGAAAACTCCTCTCTCACCTGTGGGATGGCAAAGTAGGAGAGGAGAATCTCTAGTTAAGGGCTAGCTCCCTTTGATGTATCATTGTTTGTTTTAGGCAGTGCAAAATATAGATATATAGATATATAGATAAACAAGGTGGGAAAAGGGAGGAAGAGGCAGAAAACAAACAACCTACTCTAAAAGAGGTGATACACCAAAATAAAATGTTGACCTTCACACATCCACTCTCAAAATCAGGCAAATACATACATACTCTATGCACTTGGTAGAAGGACCAGGCTACAAGAAACTAGCAGGGAGGCTTTAATGGAAAATCTAGAACAGAGGTCACCCAAGGTGCTATGAAACACGCACTTATGAAGTAATTTCTTCTACTCATTCACTCCCAAATACTGCTCTTTTTCTTACCCATTCAAGGCCATGGATCAAAGACTCATATTCTGTAACATTACTCATGCAAGAAAATTGGAAATGGAAAGCTGAAAAGTACCTTTCCTTTGAAGGGAAAACCAACATCACCCCACCACCAGTGCCTATTTTACTTTTGGAACCATCAAAATACAGCTGCCATAGGCCAAGGTCTTCTTCACTTTTCTTCATTAAATTTGGCATTAATGCACATTCCTCATGCATGCAATAGACTCCAAGGTCTGCCTCCTCAATGAACTTGTATGGATCATGTTTGAAGTTATCATTTCCCCACTCATCTAAGAGTAAGTCTATGACTCCTTCAAGAGCAGACGATGGAGATTGGTCCGTCTGAGACTCTTCTAGGTCAATGATGGTGTAACTGACATTTGCTACCTTCGGTGAATATGGTTTTAGATGGTCCTTGTAGAGTGGCTCAAACTCAATTTTCACTTTGGTCCCATACTTGGTTTTGAAAACTAGATATGACCAATTCGTTGCTAGATAACCACCTATCTTTGACGTGAAGTCCCTGGACAAGCAAATTGTGAAATACAAAGGAACATCCACTACCACTATATCATGGGGAATTGAGAAGGTTGGGAAATCATGCAATGTCAAGCCTAAACCCTTCACAATCCCAAATATTTTTTTAGGTGTCCCATCTAGCTATAGGACTCCTTTGTTCATTTCTTGATACTTCAATCCCATCTTATCAGCAATGCACTTGGGCATCACTAAGGTGCTGAACTCACTATCAATTATGCAGTTGTGCACCAAGAAGTCCCCAATGACCAAGGATACATAGAAAGGAGGAGTCTTCTCTTCCTTCTTCACTTGTCCTGAAGTGGAAGGTTGTCCATTTGTCATCAAGACATTATCAGTGCTAGTTGGGATAGCTTGACAATCCAGCTCATTCAATTCCCTTTTTAACATGTCCTTCTGGCCTGGAAGAGACAACGCATCCCATATAGAGATATTCATATTTAGATTCTTCATCTGATCCATTATATTGATTTGAGGACTGCCATGCCTTAAACTTTCTTTGGGGTTGATTCCAAGCTGAACTGTAGGCTGAGGGCCTGAAGGTATAGATGGTTGCCTAAAATTTGGGGCCTTTGCATTGGAGAGTGATGGAAGAGGTGTTGATGATGCCTGAGTGGTAGCCTAGGCTTCTCCCATTGCCCTTCTCTTAAACCTCGTGTTGGCTGCAACACAATCAGCCTGATTGTTTGCAGCACCCACATAATTTACTAAATAAAAATCTTCTTCCAAATGATTCATTAGGGTAGAATCAGGCTGAGCCTAATTATTACTCATGTTGGGCTGCATTGAAGGCTCAAAGGCCTGAGATTGAGCGGTTGTTTGGTTGTCTACATTCTAAAAATAGTTCATCACCTCATTTGTATAGACAGCCTATTCTTGACCATATCCCATGGTCAAATAGCTTGACTACTCTTGTACTAAATTGTTTTGAATAGGCACCATGGCCTTAGATGATGAAGAGGGACCAGTGTTGTAGTTTTGAAATGGCCTAGTTGTAATGAGCTACCCCTAATTTTGGTTATAATTTTGAAAGGGGGGTCTAGGGGCCTAGCCATATTGTTGATATCCTTGGTTTGGCTTGTTGCTTTGAGCTTGCTGCCTTTTAAGGGCAACAGGTTCATTTGACATGTTTTACAACAGGATTTTAACTTCACTTAATTCATTTGATGGAGCAGTAGTTGGTTTCTCAATGATAGGCAAGGGAGCAATTGTGGGAGCAACAGCCTGGATGGGGGGCAGTGATTCTAGGAGAAGTGGCATGTGAGGCCTAGGGGCAATTTTCCCAGCTTGAACCAAGCAATTTTTGGCTGCTATGGCAATGTCATAAGTAGCTGGCAGTATATGTCCTCCCATATATTAGATCATCATAGAAATATCATTATTTAACACCTTTAAATAGTACAAGAAAGTGTAGCTGGGGGTTGGTCTTACCAGGATGGGAATTTTGTCACAAGCCTTTTAAAAGTGTGTGGGCTGAGCATATGCAGGACTTCAACACACACGGGAGCCTGGGAGGACTTAACAAAGGTAGAAAAGCCACAAGTGCTCAAGGAGATGCCACATGGACCTAATGACGGCCGCGAGGCTATCAAATTTAAAAGAATAGAATAGCTGTTGATATTCAAAGTATGACAGCGATAGAAATGTCAAATTTAGTGAAATGGAATAATCATTTGTTTTCAAATGGGAAGCGCTAGCCAGGAAAGAGCTCAAAATGTAGCGACCTACCAATAAGTTTGCCTAAAGGAGCCAAGCAGCTAGAAAGACAAATTCCAAGTGACAATCAGAGTGACAAGGCAGAGAGCAGTCAAGCAGTCCAAGTGGCATAAACAAGGTAATTTATTGCCTGATGGGATGAATGACAAATAAGTAGAGTGATAGGTAGGTGATGAGTGAGAAGTTAAGTCTGACTGGCATAAGTTGGAGAAGCACCTTTGGCAGGTGAAATAGTGCTAGCAAATTGATCATTTAGAATGATAGCAACCAGTAGTGTAACCGCTTTCTCTGTTTCACATTAAATTGGAAGGCAAACTATGTAAGTCATCCAAGCAAGAAATGTAAGTCTTGAATAGGTAAAATGAATAGTCCATTTAATTCCTTGAGTGACTTATTCTCTTCATAAAAGGACATGTATGCCACTTGTAAAAGAAGGAGCGCCAAATGGGCCTCTTTGCTTCTCATATATATTACAAACTTAGTCATTTTGTAAGGATATTTTCCATGAATTTTACAAGGCACAACCCTGCTAAAAGTTCTACCTGAATCAAATAAACATAGTTTTTTACCTCTTCTTGGATAGATATCCTGTGTATGTCATGAGTGTTGATCTGTGTTTAGTCATTGTCTTTGATGCTCTCACAAGTTTAACATCAACACACCAGCTATTTACAAGGTGCCATCTGCAGCTGATAGGAGAAGAGTTTCTATTTTGGAGTGCAAAATAGAGGGGATTATCTACAGAGTGCTTCTTATAACACCTTTAGATGAACCTCCCTTTTTTGTATCTTTCATTTTTACCTCCCTGTCAAGTTTGCAGATTGCTTCTTCTGTCAAGGGTGTAGCATATAAGTGTGTTTTGTCTGATTTTGAGAGTGGGTGTGAAAGGGTCATATTGTTTTGGTGTATCACCTCCTTAGAGTAGGTTTGTTTTCTTGCATTTCTTCTCCCTTTTCATTCCCCCCTTTTTATTATAGTTGTATGTATATATATATATATATATATATATATATATGCATGTCTATATTTTTTGCACTTGTTGAAATAAACATGATACATCAAAGGGAGCTAGCCCTTATTTATAGACTCTCCTCTCCTAATTTTCCATCCCATAGGTGAGAGAGGAGTTTCCATGTTGCGGGGAGAGGGCAAGAACTTGTTTTCCTACCACTAGGTGCACTTTCCTGCGTCAACAGGTCATTTATGGGCTTCATCATAGCATGCATCTTAAGTAATTTCATGTCATTATGCAAAATATATCACTTCAATTATGTTAAAAAATGGAAATGAAATAAAAATGCACAAATACTTTTCATATCACCATGTGGCATCTTCAAAAATATCTCTATGAAAGGCATCCTCTATATTTCTCAAATTCTCTCCCATTTATTCATCTCTTAATATTCATCAATATGTTTTGTTATTTGCTTCCATGAATTTGCATTGAATTCTATTAAGTATCACCTTTATATACATGTGTATAAATATTCTTATTTTCATTGAGTTATATTGAGGAAACTTTAAAATCATGTCCCAATAAAATAAATAAAATTAGAACTTTTGGAAGCATCTTGGTTGGAAATGACTTTGTATTTAATTCAAACACAATAAAAAAATGTTTTTTTTTAATCATGACATGTGGTGGCCTCTTTAACCATATATATATATATATATATATATATATATATATATATATATATATAATATAAAGCTAAAACCATCACTAAAAGTAAGATATAGCAATGGCTACATGTGCCTACAACAATTTCTATAGATAACTTATAAAAATTACTACATGTAACCAATAACTTTTTTTTTAGGTATCTATAGAATTATTGTGGGTATGAAACCCCTTGAAAAACATTATAATAATAATGTGTATTTGCCTTATTATTTGATTAAAACTATAGTTTTTTTTGTCTCAAATACTGAAGGTGATAATCTTGGTAGTATAATGAATACACCATTATAATAATTTCCCATATAATCATTGACATCCTTATTTGACACTCTTAAATGTGACATGAAACTAGAGTATACCATCCAACTTAATTTATGAATTCCATATCAATCCAAAGGAGATAAATGCAATGTATATCCTTATTCTCCTCCCACCTTAAGGAATGCACTTTTCCTCATGTGAATTATATGGTTTGATTTTGGGAAGGTGGTTAAGAAATGGGTCTTATATAGGTGGGATAATTAATGAAAAAAGTGGGAAATAAGATAATCAACTGGCATCATGAGGGATTTTAGGTGGATGTGACGTGAATTATGATGTGAATATGAAAAATTATACAATTGACTCAAGTTTTATTAAGGTTTATAATAGGCAATGGGAAATAAAACAAAAATACAAAAAATTTACATACCAATTGAAAATGGGAAAAAATATCTTAAATAAATAATACAATTTCCTAACTTCATGCAAAGGTTTACTAGGAAAAAAATGATACTATAAAATATTCTAATATCCATTTAATTGGAATAGAAACATGTAGTCCCTCAAGAAATGGAACCAAGTGTTGTATTCATAAATCCAACATCTTTATTGATGAGTGAAAATATATAATGGCTAAAAACTTAAGAGATGAATATCAAAAAAATTGATATCTATAAATTGTGAGATTTTGATAGTAACCTTGTGAGACATGTAGGAATGTTTTGTTCAATGGACATGAAGTGAACATCCCCATTATTTAAAAGATAGTTTTTAATGATGATTAAAGACACTAGGATTATTTAATATCTTATAATTTGGAAAATAAATACTAAGAATTAAATTTGAAAGTCAAGACAACAAGAATTAGTAATAAGCTAGTGGTAGTGGAAGCAAGATTAAAAATGCAATAGGGGTTGCAAAAGGAAAATATAGTAGTAGTGGTTACAGGTGAAAATTAATGACCTATATATATTATGAAGAGATAGAGAGTGGAAAACTACATACACATAAATAAATAATTGATATATAGTCCTATAATGGATTGGAAGATCTGTAATAAGTAGGTCATAATCTCAAACATGATAAAAGAAAAACATGAAGCCCATAACTTCTAAAAATAAGCATATTTAACATTTAAACTGATGATGGTATTTATACATGCACATGTATCAATGTAAATCTAGTTGCATATCCTTCATAATAAAACATTCAAAGGAAAATGGAGGTATGTAGTTGTACACAACATTTATCTAGTAATTTTATAATGATTGTAAATGAAAAATACATGATAGATTGTGATAAAAATGTTTCCAAAGATTGAATAAAATTTTGAATAGTAAATAAATCTTAAGTAAAAATGTTACCTTGAAGTGAAAAACAAACAATAAATTTGAGGCAAATGTGACAAGTGGGGAAACTGTTGAATGGTGGAAAAACCCACACTAGTATTGAAAACTTAAAACAAAAATCTCCAATTACAGTATCATGAAGAAGCTAGGAGAATAATTTCCTTATGATAATAGAGTAATAAAAATTCCAAATAAAGAATGAATCAACAATAATGAGTGGAGAGTATATCAAGTGTTGAATAAAGGAAGCGGAGAGCTATTTATAAAGGGATAAGAGAGAAAATGAGTTACAAGTGCAAACTCTAACATGTGTTTCATGTGTCCCTAATCCTCTTACAAGTGAGGATGATGTGTGTTCTATGTGGGGGGGGGGAGTTACATGAAAGTAACTCCAAATCCAAAAACCGGACTATAGAGGTGAGTGACACCTCAAAAGGCTAGAATAAATTGTGTTTATAAATAAAATGAATTCACAAACACATAAGACTTAGGATAAGTCTATAAACTTATAGGAAGGACTAAAATTAAGGTTAATTCTCCAACACTCCCCATTAAGCTTAAGTTTGGGGTTAAAAAGTGGATAAGTCCTTTCACAAACAAATAAGAGAGTTGAAATTACATTGTAATCCCCCTTAATAGATACTTCCTTCAAGAGGAATTACAATAGTAAATAATAAAGAAGATAATGGGTCACCATATTTCCCAAGAAAGTAAGTGAGATCACCAAAAATCTCTAAAAATCCTCTTCAAAAAATATGGTCAAACTACAATAAAATAAAGACCAGTAAGGAGGAGTAATGATCCATAAAACTTGAAAGACAAATAAGATAAAACCAATCTTTTAAATTAAGTAACTATTATGCTAGGAAAACACAAAAGGCAAATGGAACAAAGGTAACTTCCATCAATAAGTCTAAAATACTATATGAAACTAAGTTGGTCAACATAATCAAAGCATATATACTTTACAACAAAATCAAGGAATGTATAAAAGATATTAATTCAATCAATATAAAGACAAAGAATATGTGTCACTTTCCAAAGATATTTTGCTTGAATAAATAGAATAATTTTCACAAGAAGACATATCAAAGTCTCTATAATATATATTAGTTTTAGGAATCCAAAAAATAGTTACCCTTAGGGGTAGGAGATTTAGTTCTTTTCCAATAATATAAAACATCGTGTGTGGATTTAC
Source organism: Torreya grandis (assembly GCA_037957365.1). NCBI lineage: Eukaryota > Viridiplantae > Streptophyta > Pinopsida > Cupressales > Taxaceae > Torreya > Torreya grandis. The sequence continues at coordinate 955,802 of JARHVA010003283.1, forward strand.
CATAAGGTTTGCATGGGTGAAATTTACAACATTTAGATATACGATGCCCATGTTTTCCATAATACACACAAGGTTTAGTAATGTTAACCAAAGGATGCACATTAGAAGAATTATAATTAAAGTAAGTTTCATTTTATAAGTCATTCGATGGAGAGGGTAATAATATATCAAATTTGTATTAAAAGTAATAGAATCAAAAAAATTGAGACCTTTACAATTTACATTAGTAGGAAAAATAGGTTCAATAATACCATCTTCACACTTACCAAGTACACCACCCAAATTGCCCATACTATGTATGATTTTTAAGATAGGGTCAGTATAAAGGGTGTGCACATGAGTTTAATTTCATTTAAAAACATAAGGAGATACATCATCATTAGAAATATTAATATTATTGAAGGATACCAATTTTTCATTTAGAGCATCAATAGAGTTTTCCATAAACATCATTTTATCATTAAAAGAGAATTAAAGAGATTTAAGATTGTAATCACGCAAAAGTGGTATTTGAGTGCTAATTGAGACTAGATATCCATAGCTTATCCATATACCTATCCTATAGCCTATTATCACACTTATTCACCCTTAGTGTGGGCCATAGGCTTCCTTAGTCAACCCCAAATTATTCTTAGACCATCATTTCCTAATCTTGACCCTTTATGCCTAGTGTTCTACTAGCCAAACACTAGTTCCATAATAAGGATACTAGAGCCATGTGGTGATAGTGTCCCCAAAATGGCATTAATGTCCTTTTAGTTATATTTTCTCAAATAGATATATTTTTAAAACTAAAGCCTCCTAAGGTTAGCCTAGACATATTTTATCACCTGCATAAGTAATATAATAATATAAATACATAAATTTTATCCCTCTAACCAAAAAATGGAAATAAGATGTAAAATACACATTTAAACATGAAACAAGTTGATCATAATTAAGATTATCAATCCCTATTCTACACTACTTCTACAAACTACCATCCATAGCAGCCTTAAGATTAGATTTTCCAAATTTATAGTCTCAAGCACACTCAAGGAACTTAAGGCCAATAACGTACTAACATCACTTTCACTTGAATTAGAACTTAAGTGGGGATGATTACATTTGGATTGATCCCTCCTTAGTGTATTGGTATGTAGGAAACTCTCTTCATAATGGGGTGTTGAGGATGTCCAATGTACCCTAGTAAAAACACACTTTTCAACTAATGCCCTTATTGTATGGAGGATTAGGTTTTGTATAATAAATTACTCATTATAGGCATAATACAGGGTTCTATAATTTATGCACATAGGAATAGACCCCAAACTTCAAAACACTAGTGCACCCAAATTTTTAGGATAGTCTTGCATAGAGGACACTATTGCTAATATTAGGAAACTACTACCACTTTTCTAATAATGGCACTACTATCTAATTATGGAACTATTATCTAGGAGGTGTTATGACTTGCCCAATAATATATAAAACATGATTACACTAGGTATTACTAAGAAATTAGTGGCCACTTGTGTTTATCTAACCTATAATGAAAGTGCAATCTCCCTAATGGAGGTCTTAACATAACCACTAAAACCCTTTATAAATATGTCTATGTGGAATATATCCCAATCTAAATATCCCAAATGTTGTAAAAGTGTCAAAGTGCACATACTAATTCTTGACCCTTTGTTAACAATAACACTCTAGATAACATGATGGTCTATGTAATCATGTACAAACAATGCATGTAAATTTGTTTCATCATCAACAATCTCCTACTCTAAGAAATTTATGAGTTGTCTAGATATAATTGTAGTATAGTACAAACCAATGATACTGTGTAATGGGTGTGCCTCCTCTATTATAGTATGATATGAAGCTAGTGGTGGATTCACCTTATCTATGTAGTGAACACTTGAAATTCTCCCTACCTCATTCATTATGTGTTTTGGAAATGTATTGAAGAATATATTTAATGCCTTATCTTATTTTATCTATTCTTTTGGTGCCTTAGTAGGTGCACTCACATCTATAATGTTATCCTTGATCAAATCTTGTATCTTATGTTTTAGTCTTATTCATATATTTTTTGCATGGATTAGTGCCCTATGATACTCACATAATACATTGGAATCATATTTTTTGGAAGATGCCATGTCATATCAACCTCTTTTATGGGAGGGAGAGATATGACATTTCATTTCAAAATTTGTAAAACCCATGCTATAAATTCAAGATGGTTGGTGAATATATGGTATTGGTGAGATGATAAAACTAAGAGATGACATAGTTTTGAAGCTACACCAACTATGGCCTTTTGATCATTCTTATTTTTAGTGGCTATTACCTTGTATGGAGGCTTATTTGAAATCTTAGTAGTTGATTTTGATCCATTGGTATATTTTAGTTTTCCCATTGATATAAGCTTTACCTCTCTCTATTTTACTATGTGGCACAAATAAGTGAATGTTGGAAACTTTTAAACAATAGCGTTGGGTAATGTTAAAAGACTATGTTTGAATATGTCTCAAATATTTTTGTCTACCATGGGCCTAGTCAATTTATATAATATAGTCTTGTATCATAATACATATTAGGTTCATTTGAATTTTGTTTCAACTATGCAATTTGAGCATATGAGATCTTGTCACTAATAGTTATGGAGAAGTATGATAAAAACATGTCTACCAAAGGATTGAATGTTGTGATAGATTTATTCAGAAAGTCATAAAACCACTATAAGTCATAATAATTTAAACTCCATAGAAATAATTTTGTGAGAATATATCTTTTTGACATCTAGTCCAAACATGTTACATGAAAATATCAAAGATGGTTCTCTTGGTCACCTTTACCATCATATAATGTAAGTTTATGCACCACAAATCTTAATGGTAATGGAGTTGATGTTATGTGGTGTGTCAAAGGTATATGTAAGAGAACATTATAATCCAAGGCATGTGATGTCCTAGAGGATCCCTTCTCAAGATGTAACACCTTATCCTACAAAGTATTAATCTCACGCATCAGGGATTGTACATCTAGAATGGAGGAACTAACCAAAAGAGTTGTAGTTTTCACTAAGGGTTGTTGAATTATGATATTTGGTTGTTCTAGTAGAGTTGGCCCCATTGTAGGTGTAAAAATGTTATTAGCTAGGGTAATTGAAGATTGACCATTATTTTATTTTTGGAGTTCTTCCTGAATAATAGTGATGAGGTCAAATTTCATATCTTAATGTTTGGACATAAAATATTATCTTGTAATTATTTTTTATTGGTCTCATCAAATGGGTTATGTAATTTTGACATTGTAACATAGGAAGTATGAAAACAACTTGTTGTATATTTTGAACCTTTAAATAATTTTAATTGGAAAAAAAGACTAAAAAAAAACATTGAAACAAATCTAAAATTTTAGAACTAAAATCTTAGTGTAGACACAAAAATAATAAAAACCTTAATATCATCTAGGGTTAGTGTTTGAGCAATGTTCGAATTAAGTCAAGTTCACCAAATATTTTAACCTCTTAGAACTTAGTGAATGTAAATCCTATGTTTTTTAAAGATCTAAGTAGACTAAATAAGGGAAATAATATGTAATAAATACATCCATTGATTTGTTACATAATTGAGTAGCTTTGATTGTTCTAAAAATAGTCAAAATAAATACTTAGCTAGAAAACACCTGATAACGATGATCTAAGTGTTGGAAACTAATATATAGTCTGAGTGTCATAAATGGGATCCCTATGTCATAACACTTCCTAGATAGTAGTGACATAATTAGATAGTAGAGATGTTATTGTAAAAGTGGTAATAGTGTCCTGATATTGAAAATAGTATCCTCTATATAAGACTATCCTAAACTTTTAGGTGCACCAGTGTCTATATTTTGAGGGTCTATTCCAATGCACATGAATTATGGAACCTTGTATTTCACCTATAATTAATAATTTATTGTGAAAACTCTAATCCTCCATATAACTAGGGCATCAATTGAAAAGTGTGTTTTTTACTAGGGTAGGGTGGACATCCTCAACACCCCATTATGAAGAGAGCTTCCTACATACCAATACTATGAGGAAGGATAAATTTTGATGTGTTTATCCCCACCTAAGTGTTGGTTTAAGTGTGAGTGATGTTAGTATGATATTTTCCTTGACTGCCTTGAATGTGATTGAGACTACAAATTTAGAAAATTTGATCTTAGGGATGTTGTGGATGGTAGTATGTAGATGTAGGGAAGAATAGGGATTGATAATCTTAATTGTGATCAAATTATTTCATGTTTAAATGTGTATTTTGTATTTTATTTCCATTTTTTGGTTAGATGGATAAAAGTAATGTATTTATATTATTCTATTGATTTTGTTGGTGATAAAAGATGTCTAGGCCAACCTTAGGAGGCTTTAGTTTTGAAAATATATTTATTTGTAAAAATCTAAGGAAAATGGCATTAATGTCATTTTTGGGACACTAACGCCATATGCCTCTAATTTCCTTATTATGTTAATAGTGTCCAATTAGCATAACACTAGGCACGAAAGGCCAGGATCAAGAAATGAGGGTCTAAGACTACTTTGGGGTTGACTAAGGAAGACTATGGCCCATATGAAAGGTGAATAAGTGTGATAATAAGATCTAGGATAGGTCTAGGGATAAGCTATGCATATCTAGTCTAAATTATAAATCTTAGCACTCAAATACCACTTTTGGGTGATTACACTCTTAAATCTATTAAATTTTCTTTTAATGAGAAAATGATGTATGTGTGAAACTCTATCGATGCTCTAAATGAGAAATTGGTGTACTTTACTAATATTAATAGCTATATTGATTATGTATCTCTTTATGTTTCTAAATAAAATTAAACTTGTGTGCACACTCCTTATACCAACCCTAGCTTAAAAACCATGCACAATATGGGCTATTTGGGTGGTGCCCTTGGTAAGTGTGAAGATGGTATTATTAAATCTATTTTGTCAACTTCTAATGCAAATTTAAAAAGGTCTAAATTTTATGATTATATTGATTCTAATAGAAATTTTATATTTTATTATCCTCTACATCAAAATACTTATAATTCAACTTATTTTAATTATACTCCTCCTAATGTGCATGCTTTGGTAAACATTGCTAAAACTAGGGTGCATTGTGGAAAATATGGGCATCGTGTATCTAAATATTGGAAATTGTACCCATGCATATCTTGTGGTAAATCCATACATGACACTTTATATTATTGTAAAACAACTAAATATCCTACCCCTAAGGGTAAATATTATTTGGATTCCTAAAACTAATAAATATTCTAGATACTTTGATATGTCTTCTTGTGAAAATTATTCTATTTCTTCAAGTAGAATATATTTTGCAACTGACACATATTATTTATCTACATATTTATTAACTCGATATCTTTTATAGTTCCTTGCTTTTATTTCAAAGTATATATTCTTTGATTATTTTGACCTACTTCTTTTCATGTATTATTTCAAAAAAATTGATGGAAGTTGCCTTTGCTCCATTTTTCTTTACATCTACTTTTCATACTTTATGTATGTAGATTGTGTTTTCCTAGTGTAATAGTTACTTAACATAAAATATTGGTTTTATCGTATTTGTATTGAAATTTTTAAGGATCATTACTCCTCCTTTCTGGTCTTTGTTCCATTTTAGTTCGACCACATTATTCGAAGAGGATTTTTGGAGATTCTTGGAGCTCTCACTTACTTTCTTGGGAATTATGGCAACACCTTATCTTATTATTATTTAAACTATTTTAATTCCACTTGAATTAAGTTTATATTAAGGGGGAGTATTATGTAATTTCAACTCCCTTATTTGTTTGTAAAAGGACTTATCCACTTGTATAACCCCAAACTTAAGCTTAATGGGGAGTGTTAGAGAATTAAATATAATTTGGGTCCTTCCTATAAGTTATAGGCTTATCTTAAGTCTTATGTGTTTGTTAATTTATTTTATTTATAAATACACTTTATTCTATCCTTTTGAGGTGTCACTCACTTTGGTAGTCCACTTTTATTCTATCCTTTGAGGTGTCACTCACTTTGGTAGTCCACTTTTTGGATTTTGAGTTACTTTCATGTAACTCCTCTCCCCTCACATATAACACACATCATCATTACTTATAATATTATTAGGGACACATGGAACACATGTTTTATCTTGCACTTATAACTCCTTTTCTCTCTTAGCTCTTTATAAATATCTCTCCTCTTCCTTTATTCAAAACTTTATACACTCTCCACTCAATCTTGTTGATCTATTCTTGATTTGTCATTATTATTACCCTATTGGCATAAGGACATTATTATCCTAGATTATTCATGCTATTGTAATTGGATATTTTTGTTTCAAGATTACAATACTAGTGTGGGTTTTTTCACCATTCAATGGTTTCCCCACTTGTCATATTTGCTTCAAATTTATTTTTTATTTTTCATTTTAAGGTAATATTTTTACGTAAGTTTTATTTCTTATTCAACATTTTATTCAATCTCTAGAAAAAAATTTATCATAATTTGTCATGTATTTTTCATTTGTAATCATTATAAAATTACTAGATAAATGTTATGTTCAACTATGTGCCTCTATTTTCCTTTACATGTTTTAAATTTAAGGATATATAACTAGATTTACATTAGTACATGTGCATGTATAAACACCATCATCACTTCAAATGATAAATATGCCATTTTCAATAGTTGTGGGCTCCATGTTCTTCATTTATCATGTTTTATATTTTGACCTACATGTTATATATCTTCCAATCTATTATAGGACTATATATCAATTCTTTATTTATGTCTATGTATTCTTCCATTCTCTATCTCTTTATAATATCTATATGTCCTTACTTTTCACCTACAACCACTACTACTCTATTTTCCTTTTGCTTCCCCTATTATCTTGCTTCCATTACCACTAGCTCTTATTGTCTTGACATTTAAAGTTCCTTCTTATTATTTGTTTTTCAAATTATCAACTATTCAACAATCCTAGTGTCTTTCATCATCATAAAAAACTAGTTTTTTCATAATGGGGATGTTCACTTCATGTCCATTTAATAAAATATTCCAACATGTCTCACAAGGTTACTATCAAAATCGTACAATTTATAGATATCAAAAATATTTATAGTCCTCTCTTAAGTTTTTATCCATTATAAATTTTCACTCATCACTCTAGATGTTAGATTTATAAATACAACACTTGGTTCCATTTGTTGAGGGACTACATGTTTCTATTCTAATTGAATAGATATTATAATCTTTTGTAGTATCATTTTGTCCTAGTAAACCTTTAAATGAATTTAGTCAATTACATTATTTATTTAAGATAATTTTTTCCATTTTTAATTAATATGTACATTTTTTTATTTTTTATTTTATTTCTCATTGCCTATTATAGACCTTAATCAACCTTGATTCAATTGTATAATTTTTCATATTCACTTCATAATTCATGTCACATCCACATAATATCCATTATGATGCCATTTGATTGTCTTATTTCTCATTTTTTCATTAATTATCCCACCTCTATAAGAACCATTTCTTAACCACATTTCCAAAATCAAACCATGCATTTCACATGAGGAAAAGTGCATTCCTTAAGGTGGGAGGAGAATAAGGATATACATTGAATTTATCTCCTTTGGATTCATATGGCCTTCATAAATTAAGTTGGAGGGTATAATCTAGTTTCATGTCACATGTAGGAATGTTGAAAGAAGGATGTCAATCATTACATGTAAATTATGATAATGGCGTATTCATTATACTACCAATCTCATCACCTTCAGTATTCAAATATAAAAAACTCTAGGGCCAATCAAATAATAATTCAAATACACATTATTAATATATTTTTTTTCAATGGGTTTGATACCCACAATAATTCTATAGATAACTAAAACAAATTTTATTGGTTGCATGTAGCAATTTTTATAGGTTACCTATAAAAATTGTCATAGACACCTGTAGCCATTATTACATCTTACTTGTAGTGATGGTTGTAGATTTATATTTAATATATGTGGTTTAAGGTTTCACAACATGCCATGTTCAAATACATATAATTTTATATTATGTTTGAATAAAATACAGAGTTATTTCCAACTAAGATACTTCCAAAAGTTCTTATTTTTTTTTACTTTATAGGGACATGATTTTAAAGTTTCCTCTTCACTATGATTGAGTGATAAAATTATGATGCAAATAAGAATATTTATACACATGTTTCTAAAGGTGATACTCAATATAACTCAATGCAAATTCATGGATGCAAATAACAAAGCATATTGATGAATAGGAGGATATGAATAAATGTGAGAAAAATTGAGAAATATAGAGGATGCCTATCATAGAGATATTGTTGAAGATGCCACATTTTGATATGAAAAATATTTGTGCATTTTTCATTTCATTTCCAATTTTTAACATAATTGAAGTGATATATTTTGCATAATGACATGAAATTACTTAAGTTTGGTGGTATGATGAAGCACATCAATGACCCTCATATTTATCCTAATTATTTCATAAAATACCTCCCTAAGTTGATATTAAAACTCATTTATCCTAAATTATGTTGATATATGCACATATTATATGAATAATGTATATCCAAAAAAATTTGGTTAAAAATTATTATCATTATGTAAATTATTATGATTTAATGGCTTATGTTTATGTTATATATAAATTAAAGTTAATAATATAGAATATAATTATTAAAATGTGTTTCATACCTAAAACTATGAAGGAGAAAATGTCCATTTAATTTTATAACAACCATAGGAATTGGATATTTAGACTCAAAAACAAGTTATGTGCACACATAGAAATTGTTTGTGTACACCTATATAAACTGGATGAGCCACCTATAGAAATTGGGAAAGTTACCCATAATAATTGGGTAAGATACTTATACAAATTAGGAAAATTATTCATAACAATTTGGAAATCTAAATGCAGTAATAGTTGGAACATTCTTATCCACCAGTAAAAACTAGGCATCATCCATAACAATTGTGCAACTCTTTTGATGGATTAAAAATTAGATGATGATTTTCAACAATTAACTCCCACATTTTGAGTATTTTAATATTTCTTCATTTTAAGGAAAATAGGAATTTAACTTAAAATTATCTAGTCATTATTCATCATTTATTAGACAATATACATTAAGCAATTTTGGAAAATGAATTGGTTATTTTCATGTAATTATTATTTAATACTATTATTTGGTTTTTAGTTTAAACTTTGATTCAATTTATTATTATCCTATGATATATATTTATGATATTTTAGTATAGCTATTTGGATTGTTGTAAATTATTTCATTTTGGGAAATAGCCATATATATATGGTTGTAACTTGTTGATATTGGTATATATAAATAAATCACTAAATTCTCTATTTAAGAGATAATATTCAATCTATAATTAGTTAGTTAAGTTTAACTAGGTTATAAAATTAGATCATAATATTATTTGAGTGAAGCTTTGTAATTTGATTATAAGGTACATGTAGAAATTTCACTTGATGATATAATTAAATAAATAAGAGTTGATTTGATTTAATTCAATATTAAGTAAGGAGGGGATCCAATATCCATTCCAACTAAGGTATGGTCCACTCATAAGGATTTGATGATCTCATTTCCCATCAATTATTTAGTTTATTTTTGATGTGTATGTATTTCATTATATTTTGGTTCTAAAAGTGTGTGTACCTTTTAATTACATTTGTATATTTCAATTCTATGTGGGAAGCTTACAAATATATATTATAGTTTGAATTATAGTATATAAATTTTCATTAGTTCCTTTCTTCTAATTTAGTTACCTATAATTTAAATTTTATAAGTGTGTTTACTTTTATGAAGTGTTAATTAGCCTTATCAATATTCCATGTATTTTAGTGTTGCATAAAAAATTTAGACTCCTTAAAAATTTATGTCCATAGATTTAAAATTAAATGAATTATCATATATTATGTGTTAGGAGGATTACTATTGAGGTATATCCTTATAGGTTATAGGAGAAATCCTTAAGCTAACATATATCTTTAGGTTGTATGTTCCATATATTGAGTAGGGTCCTTAAAGAGACACTTCTAAATGTCAATACAAGATTAAAATTTACCACTTCATACTTCATATTATTATCTTGTGCAAATTAGTTTCCATGTGCATATCTCATGAACTGAATCATTATTAACTTTATAAAATAATAGAAATATCATGTTATTAAATTTCAAACATTATATTATCTTATCGTGATGATAATTCCATTAAGGAATATTTCTTATAAGTGTAAATTTATTATGGATACAACCATTAATTCAATATTAATCCTATTGTTCTAGTAATTACACATAAATGATTAAGGGAATAGTGTTAGCATAAAACAAAAATGGCCATACACATAAAATATATCATAAATTCTCTAGATAACACACTTTTTGTAAAGATTTTTATTTTAAGGATAGTTCCTAGATAGGATCAACAACTCCCCTCAAATAAGAGTCATTCATAGGGGTTTTTCATAGAGATCAAGCTCCTATATTTCATTCATATTACATTTTTCATCACATAGGCTTAGTTGTATAAAATAAGACATAGGTAAACATAGTGGAAAAATAAAGACCCAAAAAGTAGTAAAGTTGTAAAAAATTCAAACTAAAAGGAAATTAGTGCCCAAATCGGGACACTAGAACCACTCAGCACTAATATCCAAGATATGTCACTATTGTCTAGAAGCCTTAGTTTTAGAACAACCCAAATTAACCAGAATAGTACAATAGGTATAATACATGTTTACATAGATTCAGTTACATGTTTTTCAATTCTACTTAATGTTTTCTTAGATTCATACTAGTTTAGCTTAGATTCATATTAGTTTACTCAAATTGGGGGAATAATTCATGGCATGACCATTCCCATATTAAATTCAGATATCTTTATATAATTTATCACAACTCAGTCCAAAAACCATATGTTCAGATATCAAATTTGGGGGCATGTATGTAGCACATTATTTATATATGCTCAATTACACACTAGTTGATCAGATGGAATGAAAAATTACATGCCATTATCTATGTTATATACACCTAACATTATATTCTAGGATACACTCTAGTTCCAAGCCTTACTATCGATATTATTGAATGGCCTAGATTTGTCTAATGTACTTGAGTGGTCATAGATATGATATACATAGTTAGATATACTTAGTTATACATTAATAGTAATTTATGTAGTTTATTTTTAGATTCATCTACTACACATGGGTGGGAAATGATGGATTCATATCCTACTTGAGTTCTTGAGCCACCCACATAAGAGGTTTGGGCACACTATTGATCCAATCCAAGTTATTCACCGGTCATGATCCACCAATTAGGGGTGGGAAATGATGGATTCAAAACATGATTGAGTTATCAAACCACCCACATAATAGTATTGAATTGAATATAAGCTCGGTCTAAGCTATTCACTAATTGATCACTACATACATGCACACATAGGTTATCACCAAGTTCATGCATTGGTTTGTGTACCTAGTTAAGTGTATTTTTTCATTTCCTCTTTCCTATCTCTTTACTCAATTTTACTTTGTTTGTTACATCTAAAATTTCCTCTAGACTCATTATTTTATTAATTATTGGATTATGTGATTAATTATTAGTTAATTATTGGTTAACTTAATATGGTAAGTGGATTGATTAGTAATATATTAATTGTGTATAGTTATTTATTACTTATGATCATGATAGTTAACTTTTTATTAGTTGTTCATAGTTTTACATTATGATAATGATTATGTAGTTTATTCAGTTACAATAGTTTATTTTGATTGTGTCAAGATACTATCTAACTAATTTTTATTATACTGAGGTGGATATAAGATGGATTCCACCCTCTTGACTATGACCGAGGTAGGGAATCATTAGAGAGGATGAAGCATATGGAGATGAGTGGGGGATGAGAGAATGAAATAGGAACCCCTACACACACCACTTAGACTAGAAGTCTACTTTTTTATTTTTTAGTTTGTTAATATTGATTGTTTTCAACATGCCTCATATTATTGACATGTTTCATTATTTTGAAATGATTGATTATAATTCATGTATATTTATTTAATCCTTATTGAAGTGTTATTTCATATTCTAACATTGTGGTTGGTTGTAAATCATGTATTTAACTATTGTAACTTATGCATTTAAGTCCTCACACTTGCATTTATAATATTATTTGATGGATGAGATGCTTATATGATTAATAATTCTATTATCTTGGAAGTGAATGAAACTCTCTATATATGTTATTCAAATGAACACCATGGCTGGTATATATAATTATCAGTTTACATAAATATTTGATGTTTTAATAAATAATGTTGAGAATATGTGGGGTGTGTGTGTGTGTGTGTGTGTGTGTGTGTGTGTGTGTGTGTGTGTGTGTGTGTGTGTGTGTGTGTGTGTGTGTGTGTGTGTGTGTGTGTAATTATTCAATAATTATTTAATATGATTGATACTATTTAAACAATGAATGTGTTAATTGAAATGAGGTTGCATTGGTTAAATGACACATTTATTTATTAACATTAGTTATATTGTTTTATTGAAAGGTCGAAGACTAATATTAAGGCATGTGTGAGTTTATAAAGGTTATTGTGTTTAAATCAAGGCATGATTATTGTTGTGGGTCAAAAATAAATCTTTGTTTAGACTATAATGTAAAATTGACTATTAGAATTGGCATATTCAAAAAATTTGGGGCTTTAAACTGCTTATTCTAGATTATTCAAATTCATTATAGGAATCACCATTGACTTGGATAACTATGTGGTTTAATCATGATGTTTTTATATTATGATAATTAGACTATCAAAGGGATTTTGTGATCTATCATGCTATAATTTTTCAAAATGATAATGAAAATTGGAGATTCATTTTCTTCAAAGACTCAATTTTCCTAGAGTTTTTGGGGATTTTTAGCATGAAAATTGGGACTAGATGGAGAGATATGGAGGCCAACGGTTCAAAGAATAAAAAATGGGTCAAGGAGAGATAGGTATAGAAGATTATTATATTTTTAATTATCTATATTTGCTTAAAATTTAACTTTTAATTTACTATTTTTGAATGTGATATAATATGACTTGTATGTTGTTTATTGTTGAGATTGGTTATTTTATTTTCTATTAAGGAAATTTAAAAATAAATAAAGGGAAATGTATGTGCATGGCCCTATGTATAGGTATAACACACCCATAGGTCCACATGCATATAAATCCCATTTCATTTAAGAACAGTTGTTTATCAGTTACATTCAAAATAGTGAATGAGCCACGGTTAGCATTTGGTTGTTTTATGGTAAGATAGGTCATGGCTAGATATAGAGTTGATTTTTTTTCATTTGATTACTCATAACTTAAATTTTCTTTGATGGTTTATTAAAGGTTTGACTTTAATTGAATAATGCACAAAAATTACATTGTTGTACTCTTTTTGAGTTTGATATTAAGGTTCTGATGTTATGAGTAAATGGTGTTTTTTTATGATTTGTATTTAGTTGTTGAATTCTGAGTTTTTACATCACAAAAAAATATATAAGGGTCATTCATACATGAACCTGAGAATGGGATAAACCCATCCATAAGGTCAATTATGAATCAACCCTAAACTCCTCTATTTAAATGGTTGTATATATATAACCAATATGATTGTCTAAAAGTCCTTGTTTGGTATAATATAAATTGAATTAGGGTTTGGATTGGTGTTTAATTCAAAAGGAAAATTTTGAAATTGGGTAGGTTATTAATGGATGTGTTTTGATTTAAATTTTCCATTGAGATTTGAATATATTGATTCAATTATGGGATTTGAAGGGATTCAAATGTGTATTGGGTTTTCACTTTGTGTTCGATTGTTAAAAAATGATCTTACAAGTTTTTGGTATATAGAGGGATATGGGAATTATGAGTTTTGGTTTGATTATTCTCATATGTGAATATATTGTTGATATAATGATTTTTTGGAGTATTATTTTATATTTATTACTTTCAATTGGAGGAATGATTCAGTTAGTATGAGTTGATCCTATAACTAATATAAGGTTTTTGCAAGGCATTTGGTTATTAAAATAGTTGAATAGGAAATATAATTTTATAATTGATATCTTAAATTATTTGAATGATTTTTTATAACTTGTAGTTTTGAGTGAAATTGCATATTAGGATTATTCATATCATCTATCTAAACTCTGTGTGTGTGTGTGTGTGTGTCTATATATGTGTGTGTGTGTGTGTGTGTGTGTGTGTGTGTGTGTGTGTGTGTGTGTGTGTGTGTGTGTGTGTGTGTGTGTGTGTGTGTGTGTGTGTGTGTGTGTGTGTGTAGGTATGTATGTATGTGTGTGTGTGTGTGTGTGTGTGTGTATCTATATACTTGTTATATATATACTAATTTTAGTGGATTTATATTACCTGATGTTTAATTGGATTTTATTACTCTTAGAGTTATATATGAGTCTTACCTGAAATTAAACTTATGTTTGACATGTTTTGAATAAATACTAGTTTTATGGTAATTATTAGATGAGTATTTAATGATAATTACTATTAGGGATTTATAATGTAAAATTATTATTTAATGCATAATAATTATGTGGGTTTATATGGCTATTCATAAAACAATAATTATATATGTATTAATTAGTATATTATGAAAAATATAAACTTAGTTGAAAGAGATTTTTAAAGATAAAGACCATTAATTTGAATGGAGAATTAAATTATTATTAATATTTTTCAAATATTTAATAAATTAATTTTTTTATGTTAAATAATGTATCTAAAAGTTAGTTCACTGATTTATAATAGTTAAATGCATAAGATGAAGTGTTTGGTGATTAATGATTTCTTTGTATTATTTTGTGCTGTGGAATTTTATATGGAAATATATTATTTAAATTTGTTGATTTAAATATAATTTAAGTATAAATAAATATGATATTAATGACTCTAAGTAAGTAGGAGACATGGACTTCACTACTTATTTAGTGCCACTAGTAAACATATAAAGGATATCCAAATGAGTTGAATATGTGTGAATTTAACTAATCTTGAGATCTAAAAAACTATATTAAAACTTTGGCTAAATTAATTTTTATGGTTTGAGCATTGTTGTTTCTCATATTTTATTTATTTTTCATGTATTGCATGATATCATGTTATAAATTATTTATTTATGATATGTTGCATGTGATAGTTATCTTAAAACACATGGATTTTTAGTTGACTATTTGGATTTGTGCACTATCACTATCTACCCATTCATGAAAGGAGGAGCATTACCTTATTGGGATAATATGTAAGGGATAAATGGTCCATGGTTGGTGTATAAAATCACTTGAATGATACTCTCCCTCACCTTCTATCAATCAATTGATAGAGGCTTTACTCAGGATTATTTTTTGATATTAACGAGTTCTTTGAGACTTGTACATTCTGAAGAATAGTGCATATTTATAATTTGACATTCAAATTTATAATATTGTATAATTTTATTATATGATGTTATATCTATAATAGTATTATATGGATGTTTATATATGTACCTACTATAATTTTTAATTAGCAGCTGTTGAATTATTAACCTAAATAATTTTATAACTTTATTATGTTGTACTTATGAAAGAAAAATAGTATTTATTATTCAATGATAATTAGCTAGATGAATTGATATTTAACCTGATGGTTGATATTTTTGTTTAATTAAATGATGCACTTAATTAAAGATCATTAGTGTTGAATTATTTTTTATTGAGTTGAAAAAATTAACCTAATTCTAGTTAACTCTAAGGGGTTGTTATACAATTTTACTTCTTTACTCAGTATAGTCTTTTGCTTTCAATATCTCTTAAGTAAGGATTGATTTGTTCATGTTTCATTTATAGGACATGAATTTGAGCATGCTTCACATACTCATACCCAACTTCATGGGATTTACTTCTTAGGTAAGTCCAAGTATGCTTATTTTTCTTCTATCCTAGTCATTTCAATTTGTTGTATTTTTAGAATAAAGGGGAGGCAGATTTAATGACCCAAAAGTGGTATTTGAGTGATAACAATACTAATTGAGACTATCTATCCCTAGTTTATCCATAGACTTATCCTAGAGCCTATTATCACACTTATTCAACCTTCATGTGGTCCACAAGTATCTTTCTTTAGACTCAAAGTAGTCCTAGACCCTTATTTCTTGATCTTGTTCCTTTATGCCTAGAGTTATGTCAGTTGGACACTAGTCCCATAATAAGGACACTAACACCACATGGCATTAGTATCTCAAAAATGTCACTAATATCCTTTTCCATAGATTTTTTGAAATGGATATCTTTTTAAAACTAAATCCTCCTAAATTTGGCCTAGACATATTTTATCACCTACACAAGCAACATAATAGTTTAAATACATGAATTTTATTTATTTACCTAGTAGATGGAAATCAGATGCAAAATACACATTCAAACACAAAACAAGTTGAGTATAATTAAGGTTATCAATCCCTATTCTACCCTACTTCTACATACTATTATGCATAGTAGCCCTAAGCTTGTATTTTCCATATTTTCAATCTCAAAAACACTCAAATCACTCAATTCCACTATCATACAAACATCACTTGCACTTGCACTTGCACTTGCATTAAAACTTAGGTGGAAAGAACTGCATCTACCTTTATCCCTCCTCATAGCATTGGTATGTAAGCAACTCTCTTCATAGTAGGGTGGTGAGGATGTCTAGCCAACTCTAATAATGAACACACCTTTTAGCTCATGCCCTAGTTGTATGGAGGATTAGGTTTTACATAATAAATTAGTCATTACAGGTATAATACAAGGTTCTATAACTCATGTGCACAAGAATAGACCTCAGAGATCTAGACATAGGTACACCCACAAGTTTGAGATAGTAATGCACAAAGGACATTACCACCAATATCAAGACATTACCACCACTTTTCCAATAATGGCACTATTTTCCAATTATGGCACTACTATCCAAGAGGGGTTTTGACATTGGGATCCAATTTATGACACTCAAGATAGATTCCATCTTAGTTTTCATCACTCTGATAGTTTGTGTCAAGTATTTTCTAGTTAGTCTTTATTTGTATAATTTAATATTATTTTTAAAAAAGTCAAAGCTAGTCAAATCTATAACAAATTAGTGGTTGTATTTATTGCATATTATTTCCCTAATTTAGTCTACTTAGCTCTTTAACAAACATATGATTTACATTCACTAAGTCCTAAAAGGTTAAAATAAAGAGTGTCATTTTTGCATTAAATTTGATGTCAAAGAGTATGAATTTCATCATTTTTAAGATACATACTTCACATAATTTTATTAAAAATATAAAAGTGACAAATTTAAAATACATGAGAGCATGGGATATAATTTTTTCTATCATTGAAAAAATCAATGATTTAAAACATATATTTATCCAAATAACCCTAAGTGACCACGCACAGGATACTTAACCATGAGATCTATTACTGCGCAAAACTTTATATGTTGGAATGCCATCCAGACCTGGATCATGAAGGAATAAGTGAACAGATGGGGGAAACTCCTAGTGGGGGATGGTGCAATTTTGTAAAGTTTAAATCTATTTTTGTGTTGATCTATATTTTTACTTTGGATTTCCATTTTGTGGCTGTCGTATTGATCATTACCCTGATTTGAGTGGATCAGTGATTTCTAAGGTAATATTTTGAATGCCAGGGCAGTGTTTCCTCTAAGCAGAGGGGGTGATCTTATAGATGTCTGGGTGGATGGAATGGGTGGTGATGGTGACAAATCTAGGGGTTGTGGTTTTGTTGGGGGAAACCCCTATGGGAGAGCCACACAGCATGTTATTAAGTGGCTGTAGTACTAAAAAAAAGCCCTAACCTTGGTGGCTACTTTATTTTCTATCACATCTTATCAACTAGGGTCATTTCTCATATTGAGGTGCTTCCAAACTCTGGGGATTTCTCTGATGATTTGTTTGCCATGGTAGCGTATCCTCTGTTGAGGGGGAGGTTGGGCAGATGATCGGGTGGATGGAAAGGGTGGTGGTGGTGTTGGTAATGGGGTTTATTTCTTTATTTGTGGTGTTATTTTTGTGGGTAGTGCATTTTTAGGGTTTGATGGATCGAACCTGGGTTTGGCCATCATTATTGTTGGATATGATGGTCTTTTCATCTTTCTTGGTGACAGAGAAACTAGAGGTTTTTTGGGGTTTCTTATTGTCATGACAAATGCTTGTTGCTAATGATATATGTTTTTTAGCATTATTTCAGGTTGTAAAACTTGGTTTTGTTTAGGTTTTAGGTCCTAGTAAAACTTGGTTTTGTTACTATTTCTCAGTGGGTTTGCCTTCCATGGTGGTTTGTAATGTTTTATCTTTCTTGATCTGTAAAGGGTTTCGGGGCCCCTTCAAAACTTGATTTTACCTTAATCTAAAACATTTAAATATATTCACTTTTACAAATAAATTAGATCAATTAACTTGTAAATGTAAGTCCACAATAATGATTTAAACTTGAGTGTTAATATGCCACTAATAAAACTCTTCTGAAGATTGGTTTTGATTATTCTCTGTTGGAGTTGAATATTTTAGATCAAAGGTCAAATATAATAGGCATCCTTTCCATATGGATCATATGTGGTTCATGCACCCTGACATCCATGATATAATTTTAGAGTGGTGGACTAATAATGGTAGTGGTCTAGCTATGTTCAAATTGGATGAGAATTTCAAAAAGGTAAAAATTAAGATTAAACATTGGAACAAATAGATTTTTGTGAATATGCATTTACAAAAAAATTCCATTAAAATAGATATTTTGAATATTCAAGATGAAATTGAGAAGGGGTATGATTTAGAGAGTAAAAATAGAGAAAAATAGCTCTTATGTAATTATCACACTATTTCAGCTAGAGAAAAATATTTATGGAGGTAGAAATATAGAAACATTTGGCTCAAGGAGGGTGATAAAAACACCCTATTTTTTCATTTATCTACCTTAAAGGACAAGAAACATAATGTTATCAAGGAAATAATCAATAATTAGGGTCAACTATCTTATGATATTTATGATATTAACCAAGCAAGTGTTTTAATTTATAAGAATTTGTACAAAAATGATTTCAAGAAGAATATTGGATATGAACAAGAATTTTTATCTAGGATTCTTGAATTAATTAACCAGGGGGACAATGATACACTTAAATTTATAACTCAAAAGAGGATCTAAAATTTTTGCTCTCAAAGATGAATCTAGATAAGGCCTCAAGGCCAGATGGAATACCCATAGCTTTTTTCAAAATATTTTGGGACATAATTAGAGATGTCATGGTTGTAGCAATGAATGAACTCCTTCAAACTGGGCAATTGCTTAAAGAATTCAATCATACTTTCTTAGTGTTTATCCATAAGTAGGAAGGTATATTAATTTTTTATATTTCCATCCTATTAACTTGTGTAATTCTTTTTATAAGATTATTACCAAGATTATTTCTCTACGGATGCAAATTAGCATGTAAAAAATTATCTAATCTCAGTAGGGAGGTTTTGTACTGAGAAAAAAAATTCAAGATGGAGTGATTATGATTCATGAATCCATTCAATAAATGGAATAAAATAAAAGATAATTTATCATCCTTAAACTAGATATGGTCAAGGATTATGATAGATTGGATTGGATTTTTCTGGATAGAGTAATGGCTCAATTTGATTTTAGTGATAAATTCAAGAAAATTATTAGAACTTGTATAACCATTTGTATGTTTTCTATGATATTCAATGGGGTGGCTCAAGGTTTATTAAAAATTATTAAAGGATTGATATAGGGATAACACCTCTTTCCATTCATGTTCATCATTATGGTAGAATAACTAAGCAAATATAGATATAAGTCTTTGACTGCATCACAATTGAAAGGTTTTTAATCGGTTAGGTTTGTAGACCAGGTAATGCACTAGCAGTTTTTGGATGACACTATTATCTTAGATAAATCATCTATGTAGGAATAAATAATTATTAATAAGATTTTGGTGATTTATGAAAATTCATTTAACCATAAAATTAATTTTGATAAGAGTTTTATGTACTTCTTTAATACTTCAGTAGCTAGAAAAGCTAGGATAACTACTCTTTTGGGATGACAAATCAAGGAACTCCCATCCTCTTACATGGGAATTCCTCTCTTCATAAATAAACTTTAGGTGGCAGCATGTAACCCTTTGATTGAGAGATTCTAAAATAAGTGAATAGGATGGAAAGGTAAATTTCTATCTCAGGCTAGCAAGGTAGTTCTGATCAAGAGTGTTCTACAAAGTCTTTCAATGTATATCCTTTCATTGTTATATTTTATTAAAGGAATAGAGAAAAAATTAATTAAGACTCCATGAAACTTCATTTTGACTGGAATGGAAGAGAAAAACAAATTTAACCTTGTGGCTTAGAGTAAAGTTTGCTTTAAGAAAAGGTTTGGTGGTCTTAGTATAAGAAATTTGTAGTTGATCAATAAAGCCATCATTTATAAATTTATTTGGAGATTCATCAAAACAAGCTCAATTTGGGTTAAACTTATCTCTTTTAAATACCTTGTAGTGAGATATCCAATCTACATCCTAGTAGATGAATAAATTGTGAAGGGCTCACATGTCTAGAAGTTATTAACTACTAATAAGGAGTTGATAATTTTAGGTTCCAAATGGCATATAGGAAATAGATGAAAGGTTGATTTTTAGAGAGACAAATGGAGTTATGATATGAATCTATATTAGAGTGATATAGGATTATATTTTCAAGATAACATGAGGCAAAAATATGGTGACAAGGTGGTAGATTATTGACAAGAGCTGGAGGGAATTAAAAGCTAGAAAAGTCTGATCTTGGATAACTTAAACCAAGATGACACTTTGAAGATATCTAAACTAAATAATTTGTTGTGAAATGTACACATCTTATGGGTTATTATAGATTACCAATTCTTCTAGATGGATTAATTTATTGGCTTGTACAAAGTAAAATTGGTTTATAATATGCTTATTCAAGAACTTGATCTTAATGTAAGTTGGGAGAGTGTTTGGGTTAAATGGATTTATCCAAAAATAATTTTTTTATTATGGGTGGTGATTGAAAACAAAATCATAACAATTGATAATCTTATAATAAGAGGCGATGGTACTATAAACAAATATGTATCATGTGAAGACGATAATGAACTAGTCTTTCATTTGTTGGTTAGTTTCTCTTTCACTTAGAATATTTTGAGTCATTTCAATGATAAATTCAATGCCTTATGGGTGTAAGTAGTCTCCTTAATAGAAGTGTGGTATTCTTGGAGATGCCCATTCTAAAATGTTCACCTTAAGAAGTTTTGGAATTTTACTATGCCTCATATAATTTGGGGGATCTGGGGAGAATGGAATAATAGAATTTTAATGGGGAAGAGATGTAGTAGTAAATTTATCTTAGTAAGAATTTTTAAACTAATTAAATAAAATTATAGGTCTATACATATTAAGAAAGGTAAAATTTTACTACATTTTGAACAAATAACAACCCTTAATTAGAAAATAGATTACTCTAAATTAGGTAAACTAGATCCTAAAGATGAAATTAGGAAAAGAATGAAATGGAAACATCCCCCTAAGGGCTAGATGAAGCTCAATTTTGATGGAGCTTCGAAAGGAAACCCAGGGCCAATGGGGGGAGGCATAATCATCAGAGATCATAAGGGTAATTTGATTATTGCATATATAAGAGACATGAAGGTGAGTTCACATCACTAGGTGGAAGCTTTGAAAGCATTTTGAGGGATAAAATTGACTAAGAAATTAAGTGTACAAAATTTATTGGTGGAGGGAGACTCTTTAAATATTGTGAACTATTTGTTTGGGGAAAATGACATTAGTTGATCTATCACACATGTATTACATGAAGCTATAGTCATATTGGACTCTTTTCATTAGGTGACCATTCAACATGCCTATAGGGAAGGGAATGATATAGTTGATTGGTTTTTTAACAAAGGAGTGAATAATGTGGGTTTTTATAACTTGGATGGGTCATGAGGATCTCCCTATGGAGTTGTTACTTAAGGTTAAAGATGAAGGAAATATTAATGTTATCAATCATGTACATATGGTAAAAACCTCTAATTTATAAAGGATTATTTGGTGGTTTTAAGGTGATTTTGGGACTCATATATTTTGTTTAAATTTTTTGGGGTTAGAAGGAGAAGCTTCTAGATGCCCCAAAACATCTCTTAGATGGCCAAAACACAATATACAGTTGTAGTTCCTCCTAGTTTGATTAGGTGAATTTTGACAGCAGGGA
This sequence comes from Torreya grandis, assembly GCA_037957365.1. NCBI lineage: Eukaryota > Viridiplantae > Streptophyta > Pinopsida > Cupressales > Taxaceae > Torreya > Torreya grandis. Next base: position 978,228 of record JARHVA010003283.1, read on the forward strand.
TAGTTGTAGTGGTTGTGAGGAAAATAAAATGGGTATACCAAATATAATTGAAAAAACTTATAGCCTTAAGTTAGGAAAAATGAAAGATTCTGGGCAGCTCTACAAGTGGGAGGCTTTACTGGTGTTATGGAAAAGATTAAAGGTTTTGACAGGGATTTCTCAATCTTGTTTATGAAATCATGAGAGGATAAAATAGTGTCAATAAATGGATTTAATCTCAACATTACTAAGGAACTCATTTCTCATGTGAATTTATTTTCAATTGATAAAATGAAGAGTTATTATATGCTAAGGGATTTCAAATTGGATAAAAAGTAATTTCTAGAGGAGGGAGAGCAATGAATTAGTTGAACAATGGTTTTGATCCATAATCCTTACTCAAGCCATTTATAGAGGTATCCTTTCATTTAATGTAGTACGTCACCTTGGAGGTAGGTATAATTTATTTAGATGGTCCATGTTTAGAACATTGAATTATTTTAGGTATGGTGTGTCCTTTAGTCTCCCATTTTTTATCCTAAAATCTATGGAGGTGTCTATTACGAAATTTAAACATGGAAAATACTCTACACCTAGACACGAGGGAATGATCTACCTCATATTCAAATATTTTAAGGGAATGATTCTAATCAACTTAGATATATCATAGACCCAAAATGAAAATTTAGAGACGGGGCCTATTGATATCAAAAAAAATTAAAAAGTGTGGATGAAGTATCCTGGGAGTCTGAGTAGGGTTACTGAGAATAATAAGAAACTTGTGTAAAATATTATTAATAAGGATAAGGTAAATAACCAAAAATATTAGGATAACATCAATAAAATACTTCGAAATGCATCAAATCCTATAGGGCTCAGTTAGGGGAAATAGAGGAACCATGGTCTTCAAGATTTGCATAGTAAAAGGGAAGTGGGGACTTTTATTGATGTTCAAGGGGGAAGTGATGATCCTAGGGAGATTTGAAAGGAAGTGGAACATAGAAGCAAACTAGATCAGAATCTACTCCTTTAGAGAAAGGGGAGACTTCTCAAAATCATAAGGATCAGAATGAGGTATTTTAAGAATTTGGATACCTTGCTCAAAGGTAAGGAGAGTTTTGACAAGATAGTGGAAGAGATTGACCTTAAAAAATTTATCATGAGGTGTTTTATGTGAGAGATAATAGATCTAAATGGAAAGGTTAATTTACTATAGCAGGAAAATACAAGGATGAGTCAAATCTTCTTAGCCAGGGAAGAAGATGATCAAATTTTGAGTTTAACTTTCAGGGTGGAGTTTATAGAGCAAGAGAATGAAAATATTTACAATAAAATAAGTTTTTTAGTAAAATATATCAAATCATCAATGTATGAGGGCATACAAAATGTTTAAAACTTAAAATCTCACCTTAGTGATCTTTTTGAGCCTCGTATGATTGGCAAAGGGAAAGGTAAGAATAGGCATAGTAGTGGATCTTAGTATGGTATTGACCAAAATAAATTTTTTCTTAATATTGATATGAATCTTTAAAATATTAAATATTGTTGGGAAAATATTTTTGGTAGCTTCGATCTAGACTAGTTCTTTGGTTGATCTTTGTTTGTTTTTGGGTTGTTTTTTAGTTGTTTTTGGGCCTAGTTGGTCTTGTTTCTTGGTATATCTTTGATAGACTATTGATATTTTTGTGTTTATAATTTTATTAGTGTCTAGGGAACCTAGTTCAAAAAAATACCCCCCTTTTAACTTGAAAAAAAAATATGCCACTAATAAAGGTCTTGCAAATCAATATTAGATTTAAAAATAATTGCCTAGAAAGGCATATTAGATTAGAATTAATAAAAAGTCTGATAAAAATATTAATAAAACTATTAATGCTTGAAAAGGAATAAATAAATTAATAAAATCAAATCCATGTATATGATGGAAAAACTTTTATCTAATTAAAGCATTAAAAAATCAAATAAAAAATGCAATTATACGTGGAGTTTTTAAAAAAAAACCATTTGATTTCAATAAAAGGTTGAAGTTTTTTTTCTTAATGAAATGTGTTGGTAAGAAAACAAGAATTGAGATACATTCCTTTAAGATATAAATTTAGATATAAGAATAATAAAAAAGTATCAATACACAAGATTAAACTTAATATGTTTTGAATGAAAAAGATTAAAGTTCCTTAAAAAGGTAATTGAAGGTTTATCAAAAAATATCACCAACAATTTAACAAAGGAAACATACAATAATTTAGATCATGAATGAATAAAGATTCATATATCTAAATAAACTTGAAATTAGATTATACATGTTTCCAAAAAAATGATCGTAGGTTGTGATAGTAAAATAAGGTGTGAAAGCAGTTGTTGATCCTAAAAAAGCTAAGAGGAAAACAAACAACATAAATGATAATGGTCTAAGGTGAGTAAATACATCAGGCACAAAATGAATAAAATAACCCAATGCACAAATCACTAAAATGCATATAATCTAGTCTAAAAATAGAATCAAAATTTATATACAAAAGTAAGAAATATTGCAAAGATGAATAAAGGCATAGTATTAGTAATAATTAAGATTCCAATTACCATAAGACTACATATGAAAACATGATAAAATAGCTAAACATAAGAATACTAAAAAATGAGTATCAAGAGAGAAACAACCAAAAAATTATGAAGATTACCTTAAGGATCATAGATATCTTAGAGACATCATCTAGAAAAAAAGAATGCCACAAACTAGATGAGTTTAGTAACATAATTTTCAACTAGGGAAAAACATACTATGCACCAGATGACTTAGGATAAAACTTGCTACATTGAATTGGTGGTGATAACTATGGAAACTATAAATTGAACACCTTGACTAAAATGAAAAATTCAAAGATACTTAGAAAATAAGATTTTTAGTACACAAAAGTGAGCTAGAGGGAGAAATAGAATAGTCTATTAAATACTACACATCTAAAGTTTTACTATTAGAAATAGACTACACAAAGGTAGGGGTAAAATATTTAAAATCCCAATACATTTTAAAATAAATTAATATCAAAGGATTGTGCCAAGATTGAAAAGGAAAATTTCCAAAAACATGAACAAGAAATAACCCTTTTATATATATTCTTTCTTGTTCATAGGATATAAAGATGTAATAATATATGAAGACAAAATAATCATGAGTAATGGTAGGACATAAATGTCACATAGCTAAAATTTTGAACCAAACACAAGCTTATTTACACTAAAAATGTTAAAGTGTCACTTGTAATAAAATACATAGATAGAATGCATGTCTAAAAAATGGTCATAAATTCTTTAGTAACCAACTGAAAGAAGGTAGACTATCATATCGAGAGCATTAAAAAGATTTAAAAAACTTAAATCAACAAGAAAGATGATCAAATAGCAGAAGGGTTGAATAGAAAGACAACCAAAAAAATTCTTCTTTGATTAGAAATCTATAAGAAGACTCAACATCAATGTTAGAAGAGTTATAGGTTAGATATCATGATATAAATATTTCTAAATATTGAATTGAATGTTGAATAATAAATACAACTTAAGGAACAATGTTACCTTGAAGTGAAAAACAAACCAAAAAATTGAGGTGAAAGTGACAAGTGGGGAAACTGTCAAATGGTGAAAACCCCACACTAGTATTGAAATCTTGTCAAAAGAATCTCCAATTCCAATAACATAAAGAAATTAGGAGAAGAATTTCCTTAGGAATATATAGCAATAATAATGCTAAAATAAGACTAGATCAACAAGTTTTAGTGGAGAGTGTATCATGGGTTGAAGAAAGGGAGAAAATAACCCTTTATAAAGAGATAGAGAGAAAAGGAGTTACAAGTGTCCCTAATCTTCTTACAAGAGAGGAGGATATGTGTGCCATGTGGGGGATAGGAGATAAATTCAAGTAACTTCATAGCCAATAAGTATAATAGAGTGGTGAGTAATACTTCAAAAGGTTAGAATAAATTGTAGTTATAAATACAATAAATTCACACACAAATAAGACTTAGGATAAGCCCACAAACCTATAAGAAGGACCCAAATTAAGGTTAATTCTCCAATAGATTACTCTATCATTTTATTTTATTTTAATTTATTTTCATTCAAATAAATTTTTTTCCTTAATTGCATAGATAGTTGAGTTTCCAACCAAGTCTCTTTACTTAGTTGTTGGTTAACCAACAATCTAATTTTCTAGCTAAGACAATCACCAATGCTCGAGGATTTTCACTATCAAATTTATTTTTGACTTTTTTAGAAATAATGACATGATAAAAATTTAGGAGGTTATACCATATCCTCTAAAACATCAAAATAAATATGAAACTTAACTATACATCATAATTTATCCTTAGTCCTGAGCTCATTTATCCAATAATTATTCAACCTTCAGCCATATTTTTCTAAAGTTTAGCTATGTGTGCAAGAAAGGATGAAGTAATGTCTAGACTTGTAGTGGAAATCAGCATGTCATAGGATTCTCATTTTTTGATTGACTTTTAGGTGATTTGAAAGGTCTCTTAATGGAGTTCATTTTAGTGTGTGGGTTCCCCGAAACACCAACATATATCACACTAGTGGGTGTATTTTATTGATCTTTATGCAAAGGGAAATGTTTTGAAGACTCTCTTATCGTTAGCAAACCTAGAATATTTTATAGAAATAAAAAATAGATGTTCATCATCTTCTTAATGACTATGTTCATATGATGTTAGTTGTGATATAAAATAAGCAATGAAATTATCTATTTCATACTTATCTAGGATGGTAATATTGCATTCCTAGGGCAATAAAACCATATAATACTATCATCTAGATTTAGTTTGTGTATTATATACCAGATGGGTGGATAATTAATATTCAAAAGAACATGGAATATACCAAGGAAAAAATATTGATTAATATAATATATAACAATAATAAAATTATTCAGGTAATTAAAATTTTGGGTTTATGAGGGGAGTGAAAGAAAATGATTTGTAATGGCATGGATAAACACAAAAATAAAATATTCACATAATTTAGTACTAAGATAAAAATAAATGACTATCTAGATATAAATTTGGTGGAAAACTGATGTCTCCCAAATATTAGTGGTTGTTTTCCCAAGTGGGGTTTAAGTTGTAGTATAATGTAAGCTACATAGTATTCCCATGAATCGATTGTTACAATAAAATATTTTATAACACCATCAAGTTTTACAATTAGTGTATTTATTTTACCTTATTTTTATTTAACAATAAATATGTTATACTAATACACGTAAAACTTTAAAGATGTCAAAATGCTTAAGATGTATAATAATTAACAATTTCAATTTTATAAATTGAAAAATATGTGTAATCACCTAAAAGTGGTATTTGAGTGCTAAGAGTGCTACTTGAGACTACCTATCCATATCCTAGACCTATACCTATCATAGATCCTATTATAACACTTATCAAATCTTTATGTGGGCCACAAACATCCCTAATCAGCTCAAATGCAGTCCCAGACCCTCATTTCCAAATCTTGGCCCTTCATTCCTAGTGTTCTACTAGCTAGACAATAGCACCATAATAAGGACACTAGATCCATGTGGTATTGATGTTCCCAAAATGGCACCTATTTCATTTACCCTTACTTTCCCAAATAGATATATTTTCAAAACAAAAAGCCTCCTAAGGTTATCCTAGACATATTTTATTATCCGCATAAGCAACATGACACTAAAAATGTGTGACTTTTATCCCTACATCCATGAGATGGAAATTAGATGTAAAATACCAACTCAAACACAAATCAATTTGATAAAAATTAATTTTACCAATTCGTATTTTCCTTAATTATGCATACTACCATCTACAATAACCTTGAGCTCAGATTTTCTAGATTTATAATCTCAAGCACACTCAAGGAAATCAAGGCCACTATCTTACTAACATCACTTGAACTTACACCAACACTTAGGTGGGAAGAATTACATTGGACTTGATCCCTCCTTGGAGTATTTGTATGTAGGAAAATGTCTTCACAATGGGGTGTTGAGGATGTATAGCCTATCCTACTAACAAACACACTTTGTATATCATACCCTACTTGCATGGAAGATTAGGGTTTTCACAATAAATCAATAATTATCATCATAATGCACAATTTCAAAATTCATGCACATAGTAATAAGCCCCAAAAAAACCAAACACAAGTGTACCCAAAAATTTAAGATAGTTTTCACAAAGGACACTAGCACCAATATCAAGATAATAGAGCCACATGGTGCTACTATATAATTATGGTGATACTATCTATGAGGGTTTATAACATAGGGATCTATTTGATGACACTCAGACCAACTTCCATCTCAATTTCCATCATTCAGATCATCTATATCAGTTGTTTTCTAGATAAGTCTTTATTTCCACTATTTATTACTATTTTTATAAAAGTCAAAGCTAGTCAATTCTATAACAAATTAGTGACTATATTTTATACATATTATTTCCATGATTTAATTTGCATAGCCCTTTAATCAAATATAGAATTTATATAAGCTAATTTATAAAAGGTTAAAACATTTGGTGAACCCAACTTACTTCAAACATTACTCAAAACCCTAAGCCTAGATAACCCCAATGTTTACATTTTCAATATCTACTCAGTTTTAATTTTTAAATTATCACCATGATTATCATGACAAATGCCATTTTATACTTCATGGTACAAATACTTGTACTTTCATTAACATGTTTATTACTAGACATTAGTATAAAATTACACATGTATGTCACTCCTATCATGAATGATGTTAGTGCTAAGCTTATTTTACACATTGTTCCTCCCATTTTTATGAGGATAATTGCTACATGGCTCACTTTGAGTTATATCTAGTTACTACTAGATGATAAAGGGCTTAGAGGAATCATTTGTTCTACCTCCACCTAGACCTATTTATTATCTATGATCCCATCCTACTAGATGATAAATATTAGATCCTATAGTTTGAGTTATTACTAGGTAGAATAGGGTGCCTCAACCTATATAGGAGTAATGTAATCATACCATCCCTTCCCATCCCAAGCACACTAAAACAAGACCTAGATATCATCAAAAATAATTTTTTATTATGGATCAGTTGAGAAATACACAAGCCAAGATATCCATATTGGATTTACTTCAAAAAGTAACCATTTTCAAGGATATTATTTTTCAAACACTTAGTAATACATCCTTTCCTCGTGACATAGATAAAACTTATTATGCATCTATCATGAACACTATCAAGGATGTTGAGAATGTGATATCTTTTTCCAATGAGGACTTACCTTACAGTCATTAATTTCTCATAATTTATCATTTTTTATTCAATCACAAATTAACACCACCACTATGAAACAAGTTATAACTAACATTGGTTCAATACTTAGCATACATAACCTCACATTTTCTATAGAAATGAGGGTGGATATAACATCTAATCAAAAGACATATAATAATATTTGAGGGTTTGATGACATTCCTAGACAAACATTCAATTTTATTACATTGGGCATTATGATGGGGCCAAAAACTTTACCTACACACTTTCAAGTGATGCCTAATCATTTTCACTATAAATTGTTACTCAAAAGACCTTTGATACATGTTATGGAGGTTGCACCCTCTAATTTGCATAGATGCATCAAGATTTTACATAAAGGGTAACTACACATGTGTTGAGAAGATAATCATACATTTAGATATTATAGACTCACGAATCCTCCTACCTAAAGTACATCTTCAAATGGGACACCTCATGTTCTTATACAATCCCCACCTCACAATATTTTGATTAAGTAAATGCATACATATGAGGTGGAGGAGTCTAGAAACACCATTACTATACATCTTCTAGCTATTTATAAAACATGGTTACCCTCACTAATGATATAATAATAGCATCTCATGGTACTATTGACTTTCTAACTCACCCCCCAGTCAACATAGGACTTATCGAGAACCTACAGATAATAGTGCACATGCAAACTCCTAGGCACTTGAGTAAAATGTGTACATGCATTCTCTATATACACTCATGTCTAGGACAATCAAACATAGGTTTTCAAATTATTAAAGTAATGATTCATTTCCATCAGGAGCTATTAACATGTAGCCTAGTGCAAAATTATTTGGTGCACAACTCAATAGGAATGTAGGTTCAAGGATGTAGGTCCCCAAGGTTTCAGATGACTAAGTAAAAATATGTACAAGGAGTAGTTATAAATCATGAGGGACACTCCTAATACTTTTTTCTTCACGTGCACTCCTATTCAAAGGGTATCATGCATATCTATCAATGTCTTGTACCAATTCATAGAACCAAACATCTACACCCTATCTCCACACAAACTAAAATCTAAAGTCACATGCTACCCTCACCATAAGCTCAATGCTCAAATAAGATTGTGTGCACACCATGGCACAAGATTAATTTTGAATTAAGGGCACACACATAGTTTTTTAAGAAAGAATAATATAATGAAGGAAGCTCATATCAGATAATGCCACATATTCTAAGCATAACATGAGATCCTTCCAAGATTGACACATGAAAACTCTCGACCATCAAATATAAGACTCGATGGTATACATCTATTCATAGCCCCATTTAATATCCCATCAAGATGATGTGCATCCCCATCTAAGTTTCACATTTAATATAAAGTTACCAATAACTCTCAATGAGTGCTTGAGATCAATCAAAAAGTACCACATGTCAAGAGGTAATTGAGTAGATCCTGAGGCATTATCAGAACAAGTAAATTCATAAGTGGTTATTAGATGTTGGAACATGAGTACATGCCACCTTCTCACCTTATCAAGGAAATATTATGATCTTATATGTACACTTATTCCATAATAATATCTTATGACCAACTCCAGATCTGATCCACCAAATAGAATTCAAAGGCATGGCTTCAGCACTGCAAAAGAATTAAAAGTTGCACCCATCACCCCAAATGGTGCATTTATTGTAAAATAGGTTTGTTCTCTATAAAATCCTAGTTTTTCACTTGTAAAATGGTTGACATTTTTTAATAACCTCATGTTACTAAAATTTTCCATCTAAGAGCACTTATAGTGGCTAAATCTTATAGACTAATGAGAATTAAGTTCACATCCTTCCATTCTTTTGATGATCTATGTGTTATTTTCATTTATTAATCCTTTTCTATGAATAATGTTTGGACCTCTCACCATTTTCCATTCCTAACACCTCCTTTTTAAAATCATAACTCACTTTTAGGTCATATCCTATGTGCATTCAGGTTTGTGTTGATATTTTTTATGGATCTTTTATCATCCCTCTCAGTATTACACAATGTTCCTACATCTCTATGAAAAATACTTATGTATTTTGAGTGTCCTTAGAAGAATATTTGTGGAGACATTTTGTTGTAAAAGGTTTTTAGTCTACTTATGGTAGTAGGAATGCTCACTCTATTATAGGTGCATCACATCTTTTACTTTCAACATCTCTCACCTTCTCCCTCCCCTTTTCCCTCAATATTTTAGGTTTAGGCTAGTGGTATATTTACCTTTTTACTCTTTAGGATTGTGCAATAGTCTTAAACTAGGTTCATTTACAATAAAAGGAATCTAACCTAATTTAGAGGGTCATCCCAAGGATCACAAGGGTCCCACACCTTGGGGACATTCCCATCATTGTGATGAGACAATATATGCTCTCATGCATAGCTGAATGATAATACTCTTGTGCTCAATGACATAGAATCTCATACCTTGTGTAGGGCCTTCACACTCAAAAACCCCTTTTCAAAACTCCCCCATTAAATTTCCCCCATATTGTAGAACATCCATAGGTGCATGTTTTGAATGAAAACAATTTTTGGCATGCCTGATGGGACCACATTATTCACTGAGTGAAGAGTTTTGGTGTTCTCTTCATCTAATCAGCCTTTGAAGGAATGTTTCAAAAAACCAATCTTGAGTCCAAGATTTTAAATAGTTATATAAGTATAGGATAAGACTGATGTTAAGGTTGGAATTATCCCAAATGACCAAGAGGAAGCTACCTTTTAGGATGATCTAGAGTCCTTTTATGGAAACTTAGACACATAAACTTCACTCCCAAGACAAGAATTTGATCAAATGTATATCGAGACAAAGTATGAACCTAATGAGATCTTGAGGGCCAAGGTTTCAGTCATAGATATGTTGGAATTCTCTCTTATATTTTAAGAGACATCAAGTGGAGAGATAGCAGTTACTCTCCCAGATTAGATTGAGACCTTCTCCCAAGACATTGTCTACATTGAAGATCATCATAGGATTAATTTTGAGTCATCTCAAGAGTACTTATACATTGGGAACATGTTTATTCTAGTTGACCCTCATGAGAGGCATGATTTATCAAGCATAGTGTTTCACAAGTAGAGTGTCTTTCATCATGTTCTTATTCATGAAGGGAATGATCTAAGAACCTTTCCTTTTGATCTAAGAAGAAAGTACTTGTAAGTTGCTTCCTTATATATATTAGAGTAGGTTTTGTTATTTTTCCTTAAGTGCCTTGTGAACATATTTTTAGTTGTGTTTTTCCTTCCTCTAAATGCCTATGACATATTTTTTCTTGTTTTTCCTTCCTCATTTGTTGAGGTGATCTTTTAGTTTTAAAATATTGGCTCAGGTCCAAGGCCAAGTAGGTTTCAACTATCTTACATTTTCAAAATGTGAGGAGTTTTTTATGCTTCTACGACTCTATGTCCAATGGATCACTTAAGGCCATTATATTCCATCTTATTAGGCAAGCATCCCATAGAGGTCACTAGAAGTGTTGACTTTCTAAGTCACTCCCTAGTTAATGTAAGACTTACTAAGACCCTAAAGATAAATAGCACAACTGTGAAGTCCTAAGAACTCAAGCAAAATATGCACAAGCATTATGTATCCATCCTCATGCCTAGGAAAATCAAGAATAGATCTACAAAACAACAAAGCAATGATTTGTGCCCATTAGGAGCTCTTAACATGTGCCCCAACATATAATTCTTTGGTGTACAACTCAATAGGTGCATAGGTTTAAGGATGCAGGGCCTCAAGGTTCTAGATGACTAAGTAAAAATATGCACAAAGAGTAGTTATAAATCATGAGTGATGTTCCTAATACTTTTGTCTTTGTGCATGATGCTATTTAAAGGCTCTTCTACCTATCTATCAATGTCCTATGCTAGTGCACAAAACCATACATCTGCATCATATTTTTGCATAAAGTATAATCTAAAGTCACATGATATCCTCACCGTAAGCTCAATGCTCAAATAATATAGCATGTATACCATGGTTAAAGAGTAATTTTTAATTAGGGGTGTGCATACAGTTCTATACATGATAATCATAGAAGGAAGGAAGATCATATCAGATGATGCCACATGTTTTCAGTGTAATGCAAGAGCCTTCTAAGATAGACACATGGAAGCTCATGACCATTATATCTAAGACTTGATGCTATAAAATTATTCATGGCCCTTTTAAGATCCTACTAATATGATGTGCATCCCTATCTAAGCTTCACATTTAATACAAAGTTGCCCATAGTTGTCAATGAGGGCCCAAGATCAATCAAAAAGTACCATACTTCAAGAGGTAGTTAAAGATAGTTTAGCAAATCTTGAGTCATTGTTAGAATAAGTAAATATATAAGAGATTGTCAGACATCATAACATGAGTGCATGCCACCCTCTAACCTTATCAGATAAATCTTTCAATCTTTTATGCACACATATGCCCTAACAATGTCCTGCCACCAATTTTAGATCTGATCTAGTAGATAGAATTCAAAGCCATGGCCACAGTGCCACAGAGGAATTAAAATTTAAACCCATTGCCCCACGTCATGTATTTATTTTAAAATAGGATTATTCTCTATAAGGGCCTAGTTTATCACTTGTAAAAGGGTTGACATTTTTTAACAACCTCACGCTAATAAAATTTGTCTTTCAAAAACACTTATATTAGCTAAATATTGAAGACTAATGAGAATTAAGTTCACCTCCTTTTATTCTTCTAATGATCTATTTTTTATTTGCATTTATTTATCCTTATATGTGGGTAATGTTCACCCCTCTCACCATTGTCCATTCCCAAATCCTCCTCACTAAACTCAGAACTCACTTGTAGGTTATATCCTATGTGCATTCAAGTCTATGTTGATATTATCTATGGATTTTTTGTCTTCCCTCTCAGTGTTTCACTACATTATTGCACCTCTATGCAAAATATTTATGCATTTTTAGTGTCCTTAGAAAAAAATGTGTGGAGACATCTTGTTATTAAAAGTTTGTAGTGTGTATATGATAGTAGGAGTGCTCACTCTATTATGGGTGCATCACCTCTTTTAATTTTAGCATATCTTACCTTATCCCTCTACTTTTCCCTTAATATTTTAGGTTTAGACTAGTGGTAGATTAACCTTTCTTCTCTTAAGGCATACAGACTAGTCTTAAAATAGGTGTGTTTCGAATAGAAGGAATTCAGCATTCTCTAGAGGCTTGTCCTAAGGAGTGAAAGGGTCTCATGCCTTGGGGACATTCCCATAATTACAATGAGACAACTAATGCTCACACACATAGTTGAATGATAATACTCCCATGCTCAGTGCCATAGACACTCATGCCCTACATAGGGCCTTCTCACTTAGTGCCCCACCTCAAAGCTCCCATATATCATAGAGCATCCATGGGTGTACATTTCAAATGATAATAGATACAAACATACCCACCCAGGTAGATGATGATATTCTTACATCAAATTTACCACTACTTATTAATTTATAATAGGTCTAAATTCATAACTCTGATAAAGATTCTTAGGCCACCACAGAGGATGATCCAACACCTATTGATATCAATAACTATTTATGTGGATAAATTTTCACATCAATTGTCTAAGGAGAGTAAAAATATGATTATAATTCACTTATACCTCTCCCTAAAACATTAGCACCACTTATTCATAATCCTATTGCTAAAGGTTCTCATACTTAGTTATAGTAATTGGTAAATCCTTTGATTCATTCAGTACATATGGTTACATCCATGGATATCAACTCAATCATACACAATCATGACAAGAGTTGATAGGACAAGACACACCAAATATTATAGATACTACTTGGTATAGGATTGATGATATTACCTAAAGTCTAGTATAGATTAGTCAGTAGATTGTCACCATAGGAAGATCAACCCTTTTACCACTTTCATAGACTTACAAGACATGATACCAATACATGCTCAGCATTACAACATAAACTAAATAAATATAAGGCTAAGGAAACTATTTAGATTATACATTATCCACCTCCATAGGTATGATCACCTCCATAGATAAGAGAACCTTTATAGATATGAATATTGTGATAAAAAAATTATTAACATAGATATTCATAGAATGACCTATTGACTATATAGATTCTTTTATTGGATAAATACATTACCAATGTGGTTATAAATGAGGATTCCAATCCTAACACTTACACTTTAGAATTTTTAAACCACATAGGCTATTAGAAAATCAAGTTATAACATGTTATACATTATTAGGATTCCATTAGACATATCACACTACTAATTTCATGTGGCCCTAAGGTGGCCAATGCATTATTCTTTATTATGAGTAGGGGCACTCATATAAAGGCTACACTTGGTGGTACATGGTTAAAGGTGATGGATTCCATAATTGATCGACCAAATAGATATTTGACATTAACTCATGATGGACACATGGTTCACATCTTACATGATGACATAGATAAGAACCACATGTTTCATATATATACACCATAATCTAATGTGATTTACCATGAGACCACATCAGAGGCATATTTCATAGTTTAGTAGCATGTCATTCAGATACACAGACTCTAGACTAACATCAAGGATAAGGCTCCACTAGTATATAAAGATTGGTATTATGATCATGATGATGATGACTTATTTGAGTTTGGACATATACATTATCTAGCACTAGATTATCTCCCACCATATCTACCCTTTGATTATTTTCATCCCACGGATGTGCTCTTGGGTCTATAGATACATTTCACTCTACTTGTATAATATCTCATTTACATTTCCAGCATTTACTTAGACAAACTTTAATTCTCGTTTCTCCTTGTACATAGTTTATTTTTATATTGCTTGTAGATAACTTCTATCCATAAAATAAAAAAATAATATAATATTTCAAAAACATAAAAGCATTCAAATAATTACTCGAAAAATACAAAATTTGTAGATTTCATGCATTGCTATGTTTACATTTATTATATTTTCTAGACACCAGATATGATAGATATCTTAATATAGTCAATTTTATCATACATACATGCTTCACTTATTCTTATTAAGTGCTTGTAGATTACTTAGAGGACTTAGGTCCACTACACTGATCTTAACTTGCTATTATCCACCCACTAGGGGAATATACACTGATACATGGGTATTCACTTGAAACATTATCCCATTTGGGGATACCATATACATAGTTTTAATCACTAGGTTCTACCCTTAAATCCTCTACATTCCATTTTTATCATTGTTATATCTAGATATTGATCATAGCTACTCATAATTTGATTATGTGTCATCTATTACTACTTTAGACTCAGCATATGTACATATTTTATCTTACACATATGTTAATTACATATCCATGCATGATTTAATTTCTATATTTCCTAGATTAGTCTTGATTATATTTTTATTCTTCTTTTATTTGAGGGCATTTGAATATGCCACTATTCTTTGAATCTACACCACTTATTTTCATAGTATGTACTCTTTGGACATGTTCCCATGTCTTTGTGTGTGCTTTCATGATTGTGTATACAAAAAATTGATCATATCCTTCTATGTGGCTTTATTCCAAATTGTTTGTTTCTTGTGTATGTGGACATTTGAACATGTCCTTACATGTTTTATTTTCTCATATTTAGTCACATGTTCCCATGTCTTTTGTATTATGTCCCATTGGCCTCATTTACATGCCTCATGTATTTTATGTATTCTTTATTATATGAATCATGGCCATGACACTTCTATTTTCTTATTATGCACACCAATTTTTGATGCCATGAGAGACCTCATGCATCTAGCCTTCTTACTTGGGTGTCATGATGGACACATGCCCCATCCCCCAAGCTATCTACTCAATTCTACTCATATTTGTTTTTACATGCATTTATTACACCTATATTGACACCATTTTGTAATGGTAGACATGACATACATCTTACATTACATACTTATGTTCATACCATCTTACATTCTAATGTTATGTATGAACATTTTATTATATTATCACATAGTTATCATAAATGCTCTGGCTAACACACATTTTGTAGATATTTTTATTTTGAGGATAGTTCTTACATAGGTTCAACAAATACCCTAAAAATATGGGGCATTCATAGGGGTTTGTTTTAGATATCAATATCCTATATTACACTCACTATACATTTTTTATCACATAATATAGGTTATATAAAATCAAACATAGGTAAACATAGTGGCACATAATTCAGACCACAAAGACATTAGCACCCAAATGGGGAAAATAGTTCCACATGGTACTACTATCCAAGATATGGAACTACTTTCTAGTGTAGACACCTAAAACTTACCACCACTAGCCTTCAATTGAACTTCAGATTGATTCCTACCAACCATTGCAAACTAAGCCTATGAATCCTTAAATGTCCTAAATTTACTTGTGCATCATTTATCAAATTTCATAATCTCATTTAGGCATCCCTAATTGGGTTATCCTACTGTATGTAATCATAACCTCTCATGGATTCATCCATAAGCATCCTACAACATCATAATAGTTAATTTGGCCTACGAACCTATTAAGTGGGGCACATGAACAAATATCAAATATTGAAAGATTTAAATGGCTAATCAGAATTAATTAACAAGATGTTGGCTAATAGAATTGTCCTTATCTATAAAAAAATTATTTTGACTCCATACCCTTCTTCTTTCAAGAATAAATAAGTTAAACAATAAATGGGTGAACTATTAAGACTAGTCGCCCTCTGAATTAAGGTATAACTCCTTTTAAGATTTTTAATGAATTTGACTATTCAAATATAATTTTAAACAAAAAGTGTTTTAAAGGCAGATTAACATCCACACATCATCATGTTATGAATGTGAGATTTTATAACGGCAATGGATAATTGAATACATAGATTCTATTTTCAGTAATTATTAAATAGATAAACATATATATAGCTGAACCAGTAAAAGGATAAAACACATATAATGAATTTTCTAATGGAAGAGTAATTACTGTATAAAAGCATATTTCACATAGAAAACCTAATTTCAAATACTCAAATGCACAGATCTAAGTATTCAGCAATTAATTCTCCTTTTCATTCATAGATGAAAAATGTTTCAAACAAACATCACATATATTGTCAACAACAGTGGTCCAATTTTGAAATTTTCTCACTTCTTTCCTTTTTTTTCTATCCCCTCTATTTTACAATTAATAATATATATAATTTCCATAACTAATCCACCTATCAATCTAAACCAGAGTTAAATTAACTCTGACCCATATGGGGTTTAGTTTTTTAACAAATTCACTTAAAGATCAAGTTTCAAATAGAAAAGTAACTGAATAACTGAATAGAAAAAACTATGTAAGTAAAATCATTATTGAAGTGATGGATTAGGATCTCCAGATTTACTCTATTTTTTTGGGTAGACACGTTGAGATTTCCACTCCTGAAATGTTGTAACAAACTCCTAAATTTTCATAAGATTGGGAATGCTAATGTGTTTTATCCTTGCTTTCCAGATTTTTTCTTTCCTCTAAATTTTCCCCATCTTTTTTATATGTTCTAGAAGAGTGTCAATGTAGTGACAAAGAAGTGAATCTACATTTTAAATTTGAGAAAAATCTTTAGTTGATAACTTGTCACTTTCTTTAATGATGTTGATATTTTCCCTAAAGGATTGAATCACAATATTGATATCTTTTTTTAGTTTTCCATCATATTTTATGTATTTAATATCAATACTATGTAGATCATATTGTAATGACTAAATGAATTCAGTTATTTCCTTGATCATTTTTGTGATTTCCTTTCATCCTTGTCAAGATACTAAATTTTTCCATTCAATATTTTTCTTGCTTACATATAATACATCTTCATCCAGACTTGTCAAGTTCTTCTCTGACAAAAACTTTGTTATTCCATACTTTTATACTTCATCAATCTGGTTCATCACACTCATCCATTTTCCTTCATATTTTATCCACAAAGCATTTTGAGTCTTCAAATATTCAATAGTAATTATGGTTAGATTATATACATTCTTCAATTTATAGATGAATTCCATACCTTTCTAAATGATTCTATCCAACCAATTATCAAATACCCTAGTAACAATTTTGCCTTTATGTATCTATAGTAGAATCCTTTGACTGACAAGGGAGTTTGGATCAAAAGATAGGGGTAGTTAGGTGATCAGTTGTGGATTTGGACTATGAATGGTGTCAATATACTCTACCATTGACTGCACAGTCTATTTTAATTCTCTTTTATCTTTTTCATCCTTTCAAGTTTTGTTGACTATATTTTTGGTGGATGCTTCCAGTTGATGCACATCTATGGCATGTGATGTAGCCCCAAGATCCACCTTTTCAATTGTAAAATCTTGAACTTCTTTATTGGTTCTTGGCCTAGCTATTTCTATATTCTGATTCCCTGTATTAGGGTTGACATCTACCCTAGATGTTGCTTTTAAATTTTTGGATTTAGGATTTTTCCCTAAATATTTACTCATCATATCCTCCAAGGACAAAGAAAATAGTACTACTTTCCTTTTGTTGTTGATTAATATTTCCAGCCACTTAGGTGCAGAGGCTGAGGCTTCTTTATCAATATTTGGTTGATCAAAAGGTACATTTGAAACAATCATTAGTTTAGTAGAATCAGAAGGAATCACTATTTGTTGATCTGCACTAACCTCTTCCACCATTGGTGAACCGTATTCTTTATCAGCTTTGGCTTCTCCTAAATCTTCTTCAAAATTCAAATCCATAATTACCTTTTCATAAATTTAACTCTTTCTCTTGCTTTGGGTCCTTGATCTGGTGGCATGAGGAGGTAGAGTAGTTACAAGGGCATTTTTAGATTCTTTGATGATAGGATCCCTTCCAATTTTTGCTCTAGAAGTACCTGCATCATAAATAGAAATAAGCCAATTAGAGGAGCTTATTGGGAATGGGGATTCAATTATTGATGTGCATTGCTGGGAAGTTATGTTTTGAGCTCCCCCTAGTTTTTGCTCTCTCAACCATTTCTCAATTCTCCTTATCACTAAGAGGGTCTTAAACTCAATTCTATCTTCTTCCTTTTTCTCCCAGTCAATTTTTGGAATAAGTGATTGTTCTATCTTTTAAAATTGTGGATCAGTCACCTGTTCATTATTGTCAAAATTCTAGAGATGTGCATATTCAAATTGAGGGTAATAATTTTCCCTAAGGAGAACCTAGACCATAATCTTCTTCTGACTTCAAATTCATCTGAACAATCCTCCCAATAATCCTCTAAATGAGGGATATGTGAAAATACTATCTCTAGATACAAGTTATCTCTGGCAAAACTTTTGCTATCAAATTGTGATCTAGCTGTGAAGTATTGAAAATTGAATTTCTTAAGATCCAATTCTAAATTCAAAGTATCAAAAGTTGACTTGTATGAATACAGTCCAAGTTTAATAGGAAAAGATATACCAAATTTCACTTTTGTTGAGAATTTTTTATCTACATGTGTTAATTGTCTGGAGACTTCTATTAACACAAATCAATCAAAAACATACCTTAGTAACCTTAAAGGTTCACCGTCAAAACCCCAACTCTAATATAAGTGAACTTGGAAAATTGAGTGAAGAAACTACCATAAATTTTGATTAATTTCATAGCTTCATCAAACAACCTTTTATTTATGTTGTTTGACAATTCAAAAGTCATCCTCCTAGTAAAAATATCACTAACTCTCCTGTAATCCTCATAGCAATTATGACAACTGTGAGTAATATTCATAAATTTTATTATCTTCAGCCAAGGGTGCATGTGGTAATCCTACCCATTGTCTTGTAGATGCCAATAAATAGAAGAGGTATGAAGACATATAAAACTCTTTATTTTCTAAATAGTTACTTAAACCTTGATGTAAACTTTTAGCTACAATTCTTGCCCAATCCAAATATTGTTTTACGTGGAGGATCACCTATATAAAGAAGTACATCCAGTCTTCCCAATAGTATGCATGAGCATTACCTTTTAGTCTATGTAGTAATACTATAATATCTTATACTTTTGGAATCATATTATTTCTTGTTAATGGTCTAGGCAGTCTTGAACCCCCTTTTTAGAATTTCAAAAGCCAATTCCTAGCAATCACGCTCTTGTAAATTGCTTTTTTTAATGAAAAATAACCATATGAGGAGGTAATACTAAGGTCAGAGTATGGTTCCTTGGGAGGAATTCTCATTACAGACATTAGGGTTTGTCTATTGATATGTAGTAAAACATTGCCATCTACAGTCCTGATGCACCTATTTTGAGGTTCATATCTATTCATGCATTTAAGGACTAATTTAGGGCATCGGACAGCCATGGGAAAGGCTACAGCTTTAACCAAGCCACTTTATACTATCTTCTACATCATAAAATTTTACACAAGATTTCTAGCCCTTTCTTTAAAACCTTCCAAGTCATATTGGACCAGAGAAGTGTCCCCAATTTCAGGAGGAGAACATATGAGACTAGGACCATGCTTGTAATCGAGACATGTAGATTTCATGGTTATAGGTTGGAGGATATAATGAAAATAAATTTTTTTTAACTCCTTAAATAATGTTGTAAACTCAATAGGATCCTTATTTCCAACCAAGTAAAGGAAACAACTTATATTAAGAGTAAAACTCACCTTTAAATTTATCTGAAATCACTACAAATTCGAGCAATCAAATATATTATACCACCTATGTTTTTCTAATTTGTATCACCTAATATGCTCATTTTCTAAATTTGAATTATTCTCTTTTAATACAGATATTAACTAGATCAAATAATTAAATTGGGACAATACATGCTAAACATGCTTGATAAGACATGCATTCTAACATATGCATTAATGGCAAGCATTTTTTATGCATGATTTTGATGAGTAATGATTATCTATAACCTCATAAAAATTCAAAAAAAAATTCTTTATAATGAGTTTTGGATATATTCTCATCTAAATCTCTTACTAATTTTAACTTAGAGAAAGTCTCGAGGCGAGATGAGAGTATAGTCATTGAACCATTGAACTTTTGAAAATGTGGTTCAACTTTGGGGTTCAATGATATGGGATGAACTACACAGACCGGTGAATAGTCATATGATCTTAACAAAAACTTCAAACTTTGAAACATTGAACCATTAAACTTTTAAACTCCACTTCGTAGGTTCAAATGCTAGGTTCAATTGGTAGGTTCAGTGATACATTAATTTATACAAGCGAACTGAGTGAACACGACTCTTTACAAAACATCAAATATTGAACTTTTGAACTGTTGAACTTTTGGACTCTAAAAAAGGGTTCAAGTTCAACTAAAAGGTTCAAAGTCATAATTGAAATACATAAAGGGACAAACAGTTGACTTTGTGAAATATTAGAACCATTGAACCTATTGGACCATTGAACTTATTGAACTCTTAAACTCTGAGAAAGGTTTAAGCTCAAAGGTTTAATTCTTTTTAAAATTCACACACAAAAGGTGATAAGCAGGTGAACTTCTTTTATGGAAGGATTCACAAAAAATTGAATAAGGGCAACTCAAAAAGGTAACATTGGCTCTAATTGGGGACTATATTTTATGACAAAATGCAGAGAACTCAGAAACTTTGGTTACACAAACTGAAACATAGAAATGGAAGAAAAGGAGAAAGATAAACCAAAAATGGGAAAGGAAAACACAAAACATGACAATAAAGGAAAGGCTATGTAAAAAATAGGGGATACTTGTTTCACAGTAGATACAACTTAAGATCATATCCATTATAGGATAGGGGTAAAATAGCTCCATTCAAATATTCTAATTTAAAATAATTAGGACCAAGTACCTGATGAATTTCGAAAGGTCCTTTCCAAAGTGAATCAAATTTTCCATGTGCTCCTTTAGGTTATCTCTTTCTATCCCATATCAATACTTCATCTCCTTCCATGAACTTTCTAGGTCTAGTTTTTTAATCAAAATTTTTTTTAACCCTAGTTTGATGAGTAGTAATCCGATCAACCAATTCATTCCTCTCTTCCTCAATCTTAGTTAAGTACATAACTCTTTTCTCTAAATAATCTTGAAAGTACTGATCTTTAATAACATTTTGTAACTTAGCTACAGATAATTCTAGAGGTAATGATAACTATGTTCATATCCCATAAACTAGCTCAAAACGTTCCATTCTTATTGCTCTTTTTGGGGTCACCCTGTCAGCCCAAAGTGATTTTTATAGTTTCTTATGCCAATCTCTGGGGTTATTACTCACCAATTTCTTCATGATGGATATCAAATTTTTATTACTAGACTCTACTTGTCCATTCCCTTGAGAGTAATAATTTGATGAGTGAGAAAGAGAGATACTATGTTCATATCAAAATGAAGTATGCTCCATTGAAGAAAAAATGGTAGCATTGTCTACCACAATATTCTGAGGAACACCAAAATGTACTAGTATATTTTCTTTAAGAAAATTACATACCACTTCTGAAGTGGTTCTCTTCATAAGGGCTGCTTCAACCCATTTCATAAAATAATTAGTTGTTATTAATATATGTGTATGATCAGCACTTGATAGAGGTGAAAGAGGCCCAATGAAGTCTAATCCCCATTGTTTGAAAGGTTCTTCAATAATGACAAGTCTTAGAGGTAATTTTTCAAGTTGTGATCTTCCTAAAAACAATTTTCATTTTTCATAGTTAGCTACCCATTTATATGCATCTTTGAACATACCTAGCCAATAATAACAATTCTAAGGATTTTGAATGCTATGACCGAAGAAGAGAAATGTCCACCACAGGATTCATTATGAAAAAATTCCAATAGTTTGTATTTTTGTTCCTTCTCTACACACCTCAAAAAGGTCCCATCTAGTCCCTTTTTATATAGGACATCACCCCAAAATATATATTTTGTTGATTTTAACTTCAGATTCCTTTTCTCCTTCAGGGATAAATGACTGGGATAGTCTCCATAAGTAAGATAGTGTGCCACATTTAGGAACCATAGATCTTGTAAGCTCACTAATAGGATAGTAGGAAGTTCTTATTTAATTTTGGCTATCAATTTGCACAAACCTTGACCTCTAACTAATTTGGTTGGCTTAATCTCTTGGTCGTATTCTTGAATTTTAGCAACCCATGTTTCTCTATTATTCATCCCAACCTCTTGCTGAGTCAAAATGCTTTTCATAGTCAAACTAAGAACAAGTACAATTGAATGAGAATGAAGTATATAATATCTAAATTGTTTAATAGCCTTTACTACAGCAAAAGCTTGTTTCTCAACCAAAGAATATTTAAGTTCATGTTTCTTGAGAGGAACACTCATAAAGGCTATTGGGGCTTCTATATTTAGTTCATTTTTTTGTAACAAGATACCAGACATGATATGTTTTGAAGCATAATAGTAAATAACAAAAAAAAATTGTAAATCAGGATTTACCAAAGTAGGTGTTTGTGCAATCATCTCTTTAATATCTTCAAATGTTTTTTTAGCAGCTTCATTCCATTTGAATGCTTATTTTTCACTCATCATCCCCACAATATGTTTTGTAATCTCAGCAAAATCAAGAATGAATCTTCTAATAAAATTAATCTGACCAAATAAAGACTTAAATCTAATCTTATTAGAAGGAAGGCTTAATTGTTGTATTGCTCTAACTCTTTTTGGGTCAATTTTGATTCCACTTTTTGAAACTAGGTGTCCTAATAAATTTCCTTTTGTAATATAGAAAACTAACTTCTTAGGGTTAAGAGATATCCCATGACTCTGACATCTTTGTAAAATGATCTTGAGATCCTTCAGATGATCCTCTCTTTTTCTAGAGAAAATAGTTAAATCATCAAGATAAATGATAATAATTCTATTTTTCAAATCTTTAAAGGATGAGTCCATCACCCATTGAAAAGTTGCACTAGCATTAATCAAACTAAAAGGCATACAATTATAAGCAAAATTTCTTTGAGGTATAGCCAAACTTATTTGATTATAACTTGAGAACCCATCTAACATGGACATCATTTCTGACCTAGCAATAGTTTACAAGATGTGATCCATAATAGCTAAGGGATAATTATCTTTTAAATTGGCTTGGTTCAAATTCTTGAAGTCAACATAGATTATTATTTCCCCATTCTTTCTATGTACTAGAATAATGTTTGCCACTCAAGTGGAGTAATGAATTGGATAAATAATCCTAGCCTTCAACATCTTGTCAATCTCTTTAAATATAGCTTCAGCAACTTTTGGGTTATAATTTCTCAGCTTCTACTTGAAAGGAGTTGCATTTGCTTTCAAAGGAATATGATGCTGAAACTGTCCACATCTAAAAATTTTAAGCTCATCATAGCACCAAGCAAAGACATCCTTATACTTAATCAATAGATTAATTAATTCATTTTTCTCCTCTAGTGAACAACACCTACCAATGGAGATCCATTTAGGGTCAGTCTCACTTCCAATATTGATTTTCTCATAATCCTCCATTTTGTTAGGATTCTAAGCAAGTTTGCCTTTAGTATATTCATCTTGTCTAGTGAAAAAATGTTTTAGAGAGACCAATCCTTCAGGGATTTTATTTCCTTTTAATTGAATTACATCATCTTTTGGATTGATCCCTGGATCAGGACTGAATTCTTTACATTCTATTTCAAAACCTTCAAAATAAGTCTCCAAGAACATATCAGCATTCTCCAAAAACTTTTTGATCTATTTATTACTCTCAAAAACTTACCAATTTTTAGCATTATCTGGGACATTAGGATGATAGACTAGTTCTATTCTATATGAATCCCTTTTGAAATCAAGGTGTGGGAGAAGAAGAGAAGCTAATACTGCTAGAGAATCTACCTGAGTGTTCTGGTCTCTGGGAATTAATCCAATAGAAAAGGCATCAAAACATTTTATCTAATCCCAAACTTTGTTTTTGTAATGTCTTAATCTATCATTTTTAACTGAGAAAATGCCTCTCACTTGTTTTACAATTAATTTAGCATCTCCTTTTGCCTTGAGTATCTTTATACCTTTTCCTTTAGCTTCATTTAACCTAAGTAATAAAGCTTCATATTCTATAGTATTATTAGTGTTTTTAAATTCTAGCTTTAAGGAGTAAGGAAAAGTTTCACCTTCAGGTGAGATCAACACAACTCCTACTCCTAAACCAATAGTAGCACAACTATCATCAAATTCCATTGTCCATAGATCATCTGAATGAAGATATTTTGAGATAGATTCTTTCTTAAAATCTTTAGAGGAGAGAAAATAATTACCAAATTCACATTCTTCAAATAGAATCTGAGACTTAGGATCATCAAAAGGATATAGTGTAAACTTGCATTTAGGTTCGGGTTCTAGCTTAACTTTCTACTTTCCCACTAGAATTGTAGCTTCTGACCAATCCAATTTAATCTGACCTCCCAAATCTTTGCAAAAAATCCTGCTCAACAATATCCCATAACTAGCAAGAATATTTTCTACTAAAATAGTCAACTTCACCTCTTTATCAGGATAGGCTACAATAACATCTACCAAATGTTTTTTTAAGGGATAATCCTAAGGCTTTGGCTATATAATAAGGCATTATATTATTAGAACCACCTGATTATATGATATAATTACTGAGTTTATGACCATTTATGAACAAAGAAACATAAAATGGGTTGGGTTTCATATCAACCATATAAGGAGTATCATCAGATGAATTAAGGGTCATTCTAGAAGTATGAGTAGGTGATTCAGGTGGAGAAGTAAGTAATTAGGCAATGGGAGACTCAATGTTAACATTTAATTGACTTTCAGGTTCAACTTGTGTAGGACCATTTTTGACATATTTAACCAATTTATCAAGTTCTTTGAGTGTCAATTTGAGGTATTCAGTAGGGGATATTTAAATTTTTGCATACTTACAAAATTCTAAAATATAAAAAGAAGTCTCACAATCATTTATAAGTAACAATTTACTTTCTTGTGTCTTAGCATCAAAAATTTTAGTAAAAGGTTCCTTACCTTTAATAGGTAGTTCTTGAGCATTAGAAAACTTCAGATTCTTTTGACTTCTAGTAAGTACAGCACATCAAGGATCTTCAAGAGTAACCAATATTTCACCTCCTCTTTCTGAATCTGAATCATATTCTAGGAAGTGTATTTCAGAGCACTAGGTTTTTCAAAGCTCCTTTATTCTTCAATAATCTCCCCTAAGACATCTTGAGTAGTAGTCATTTGAGTATATATAAGCATCTTTGGACAAGAATCTCTATCATGATCAATAGTCAAATGAAAAACACACATGTTATTTCTTCTAGGAGGGGCTTCAATAGTCAATCTTGGTTGTGTTGATGCAAGTGGTAATGTCTTACCAGCATTTGTTTGTTGATTTCTCCTGCCAATATCTTGATATGGTTATTGGAATGAAGTACTAGTCTTTGGTAATTATCTTTTAAGGGCAATCATATCATTGACTAGCCTTTGAACTATAGGATCTTTAGAGGATGAGGGATGAGCATTAGGTACTTGAACTTTTTTCTTCCATTTTTTGGCCATAATAAGATCATCCTATAACTCAACTGCCAATGATTGTGCATTTGTTAAATCAACAATTGCACTTCATCTGAGATGAAAAATTATTTTAGGAGGCATAGAATTAATAAAGAAGTATTTCTGATTCTCAGCAGTTGGCCTTTAAGTAGTAGGAATCTTATGCACAATTCTATTGAATTTGGCTATAAATTCCCTCATGGGTTAATGTATCTCTTTCTCGAGCTAAGTCAATTGAGCAAGAAGCGAATGTTCATCTTCTGCACTTTTAAACCTATTTTCAAACATAGTTTTCATATAATTTCAATTTGTGATTGAGGAATCAATTAGATGATAAAACTATTGTGTTGTAATATAAGTTATAGTTTGCACAAAAAACCTTATGGCTACATCTTGATGTTGCATGCCTAACACACCACATGCCACTACAAAGGCACTCATATGTTCTTCAAGTGATTGTCTTCCATCTCCATTAAATTTAGGTAAATTTTACCTTGCATTTTTAGGCAAAGTATTTAGGTTGGCCCCTAAATTTAGAGGTCCTATGGTTGTGCCCCAAGGTTGGGCCATTGGAAGAAAACTTATGGCAGAAGGAAAGATAGTATCAAAAAGAGTTAAGCCTTGATAGATAGAGGATGTATAGGGTTTAGGAGGGCTAGGAGTTCTACTTCTATATTTTCTAATGTGGGTAGGAATATAAGGAAAATTTAAGTTTTACAATGCTTGAAAAGTAGAATCCTCAATTTCTTCTTTTTTTAAAGACCTTGTGTATCTTCTAAAATCTAGCTTATGATATTATAATTATTAACTTCACACTTCAGGGGGATTAATTCCTTGTTGCATCTTTTTCTTGTCTCCTTCTTTGCCTGAGTAACAACAATCTTATATTATCAACCAATTCTTCTTCTTTTTCTAATATTCTACTTTCGATTCTATAATCATCAATATTTTGATGAGAATGCCAAGCAAGAGTATTTAACTAACTAATTATATCTTCCAATTCATCTTGAAAACCAAGATTAGGTTATAAAATAGGAATTATATTTCATGTGGAAGCACCATTGTTGTCTCATATTAAGGTGACTAATCTTTTATTAAACATTTCAATTTAGATTCCCCAGTGGAGTTGCCAAAAATTGTTGGCTAAAAAATTTGTCCTTATCTAAAAAATGTTTTATTTTGACTCCATACCCTTCTTCTTCCAAGAACAAATAAGTTAAACAATAAATGGGTGAACTATTAATACTAGTTCCCCTCTGAATTAAGGTACAACTCCCTTTAAGATTTTCAATAAATTCAAATATTTAGATACACTTTTAACCAAAAAGTGTTTTATAGGTAGATTAACATCCACACATCATCATGTTATGAATGTGAGATTTTATAAAAGCAATGGATAATAGAATACATAGATTCTATTTTTATTTATGATTAAATAGATAAACATATATATAGATGAGTTATTAAAAGGATAAAACACATATAATGAATTGTCTAATGGAAGAGTAATTACATTATAAAAGAAGATTTCACATAGAAAACCTAATTTAAAATAATCAAATGCACAAATCTAAGTATTCAGCAATTAATTATCCTTTTTATTTATAGATGAAAAATGTTTCAGTGAACATCACATATATTGTCAATAATAGTGGTCCAATTTTGAAATTTTCTCTTTCCTTTTTTTATCCCCTCTCTTTTACAATTAAATATATATATATATATATATATATATATATATATATATATATATAAAATTGCCTAAACTAATCCACCTGTCAAACTAAACCAGAGTTAAAGTAACTCTGACCTATATGGGATTAGTTTTTTAACAAATTCACTTAAAGATCAAGTTTTGAATAGAAAAGTAACTAAATAATTGAATAGAAAAAACTATTTAAGTAAAATCATTATTGAAGTGATGGATTAGGATCTCTAGATTTGCTCTATTCAATTGGGTAGACACATTGATCTTTCCACTCCTGAAATTCCATAACAAACTCCTAAATTTTCATAAGATTGGGAATGATGATGTGTTTTATCCTTGATTTTGAGATGTTTTCTTCCCTTTGAATTTTCCCCATCTTTTCTATGTATTCTGGGAGAGTATCGATGCAGTGACAAAGAAGTGAATCTACCTTTAAAATATGATAAAAATCTTCAGTTGATAACTTATCACTTTCTTTAATGATGTTGATCTTTTCTCTAAAGGATTGAATCATAATATTGATATCTTTTTCTAGTTTTCCATCATCTTTTATGTATTTTATATCAATACATTGTAGATCATGTTGTAATGACTAAATGAATACAATTATTTCCTTGATCATTTTTGTGATTTCCATTCATCTTTGTGAGGGTATTAAATTTCTCCATTCAACATTTTTCTTACTTACATATAATACATCTTCATCTAGACTTGCCAAGTTCTTCTCTGATAGAAACTTTGTTATTCCATACTTTTGTACTTCATCAATCTAGTTCATCATGCTCATCCATTTTCCTTCATATTTTATCTACAAAGAATTTTGAGTCTTCAAATATTCAATAGTAATTTTGGTTAGATCATATACATTCTTCAATTTATGGATGAGTTCCATACCTTTTTAAATGATGCTATCCAACCAATTATCAAATACCCTAGTAACCATTTTGCCTCTATGTATCTAGTCTAGTATCCTTTGATTCATAGGTGATTTTGGATCAAAAGGTAGCTGCATTTGGGTGATTAGTTGTGGATCTAGACTATTAATGGTTTTAATGTACTCTGCCATTGACCACATAGTCTATTTTAATTCTCTATTATCTTTTTCATCCTTCTAGGTTATGCTGACTATCCTTTTGGTGGATGCTTCAAGGTGATGCACATCTATGGCATGTGATGTAGTCCCAAGATCCACCTTTTCAATTATAAAATCCTAAACTATAAGATCTTGAACTTCTTTATTGGTTCTTGGCCTAGCTATTTCTTCATTCTAATTCCCTATATTAAGGTTGATGTCTACCCTAGATGTTTTTAAGTTTTTGGATTTAGGAGTTTTCCCTAAATATTTACTCACCATATCCTCCAAGGGCAAAGAAAATGGTAATACTTTCCTTTTGTTATTGATTGAGCTTTCCAACCACTTGGGTGTAGAGGCTGAGGCTTCTTTATCAAGATTTGGTTGATCAAAAGGTACATTTGAAATAATCATTAGTTTGGCAGAATCAGAAGGAATCACTATCTATTGATCTACACTAACCTCTTCTACCATCGGTGAACTAGATTCTTTATCACCTTTGGCTTCTCTTGAATCTTCTTTAGAATTCAAATCCATAATTACCTTTTTAGAAATATGACATTTTCTCTTTTTTAGACCCTTGATCTGTTGGCATGAGGAAGTAGAGTAGTTACAAGGGCCTTTTTAGATTCTTTTATGACAGGATCCCTTCCAATTTTTGCTTTGGAAGTACTTGCATCACAAATAGCAATAAATTGATTAGAGGTGCTTATTAGGAATGGGGATTCAATTATTGATGTACATTATTGGGAAGATATGTTTTGAGCTCCCCCTAGTTTTTGCTCTCTCAACCATTTCTTAGTTCTCCTTATTACTGGGAGGGTCTTAACCTCAATTCTATCTTCTTCCTTTTTCTCCCAGTTAATTTCTGGAATAGGTGATTGTTCTATCTTTTCAAATTGTGGATCAGTCACCTATTCATCATTGTTAGAAATTCTAGAGATGTCTATATTCAAATTAAGGGTAATAATTTTCCCTAAGGATAACCTATACCATAGTCTTCTTCTGACTTCAAATTCATCCAAATAATCCTCCTAATAATCCTCTAAATGAGGGATATGTGAAAATACTATCCTGAGATACAAGTTATCTCTGGCAAAACTTTTGCTGTCAAATTATGATTTGGTTGTGAAGTATTGAAAATTGAATTTCTTAAGATCCAATTCTAAATTCAAAGTATTAGAAGTTGACTTGCATGAATAACATCCAAGTTCAATAGGAAAAGATATACCAAATTTCATTTTTGTTGAGAATTTTTTATCTACATGTGCTAATTGTCTAGAGACTTCTATTAACACAAATTAGTCAAAAATATACCTCAATTACCTTAAAGGTTCACTGTCAAAACCCCCAACTCTAATATAAGTGAACTTGGAAAATTGAGTGAAGAAACTACCATAAATGTTGGTTAATTTTATAACATCATCAGACAACCATTTGTTGATGTTGTTTGACAATTCAAAAGTCATCCTCCTAATAAAAACATCATTGACTCTCCTATAATGCTCATAGTAATTATGCATTTGCAACTATGAGTAATATTCATAGATTTTACTGTCTTCAGCCAAGGGTGCATATGGTAATCCTACCCATTGTCTTGTTGATGCCAAGCAATAGAAGAGGAATGAAGACATAAAACTCTTTATTTCCCAAATAGTTACTTAAACCTTGATACAAACTTTCAACTACAATTTCTGCCCAATCCAAATATTATTCTCCTTAGAGGATCACCTATATAAAGAAGTACAACTATTCTTCCTAATAATATGCATGAGCATTGCCTTTTAGTCTGTGTAGTAATACTATAATATCTTATACTTTTGGAATCATATGATTTCTTGTTAATGGTTTGGGCAGTCTTGAACCCCCTTTTTGGAATTTCAAAAGCCAATTTCTAGCAATCACACTCTTATAAATTTCTTTCTTTAATGAAAAATAACCATATGAAGAAGTAATACTGATGTCAGAGTATGGTTCCTTGGGAGGAATTCTCATTATAGACATTAGGGTTTATCTATTGATATGGAGTAAAACATTGCCATTTGTAGTCCTGATGCACCTATTTTGAGGTTCATATCTATTCATGCATTCAAGGACTAATTCAAGGCATTGGATAGCCATGGGAAAGGCTATAGCTTCAACCAAGCCACTTTCTACTATCTTCTGCATCATAAGATTTGACACAGGATTTCTAGCCCTTTCTTTAAAATCTTCCAAGTCATATTAGACCAGAGAAGTGTCCCTAATTTTAGGAGAACACATGAGACCAAGACCATGCTCGTAATTGAGACATGCAGATTTCATTGTTACATGTTAGAGGATATAATGAAAATAAAATGTTTTGAACTCCTTAAATAATATTTTAAACTTAAAAGGATCCTTATTTCCAACCAAGTAAAGGAAATATCTTATAGTAATATTAAAATTCACCTTTAAATTTATCTAAAATCACTGTGAATTTGAGTAATCAAATATATTATACCACATGTGTTGTTATCCTTTGTATTGCCCAGTATGCTCATTTGTTAAATTTGAATTGTTCTCTTTTGATACAAATATTAACCAGATCAAATAATTAAATCAAGATGATACGTGCTAAACATGCTTGATAAGACACGCATTCTGACATATGCATTAATGGCAAGCATTTTTTTATGCATAATTTTGATGAGTAATAATTATCTGTAACCTCATGAAAATTCAAAATTTTCCACTTTATAAGAGTTTCAGATATATTCTCATCTAAATCTCTTTCTAATTTTAACTTAGAGAAAGTCTTGGGGTGAGATGAGAGTATAGTCATCAAACCATTGAAATTTTTAAAATGTGGTTCAACTTCAGGGTTCAATGATATGGGATGAACTACATAGACTGATTAATAGTCATATGATCTTTCCAAAAACTTCAAACTTTGAAACATTGAATCGTTGAACTTTTAAACTCTACTACTTAGGTTCAAATGCTAGGTTCAATTGGTAGGTTCAACGATACATTAATTTATACAAGGGAACTGAGTGAACACAACTCTTTACAAAACATTGAATATTGAAATTTTGAACTATTAAACTTTTGAACTCTAAAAAAGGGTTAAAGTTCAACTGAAAGGTTCAAAGTCATAATTGAAATACACAAAGGGACAAATGGTTTGCTTTGAGAAATATTTGAGCCATTGAACCTATTGAATTGTTGAACTTATTGAACTCTTAAACTCTGAGAAAGGTTCAAGTTCAAAGGTTCAATTCTTTTTAAAATTCACACATAAAAGGTGATAAGTGGGTGAACTTATTTTATGGCAAAATTAACAAAAAATTGAATAAGGGCAACTCAAAAAGGTAAAACAAGACAAACCAAGTTAAATGCCTAGTTTAATTATCCATGTGCAATTAATGAATAAATGAAAAAGAAAATTCAAAAATATGAAATATTCTAGCTTTTCATGATTAGCTTTATGTGTTGTCAAGCCTTTTTGAAACATCCTAAATTATCTCAATTTGGAGACCCATGCCTATTCATTGCAAAACATGATTAATTGATAACTATTAAACTCTATTGGGGTTATATTTGAATCACCTAGGTTAGGTTTGAACCCATTCCATGTTTAAACTCCACCTTGACTCACTTTGGGTTGGGGTTAGATCCATTTTCTATAAGTACAATCCATTACCTATTGAAAAATAGGGCTTGTAGATTATAGAGTTATAATACAAGTTCTGTTGCATGATATTTATCAATAATGTTATAATGCCAAAATATTGATCCAAGCCTCACCAAGCCAACACAAGCCAATGGTGCCAAGGAGATAAGGAGATACACACCTACATTTCCAAAGGATCTTTAAATAACAAACTAAGTAAGCCACCCAGAAATGCATATGGAGTTCTCAAGGAAGGTAAGATATTGTATGTATGTATTTTGCATTTTAGTTGTGCTTTTCATGTGGTTTTGTTCATCAAGCTCACCCATAATATCTAGGCTTGTAATTTTTAGTGTTAGTGTGTTCATTTTGAGTTCTATTGCTTAAAATAAAATTGGATCTAACCTTCCTTATTAGATTCCTATGATCACAAATGGCATGCCTGGTGGGACCTAAAACATCTAACATACCAAATAGACCAAAGTGTAGTTCTTAGTTTTTTAAATGAATGCTTGATCTTATTAAAAATTTGAGTTTTTACTTTGATTTTCCATATTCTATTTTTAGTAACACTCAATTTTACATAGAGAATCGATGCCAATCCACCAAAAATTTATGTTGATCTTTATATACATAATAGGGCATGGCAAAAATGTGTTTTTAATCTTCTCTTAAGATTTCTAGATTTGGTTTTGTTTCTAAGGGCCTAGATATTGTTTTAATGGCCATTTTATTATAGGATCTGATATTATTTTTTGGGATTTATGCTCATCTTGATAACCATCCTTTTATGAAAAAATGTATTATGTTTTCTTTTATTTCTATAGGTAGGAAGGAATTGATGTTGATTCCTATTGAATCATCACTAATTTATATAGATCAATGTCAATCCCTTAATGAATCAATGTCAATCTCTATGTAAAAAAAACCTAAAGAAACTTGAGACCTTGCATTTTAAACCTTATTTTCTAACTTGAAAATGTTCTTCAGAGTAGAAGGAAACCCTCTAAAAATTGTAGGTCATGCATGGAAAAGGGCCAAATTTAACATGATGAAGTCTTGAAAATTTACATTGGGTATTTAAAATGAATTTATATGGTTTGTACTTATCTTGTTTTGTGAAATATTTACAAGTTTACAATTAAGTTCAAGGATCCAAAAACTTCATAAACATCTTAATTTGATGCATAAAATAAAATTTCACTTAAATTACAAGCTCCTTGAAGTGTTTTGTTTTATATTAGATCATTTTATACTTATGTGTTTTTTATAAATGAGGGATGTATATATGCTCTACCCCCTTACCCTTTAGGGAACTCAGGTGACCAAAATCACTTCTTCCTTATAAATTATGCCTTTGTCCAAGGCATGAAAATAATATTGTTAAGGCTCTCCCTAAAATATATATGGTTGGGGTGATCTAAACACAACCTCTAAAGTATTTTCACTTAGTCATTAATTTTATGCAACTTGGCTTGTGAGTGGGAATTCATAACCTCCTCACGAATTCTTTAGGGAAGCTTTGACCTGGGGTTTCTTGTCCTTGAATTATTTCAAACCCATTCCATGGTGGGGTATATAAATTAGGAAATGTATACTATGATTACCAATGGGTTGAACATCTAACCTATATAATCATAACAAAACTCGAGTCAGGTCTAGTTGAGTAAGGGATTCTGCTAAGAAGTAAACAGATGGAGTCACTATGGAAAAGAATAAACCCTTGTATAGTAAGTTAATCAGTATAAACTCAATTAACTTAAGGCACCTATAGTGTTAATAATATTTGGGGCCATTTAGATGGTAAAAAATATAAATTTTAGAATAATCCCACTTGCTACAGACATGGTTGATGCAAGATGAATAGCCTGAAGTTCCAATGTCACCGTATAATCTCTTAGGAGAAGGGGGTGTAAAAACCCTACTATTTCATGAACTTTTATTTTTGGATTAACACTTAAAATCCTCCCAAGAGCACGTATATAGATTAAATTTAGCGATATGATGCAACCTTTTTATTTTTAGGGCTTTGGATGATATACTTAGTTGTATTTTATCATTATTCCTTTACTTTCTTAGTCTTTGAGTCTAAAACCATTTGTTTGTTTGTTTCATGCAAAAATAAGTTTTGTGTCCACATCACTCTATTATTTAAGGATGTGTTATTTCCATCCATTTGATTACATGCTTTTGCCTTGAAAATTTTGTCAAAAACATTATGTGTGTCATTTTAATAAAATGGGTAATGTTATACTACCCAAATAATTTCAAGTTTTATGCCTTGAAGTCTTGAAATAAACCATCAATTGTAGATTTTATATCATGATAACATCATTACATTTCTCAAATCATTTCATATACTTGATTACCTTTTGTCTAAATTTAAAAATTTAAAACAAATCCATGTGTGTCTTTTGGGACTTTGTTTAGTACCATTATGTCATTCACCTTTGTCTAGCTTATTGATCAAAGAAGACTAGTTTTTTTAAGTTGAGTTTTAATTAACCTTGTTAAGTTTGAATCTAAACATTGATCAATTTATACTTATGTCTTATGTAATTTGGTCATAAACACTGATCTTTCTCTTTTTGGTTACATAACTTAGGTTAATCCATTACCCACTTTGAAAACTATTGTTTGTGCCTTAATTTGAGAGAAAATAGTCTATCTCTAAGTGCTTTTTGTTTCATGCCTTATATCGAACTAATCAAATTCATGTCTAATGTCAAATACCTAGTTTATGCTAAAGTGTTTCAAAAAAATTAGATTAAATGTCTCACCTTCTTTTTAAGTCTATCTTTTGTGCATGTTTTGCCAAAATTCCTAGCACATGCCTTTGTTTTAGCTTATCTTTTGATGCCACGTTTGGACAAAAGACCTAGCAATAATTATTTTCCTAGATTATCCTTGTTTGAAACACTTTGGACTTAGATTTTGGCATTATGATTTTAGTTCATCTACTTAACCTTTTTATGTTTAAAACATTTAATGTTATACATTTGATGTTATGTTGTTTTATACCAAGTTTTGTACAATTTTTTTTGGAGATATAACTCCATCCCTTTTACTAAGTTAGATCAAGTTTGAACTATTTATCTTTTTTAGACATTATTTTTTATATTTTTTATAACTCTAATTCACCATTAATTCAAACATGTATCACTATACTTGTAATGGTGTCATGTACAATCCAAGGTATAATAATGTAGCCAAACAAGAAGACTTTATTAAATATCCCTATGGAGATGGTGTTATTTGTGACATGGATCCTTGTCCAATTTACAACACTCAAATGGGGGAACAAATCCAAGATCCTTTAGCCCACTATTTGGTCAACATGCCTCTATACTCAAAGCAATACTAAGAGAAAATAGCATAATACTTATCTAGAATACCTTTAATTATAGAACAAGTCCAATAGTAACTATACTTCATTATAATGGCATTAGACTATGACCCTTATTTGTTTGATCATAACTTGCTTGTGAATAAGGATGAAGTCTTAATTAGACATGCAAAGGTAGGGGCTAAGATTCTAGAAGACTTCCCTAATGAAAATTTGCCAAGTTTAGTAAGAAGGCCTTACAACATGCCTTATAATCAAAACATTAAATAGGTCTATTCTATAAATACTCAAGCTATAGTTTCAATGACTTACAAGGACCCTCATATTTTTTTCATAGGAAAAGGCCTCATGGAGGACCACTTCATATATATGTAGATAGCATACCAAACCTATCTAAACTTAGCATGCAACTTCAAAAATATGGCCATGTCAAATTCTCCTCTTATTGAGTTAATTCCTTCAACAGGAGTATTAATTGAGTTGACAAGCCAATAAAATTAGGGTATAGACCCATTTACGTGAATAACTTTACTTGGAGACATGTGGAATTCCATAACTATCAAATAAGTGTCTTCTTATTCTACATAGAATAGTGAGCCAAACATAATGGACAATACACAAGTGTTGTCTGATCTAAACCAAAGTGGTGTAAATGCATAAATAGTTGATCCACAATAAAACATGCCCTTGGTTAAAACCACAAGTGGTTCACAAATGTAGTGGGTAGGAACTTTAAGCTCCCAACCACAAATAGATGCCTTTAATCCTTAACCACGTACTTATTTGAGCATACAATTGTAAGGGTTAAGTAGTCAGGCAATAACTAGTGTCATGCCTCAAAAAAACATAACAAATATTACTCCACCAAAATAGGTGATGAATAATATTACACAACCATAAGCACAATCTAACATACCCACATAATAGAGGCAAAACATTTTACCACCTCAATAGGGAGCAAATAATCTTCCACCATGTCAGGTAGTGATGAACATACCTCTTTAGTCACAAACCAAGATACTATTACAATCATAAATGATATATAATAAAAAATGTACAACTATTGGTCATCAATAAATTTTGAACCTTCAATATTCATCTACTTCCCAATAAGGATTTTTATAACCAAGAGATTCTAATGTTCCACAAGTACCAATTAGACAATAATTGCCTTTTGTTTCTAACATTCCATAAACTCAATGGTAGGACCTTGGTTCAAAAGTTCTCCTTAATCATCAAGGTTTAAATACTTAGTATTAAGTCCCTAATCAACTTTAATAGGCACAATATTTCACTCATAGCCACATCCCTCCATCTTAGCCATAATTTCCCCAAAACTAGGACCATATACCAAATCCTAACCAGAATATTATACTACAACATGTGCAATTCCAACAATCACATATGAATCCATGCATGCATATTCTTGGTCACTTCCTTAGATAAACAAACATTCCATAAAAAAGCATTCCTCCATTATAACCTGGTTAAAGTAACCCACTTTTGACCATATATCCTCCACTTTAGACCAATGTTCCCTCTAGTTTCCTAGCCCAAGAACTATAAAAAATGAATGATGCAATTACCACCATCCAATTTGGGAAATAGACTAAAAATTTCAAGTTGGATGATGTATATTATTACCCCTTCAACATGGATTATCTATAGATACCATTTCCTATAGTGTGCAAACCATCAAATTTTGATAAATATAAGGGTAAAGGAGAGCCAAAGGCCCACTTGACCAATTTATTTGTTACTTGTCAACTGGTGGCCTATAATAACATATACCTCCTACTATTATTACCAATAAATCTAGCAGGACAAGCATTGGAGTGGTTTCTAAAATTTCCCAAGAATTTAGTATCTAAATTTGATGATCTTTTAGATGAATTTATGCAACATTTATCCTACAATCTCAAGCATGATATTTCATTGGTAGATTTTACACAAGACAAACAAAAGACTAGTAAAAGCTTTGAAAGTTATTTGTAGTAATGGAGAGCACTTGCAAGCTGATCACCCATACTTTACTAGATAAGTAATTAGCCATTGTGTTTACCAAGGATTTACATAGTGAGATATCTTAACATCTAGAACTACAGTGTGTACACACTTTCAAATAAATCATTGATAAAAGTTTGTTGATCAAAAGAGCCCTTATTAACAAAGGGATCATCAATCTTACCTCATCAAATTATAACCAAACTACAAACCAAGTAAATTTCCAAAACTAAAACCATAACCAAGTCCAATCATAAGCATTAAAACTAGCATAAGCTAACAATTATGAAAATTCTATGCCATTCAATCACAATAAGAATGTTATTGGAAATGGAGTAACTAAGTCACAACTTGTCCAAATAGTGCCAACACTATCTACTCAGCTTACACCACATATGCAGATTACTCCTAACCAACAACCTCTTCAGTAAACATAGAAATTGCAATAGCTTAGGCTAACACAACAAATTTATAAACCTTTGCCTTTGCAAACCCCTCCTCCAAGGAGAACTATGGCTACTCATTGCATCCCTAGTGACTTTGGAGAACCCATTAAATCCATGTTTCACAAACTCAATACTGTTAATCTAATAAGATGGCCTATTCTAAGATACTATCCTGAGAGTATTCCTTATCTATATTGGTATCAACAAAATGAATTATGTGAGTATCATCAGGTTAATGGACATAGTTTACATCATTGTGTGTGAATTAAACATTTGATTGAGAATATGTTGGAAAATGGAGAGATAACATTAGATAATGGAGCTTCCACATCCAATCAGAACCTCAATATTTATCAAAATCCATTTCCACAACATAACCAACAATATAAAAAACAAAAGCCAACACCATATCAATAATATTATCAATAGTTGAGATAGAACCAAAAAAACTAGTAACAAAACCAATGTCAACTAAATGGATAGAACCAAGGCCAGAATGATACTAATAACCAAAAGACCTACCACATAGTTTCACATGACTACAACAAGGTTTTAGGCCATATTGTGGGGGGTCACATTTCTACCATATCCATAAATCTAAAACCAAATACCAGTTAAATAAGACCATTGATAATTAATTCCAAGCAACCAACCCATATTGGTGATCCTTCCTTGACTTGGTATTACATACAATCATACCATCAAGTAGGGATTCCTACTTTTGGGCCCTATATCAATAACTCATCATTAACCCATGACAATACATAAGTGCACTAGTAATTGAGACTTATCTTATCTGGTCCCCCACCACCAACATTTTCTAACAACAATAGTCTTGTATCTAATCCTGATTATGCAATCATAACTTGGTGGTTGAAGATTACCATACTAGGCCCACAACCATCTGCCACTTCACCCATTTAACCAACCATTCTAGATAGGAACAAGCCATTTACCATTGTGCAAGAAAATATGTTTGATATTATGGAATGATTGTAGAAGATGCCTACACAAATCTAAATTTTATATTTGTTGCATACATATAAAATCCATAAAAATATCTTGATAGAATTCCTTGGCCAATATCAACTTCCTAATGACATATCTCTAGATAAATTCAATGTTTGGTTGGATATTTAGCCCCAATCCAATAATTAACCTTTGACCAAAGTTATATGTCATCCCTTATCCCTCTACTAACAATCCACTATACATCAAAGTTCTCATAATGTGTCAAAAAGTGAAATGTGTCCTTATAGACAATGGGTTGGATCTAAATATTATGTATCTAAAGCTCATCAAGTACACTAAAACTAATCTTTAGCTATAAATAATCACCATCAAGGCTTATGACAATGAATAATGGGAATCATAAAGTACCATCATCTTTCCAGTTATCATTGGGCCCTTGACCCATGATACACTGTGCCATGTGATAGACCTTGATTTGTCATATAATATGATTTTGGTAGAAAATAGATACATAATATTCATGTAGTACCTTCAACATTGCACCAATATATCAATTTTTTCCATTCTATTATGAAGGTCACCATTAATGGAGATTTGCATCCATATAAACATTGCAATCATTTGGAGGCTAAATACCAAAGCTGTAACTACTAGTCTGGCTTGAATCTAGTTCTTAAGAAGGACAAGGAAGAATAAATACTTGTTGATTTACCAAATGCTAATTACCTTGACCTAGATACCCTTGATTCACTTTCCCATCATGCACCTCCTAAAATGTCTAATCATTATACTATCTTGGGTAATGGCCCTAGAGAATATTTGACCCATGATATATTTCATATTGATAAGCTTCATAGAACCCCAAGTTTTATGAAAGACATAAATCAAAACCACCTAACATGGTATGGAAAAGAAAGGTCAAAGGCAAACTGCATAGTCCAATGTCTATCATTTTCATATTGACCACTGGTTAAGAATAGAACCCACTTGTAGCTAATGAATCTTGGTTGTATAATGATAAATTGACTGACTATTACCTAAATTCTAAGTATCCCATTTCAAAAAAAATCATGAAGAAGCATGCTTACAAAGGAGGAGGCCTTGGGTTAAATAAATAGGGTCTATTTGAGCCAATTTCTACCATTCGATACAAAAGAACATATGGTCTTATAAGTAAACCACCTGGGTGTAACCCCATGTACCTTAGTCATGTTCTAATGCCAATGACTAGTAATGACAATGTTAACATCAAAATAGAGTTTGATCATAACCCTTTCAATGACCTAATTAATACCAATTTTTTTGACACTAATTCCAATTATACCCTTAGACTAGTCACAATAATCCACTTCCTTTATATTATTCTCAAATTTTGGACTAGGACTAACAAGAATCAATAGTGTTAGTCGATGAGTTTCAAAATGATGAGGCCTTATATGATTTTTTAGGCCTTATGGACAATGTTCTGTTGGGATACCACAAACAAGGATTCTTAATCAAGTTATATCCAAAAGCATATTTTAGAGAATGGGTGAATACAATTAGCCATAAACAATTAAATAAAACATTGAGGTCCCAAAGTGAAAACTTCTATGAGGCACTTTTAGACTAGGGAAAAAGTAAAGAAAAAAGTGAGTCTAGAGGTGATAACGTGTTTTAGGTGTAATTAGATGAGGGTGTTCAACCTTCCTTAAACATATATCAAGAGACCACTAACGATGAACTTACCATGGTTTTGAGTTTAGTTTTAAATAACAATAGGTTTTTGACCGAATCATCCAAGAGTTTCTATAGTTTTTTTCATATGAACATCCCTACCCTTAGGAGATTCTGATTCATTGTGCCTAAATTAACTTGAAGATATAGTCATTATAGAGGACTCTGATGTTGTAGGCTAGTTCAAATCTTTGTCGACCATTTTAGAATATGGTTTAACTCTTATTGTGGAGGATACTACATAAGTTACAAGACTCCAAATGACCCAAAATGGATAAAATTAGGTGTATCCCTCACTAAGGATGAACATGAAGTCTTTATCAGCTTGTTGAGGGATTTTATTGATATATTTTCTTGGGCCTACTTTGACATGCTAGGTTTGGACCCCACCTTGGTTGTGCACCACCTTATTGTACATCCTAATGCCAAGGTAGTGAAACAAAAATTATGCAAGATGCATCCTCACCTTATTGTACTATTAAAGAAAGAGTTGAAAAAACTCTTGGAAGCAAGATGTATTCAATCAATCAACTACTTAAATTAGATCTCAAATGTTGTACCAATCAGAAAAAAGATAGAAGGAATCAAGATTTTCACTAATTTAAGAGATATAAATAAGGCCTTCCCAAATGATGGCATTCCTCTACCAAATATTGACATGATAGTCGACTCCATAATCGGTTATTAAATGATTTCATTGATGGATGGGATTTTAGGGTATAACCAGATTTGGATTACACCAAAAGACCAAAATAAAATAGCATTCATCATACCATGGGGAATGTTCTATTATCAAGTCTTTCCATTTGGTCTCAAAAATTTTGGGGCTACATACCAAAGGGCCATGACCCTCATATTTCATGATATGATTCATGACATTATTGAAGACTATGTCCATGACATACTGGGAATATCAAAGACTAGAGCCAATAATCCAATAGCCCTATGATAGATATTTGAAAGATTGCATGAATATAAGGTCCATCTCAATCCTAAGAAGTGTGTTTTTAGATTTACTTTAGGAAAATTTCTTGGATTCATTGTCTTTCTAAGGCATTAAAGTTGTGTTTACCCTTTTTCTACATAACCAATTTGTCTTTCCTCTTTAGTTGGTTTTCATTCTTCCTTGTTTATTTTCTATGTTTAGGCCTTTACTATTTTGGTCTTTCCTTGTTCTACTTTCCCTTCATTATTTTTCTCCTTGGCTTTGTTTTTCCTTATCCCCCTTTTTTTCTTAGCCCCAAGGTGCCCATCATAAAAGTTCCAAAGGGACACTTCCCTTTGAAGTGCCCTTTAGAATTTTCTGAAGGTAATTCACTTGCCTTGTTTTCCCCCAAGTGTCCCTCCAAAACATTTTTTAAGGGCACTTCTTTTGTCCAAGTGACCCTTTGGAATTTTTTTGAAGGGAACATCTTTTGTCCAAGCGACCCTTCAAATTTTTTCTGAATGGCACTTCTTTTTTCCAAGTGACCCTTCGAAAAAAAATTAAAGGGCACTTTTTACCCAAGTGTCCCTTCAAAACTTTTTCGAAGGGCACTTTGGCCTTAGCTCTTTCTCGAATGCCCCTTCAAATTTTTTCTTAAGGTACATTTTTTTTCCAAGTGCCCTTAAAAAGTTTTCTTGAAGGGTCACTTTTGGCCTAGGTGTCCTTCAAAACTTTTCTGAAGGACACTTTCTTCCAAGCTACCCTTTGGATTTATTTTGAAGGACCTTTTTCCCAAAGGTTGACCTTCAAAAAATTCTAAAGGGTAATTTTCATTGGAAATACCCTTCAAAAAAAATTTAAGGCACTTTTGTTTCCCCCCAGGTGTCCTTCAAAACTTTTATGAAGGACACTTTCCTCCAAGTGTCCTTCAGGAAAAGTTCTCAAAGAGACCTTTGGCTTAGCCAACTAGCTATTGTAAATTTCCCAAAGGAATTACTTTAGGAAATTTATCAAAACATTCCCTAAGAAATAAACCCAACTAATTTTCCCATGATGTACTATAGGACATCAAATTAAAATAAAGAAACTAATCGTTGGGTCAATGCATGATGTCACAGGACATCAAATTTAAGGTGGGAAACTACTCATTGGGTTGATGCATGATGTGCAACAAGATGTCAAATTTAATGTGGAAAACTAGCCATTGGGGTTAATACAAATTAGGTTTCCCAACATGCTTGACTTTTGAATTTTATAAGTAGAAGAATTTGGAAAAAATTGAAAGGATCTTGGCAGTGCAAACTAGGTTTCCCAAGGTGATTTGCTTATAAGGTTTTATAAGTAGGCAAGAAAACCTGAATGTGTCTATAGATGCAAATCAGGTTTA
Organism: Torreya grandis; assembly: GCA_037957365.1. Classification (NCBI taxonomy): domain Eukaryota; kingdom Viridiplantae; phylum Streptophyta; class Pinopsida; order Cupressales; family Taxaceae; genus Torreya; species Torreya grandis. Next base: position 1,021,285 of record JARHVA010003283.1, read on the forward strand.
AGCAAGTTCTTGACTTATAATTTTTATAAGTGAAGTCATTAAAAAAACTTGAAAGGGTTTAGATAGAATAAAATCAGATTTTTGGAACTACTTAGCTTATGAGCTTGATCAAATGGTTGATCAACAATGTAAAACCATGATCCAAGTCATTCCTTGAGGACCAATTAAAAGGAAAGGACAAATCCAAACTAAATGAAAGAAAAAAATTCCACACCATTGCATAAATTTACAAGCCAAGGAGAAGTAGTTGGGAAGCATCTTTAGAGGGGCAAGCCCATGGTGTTCTAAGAGGTGACACAGATCAATTAGAGTGCCCTAATAAGCATCATTAGCAAAAATTAGTTTATCTAAAAATAATAACTTCTAGTAGATTTGATTCCTCTCTTTGGTGCAAGGGACATCCCTTCTCTCTCTCTCTCTCTCTCTCTCTCTCTCTCTCTCTTTGCTATAAATAAGACCCTTGGACTATTATTATTTCATCTATAGATATTACAGTAAAGCCCTATTAGAATGTTTTTGCCATTTTATTGCCTTTGAGAAAAGAAGCATATGTCAATTTTATTTCTAAGTTCTAGACAATTATTTGGGCATGCAAGAGACATAGAGTGATAAGAAGTGATTTTTTATCCTTCTATTCTCTATCTTTCATGATTTTTAGCAAAGAGTTGATCTAAAAGGTTAGGTAGAGTGCATTCTAGATGTATGACATTTAGCATATGTGTAACCCTTTTCTAGACTATACATGTTGTTTCTCTAGTTACTCACCTTATGTGATCTCATTCATTTTGTCTCTACATTGAAATATTTATGTTGGAATATTCTATAGTTTGAATAATAGGCTTGCATTCTACTACATTATGTAAAATTATAGTGCATACATGTGGATAATAACTTTTGGTGTATCACCATTTTAGACTAGGCTTTTAATTTATATAAATTTATATCCCTTTTCATCTAAACAAGATGGTCTAGTAGATTTTATTGAAAAAAATCTAATACAAGGAGCTATCCCTTTTAACCTAGAGGCTCATTTCCACTTTTAGGCATGCCCACGGGCCTAAAAATGTCCCAACATTGCCCAAATCTATAGGAGGCCTGAATAACCCTCTTCTAGGGTGCAAGATTTAGAGACAACAATTTTGGCATGCTAGGTAGGATCGAATTATTTGTTATTTTCATGTCAAGGTGAATGTTGGTCTTGAAAAGTATCATTTGTATTCTAAAATATATCATTTGGTGACTCTAAATGGTGAGAATCCCTGGTTCTAGACCAAATTTCCCATAGTTTACTTCATGGTCCTCACTAGGTCATCTAGGATATTTGACCAAGAACCTCTCGCTAAAGCTCTTTTTTTAGGAACAGCATCCTGAACCATTCTTAGCACTTAGAGAGACTAGATAGGGTGATTTTGAAGAGGAAGAAGAAGAGGTTGAAATTTGAAGAAACTAAAAATCAAAAAGTAGATAATCAAGAAGACATGTATAGGTATCAACCTTTCCCTACTTTTAATACCCAAAACCTAATAGAATTTCCTACATATGACTCCATCCCTTTGAATTCTACCAAAAGTGTTCCTAATTTCAATGGATTGGGTCCTATTACCCCATCTAAACATATTAGAGACATCTCTAATTTTTTGTAATTTCCATAATGTTACTAGGGCCAACATAGCCATTAGGTTGCTTGTTATGTCTTTAAAAGGCAAAGCACTTGACTAGTATAGAACATTGGAATGGAGTTACATTAAAATTTGGAATGGCTTTGGAGGTATATTTGTGACAAGATTTAAAAATAAGAGTGATCATGCTTCCCTAATACATCAGCTGAATGTAATAAGAAGTGGTCTAAATGAATCCATGGGATATTTCAATGAGAGATTTCAAAGAACATGGTATAGGTTGCCACCAATCATGAGACCTCCTCCTAGTTTTGTGTTCCCAACATACCTCAAAGGGATTGGTATTGATTTTTTTGTTATGTTGTATTCAATGGGAGGATTCACTCTTCTAGGTACATATGAGCTAGTAATTGAGGCTAAAAATAGCTTAATTCAGGCTGGAAAACTTCCTCCAAGAGTTTCCATGCCTTTGTTGTCCCATAATTCAATTGAATCTCCAATCATGTCACAAGTTACTAATGCCAATGTCAAGCCAATAGCCTTTTCCAAGAAGTTGGATAATGTTGTGGACAAGGATGAAGCAATTAGATCTTTGAGAGTTCAGCTCAAGTAAGCTCAATATCAGGCCAGTTCTCCTCTTAATGCACAATATTATCCTCAACAAGGATATAGGACACAATAAATGGAGAGGACAAAATCAACAAGGTTAAAATAGGCAGCTCAATGCATATAATCCAAATTCTAAGCCTCCCATAAAGGCTATTGTTCTAGTGCATGCAAATCTAGTGCAAGGAGAGGATTATTTAGACCAATGGGGGTAGCCTCAAGGTTAGTTTCTACATGATGATAGAGGAACCAGCCATTATTTGACAACACAAGAGGATACATGATAGTATAAGAAGCATTTCCTATCCAAAGGGATAGTCATGGAGAAGGTAGCAGCCCAAGTGTGGGAATGATGAATTTCCAAGCAAAAGAAGATTTTGTGTTAACTCAAGGCATGTCAATTGTGTCCAATATAAGAGATAAGAAGAGAGAATTAGGATAAGTCCAATAACCATGGGTAGCTCCAAGTGATTCCTCTCCAAGGCCACCAAGTGTCAATCAAAGTGTTTCACCTATTACAAGTCATGTTTCCCATTAAAATCAAAATGCAAGTGGGGCTGCCAAGATTACAATGAAACAAACTCAAGCTCCCTCATTACCAGAAAAAATTCTAGAGAAGGTGAACTCTCCCTCTCTAAACATTATTTATTCATTGAATAGCACCAAGACAAGTATATCCCTTTGGAAAGTCTTGCATATACCTAGTCAAAAAGAGCTTTTACAAGAGTAGTTGGAAAGCATTCATGTGACTCCTCGAGTTTCAAAGCACAATGGTGTGGCTCTCACAAATTCTCCAAATCATCTTTTGGAGCCCTAAAATAAGGCTAAAAATCCTCCACCTTTCTACCTCACACTCATTTTAGGAGACAAGTTGGTCCATAATTGTATTGTGGATAGTGGAGCAAGCACTACTGTCATGCCTAAAGTAGTGGTTGATAAGTTGGGTTTGAACTATGAGCCACATAGCAAGGGCATGTTACAGCTAGATGGGACTTCAACCAATATTTTAGGATTTTTTAAAAGGTCTAAAAGTATGTTTACATGGTTTCCCAAGCTTCCCTATCATGCAAGACATTATGGTGGTGGACCTTTCATCACACTTTGTTATATGCTTGGAAAGAGACTTCACAGCCAAGATAGGAGGATACCTTTCTACTGATTGGTATTTTCTAAATTTTAGGACAAGGTATGGGACCAAGGTAACTATAAGGACTTGTCCCTTAGCAAGGTTGCACATTGATCCATACTTGGAGACAATGTTAAATCAGAATTATTTAATCAGTAAGGAAGAGGAAATAGTCATCGATGGTGAAACATCTTCCCCTCTTGAAGGTATTTCTAATATTTATCTTGATAGGCATAGCACTGAAACACATGGCCTTTATTCTTACACTTTCATTAAGGATATTGATTTTGGAGTTTATTGTATGCATGGAGAGAATGTTCCAATTCCTTCACTCACCAATGAGGATCATGAACTTGATGGCATGTGGGAAATGTTCTTTGATGGTTCAAGGAACAAATTAGGTGCAAGAACTAGAATCATGTTAATTTATCCATTAATTAATCATTATTACTCTTATTATAAGTTTCACTTGAGCTGTACTTGAAATGTGGTAGAATATGAAGGCCTATTTCATGGTCTCCAATGGGCAAAGAGGAGAGGAATCAAGAATTTTAAAGTCTATAGAGATAGTCAGTTGGTCATTCATCAAGTAAGAATTCAAGCTACAGCTAAGAACCCCTTTCTTAAGTACTACTAGCATAGGATATGGGATCTACTTGAATACTTTTATGCCTTCAACATACATCCCATACAAAGATACTTGAACAAACATGATGATAGATTGGTTACAATAGGAGCACATTTTGACTCAGTTGTTCATGTAGCAAAGGAGAAGGATAAATCTCATATCAAGATCACTATGAGACCTTCCATTTTAGATAATGAAGTGTCATGTAAAGTGTTTAAAAGTGATGGACACATTATGCACTTCTTGTAAAATGAGGTAGGCTTATCCTCAATAAATCAAAAGAGGTTGCATGATCATTATGAATAGAAAATTATATAGTTGAAGACAAATAAAATACCTAAGGGGCTGATTACCTTGGAGAGTGTCTTCAATGAGGATGATCAAAAGAAGAATCAAATAATGAGCATGTCAACAAAGGAGGAAAACTATGAGAGAGTTCTAATTTTCAAAGATAAACTTTTGAAGATTGGAAAGGTATGTTATTAGCTAGAAAGGCAAGCTTTTATTACATTATGTAAAGAGTTTCATGACATATTTACTTGGAAATAAAAAGGACTTTAAAGGATTTGATCTAAGTCTAGCCCATCACACCATTGATTTGGATCCTAGAGTTAAATTGGTAAGACAAAATCAAAGGCCTATCAATCTCAAGATAAAAGAACTCATGAAGAAAGAGCTAACTAAGTTAATTGAGTCTAGGATTATCTTTCCTATCAAGCACTCAACTTGGGTAGCCAATCATATGCCAATTCAAAGTAATAATGGAGAAATTAGACTTTGTGTGGATTTTTGTGATCTAAATAGAGTGTCTCTCAAGGATCATTATCTACTCCCTTCCATGGAACAAATTATGGAAGTTATTTTAGGTTCTCAATATTTCTCACTTCTTGATGGTTATTTAAGTTATAATCAAATATTAGTAAATGAAGAGGATCAATTCAAGATATCCTTCACCACCAAGTGGGGGACCTTTGTCTATAAGAAGATGCCATTTGGTTTATCCAATGTTGGAGTCACATTTCAAAGGGCAATGGATATGGCTTTCAAAGGTTTGATCAATAAATTTTTGCTTATTTACCTTGATGATATAACCATTTTTTCAAAAGATGTTGTTGATCATGTGGGACATCTAAGGCAAGTGTTTGATAAATGTAATGAGTATGGAATATACCTCAATCCAAATAAGTGCATCTTTGCTATCCATGAAGGTAAGATTTTGCGTCATGTTGTTTCAAAAAAAGGCTTATCTATTGACCTTGAAAGTATTTAAGCTATTCTGGGCTTGTCTTTGCCTCAACATAAAAAGGGGCTACAAATATTATTGGGGATAATAAACTTTGTAAGGAGGTTTATCCCAAAATTTGCAACTATGGTAAATCCTATCATAGCCATGCTAAAAAAGAACCAAGTTTTCACTTGGACAAAGGAAGGTAAGATCAATTTTAAATCAATAAAGCAAGTAATTACATAATCTCCTACTCTCTTAAATCCAAATTTTTCTAAATATTTCATACTCTATACCTTTTCTAACCTTGACACAATCTCAACTATGCTTATGCAAAAGAATGATGAAGATGTTAAGTAGCCAATTATTTTCTTCAACCAAGGATTAGAGGAGTATGAATTAAGATATTATTTTGTGGAGAAGTAAACCCTAACCATCATTATAGGATTGAAAAATTCAGGAATATGGTTTCCAACAACAAGATTCATTTCATGGTTTCCCATCCTAAAACCAAGGAGTTCCTCCTAAGCAAGGATCTCAATGAAAAGAGAGCTAGATGGATCATGAAAGTGATGAAATATGACATTAACATTAAGTTAACCAACTTGGTAAGATAAAGAGGTTTGTGTGAACATTTAGCATCTAATTTTCAAGAGCCAAAGGAGCAAGCTTTGGTAAATCAAGTTCAAACCTATCTAGTTAATCGAATACAAAATCAAAGTTGGACACAAGACATCATTAGTTTTCTTTAAAATGGTGAGTGTCCCAATGGCTTGAACAAAGGAGGTATTTTAGGCTACAAGTTATTCCTTATTATCTATTGGATGGAATTCTCTTTAAAAAGGATGTGAACAATGTATTGCTAAGATGCATTAACAATGATCAATTTGAAATGCTGCTGGAAAAGTTCTATAATGGATTAATGGTGGTCACCTCTCTCTTAGAATAATAGCTACAAAGATCATGAGAATTGGTTATGATTATCCTAGTCTTTTTAAGGACTATTATCATTGGGTTAAGGTTTATCCTTAATGTGCTTTCTTTCCTGACAAACCAAAACTTGTAGCTCTTCCATTGAATCTTGTTCAAGTGAACCAGTCTTTCATGCAATGGGGCCTTAACTGCATTGACATGATCAACCCTCCATCAAGTGCTAGACACAAATAGATATTGACTACTATGGACTACTTCACAAGGTGGGTAGAGGTTTTTACATTGAAGGAGGAAAATTAAAATTCTATCTTAGAGTTATATGATAGCATTGTGACAAGGTTTGGAGCTCCTCATGTCATCAACTCAAATAATGCAATTGCCTTCATAAGTTCTAAAAAAATTTATTGGGAAGCAAAGAGTGGAGTTCATTTGAGTACTTCATCTAACTACTACCCTCAAGGTAATGGATTAGATGAGTCTACCAACAAGAACCTCATAAAAATTATCAAGAAGACATTGGAAACCAATCAAAGAGCATGGTATAGCAAGCTAAAGATAGCCATATGGGCAGACAAAATCACTCCCAAGAAGTCAATTGGTAATTATCCCTTTATACTTCTCTATGGGAGAGAAGCTAAGATATCCATATCACAAGAGCTCCCTACTTTAGAACTTACACAACAACTATAATTACTTGAAAACACTCCCATGGAGGTTAGATTGATAGAATTAATGTAGCTTCAAGAGGCAAGAGATGATGCACATAAAGCCTTAGAACACCATCAAGTTCTCATGAAGAAATCCTTTGACAAAAGGACAAGGGTAAAAGTGTTCAAAAAAGGTGACTTAGTCTTCAAATGGGATGAGGATAGAGCAAAACTAGGTAGACATATAAATTTTGATACTTTGTGGAGTGGTCCTTACATCATCAACAAGTGCAAGCAAAGAAACTCATTTCAACTATCCAATATGGATGGAAAAGAGCTACCTATTTCAATGAATGGGATCCACTTGAAGTTTTTCTTCTAGACCTTGTTGGATATGTCTTGTAAATACTTGTTGTTGTGTGTTTCCTTTATTGTCTTTATTTTCCCTAAGTGATTTGTAGCACAAGTGTTTCCCTTTTAGGTGTTTTCTTTCCTTGTGTTTGCTTTGCTATGTTTTTCCTATATTTTATCTCAAATATGGGCTTGTTCTTTTTTAATTTAATTTGCCTTGCATGACTCCATGTATAATGGAAGGATGTAGGTAGTTGGTCTTCGACATAGTAGGCATGTATCCCCTAGAAATCACTAGAATGTTGACCCCTTTTTTGCATAACCAATTTGTGTTTCTTCTTCAGCTAATTTTCATTCTTCCTTGCTCATTTTTTGTGTTTGGACCTTTGATATTTCTCTCTTTCCTTGTTCTACTTTCCCTTCATTGTTTTTCCCCTTGGATTTGTTTTAACTTATTGCCCTTTTTATCTTAGCCCCAAAGTACCCTTCAAAAATTTCTAAAGGGCTTCTTCCCTTTGAAGTTCCCTTCAGAATTTTCTAAAGGCACTTCACTTGCCTTATTTTCCCCCAAGTGTCCCTTCAGAACTTTTTCAAAGGGCACTTCTTTTGTCCAAGTGACCCTTCAAATTTTTTCTGAAGGGCACTTCTTTTGTCCAAGTGACCCTTCAAAAAAAATTTGAAGGGTGATTTTTGCCCAAGTGTCCCTTTGAAACTTTTTTGAAGGGCACTTTTGCCTTAGCCCTTTCCCGAATGACCCTTCAAAAAAAAAAATTGAAGGGAAATTTTTTGTCCAAGTGCCCTTTAGTAATTTTCTCAAAGGGTTAATTTTGGCCTAGGTGTCCTTTAGAACTTTTTTGAAGGACACTTTACTCCAAGTTACCCTTTAGATTTATTCTGAAGGGCCTCTTTCCCAAAGGTTTCCATTCAAAAAAGTTCTAAAGGGCCATTTTTATTGGAAATGCCCTTCAAAATTTTCCAAAGGGGATTTTGGTTCCCCCTAGGTGTCCTTAGAAACTTTTTTTAAGGACACTTTCCTCCAAGTGTTCTTCGAGAAAATTTCTCAAAGAGACATTTGGCTTAGCCAACTAACCGTTGCAAAATTCTTGAAGGAATTCCTTCAAAATTTTATTCAAAGTAATTACTTCAAGAAAATTTTCAAACCATTATCTAAGCAATAAACCCAACTAAATTTCCTATGATGTGCCATAGGACATCAAATTTAAAACAAGTAACTAGCCATTTGGTCGATGCATGATGTATTGTAGGATGTAAAATTTAAGGTGGGAAACTATTCATTGGGTCGATACATGACATGCCACAAGATGTCAAATTCAAAGTGGAAAACTATCCATTGGGGTAAATACAAATTAGTTTTCCCAACATGCTTGAATTATGAATTTTATAAGTAGATCTTAGAAAACCTAAAAGTGTCTTGGTAGTGCAAACTAGGTTTCCCAAGGTGCTTTGCTTATAAGGTTTTATAAGTAAAGTAGGCAAGAAACTTGAATGGGTTTATAGATACAAATTAGGTTTAAGCAAGTTCTTGACTTATGAGTTTTATAAGTGAATTCATTCAAAAAATTTGAAAGGGTCTAGACATAAGCAAATCATATTTTTGGAAATGCTTAGCTTATGAGCTTGATCAAATGGCTGATCGACGGTGTAGAACCATGATCTCAGTCATTCCTCAAGGACCAATCAAAAGGAAAGGAAAAAGACAAAATGAATGAAAGTGACTTTTTCCATGCCATTTCATAAATTGACAAGCCAAGGAGAAGTATTTGGGAAGCATCTTCAGAGGGGCAAGCCCATGGTATTCCATAAGGTGACATGGATCAATTAGAGTGCTATAATAAGAATCATTGTCAAAAATTAGTTACAGTTGAGGACAATGACTTCCAACAAATTTTATTCCTCTCTTTGGCATAAGGAACCTCCCTTCTCTCTCTCTTTGATATAAATAAGACCCTTGGGATATTTTTATTTCATCCATAGATAGTATGGTGAAGCCCTACTAGAATGTTTTTGCCATTTCCTTGCCTTTGAGCAAAGAAGCATAAGTCAATTTTCTTTCTAAGTTATAGAAATTTTGCTATGCATACAAGAGACATAGAGTGATATCAAGTGATGTTTTATCCTTCTGTTCTCTATCCTTCATGCTTTTGAGCAAATATTTGATCTAATAGTTTAGGTAGAGTGCATTCTAGTTGTATGAGATTTAGCATATGTATAACCCTTTTCTTGACTATACAAGTTTTTTTTCTAGTTACTTACCTTGTGTGATCTCATTCATTTTTTCTCTACATTAAAATATTTATGTTAGAATCTTCTAGATTTTGAAGAATAGGCTTGCATTCTACTACACTATGCAAAATTATAGGGCATACATGTGGATAATAACTTTTAGTGTATCACCATTTTAGACTAGGATTTTCATTTATGCAAATTTTTTACCCTTTTCATCCAAACAAGCTAGTCCAATAGATTTTATTTAACAAAAGATAATACTAGGAGCTAGCCCTTTCAACCTAGAGGTTCATTTCCACTTATAGGCACACCCACAGGCTTGGAAATGTCCTAATGTTTCCTAAATCTAGAGGAGGCCTAAACAACCCTCTTTTAGGGTGCAATATTTGGAGACAACAAGTTGATCCAACCAAAGTACAAGACATAACTTAGATACCACCACTAACCAATTTGAAGCAGCTCCATAGTTTTTAGGGTAAGATCTATTCTATTAGATGATTCATTTCTTAGTTGATTGATAAGTGTCATCCTTTTACATATTTCTTGAAGACGGGTGTCACATTTCATTGGGATGATGAATGCCATAAAGGTTTCCAACAATTGAAGAACTATCTTGCCAATGCACCTTATTTATTGCCTCTTATGTTAGAAAAGTCATTTTTACTATACTTGTTATCTATAGACAAATCCTTAGGGCACTTCTATCTTAACATGATGATAATGTCACACTTATACACCATCTATACCATACATTGGTTTCATATGAGCACACTTATACACCCATTGAAAAATCTTATATAATTATGGTCTTCATAGCTTAGAAACTATGACATTACAAGTTAAATAATAAGACCATGGTTATTTCAAAAGTAGATCCACTCGAGTATCTACTATCGAAGATAACTTTATAAGGCTACATGGCCAAATGGATCATGTTCCTTAGTGAGTTTGAGATAGAATATGTCAACCAAAAACCCATCAAGGAGTAAGTTCTTGCAAATCAACTTGTTGAAGCACCCCTTGTAGATACAAAACCTCTAAAATTCCAATTCCCAGATGAATCCATTATGACCATCATTAAAACATATCTTGAAGAGTAACATGGAATCTATATTTTGATGGATAATTCACATCACATGGATCAAGGTTATGCCTTTTATTTATTACACCACAGAGGGATCTAATCCCTAAGTCATTCAAGATCAACTTTCCTTGTACTAATAACATGGCCAAATGTGAATCACTTATTGTAGGGATTTTCTAGGGAGTATAATGGAACATACAACATCTAAAGATTTATGTTGATTCTAAATTAATCATCAATCAATTTACAGATCATTTCTATTCTAAGGATGACAAGCTAGTACCATATATGGCCATGATTGACACTCTCAAATAGTATATTACCAATGTCTAATTTAAACATATACCAAGGGCCAGTTATAGAATAAAAGGTGTCATGGACACCATTGGATCTTTGATTCATCATAAATACATGGCCAAATAATGATAGTTCCTAATTGAAAATATGTTAACACCAACTCATGAAACTTTATCCATCACAATGATATATGATATTGTTGATCCTAGCTCTATATGTTATTCTAACATTTACACATATATTCATGACCAAATAATGTCATGAGATCTGTCCTACAAATAATCCAAAGCCTTTGTTCACCATGACACACATTATACCTTACTCAAATCAACCCTTTACCATCATATTTTTTATATAACTCTACTTCAGTGTTTAACTTCAACTAAATCTACATTAGTGTTAATGGAAGTTCATGAAGGAGTACATGGAGCCCACACAAGTGTAGTAGTCCTATCCAAAAATATATTATGTACCAAGTACTATTAGCTAATGATGGATGCATATGTAGCTACATATGTCAAAAAGTGTGATAAATGTTAAATAAATGCTAATTTTATTCATGCCTTGGCCAGGACTCTAAAACCAATGCTTACACCATGGAAGTCTATAAAATATTGTGATAATGCTTGTAACCACCTTTGGGCAAACCATTGTGTTTTCATCCATTTGTAGGTTAATTATTATAATAACCTTTAAGAACATCATTCTCTTTCTTCTACCTAAATGGGGCATGTTTTCATTGTGATCATTCTTATAACCACCTTTGGTCAAACCATTATCTCTATCCATCCAATTGGGGCATGTTTTTATCCTACCAATGATTCAAACCGCTTGTGGGCAAATCATTATTTCCCTTTTCATGATTATAACTACCTCTAGGAAAATTAGTCTCTTGTTACCCTACACATTTTTCAATGATTATAACCCTCTTTAGGCTAATCATTACCTTATTCTTCCACCTATGCTGATGATTATAACCACCTATGGGAAAATCATCTTATTTGTCTACCCAATTAGGCTAGTTCTATATGCCACTGATTATAACTACCTCAAGGAAAATTAGTCTTTTATACCCCATTTCATCTTTTTGGTTCAATCATTTACTCCTTTTTAAGGATTGATTGTCGACCCCTTTGCTAACCACTCCCTCGAGGGAGAAACTATAGTTCATTCATTACAATTGAAATCATAGGAATATAGGACATTTTCATTCTTTAAGAAGATGTTATTATGATTATAGCTTGTAATTCCTTCCCAAATAGGAGAAAACTATAGACACCTAAAACTAGCCACCACTAGCCTTCGATCAGAATTTAGATTTATTCCTATCAACAATTACAAAGTAAGCCTAAGAATCCCTAAACATCCCAAATTTACTTGTGCATCATTTGCCAAAGATCAAAATCTCATTAAGGCATCCCTAATTGGGGTATCCTACTGTATACAATATCACCCTCTCATGGATTCATACCTAAGCATCCTACAACATCACAATAGTCAATTTGGCATATGGACCTATTAAGTGGGGCACATGAAAAAATATCAAATCTTGAAAGAGATAAATGGATGATCATAATTAATTAACAAGCTAAACCCAATTAAATGCCTAGTTGAATTATCCATTTTTAATTAATAAATAAATAAATAAATAAAGAATTTAAAAAATATAAAATATCCTAAATTTTCATGATTACCTTTATGAGTTGTCAATCCTTTTGGAAATATCATAAAATATCTCATTTTGGAGACCCATGCCTATTCATTACAAATCATGATTAATTGATAACTATTAACTTGATTGGGGTTATATTTGACTCACGTAGGTTAGGTTTGAAGCCATTCCATGTTTAAACTCCACCTTGACTCACCTTGGGTTTGGGTTAGATCCATTTTCTATAAATACAAGTTATTACCTATTGAAAAAGAGGGCTCAAAAATTATAGAGTTATAATGCAAGTTTTATTGCATGAGATTTATATCAATAATGTTATAATGCCAAAATGTTGAGCCAAGCCACATTAAACTAACACAAATCAATGGTGCTAAGGAGGGAAAGAGATAAATAACTCCATTTCCAAAGACTCTTTGAATCATAAATCAAGCAAGCCACCCAATAATGCATATGGAGTTCTCAAGGAAGGTAAGAGATTGTATGTCTTTTGTATTTTATTTGTGCTTTTCATTTGGTTTTGTTTATCAAGCTCACCCATAATATCTAGGCTTGTAAGTGTTAGTGTTAATGTGTTCATTTTGAGTTTTATTACTTAAACTAACACTTGATCTAACCTCCCTTATTTTATTTTGATGGTCACATCTAGTAGCCTCAATTTTAGAACAACTTAGATTGACTAAAATAGTACAATAAGTACAATACATGTTTATACAAATCTAGTTATAGGTTTATAAGTTATACTCAATTTAGGCTCAAATTCATATCATTTTAATCAAATTGGGGAAATCATGTCTGGAAGGATCTTTCTCATATTCATTTCATATATTTGGATATAATTTATTATAACTTAGCCCATAATCTATATGCTCAAATATCTAATTTAGAGGTAGGTGTGGAGCAAATTATTTCCATATGCTTAGTTACACACCAATATATCATATGGAATGATAAACTCCATGTCATTATTTATGTTATATACACTTAACATCATATTCTATGTTATCACCAGTTTCATGTATTAATCCATCTATAGTGGTTGGCATTCTCGAGTGGCCTAGAGTCACATAATATACCCAAGAGGTTATAGAACTAAAAATACATAGTTAGATGTACTCAATTAGAAATTTTTAGTACTCTATGTAATTCAATTTTAGATGCATCTAATACACATGTGTGTGCAAAGATGGATTCATATGATACATGAGTTATTGAGCCACCCACATGAGAAGGTTGGACACACTATCAGTCTAATCCAAGTTATTCACATGTCATGATCCACCAACTAAGGGTGGGTAATAATATAGTCAAAAATAGATTGAGTTCTTGATACACCCACACATGAAGATTGAGAAAGATATTAGTGAATTCTAAGTTATTCACTGATTAATCAATATATACACATACACACATATTATAACTAGATTCATGCATTACTTCACATAAAAAATGAGGTGTATTCATTCCTTTCCTCTTTTCCATCTCTTTACTTAGTTTCACTTCTTTACTCAGCTTAGTATTCTATTTTTGATGTTTCATTTATAGGACATGCATTGGATCATGCTTAAAATATGTAGACTCAAATTCACATACTCATACTTAGCTTCTCAAGCATCACTTCTTAGGTAAGTCTAGGTACACATTTTTTTCCTTTATCCTAGTCATTTTGTTTGGTTGGATTTATATTATAAAGGGAGGCAAGCGTAATCACCTAAAAGTGGTATTTAAGTTTTAATAGTAATACTTGAGACTATATATCCCTATCTTAGCCCTAAATGTATCATATAGCATATTATCACACTTATTCAGCCTTTATTTGGGGCAACAAGCATCCCCAATCAGCTCAAGTGTAGTCCTAAGCCCTTATTTCCCCATCTTAGCCCTTCTTGCCCAATGTTCTCCCAATTGGATACTAGTGCAATAATAAGGAAAATAAATCCATGTAGTGCTAGTGTCCCCAAAATGGTTCCTATGTCTTTTAATCTAACATTCCCAGATGAATATATTTTTAAAAGCAAAAGCCTCCTAAGGTTAGCCTAGACATCCTTTATTATCCACAAAATCAATAGAGCACTAAAAATACATGAATTTTAGTCATATACCCTTGGGATGGAAATTGGATGCAAAATACCTATTTAAACACAAAACAAGTATAATTAAATTAAGGTTATCAATCCATATTATGCCCTACTTCTACTTACTACCATCTACAATAGCCTTAAGCTCAAATTTTAAATATTTTCAACGTCAAGCACACTCAAGGAACTTGAGGTCACTATCATACTAGAATTAATTGCACTTACACCAATACTTAGGTGTGGATAATTACATCACAGTTGATCCCTCCTTAGAGTATTGGTATGTAAGAAACTCTCTTCATAGTGAGGTGTTGAGGATATCCAGCCTATCCTATTAATTAATAAACTTTTAAAATCATACCATACTTTCATACAAGATTAGGGTTTACACCATAAATCAATCATTATATGCATAATATATATAATTAAATGCATGCACATAGGAACAAACCCCATAAATCTAGATAGAGGTGTACCCAAATGTTTAGGATAGTCTTGCACAAAGGACACTAGCATCAACATCAGGACACTATATTCACATGGCACTAATATCCAATTATGGCACTACTATCTAGGAGGGTTTATGACATAGGGATCCATTTGATGACACTCAAGCCAACTTCCATCTCAATTTCTATCACTTAGATCATCCAAATCATGTGTTTTCCATATAAGTCTTTATCTTCACTATTTATTACTATTTTTAGAAAATTCAAAGCTAGTCAATTCTCTAAGAAATTAGTGTCTATATTTTATGCATATTATTTACCTAATTTAATCTACACATACCTTTAATAAAACATAGGATTTACATAATCTAATTCCTAAAAGGTTGAAACAATATGGAAAAATATTATTTTTAGAAAACACTAAGAAGAAATGAACTTAGATCAAATTAATATTTTTTTAGACTGTTTCATATGTTTGAAAGTATAAATCATAAAAATATATGATTTTTACTACTTAGAATCAAGAATATAATTTGAAACTATTTCTAGACAAATCTCCACTCCCTAGATAATGGCTCAGGTTGGTCATGTTTATTAATTGTGGACTTATCCCACTTGAAAATGACTAATGACTGATAAATAAATATATAAAAATATATTTATGATATTAAATTATCATTAACATAGTTTTATAATATTATAGGATAGGATATAATCCCTAAACAAAAACACAGGTCATGCATGTTTGTTGACTACTAACTTGTTTGTGTTGACTGTGATGAAAATCTAACTATTGTTCATTTTCCACATATGTATACTAAGTAGGATTTGATGTCACTATTTTTTTGTGACATGTGTAATTCATTTTCCCCACTCTTTTGTCTTTGAAACCCTAAGGACATGTTGAAACATTAAAACCTAAAAAAATGATAGGGAAGTGTAATGGGCTAAACTGACCCAAATAATACCCTTAATGTTTGGCCATTACCTATGTATACAGTAATATAAGGAGGCAAATCAGAACCACATATTTCTTACACCTAGAGTGATTGTGAAATTGTGCTTGTTGACTATAAATATTGAACTATGAATACATCTTTGATATTTGACAATGATATATTTTGACTTGCTTTGAGATGATTTAGATTTAGATTATGGTCGATCCTTGTTAATGATCCTTAATTTTAGAGTAATATGGAATATTTTATCAATGTATAGTAGTCTGAAAGTGTTCAAAATATAATGCCAATCTAGGAACCAAGTCATGATATTGAATGACCTTTGATGTTTATTTATAGGAAAATACTTTTATAATTTCCTTTAGAAAACATTATGAAAGGTTTGGGAAGACCCAAAATAATATTTTATATTTTATAAATAGTCTTTATTTGGTGTAAGTTGTATCTACTCTAGGTGGATTGGTCTATAGTATAAAACATGTCTTCCTAGTGTAGACGTATCCCAAAACATTATGGGTAGTTGTCCTAAACTAGAGATAGTCTGAGGGTAGTATGAAGTATTTTGAACATTTTCCTTGGAAATTTTTGTGTAGCAATGATGTGAGAAAAGGTTCAAAGTTGCATTAAATAAATGTATTAAAGGAATGGAAAATAAGAGTCATGTATTTCAGTGCAAGTAATGTGGTTTAAGATATGTCAATAATTAGCATTTTCAAGTACATGTGACCAAATTTATGTGTCTACATCCCTCCTACCTTTATTCTAGTAATGGAATTGCTAGAGTAAAGAATAAATAATTAAACTTGATCATGTACAACACACTTTATCTTTGAGAGGATACTATAACTATGTAGGACATTTATATTTATCAAACCCTGCAATAGCATGTGAAGTGGTCAATTTTATATATTTTTAATTTAATAAAATTGAAAATTTAAATTAGAGAAAGGAAGGAGTACACTTATATGGATGTTAAACCATATTTCATTATAATATATAAAATATGATGCAAAACTATGCCCCCTTGTTAAATTGTTTGGATAATTGAAACCAGTGGTGAACTTAGAGTGATCAAGTCCCAATTTCAAATTAATAATATAGCCACTGAAATGGAAATATGCATATTAAAATTTTTGTGAATGTGGAATAATACCAATATATTAATCCAAATATATATAATAATAACAGGTTTACTATAAGTGATGCCAATGTCTTTAAGTGTCACTATACTCAAACATACACCAACTATAACATCAAGATGGGATCACACAATGTGTTTTTTAGAAGTAATTCCAAGGTTGTTAAGTGTCACTAGACTCAATCATATATAAACTATAAAAAATTGAATCACATTACTATAAGTAGGTCCAGATTCTATGTACATGATTCAAATATAATGAAAAATATTCATGCCCCCAAAATGACCTTAGTGCTAACAGCTTTGAATTAAAATGACTTTTTCATTGGAAATTGTAACTTTGATTTTTGAAAATGTGTATGAATAAGCATCTTGATTTTTAAAATATAAATTTGAAATTTTAAAATGTGAATGAACAATCATCATGTGCATATAAAAGTACCATGCCTTCTAAATTTTTGTTGATGATATGGAATGCCATGCACCTATATGCTCAATTGTAATTGTATTTGTAATCTTTATCTTTATATTGTATATTATTTTCATATGTCCATGCATATGCATTCAAGTATGTATGATTATGTACTTTGAATATTTTTAAAATTTAGTTCATACACATGTTATATGCCCCCATAATTTGTATAAATGTTCCAACATATGTTATGTGTTTAATTTTTTAATTACTTTGAATCTTTTAAAACATGTACTATGTTATAGAATTTTATTTTTGATTTTGTATTTTGATTCTTTGAAACCTATAATTTATCCCAAAATATAATTTTTATTTTCATATAGGCTTATATTTATAATATAATTCCATTATGATGCTCTCCTTTTGAGATGAGGGCTTTAGCCTATAATTCACTCATCTTAAAAGAAGAGTTAGCTATATCATGTAACAAATATATAATTGTGTGGTATTATGTCATTATTTGGAGAGTATTCCATCATTAAAAATTAAATATCATTGAATCAAGTATTTAGCTATTTATTATCAGGCATATAATTTTCATGTATCAATGAATACAAAACTGTGGTATGTAGTAAAGTAACCATGTCTAAAGTAGACTACGTAATAAAAGGGAATGATATGTATCATGAAACCACTAATAAAGCACAAAAAAAATATCACATAATGCCACACATAATTCCAATGGAAGAATACAATGGAAATGGATATGTCTCAAAAATAATCCAAGGGCCACACACAAAGGAAATTAATAATGTCACAAAAAATATATGTGTCCAAGGTTCACAAAAAACATAATGTCAAGAGATATAAGCAATGGACATGTTCAAATGTTGCATATACCAAGTAAAGTTAAAATATATATGTTCAATAAATTTTAACATAAGGGCCAAAGTACACACATCATAATCAAAAAATGTCTAGACTATTATGCAAAAAAGTAACAACATCGAAGGAACTAGAATAAGATAAACTAGTTTATTCCATTCACATGTATCAATGTCATATTATAGGAATGTAGCATATAAATGTAGCATAATGTAAAACGTGATTTATTTTAAATAAACTTGTAATATATGTATCTCTACATTGTATAAATTTCATAAAAATTTATAACTTATTGATAATGTAACATGTAGAGTCAAAATTTCCAAACATCGGCATGACCACTAGGTAAAAAAGAATTCATCATCTATGAATACATGTATGACTTGTATGTTTTTCATCACAAAAATATAAATCATAACATATGTGTGTTTAAAAAACAATATTTTATCTACCAAATATGTGATAAATAACATATTTAAGGAAGTAAAACTAGCAACTCATGTCATTATAGGTCCTAATTTATTATTTTTTGAAATTTTTTGGACTTTTGATATTTTTGATTTTTTTTTAAATTTATTTTATGAATTTTGGCATATTTTAATATTTTCCAAATTTTTAAAATTTTTGAAATTAAAATATACCATATCCCATCAATGGGAGGACCATATTTCTATCTTGTATCATATATGTTGCAGTTGACTTGTCGTGGATAAAAGGTGCTACATGTAGTTCAATATTAATCTAAAAAAGCATTGAGTATTGTAGTGCAATTATCTTGATCACTACTCATATAATATTTTATAATATGTGTAACTCTCAAAGGTTTAAGACTTTTTGGATTATAACATATAATATGATAAGGTCTCATTGCATGTGTTCACTTTGACACATGTATAACTATTTAAGGTACTACTTTATGTTGCACTGGAGAACATTTGGATTTATTTAAATTTTGAGTAACTCTTTCATGTGAATATTTTTTTTGAAGAATTTGTATCACTTACCTCTATATTGAATGTATATAATTATTGATATAGGTAAGAAAATTTATTTTTCACTATGAGTTTGATTAGGTTACATATTTTTTTATTTTAATCTTGAATAGGTGCCATAACCACTAGGGGAGGAGTAGGAGTTACCACTAACTATATAGGGTACTCATATTGAAGGTCTTCAAATTTAACAACTTTAATAAAATGTATATGTTTGAGATATTGATGTAATATTGATGCTACTGTTGGCCAATTTTGGCCCACATATAGAAACTCACATAGATGGATCAATTTTTGGAACACCTGGTATCGAGCAAGTTTTTTTAAAGTCTTAAAGTGTTATTCAAAGCTTTAATAGATCAAAAGATGGCATGAGCAAGTATAAGGGACTAGACTATCATGGCACATCATGGAGGAATGAATAGAGCAGGATTGGTTGTGCATTTCATAAGTGCATTTGAGAAGTCAACCAAATCTAAAGATTGCATATATATGATGTTTTTTATGTCAATGTCATCTCCTACGAGTTTGACATCTTGATGATTTTTTTATCTCAAGATATAAGTCTTCAGAGTCAAACTAGTTGAATGGGATGGGCATGAAGATGTCAAGTTTAAGCTATGGAAAGTAACCTTTTGGATTTAAAAATCCTTAAAAAGTAAGACATGCATGAGGATTTCAATTTTAGGCCTCATGAAATAGTTATTTGGATTCAAAAGAGTGAACATAATGCTGAAAAGTGTCTAAATCATGGAAGATCATATCAGATGTAATGACAAGTGGTAGTCCAATAATGTTATTGGGTCCTAAATATCCAACAAAGCACATTACATCATGTATTAAAGATATAATTTCATGTGGTGATTGAAAAAATTATTGGGTCTAAGAAGATCAACAGAGTGCATCTAAGTGTACAAAATTAGATCGATGGTGTGTGTAAGGTCAAAAAGTTAAAGAACTCATATTAAACATGAGGTCACCACATGATGCAAGTACAAAAGCAAATAGACTAATAGTAGGATCTTGAAAATGGGTGCATCACTGAAAAATGGCATGATCAAGTATCCCAGATCAAGATCAATGGCTGAAATTAAAATTGAAAGCCAAGAGACTTCAATAGAGAATAAACTCAACCTAAGGTTGAACTAGGGAAAATATTTCAAAGAAGGCCATTGAAGCTCAGTCAAGACCTCTATTAGAGAATCAAATGCATATAGACTTAGTTTTATTATGGTTTCAAGATCATTTCATGAAGGGGAATCCTTATGTAAAGTGGATTTTTGATTCCCAAAAATCTTAGTAGAGGTAAAATAGGTCTTTTAGGGCCTAATATAGAGATCAAAGATGGACTAGTAATTGTTGAATCAAGACTATATCTCGTATATTTTCATGGATATTATGACTATATAAAAACCAATAAATTTGATTGGTTTTCAATCTATAGTAAAGACATGTGCTCAGGTTTGGAGTAAGGGAAAATGTGTAGGAGTGTCTTATCCTTTGATAAATCTATAGCCTCAACAAACATGTATTTATAGCCACTTAAGTAGACTGAGGCATGGCTCTATCAAGTCCATAGATATGAGTACTTTTCCCTCATAATGAAAGCAAGTGGTGATGGCATATAAGATCACAGCAAAGGGATTCATGGATTGGAGAGTATAGTGGAGCATTTATTTCTTCTCAAAGCCTTTTAGTCCTAATTGGATCAAAGATGGTTCATAAATCAAGAAGAATGGCAACTAAATTAATTATCTCAAATGGTGTGTCCCCCCTCTCTCTCCCCTTTCTCATATATCTCTTATTATTTTCCATTTTTAATCTCTCTTAGACTTTTGAGAAGAAATTTTCTCTCCATTCTAGAAGAGTAGAGACTCTCATTTGATAAAGTTAGACCATGTCAAAAGATTTATGAAAGACCTCTTGAATCAATAAAGACTTTGTTTACCTATCTTTCCCTTTGAATTGTGTGTAAAAAAGTTTGTGTATGATGGCATTATGAAGGAAAATCTTCCATACCCATTGTCCTTCTTTCTTGCTCATTTCTAGGTGTCTTCAATTTAGTTGTAGGTATAAGTTAGTGTTCTTTCTACCATTGATGCAAGATCTCAGTGAGTCTTAGAAATACTCTTTGCCTTCATTCATTGCTTCCTAAACCTAGTTTATGAAAGACTTATGTAACTATCTAGTCGTGTAAGATTGTGTGAGTTAGCATTGTCTTATGCTTCTTTAGTGTTCACTTCATGTTTATGTGATTTTTCATTTAAATTTGATACTTCACCTTGTTATCTTTCTTAAGATCCCTATTTCCCCCTTTCTAACCATTTTCTTGATAGTAGCATTAGTTTAGGTGATCCATCAAGAGGAATTTGGCCTTCTCCATAGGTTTAACCCTATTATAGGATACCCACAACCTAGGGTTGTTACCATATTTTGACTGGGAGTGGAGGATCCTGAAGAACTCCCCCACAAGGGTATAATCTCAAATCATAATAGTTTATGGCATGCTCAGTTGGACTTCCTTTCAAATAAGATTGGTCAAATTTTTATGTTATTTTTATTAGTTTGCAATAGTTATAGCTTCCAAATAACAACATTTGGTGACTCCAAAAGAAGATTCAACATTTTGGTAGCAAAAAAATGAATACATCTCATGCCAAAGGTTATTATAAGGTCATATTCTAGAGCTATTCCCTTTGAATTTGTTGAATTACCTTTGAACTTGGTAAAAAGATTAAGATTTGATAATACACACCCTTATAAAGGCAAATTTATTCCTAAGTAAATTTCAAGGCCTACCCTTGCAAGAAGATCTTTGTTAATCCCTTTCATTACCATGTAAACCCTTTGAGTTTTTCCATTTATGGATTTAATGGCCAAATTCCTCTAGACCTCCCTCAATATCATCCTATTCCAATATCATATCTTAAGAGTGTCCCTTATTTAGTAGGAGATTAATCTATAACCCCTTCTAAGCACCTCATGGACGTAGCTAATTTTTTCAATATTTATAATGTAAATGAATAAAATGTATCAATTATGTTATTAGCCATTTATTTCAAATTTAAATCCCTAGAATCATATAGAATCCTTACTACTAAATATATTACATCATGGGATCAATTAGGGGATGCATTGTGTAATATATTTAAACATAAAAGTGACCATTTTTCACTTATATAATAGTTAACCATAATTAAAATATCCCTTCATGAAGTTATGCAAGACTTCAACACAAGGTTCTAAAAGACTTGGGATAGAATCCTAGTCTCTATTACAAATACCCCTAACTTTTCCTTCCTTTACTATTTGAAATACCTAAATAGTGACATTTTAGTAATGATCCAATCCATGGGAGGAAACACATTGCCAAATGCATATGAGGTGGCAATCAGAACAAAAAATTATCTAGTGCAAGCTGACAAGCTTACACCTAGACCACCAATGCCTTTGTTCCCTAAGATCAGACCACCCCTTTATTTCTATTCCTCCCCTTTATTTCATTCTCCTATGCCTATAATTACTTCAAAACTTTCACCTAAGCGAAAAAAGGCTTCCACTAGTTAATCTAGTGATTCTTAGAAACAAAAAAAAATTCAAGATATAAAGAGCATGTTCCAATCTTGAGGAAATGAATTGGTGAATGTTAAGATGAATAAAGATTTAGATATGCCTTACCAAGCCTCATATAAACCTTATCAACAATATTATCAACAAATAGGCCACCTAACTAATGAAACTTCCAAGGCCAAGGCTAAGGTTAAAGCCGAGGACAAGGGCAGTCTAACTATGTTAGGCAAAACAATTATAATCCAAATGTTGTAGGTACTTTCAACACTTTGGTCCCCATATATACTAATTTTTCTCAATAATATAAGTTTAATATGCCTTAGAATCAATCTTTTGGGCAATCCATTATTCCAACCACTGATTTTACTGAAGCTTTCAATGATCAATGGTAGTAAGTTGCTAATTATGGGTACAATCAGGGTCTTTTGGATTAGAACATAGAAGTACCCATGATGATAAAACCATAATAGCTTCAAAAAGTTTAAATCCTTGATCAAGGACCAAGCTAGTTGGGTAATACATTAGTTAATTATGAGCAAGAAGAGTGTTATGCACTCAATCAATAGGTTAGTTCTAGCTATATATACATTCTAGTGGCAACAAATGCAAGGTTCAAAATAAGGAACATTGATGGTAATAAATAATTAGTCAAAGATCTCCCTAACATTACTCCTTCAATATCAAATCCAAATGAACCTACTACTGCTTTAAAGGTTCTAACAGCTTCAAGTAATCAAAATCAGGGAAATGTCTTTGTTTCCCAAAACTCATAAATTCAAAGTAGATTTGTGGCTCCCAAAGCACAACCAAATGTTGGTGTACTGATTAACACTATGAAATAAATGAAAAATTCTAATGTGAGTGTGATAATGTGGTACATGCTCTCCATGCCTAAATAAATAGATAATCTTCAAGAAGCATTATCAAAGATCAAGGTTCTTGATAAGGAACCAAGCAAATAAAATGTGGTTCTCACCAATGCAACCAAAGGACCTAGTGAAGGGAAATCAAGTAAGATTGTCAAACCTCCCCCTTTATATATTTCAGTGATCATTGGTAATTATTTAGTGCATAATTACTTGTTAGATAGTGGGGATAACACCTCAATAATGCCAAAGACTATAGTAGACTAGCTTGGTCTAAAATATGAGCCCTAATCTAAATGAGTGTTTTAGTTGGATGAATCTTCCACCAAGCCATCTAGTATCATTAGAGATCTCAACTTGACCTTTCATGCTTGTCCTAGTGTCTCAGTGGCCCAAGATGTGTTGATCCTATATGTATCTCCTTATTTTTCCCTATGCCTATCTAGAGAATTGACTACAAATATTAGAGGTTATCTTGCACTAGAATGGTCATATATGGCATTTAAAATAAGATATGGGACCCAAGTGTCTATCAAAGTTAAGCCCATTACATAATTCCACATTGAACCTTATGGGATATATAGCATAAACCTCAATTTCACTATCCTTTATGAGGATGAATTCATAGTTGGTCAAGAACTAAACACTCATCTTGAGGAGATACCAGATATGTGTCTGGATGAATTATGGAATGCCAATCAATTATTTGATCCCTTAGAAGTTGTTAAGGATAGAGACTTAGGTGCCTACTACTTACATGAAGATAATCAATCCATGTCATCCCACATAAGGCATCAATAAGACTTCAGTGGCTTATGGAAATTGTTTTTTGATTATTCAAAGAGAAAACGGGAGTGGGTGCAAGTGCAATGCTGGTATCCCCCTCAAATGACAATTATTTCTCTTCTTACAAGTCCTAATTTAGTTAATCTTACAATTTATTAAAGTATGAGGGTCTTATCTATTGCCTTTAATGGGATAATAAGAGAGGGATCAAATAATTACAAGTTTATGGGGATAGTAAATTAATAGTACATCAAGTTAGAGTCCACAATATCACTAAGAACCCCTTAATTAAGTCTTATAAACATAGATTATGAGACCTAATTGAGGATTCTGAGGCCTTTAACATCCAAGTAGTGCCAAGGAACCAAAATTAACATGCTAATAGGTTGGTAGCTATGGGATCTCAATTTGATATCCCAAATAAATTAAAAAAAGACTAAGATGTAGCCACATGTCAAAGTGGTGGTGAGACCATCAGTGCCAAAAAATGAAGCTCATTGGTATTTATTTGAGAATGACAATCAAATATCTTCTTTCCTATATTAGGGAGCAAATTTATTCTCTATAAACCAATAAAATTTTCAACATTAGTATGAGGAGAAAATTATTCATTTGAGATCTAACAAGCTCCCTAAAGGTCTTCTCATCCTTGAAGGTCTTTTTCATGAGGGAGATCATATGATAAAATACAAGGTGATGATGTTAACAAGTGAAAATAACTATGAAAGAGTCCTTATCTTCAAGGACAAGATCCTCAAGCTTGGGAAGGTAAGCGCTAAAGCTGAGAGGCATAGTTTCATTGACCTTTATAGAGAACATGTAGATATCTTTGATTAGGAATATAGTGACCTGAGGGGATTTGATCCTAAGATGGATTAACACACTATAGAACTAAAGGCTAATTTCAATTGTATCAGGTATAATTAGAGGCCTATAAACCCCAAAATTGAAGAGCTTATGAGGAAATAAGTGACCACAATAATTTAATCTAAGATCATCTTTCCCATTAAGAACTCTTCATGGGTAGCCAAGTTGGCACCTATGAGGAAGAAGAGAGGATAAATCAGATTGTGTGTTGACTTTAGGGATATGAATAGGGTCTCTTTGAAAGATCACTACCCCTTACCATCCATGGAGCAACTCCTTTAGATAGTTTTTGGTTCAAAATGCTTCACCTTTTTGGATGGATATTTAGGATACAACCAAGTGTTGATAAGAGAGGAAGATAAATATAAGACTTCCTTCACCATAAAGTGGGGCACATATTCTTACCAAAATATGCCTTTTGTATTGATAAATCCTAGGGAAACTTTCCAAAGAGCCATGAACATGGATTTCCAAGGATTGCTAAATCAAATGGTACTAGTCTACTTGGATGATATCACATTGTTCTCTAAGAAGGATAATGAGCACATGGACCATCTAAGGTTGATCTTCTAAAGATGTAGAGAGTATGGGATCTCTTTAAATCCCAAGAAATGTGTGTTTGTTATTCATGAAGGCAAACTTTTGAGTCACATTATCTCAAAGAAAGGGTTATATATTGACCCTAATAGAATACGTGATATCTTAGAAATTTCTTTACCTAAGCACAAGAAATAAATTTAGAGCTTCCTCAAGGACATAAACTTTGTTATAAGGTTTATACCTAGTGTTGCAAACCTAGTCAAACCCATCACCACCATGATGAAGAAAAGCCAAGTGTTTGCTTGGTAAAATGAAGGTAAAGCAACATTTGAGGCCATAAACCAAGCCATTACCCAAGCACCCTCACTCATGAATCCTAATTTCTCAAATGATTTCATATTGTACACCTTTTCCAAATTTGATAACATATCATCTATGCTGATGCAGAAGAATGGTGAAAGACTTAAATAGCTAATTACCTTTTTTAGTCAAGGACTAGAGGGATATGAGTTGAGGTACACTTTTATATAAAAGTAAGTTCTTAAAACTTTAAAAATCCTCAAAATTTTTAGGCCAGTTCTTTCCAATGTCAATATTCATCTTTTGGTGTCTCATCCTTGGGTAAGGGACTTTCTCCTCAACAAGGATTTAAATGAGAAAAGAGTGGGTTGGATTACCAAGGTCATGGAGTATGACATGGAGATAAAATTCACCAAGCTAGTAAGAGGTAAAGGCTTATGTGAGAATATAGTTTATGACCTTAAAGAAGACAAATAATTCTTTTTTGTGACATGAGACAACTCACAAATAGATACACCTTCACCTCATACCAGTTGGCTCCAAGACATAACACATTTCTTAGTAACATGTGAGTGCTCCCAAGGTTTAGACAAAGCAAAAAGAAGGTATTTTAGAGTATAATCCATACCTTATGCATTATTTAATGGGTTTTTATTTAGAAAACATCTTAATGGATTAATCCTTAGATTCATAGATGATATTCAAGTAACAAAAATTTTGGATAAATTTCATGTTGGAACTATAGGAGGCCATTTTGCTCCAAGAATAACAACAATAAAAATAATGAAGGTTGGTTATTATAAGTCCCAACCTTTTCAAGGATTCCTATACATTGGTCAAGAAATGTTAGAAGTGTGATCTATTTGTAGGCAAACAAAGAATAGTATCTCTCAACCCAATCTAGATAGAGCAACCTTTCATGCAATGGGGGTTAGACTCAATAGGAATGATAAATCCACCTTCACATACATGATATAAATGGGTGCCCATGGCAATTGACTAATTCACCAGGTGGGTGGAAGTAATTTCCTTGAAAGAATCTAATGAAACAATAATATTGGACTTCTATGAAAACATAGTAACTAGGTTTGGTGTCTCATCTACTATAATTTTAGATAATGCCTTAGTATTTGTCGGTATGAAGATAAGTGCATGGGTACTTAAGTTGGACATATACCTTAGCACATCCTCCAAGTCAATGTACTGGTAGAGTCCACAAATAATAAATTTATAAGGATTGTCAAGAGGACCATGGAAGAGAATCAAAGAGTGTGGCATATAAAGCCAAGGCCAACTTTATGGGATGACAGACTGAATCCCAAAGCTATCATTAGAAATTATCCATATGTCCTTCTATATGGAAGAGAAGCCAAATTTTCCATTTCTCTTGAAATACCTACATTGGAGTATCCCATAAGCTTGAGTTGATGGAGAGTGAGCCTATGAACATGAGGATGATAGAGATCATAGACATTGAAGAAAATAGGGACCTTGTAATGAAGACATTATAGTCATACCAAGTTCAGGTCAAAAAATCCTTTGACAAGAGAGCCATAGTAAGGGACTTCAAGGAAGGGGACCTAGTCCTCAAATAAGGCTAAACCAAGCAACAATACCAATTTTAACAACTTGTGGAGTGGTCCTTATTTGATCCATCATTACAAATAACATAATCTTTTCTATCTTTCTAAACTTAATGGAGATTGTTACCCATTTCAATCAATGGCATTCATTTAAAGCCTTATTATTAAAATAATTTATAGCTATTGTATAATAATGTACATATTAAAGTAGATTTATATGCTTTCCTCTAATTACCTTGTGCACATTTCTTTCCAGTTATGTGTTTCCCTTTCAATAAGTGCCTTGGGCATAGTTGTTTTATTTCTTTTTTTGTCCTTGTTGTTTCAAGAGGAGGCTTTCTAGAAAAGGGGTAGTCTTGTATCATTTTCATGATCATCTGAGAGAAAATACTTGAGACTTCATATGCCCAATGGATAATTTTAAGGCCACTAGTCTTTACATATTAATCATGCAATCTTAATATGTCACTAGAAATGTTGGCCAATTTTGGCCCACATATAAAAACTCACCTGGATGGATCAATTTCTATAAGTCCTAGTATGAAGCATGTTTTCTTAGTATTAAATGGTTTTTTTAAGCTTTAACAAATCAAAAGATAGCATGAGCAAGTTAAAGGGACCAGACCATCATGACACATCATGCAAGAATGAATAGAGAAGGATTGGTTGTGTATTTCATAACTATATTTCATAATTCAACCAAAGATAAATATTGCATGGATATGACATTTTTTTTACCAAGGTCATCTCCTACAAGTTTGAGGTCTGGATGAGTTTTCTATCTCAAGATCTAATTCTTCAAAGTTTAACCAGCAAAATGAGATGGTCATAGAAGCATCAAGTTTAAGCCACATAAAGTAACTATTTGGATTTAAAAATCCTTAAAAACTAAGATGTGCACAGGAATGTCAAGTTAAAGCCTTGTGAAATAGCTATTTTGATTCAAAAGAGTGAATGTGGAGCTAATAAGTGTCTAAATCATGAAAGTTTAGAGCATATCTAATAGTGAGTGGTAATCTAACAATGTCAGTGGGTCCCAAAGATCTAATGGATCATGCTAAATCATGCATCAAATATCTAATGGTGCATGGAAATTAACAAAGCTAGTGGGTCAAAATAGATCAATATAGAACATCCAAGCATAAAAAATTAGA
Organism: Torreya grandis; assembly: GCA_037957365.1. NCBI lineage: Eukaryota > Viridiplantae > Streptophyta > Pinopsida > Cupressales > Taxaceae > Torreya > Torreya grandis. The sequence continues at coordinate 1,050,296 of JARHVA010003283.1, forward strand.
TTGATGGTGCATATAAGGCTAAAAAGTCAAGGAGCTTAGATTAAATACAAGGCTACCATATGACATAAGTGCAGAAGTAGATAGATTGATAATAGTATCTTGAGAAGGGATGTGTCCTAAGAAATGGCATGATTGAGGATCCCAGATCAAGATATATGGCCAACATTAAAATTTGAAACCATAAGACTTTAATAGAGAAAAAAACACAAGTTAAGGTTAAACTAGGTCAAATATTTCAAAGGATGCCATTGAATCTCAGTTGAGACCTCTGTTGGAGGATCCAATACATGCAGACTCAATTTTCTTATGGTTTCAATGTCATTTCATGAAGGGATATCCTCATGTTAATTAGTTTATCAATTTCCATAAAGCTTAGTAGAGGAATAATATGTCTTTTAGGGCCTAATACAAATATCAAAGATGGACTAGCAGTTGTTGAAACAAGACTAAACATCTAGCATATTTTCATAGATATTGTGACTATATGAAAACCAATAGATTAGATTAGTTTTCAATCTATAGTAAAGACATATTATTAGGTTTGGAGTAGGGTAGATGTCTAAGAGTGTCTTATCCTTTGAAAAATCTATAGCTTTGACAAATATTTACTTGTAGCTGCTTAAGAAGACTTAGGCATGGATCTATCAAGTCCATGGATATGAGGACTTTCTCCTCATAACGAAAATAAGTGGAGATGTCGTAGATTATCAAAGTAAAGGGATTTAGGGATTGGAGAGTATGGTGGAGAATTTATTTCTTTTCAAAGACTTTTATTCCTAATTTTATCAAAGATGGTTCAAAAATCAAGAAGTATGGCATCTCAATTAAATATCTCAGATGGCATGCTCCCCTTCTCTCTCCATTTTCTCCTATATCTCTTATTATTTTCCATTGTATGCTCTCTCTCACTTTTGATAGAAAATTCTCTCTCAATTATAGAAGAGAAGAGAATCTCATTTCATAAGGTTAAACCCAATATAAATTTGTATGAAAGGCCTCTTGAAGTAATAAATAATTTCTTTACCTATATCTCCCCTCTAAATTGTGTGTAGAAAAGTTTGTGCTTGATGGAATTGTGAATAAAAATCTTCCATGCCCATTATTCATCTTTCTTGCTCATTTTTAGGTGTCTTCAAGCTAGTTGTAGGTCTAATTTGGTGTTCTTTCTATCATTTATGCAAGCTCTCAATGAGTCTTAGAACTCCTCTTTGCCTTCATTCATTGCTTATTGAACCTAGTTTATGAAATACTTATGCAACTAGCTAGTTTTGTGATATTATGTGATCTAGCATTATCTTATGCTTCTTCAGTGTTTACTTCATGCTTATGTGAGTTCTCATTTAAATTTGGTGCATCACCTTGTTATCTTTATTAGGATCCCTATTTCCCCCTTTTGAACCCTTTTCTTAGCACTAGCATTATTTTAGGTTATTTATCAAGAGGAATATGGCCTTCTTCGGGGATTCAACCCTATTATAGGATATCCACAACCTAGGGTTGTTCCCATATTGTTATTAGGAGTGGAGGAGCCTAAATAACTCCCCCACAAGGGTGAAATCTCATGTCATAACACTTACTAGATAGATATTTTTAATTCAAGGGTGTCCTAATAACATATCAAATACCCATGTTCATGATAAGACTATAAATAGAGTATCCAATGTTTTTTAACTAGCTTGAAGAAGTATCACTATATTCCTAAAATTATTTTGTGTATGTTCATAGAATCATTTTAATATTATTCACTTAGTTTTTAAATATTTATGTGTATCCAAGACTAAAAATAAGTTTTATTTTTCATGTGTTTTCACTTGACCCATTTTAAATCATGGCACTATATTTATATTCAAATAAATAGTGCATGTCTATTTGAATCATCATCATTGATTATAATATCATAAAATATGATCATAGTACATGGTGTTGATATGGTTATAAATGTACTGGTAATATTATACAATTTATTCCCATAGGTATTAAGAGAAGGATGTGCATAGTACACGTGAGGCACCTATAAATTGTCTATATTTTCTATTGTGCTAAAATTTAGAAATGGGTTATTTAATATTATTATCTTTGCATTGTCAAATTTTTTTGGTCTACATTTCTTTTTTGGTGTGTTTATTTTAATACTATTATGATAATATATTGTATATTATGCCTTAATCTAAAACACTTGTTTATATAATGACCAATACATATGTGATAATTATAATATTTTAATGCCAAATCCCTTGTGTTGAGGTTTGGTCATGTCAACTCTAACGATGGAGATAGAGATATAATATTGATATCAAGTAATTATTTTAACAAGATAAGATGAGTTTTTGGTAACCTTTCAAATTTCCTCCTTGGTGGAGCTATAAATTGATCCTTATTTTTTGGTTCTAATGCTACATTGACTACTGCTTTTACTTCATTATTACTTTTATTAGGTTTGTAATTTGTAGTTTGGTATATTTGAAGTAGATGAAAATTTGGTGCCTATTTTTATCTTGTTCAAATCCATGAGCTTGACTTCTCTTTGATTGACTATATGGCATAAATCATAAAAATATTTGAATTTTTCGAACATGATAAAATCATGGAGTTGTGCTAGTAAACTTTATGTGAATATGTCTTAGAATTATTTGTCTTTCATATAATTTTTCATATTATATATAATGTATTTGTATGAAATAACATATTCACATATTGGCTCATTTGACTCTTTCTTGATTTTTGCAATTTGTGCATAAGATAGTTTTTTATTAATGTTTATAGATAAATGTGCTAGAAAATTATTTTCCAAAACATTGAATGTTGTAACTGATTGGATTTGATTATCATAGAACCATGTAAATAATAATATTTGAGTCTTCTTAGAAAGATCCGGGTTATTAGTTTTGAAATTTAAGCATAATCCAAACATGTTACATGGAATGATTGATGATGTTGGTCGTGATCATCTTTGCATTCATAAAGTGTTATCTTAGGAGATAAAAATCCTATTTTTAATGAGTAAGAGGTTATATTATGTTCTAAAGGATTATGAATCAAAGTATGATAATCCATTGAATGACTATCTCTAAAAACTCCTTGATTTAATAGTAACACTTTAGCATGTAAAACTATAAGAGTTTACTTAAGAGAGTCTACATTAGGTTAGGTTTGGTGATGACCCTTGTGTAGTAATAAAAAGAGGTGTGTATTATTCATGTGTGTGTGTGTGTGTGTGTGTGTGTGCGTGCGCGCGCGCGCGCGCGTGTGTGTGTGTGTGTGTGTGTGTGTGTGTGTGTGTGTGTGTGTGTGTGTGTGTGTGTGTGTGTGTGTGTGTGTGTGTGTGTGTGTGTGTGTGTGTGTGTAATAAACCACATTATGCCCCCATACCTAGATATGATGGCACATATGTAAATGGATATGTTGATATAATAATAGAAACAATTGTATTAACTTGAACCCCTATTGTTGGATTAAGAATAAATATAAAGGCAACCTCTTATTGTTATGATTGATATGATTCAATTTTATATCGATGCATCATCTTAGATTCTAATATTAACTGTACAACATTATCCACTTTTTTGGGACACTACAAAAGCCTTTGACATAAATTGGATAATTATTTGGATTTCTTAGGATCTACCCCATTAATTTCATTAGGATACATTCTATCAAATATTTTATGATTATATTGATTATGATGCATAGTTGTATTATCTTCATTATCATGTATATCACTAAAATAATCTTCAATGTGTACATAACTTTGAAGAGTTACATTATCATATTGATCAAAAAAATTCATATCATCTATTCTAAAAGAGACTAAAGGAATATAATTATGTTATATAATCATTCCACTTAATTTAAAATTAAACCTTAGAGGAATAGAAGACTTATTGAGTGGTATAGACTCCTGAATTATACCACAACTTATGTCACTATTAACTTTTCTAAATATCAACATAATTGCCCAATTTATTTGCTAACTCACCATTCAAATTATAGATGTTATCCTAAGTTAACTAATATCATTTTCTCTCCCAAATTGAAATAGTTAATTAATATTAATTAAATAATCTTATATTAATCATACACACATAATTTTAGAGAAATAACTAATAATTTTGATTTCTAGCACTAAACCACATCCTCAATTCTCTCCACCAAGAGGTTGAGTCATCCAACCATTTCCCTAATTATATCAACCAAACACGGAGTCATCCAAAAAATTCCATGAAACATGAAACTACCATAGTGACTCATTCAACTACCTTGACTCATTCTTATTAATATTTCAAATACCAACTAAATTACCTCACATTTCCAAACCACTTGAGTAATTCATCTTCTCCATAGATGAGGACTCAAATCCAATCATTTAATATATTAAATATTTAATAATTCCAAAATAAATCTAACCATCCATTTCCCATGAGATAAGTATATAAATTTATGTGATTTATCCATGTTGAAAAATCCATCATTAAGCTATCAAATTTTCCATTGAGTTCCATATTGAGATTCAACATCGTCCAATGAAGTGTTCTTAATTTCCATTGTTTTGGATATTTACATTGAGTGACCATATACCATTAAAATAAGAACATAATTAGGTCATCAAAGGAGAATATCTTAACTTGTTTGGTAAGGTGAATGTAAATGGAATTTATTTTTACTTTTTTTAAGCTCAATCTGAGGTCGTATGCAAGTTTATAATATATATTTTCATTATTTTCTTTCTAATTATAATTATGAATTTCATATATTACATTTTGGAATTCTTGATGGGACTCATTCCCAAACATCCATTTTATTTGAATGTTTTTATTGTTTGTTTTGAAGGTTTATGTGAATGTGTGTACGTGTTTTTGTTTTTGTTTTTATGTAGGCTTTAGGCTAATATGGATCTAACTTTTTGTTATTTTTATTTTATTTTATTTTTTCAAATCCAATCTAATTTTATTTTTAAATACCTGATTGTTAAAATGGATATAAATTCTAATTTACAATCTAGGTTTTGATGATGTTTTACAAGTTTATTCATTTTTTTACTAATAATACCCTTTTATAATTTCATGTAAATTTTAATTGTGTTTTTGGAGATATCATCAACATTATTTTTTTTTCGAAAAAAATGTGATTAGTAAATCTAAGTTCTTTTGAAATTTTTTGAAGTTTTTGTAACTTTTAAGTTTGTAGGTATTTTTTGTATTCATAATAACATTATAAATTGAATAATTAATGATTTTGAAATATTCTTCTCATAAACTAATAACCTTTTTTGTGGATCTTCACATGTCAAAGACATAAATAAAATAAAAACAAAAACATTTGAACTTGCTAACAACTTTTATTTTTTTAAGTATTTACATGCATAATTAATTTTTATTTTTCTAATTTGATTTACTAAAATTTCTTATTTATAAGATTTAATTGAATATTGATTTTTTAAATTCACTTGTATTTACTAAATTTCGTTTAAGCAAGTTTTTTTATGTGTTATTATTAAACCAAGTATGTCTTTTCCTCACATCACATAGGTGGCAATCTTGGAAATGAAAATTAATTCTAGTATATTTTTTATCCAAAGAATAATATTATATTATGTTATTTCCTTTGACCATGTAGGTGGTGATGTTTTAAATCATAAATAATCCAAGTCTTTTTATTTTTATTTATAGGGGATATATCGATTGTGGTTTTGATCACCACATGATAGGCTAAAATTTGTGTACCAATAGGGTATATAAACCAAGGATAATTTGTTTCAATTTATTAAGTGGTATTCCATTTTAATGGCACCATTACATGGGTGGGTTTCATCCTCAAATACTCAAGGTTTTGATAACTACCTTGAGGTTATATTTTACAATAACACTCTATTGAAATCCTACAGATGGAGTAGGCACATAAGGACTAAACCCTTTTATTAAGTCCTTTAATCCTACTCTTTCATGGCATTGAGCCTCATCAAACTTAAATTTATATAGAGGACATATCATAGTTAAATTTTTCAAAACTTATATACATAAGAATCCATTTTGTCATTTGATTCATGGTGCACCTGAAAGGAGTGTATCACACATGAAAGTGACTCTCTTCATACCCTTAAGATTGGGTTTAGTTGGATATAATAATGTAACCCTCTAGATTTAGTGCTCTAAAATTTTTTGCTAACATTATCCAATGTGCAAGTAAGTAAATATGAGATCCTAAAAATCACTCAACATCTTGACATATTTATACTTTGAAATTATGGTTTGTTTGTGTTGTGTTCATATTATTGATTAGTTTAGATTGTATATTATATTATTTGAATTTTCATCCTTATTTTATACTATTGAATAATTTTTTTCTTCATATTAAGTTTCATACGCTTATTGTGAAAACTAATTATCAAACATTTAATAACAAGCCTAAGTTAAAAACCCTTCCATCAACACAATCTATATTGAGTAGAGTTATCTTTACTTAAAATCCAAAATCCTTGATTAATATCAACCTTGAATCAAAGTATATATATTTTAAAAATTTAAAAGCATTGACAATCTAAACCATATTTGATCAACCATCTTAAGTTAAAATTATAGTGATTCCTAACCTTCTCAGTCACAACCTATTTTGAGTCAAAACCAAACAATCCATCCAAGATATCTGAGATCATTCCATTATGTATACTACTTATCTTGGGTCACATATGCATCAATCCATTATGTATCCTAACTATCTTTGGTCACAAATACATCAATATATTATTAATCATAACTATATTTGGTCACAAATATATAAATTCATTATGTGTCTTAACTATTATGGGTCACAAATCCAATTATATATTGTGTATATAAATATCTTAGGACACAAATATATCAACCTATTATATATCCTAACTATATTCGGTCACAAATATAATAATACATTATGAATCCTAACTTTATTGGGTCACAATCTATTTTGAGTCAAAATCAAATAATCCATCTAAAATATTTTATCTTGATTAACAAATCCATCAATCCATTGTGTATCATAACTATTGTGGGTCATAAATCCATTCAAAATATCCTATATCAATCCACTATGTATTCTAACTATCTTGGGTCATAAAATCTATTAATCAATTATGTATCCTAACTATATTAGGTCACAAAACCATTAATCCATTGTGCCTCCTAACTATCTTGGGTCATAAAACCATCAATACATTATGAATCCTAACTATATTAGGTCAAATGTATCAATCCACATTCTAACTATATTAGATCCAATCCTAATCATAAATCACATACATAGAATCACATCATGCCTCCAAATACTTGACTCCAAGAATATTTGAATGATAATCAATATATGGAATAACCTTTGGTAGAGACCCCTTCTACTTTAAAAATCAAGAAGACCATATGAAATCTAATGATGATGATAGCCTTGTTAATTATAGTGAGTGTTGTCTCAAAACTAATGATCCACATGAAGAGGATCCTAACAAATTCTAAATCTATCTATTATCACAAGAATATCAAGCCTTGGTGTATCTTCTATGGGTAGATTTTAAAATACCTATAGATTTTAATCATGAGGACTTGTATCACATTATAATCACGAAGAATAAAATACCTCCTAAACATGATCAAGATCTATAAGGTACTTCATTAGATAAAGGAAAGGCAATATTATAATCTTCTCATGAAAATATAAAACATGTTTCCTATATTAATTATGATAAAAGGAGGTAAATTCCTGAGAACCAAACCTAACAAATTGAATCTTTTGATATATCCAAACATGTACAAAAATAAAGCCAATGAATAGCTAATCTTCAATCTAAGATCAATCCCTCAAATCTTAAAGTCAAAAAAACTAGTCCTAATATCAAACAATCAAAATCAACCCACATCCTTTCCTCTCAATGAAACATTATTTTCCCAAGAGTGGAAAAACATGAGGGACAAAATTCAAGGATTGCAGGGAGTATATTATAAATTAAAAAGTTTATGTTTGAACAACTATTCGCTTATCCTTTTTATATAAACATGATGAATGTACATTTTTCCCCTCATTTCAAACCTACAAATTTTGAAAAATAAAAATGTAAAGATGACCCTAGGGATCATATCAAGGATTTCTACATGGCTTGCCAGTAGATTTACTATAGTGATAACTACTTACTTCATCTCTTCCCATGTAGTCTAAGTTGTCAAATTCTAGATTGGTTCTTACATTTACCCAAGGGTTCAAACACTACCTTTATAAATATTTATATAAGATTTGTTACACATTTATCATACAACTTAGAATGTGAATTAACCATGATAGACCTATGCAATGCCAAAAAATGAAATGGAGAAATTTTATCCTCTTTCTTACAAACATGGCATGCCTTAGCTAGTCATTTTCCTTGGTCACTACCTAAAAAATATCTCATTATAATTTTTCATGAACAATATCAATTCTAATATGTATTATCACCTCCAACTTCTATGTCACCTCCTTTGTTAAAATCATTTAAAAATGGGTTCAAATAGAAATGACACTTATCACCAAGGATCTTGTCAAAACTTTTAATAAGGAAAACCAAACTCAGACTAAAAACCATTTTTATAATAAGAATAAGAATGTGGTTGGTGATGCTTTGATAGATGTTAAGCATGCTCAAAACATTTATCATACACACAACCTTACTCTATCAAGTGCTCAAACTAGACAAGGTGCAAGATGAAGGAATAATACTTCTTTTAATAACCCCCTTGATGTAATTTTCAATAAGTTAATAGCTGTTAATATTATGATATTTAAAAATACTAAAACCTTTGATGAAAATTTTCTTAACCCTACATGGTAGAAATAATATCAATATTTTTATGAGTACCATAGAGTCAAAGCTCATACCACCAATAAATGTCTAAAACTCAAAAAATATATCCAATATCTTATTGATCATGGTGATATAGAAATAAATAACAACCCATATATGTCCAATATTTAAAAAATCATGGATATACTAAGATCCCTTTCTGAAACATGACTAATATTACTCCAAAGGTCAAACCAATAATGTCAACTCTACTCAACATACCTATCCATTCAAATCCATTATTATCCATGTCCAACACATAGATAACCATGTTTCTAAAAATAAAATTAAATCCTAAGATTTTGGAGTCGGTAAAAGGTACAAAAAAATCACTCTCTATAGTTCTTCTTTACCTACTTGTGAAGTAAATACAATATCATTGTGCAACTTGAGAAGACACCATCCCAAATATCTATTTTGGACCTTCTAAAAATATCTACTACTTACAAATATATTTTGTATATTAAATTTTAGGAGTTAAGAGTTGTTAAATATATCAAACCATCTAATATCCAATCCCCTATAGGACATTTATCCTCCAACAAATAGGTCACTTTTGATCATATTAATATATCCCATGTTGGTTCATCTCATAATTCACCCTTGTATATTGAATTCATAATATCAAATCATAAATTAAAAATGGTACTTATAGATAATAAGTCTAGTTTTAATGGTTTAATCAAACATATTGGTTATTTAACAACAACACTATAACCCAATATCATAACCATAAAGGCTTATGACAATGTATAATGCCAGTCATCAATAACTATACATCTTCCCATTATGGAGGGGCCTATCACACATAAAACCTTAATCCATATATTAAATATTTAACTTCAATATAACCTCCTCCTTGGATGACCATGGATCCATACCATAAACTTCATTCCTTCCACACTCCATCAATGTATAAATTTTTCTCATTCTGGAATCAAAGTTAATACTCCTGGTGATCCTCAACCCTTTCAATATTTCAAATTATTGGAAGGAATATGTCACAAATCTAATTATTACAAATCATAACTATGAAACAAATTAATAATATACAAATCTCAAATTATATTTCCATCCAAATGAGTTACCATCTACATCCGTAAGATAAACATCTAAATTTGAAATCCAACCATATATATACAAATCTAAAAGTCCATAAAATAAATCCAAATTGAATATTGCTGACAAAGGTATGGGATAATATGAAATACAAGATGCAATATATTTGGGAAAAATCCATATGTCTCCTAACAACCATGTAAGGCCTTACTATAGGAAAGAAACACCAATTTCTCGTTAGTTTGTAAAAAATTATTTTGTTAATGGAAGGTTCCTTTTAAATGAATAGATAAAATATTCTAATCATTCTTTGATTTATAATAATGGGATTGAAGTCTACTTTCAAAGTAATTTATATCCTTTACCAAAAACAATCACATGTAATATTTTGAATTATAAAGGTAAAGGTCTTGGTTTCCATGAATAAGGTCTTGTATAACCAATATTTATCAAAGAAAATGAAACGTGTCAAGGCATTGAATATAAATCACTTAGTACATAATTACATAAATGATTCTTATATGATGTTTGGGGAGTCATCTTTTAACATTAAAATTAGTCTTTTACATTCCACCAATAGGACCTTCCATCCATAAACCTTTTTCATGACATAAGTGTTTTAAACCTTGAACTCTAAATTCATCAACTCATATCCCAGGACCAATAAGATCCACCCTCACTTGACTATGTATAGAATGGTGAAGCAACTATTGATTTCTTGGTATTCTGGTTTAATATTCTAATAGGTAATCACAAAAAATATTTTAATATCAATTTGGATAATTAAATGTATTTCAAGGAACATGCAAACTCCACAGTCATAAAAAAGATAATCATCATAATGACATTAAATTTCAATCCCATGATGAAAATTTATCTAAGGCACTATAAAATAAAGATAATCAAAATTAATGATAAATATTTTAAGACCTTAATATTTCTCTCTCCTACATATTTTAAATATGAGTGTACATTTTGTATTAAAGAAACCATAGATTTAAATATAGGCATGGATGAAGAGCCCAAACTTGTGAAACGTGTAGCTTCTCTCACTCTTGCAAAGAGACTACTCTTAACCAGATTTCTCAAATAATGTTTAGGTTTATTGTATTGGTCATATTTACATATGATTAGATTATATTATATATATATTACTTGTAGTGTATCACCTTATTTATGTTATTTCTAAACCCATCAAACAAAAACTAATAAAAATACATCCTAAGGTTGCACTACTTGTGAAATAATAACTACAAAAATAATAGGATGTGGGCTTCATTAAACCTATTGATTATTCAATGTGTTAATCCAATGTAGCTTCAATCAAAAAAAATTTAGTAATAATAAGGGTATGTATATACTTTTAGGATATCAACAAAGCATGTTCCAAGGATGAATTTCCACTCCAAAATATTGATATGATATTAGACTCCAAAGTGAGTCTCAAAATGTTATCACTCATTGATGGTTTCTCTAGCTAAAACTAGGTCAAAATTTCACCTAAAGACCAACATAAAAAAACATTGGTTACACCTTGAGGTAAATTTTGTTACCAAATCATGCCTTTTGATATAAAAATGCAAGGGAAATACATTAATGTACAATGACATTCATCTCCCATGATATGCATCATAATATTTTAGTGGACTATGTAAATGATATTTTGTCTAAATCTAAAATAAGGGAAGATCATCCTACCATGATATGTAATATTTTTTAAAGGCTAATAGATTACATGGTTTGTAAATGTCCAAAGAATGTGTTTTTTGGGTCACATCAAGAACCAAAAAAATTAAATCAATAACAGATATGCCTCCACCAAGAAATCTTAAATAGATTTTTAGTCTCTAAATAAAGATTCAAGCCATTTGCATATTCATATCCTAACTTATTGATATATGTTATCTATTTACATAGATACTTAAGAAACACTATTCCTTTAACTAGAATGAAGAGTGTCAATAATAATTTTATAATCTCAAATAATACTTTTGCAACCCCTAGCTTTGATTCCACCTACTTCAGGAAGATGTTATAGCTCAAATTTTCACCCTTGAGAGGATGATTCAAGCCCTCTCAACTTGATCTATGTAATTTTATTTATCCTAGGATATGGGTAACCTTTGGATGGACCAAACCTCTAGGCTATAGGGATAACTCCCCTTGATGTATTAGTTATGTTCACTACTACTACTTACTTGACAACAAAAAAAGAAATAAAAGACATAAAGAAACCTATCTAAGGAGGTGATACACCAAAACAACACCCTCCACTTTACTATCATGTACTTTAAAATAAATAGTAAGCCTGAATATGATTACACTTCTCAAAACAAGGACCTTCAAGCTTGAATGATTCAATATAGAGGTATTTTAACATACATTTAATGAGAGTGTTAGTCAAGAGGACTAGATAAGGCACTAATGACTAAAAATCCACTATCAAGCTATGTAAAACCACATAAAACTCACAATGTGACCTGAAATAAGGAAATCCATTTATAAATAGGTAATAAAGGACAAATGAGAGAGTACCATGACTAATACTAACATTGATCAACTATCACACTAGTAAACTAGTTGAAAGCATATGAGGAGGTTAGAATTAAAAAAAAATCATAATTTCAAGGCATAGTACAGGTGTTAATTTTATCATGGCTTCACCATAATTAGTAAAAAGATCCATAAAAGTCCCATCAAGGTTGAATTTATAGAGAAAATGAGACTATAAGAGAGAGGGTTGTAGAAGTGAGCCATGACAAATGTCAAGATGAGGTAAAATAAAGAAGGGAGTTGGAAATAGTTGAATTAGGTCTCTTAAGGCAAGTTATTATCTCTTGAAGATGCATATTCCTCCAAGTGGTGTAGGATTTTCATCTAGTTTCTTGACACCTTGGCTTCTTTTTAAAAACTACCCTTCTCTTGGCTTGAAAATTGACAAATAACACACTTTATCATTATGGCATCTTGAGTTTCTCTCTTAATCTGATATTTGACACTTTTAACTTGTTTAAGATTTATCCAAACTGAAATTTAAATAATGATTACCTCTTAGGTGTATTGAATCCCAATTTGTCTTATTATGCCTATGTTTGCTTGCAAGTGTCAAATCTTGATTTCATATTCATCAATGCATTCTCTCTCCATGAAAGGCATATCCATATCTTATCATCCCATTCCACATTGGAATAATTTTGGGAATAGATTAACATTAATTTAAATAATTTTTGGTGCTACCCTTCAACACATTATCCTTTTGAGGCAAAAATTCAAGCACCAATAGTGACTCCAAATGAATCTCAGTTAGTATAGGTAGTCTTGGTGCCTTAAAATCATAAAATTGGTATGTATAATCATTAATATGATCAATTTTTTTCTTTTGTACCTTCATAAAAATATATTAAAGTTAATATTCTTCATGGTTTTCCTCAAGTATCCCTCAAACATCTACTTTTAAAGTTTACAAACAACCTACCTATCTCTCTAATCATCCTTCTCAAACCTATGTTGCTCTTTCTTCACTCTTACTCACCTTTAAACAAGTTGTACTAGACCTTGTAAAGTGGATTATAAGTATTGAAAGATAAGTATAACATGGTGTATCTCCTCTTACTTATCCTATTAAAGAGGTGAAAGAGATATTGTAAGGTTTTTGGATAATATGGGTAGGTGTTGAAAATGAAGACTATCTAATCAATAAGAAATCAAAGGTTAAAAAGCTAATGAACTTAGTATAATAAAATATAATAATATGGAAACATGATAAAACCTAACATAGTCAATTCTATAGACCTCCTCTTATCCTAATTCATCCTACTTTTTCTATAAATATCCTCCAAGATATAATATAAGATCAAATCAAGCTCAATGAATCTCCTAACGAGTCCACTAGATCTAAATTCAAAAGTTGGAAGTATTTTAATCCCAAAGTGAGACCTGTGTCTACTCCAATTCCATATACCCTTCCTCAAGATCCTAATAACATTCCACCTTACAGGCCTTATTGGACCATGAATCCTAATTTTGTCATGCTTATCCTAGAGAGTGAATCTTCTCTTGTATACATCCAAAATCAAGAGAGAGAAGAAGATGTAAAATCTAAAACAAAAGGTATTATAAGTTGTAAATAATTTATTCATATGAAATATCAAGAGAAATAGGGAGGAAAAATGTTGGAGTTCAAGACAAGAGAGCCTAAAAACTCATCAAGTCCTTCATCTGCCTTTTATGTTATAGTTGTCCAAAGAACATCTAATCAGTCTAGTTCTCCTAACATACCAAGTTGGAAAGACACATTAGAAAGTTTCAAGAAAACCAATAAATTTTATTGCACTCCCACCTTCTCCTTTTGTGAAGGATAATTAATTACATTTATGGAATAATATCAACATCCAATTGATAAAGATAACTTGTCAAGAAAACCTGATGATGTGTCTATCTTGGAGAGGCAAGATGTTGTAGATATAGGTAAACTTCAATAGTGTGTTGTAGAAAGTGATCCTAATGATCATGAACAATATATATTCATTATCACTCCCCTTGGTAGAGATGAGCACAAATCATATTTCATGGATGAGAAGGAGATTCTACCTTCAACCAATAATTGGATAGCTCTCTACAAGTCACAAGTGATCAAGTGGATTAGCTTTATTAGTATGGCTTCAAGGTTGAGGAAGAGGAAGAAAATTTAGGTTTTATAGAGAAATAAAATCATGAAGTACTATACCTCAAGTGGATATATGAAATTATATTCTTCATGAAGGAGGAGGAAGATCAATCTAGCCTTGAAGAAGAGAGAATGCAACCTTGTCATAAGACTACTCAATCATGTAAAATATTTAACCACCCTACTATTATTTAAGATAAAGGTAAGGTTAGAATTGAGTTTTATATATTTTCATTTGATAAAGAAGAAGATTCCTTTTGGGAAGAGTTGTAAAAATTCTTATCTATCCTAGATAGTAGACATATATCTCATGAGGAGAATACTAATAATGTTGTCATCACCAATGAACATGATCAAGAAATGCATGAGTATGTGCTTGAAGAGAATATCATGGTTAAAGATATTGTTGAAACTCATAAAAAAGTAAAAAGAAGACTTAAAAATATGTGGAAATCATACTTAGATATGTTCAATGAGTTTGAAGAGCTTGGTAAGCTATCACCACAAGAGGAAGTTATGAATGAAGATTCTGAACTCTCACCAAGCCAACAAGTTTTATCTGCCATCAAAAAGAGTCTCAAGTGAATGATGGGGAAATGCATGATGAGTATGATGTTATTCAAGATGATCTATAGAATAATATGTTAGTTGGCCAAGAAGAAATTAATATTGAGGATTTTTTTGATGATATGGCTAACATTATCCTTCAAAATGATAGCTCTCCAAGTGAAGGTTTTCAAGAGATAAAGAAGGAGTAGCCTATGATGAAAAAAGAGTGATAGTTTTTAATTCAAATATCCTATCATGGGATGACTTTTATTTTTTCTTTGAATCACATATTCAACTCATAGACATGGGAATGAATCCAAAAGGTCTAATTTTTGTTGATGGAGATGTTGAGAACATGCTAATCATGTTGGAAAGCAAGAAACATGACCCATAAAATGCTACAGTAAAAGGTTAGCTTATTCCATAACATGTCTCATCTCATGAGGTAATTGATCTAAGAATATTTTTATTTGACCCTAGAGGATGAAGGTATGAAAGTTAGTTCTACATAGTAGTATTTTCTTTATTCTCCCTAATTGCCTTGGCACATATGTGTGTTGTCTAATTTCTCTGATTTGTGTGTTTCTTGTGCTTTATGTGTGTTTGTAGGTTATTTTAGCTGTCTTGTTTTGTTAAAGGTTAATTTAGGTCTAATTTTGAGTAAGATATTAGTCCATTTCCCAATAGACGAACTAGGTAACCAGTCTAGTATGCTTAACAAGAAAGTATCCCATGAATACCACCAAAGATGTTAGCCAAATTTTGTATACCATAGGATAGGGGAAAAAAATTCCCCTTTTTAATTATTATTAGTACATATTAAGGTATTTTTGGTAAGTTTAAGGTTGTATCCATTTTGATCATATACTTGTCTAAGTCATTTTGTGTCATGCTTCAATATGGTTCAAGAGGTGCTATGGGTTTAAGGTTCCTTTTCAATACATATGTTATGTGTCATGGTCATATAATACCCCTTCTAGTTTGTAAATGTGCCTAAATAAGTCTTATGTTTTACTTAAGGTCAACATGTCACTTTTAACCTCTTTTACAAGTCATTAACATGTGTAAAATGGTAAAAAAGTCATTTTAAAAGCCCAAAAAGTAGAAAACTATGTATAAATGTGTCTTAATATTACTTATTAAGAATTATATAACATTAATTTATCAATTATTTTATGACAAGTTAGTTTTAAATGTTGAAAAGCAATTATAAGTGATTTTTAATGCTTAAGAGAGGCTTAATATCCACTTGTACAGACCAAAAAGATACATTTTTCAAGTGAAATTAGTTTGGGAGTGTATATTAAGCTCCTTAAAGATAAATACATGATTTTAATGTAGGTAAAAGTTAAAATACTGAATAAAAACACTCCTCTTCCATCACTTCCGTGGCAAGCTCCCAAAGGAAATTTTCATGTGTTCATTCCATACAATCAAGTGAGTTTTGTGACCTGATGTTTTTACCATAGGAGGGGATCATAATTAAATTAAAATAAATTTCCATATTTATCAAAAAAATTCCCCTCATTTATCAACAATCATTAAGAAGGCAGGGTGGTCTTAAACCCTGCATTAACCCCATAGGCTCACTTTTCTCTTTGGAATGGTAATTTAAGGATGGTTTAATTAATGAGATAAATTTAAGAGGATATATGGGACATATTAAGATATATAAAATTATTTTTTAATCCCTACTTGGCACATGTGACCTCAGGTTGACAACAAATCTCCATTTGTGCACAGTTACAGGTTGAAAGCTATGGTTTTTTTATTGCATTAAGGTGTTCAAATCTAGTTTTATGATTGGTGGAGGTATATCACAATATTTTAACCCTATATAATTATATAAATTTCTATTAAATTTCTCTACATGTTTTTTTCATACACACAAGCCTCTAGACATGAGGCAGCCTACAAATTCCCACTAGTAGACCAATCATCATATGCCAACAAAGCTCTGTTATTTTGAGGGCCTTGATTTTCATAAAAATAATATATCTAGTTTTTATTAAAAAATTTAGTCCTTAAAATCCACTCAAATAATTTTTAGGACCTAAAAAGGCAAAAGAAGGGGTCATGCCTTTTGACTAACCAGAGGCTTGTGTAGCCTATAAATGAGAGACTGACTTGGATATTTGATTGAATATCAAAGAAAACAAAATATATAAATTGGTTTCAAATGGAATAAAATTTCATATTATACCTCTACAATATCTCCTTAAAGTGGGAAATATTATCACTAATCCACCAAGGTAGGCCTAATGCCATTTTAGGCCATAAACTATGTTAAAATCATGTATACAAAGATGAATCCAAAAGGTGATAAGCATTGCATTATCAATGTTTTTTAGAGTTAAAAATTCATGATATATATTATTTTATAGTATATTAACCTTCTTATTGTCAATAATAATCAGTTATACATCATAAAAGGTTTCATATATTGAAAATTTAGACCTACAAGTCTCCTTTTCATGTAAATTACAATGACTTTTGCATTAAAATTGAGGTTTAAAGGAGTAGTTTCAATTTAGGAAATCATGGTAAAATAATGAGTTATATATTAATTATTTTTAGACTTATTTTAAATTCCAATATACCAATTTTGATTCCACAATCGTATAGACCTTGAAATAAGTGCTTATAGGCTTGCTTGAGTGACTCAAGTTAGTTTTCAAACTTGAGAAGAAGCTGCAATCCATGACAGTGTTGAACATTAAGTTAATATAATAAATGGGAATAAAAATATACCTAAATAAATATCAAATAATATTATTTAAAAAAATCCACTTGAAACCCTATAGTTACATAGTCCAACTATCACACACAGGTTTATTCCTATGAAGTACGAAGAAATAAATATATGGTGGAACAAAAGAAGGTTAAGATTCATGAATAAAAGCCATTGGAGGTATAATATATACCATAATTAATTAAAACATAATCCTATAGTGATAAAAGGATCATAAAATTATTAATCGTATCATAGAATCTGATAGCCATGTTTAGGCTTGTTAATCCTAGAACCACATACAAGCCTGTGCTCAAAATTGTGAAGAGAATGTTTGTTGAAGATGATATTAGAACATTAATGAGATAATAATATAATTATTAGTTTAATGAAAAATTACATTAATTTTTAAAACTCTTCAACAATGATAAATATCTCAAACATGGGATTCAAGGGTCAGACTTGATAGTTTGCCTATAAACCCTACGTATGAGTTAATGGTGGTCATAACAGGATTTTGGAGATAAATGATAGGAAATACACTTGTATAAAGTCAATATGGATGTTAAATAAATAATTATTTCATTTTAAACCTAATACCAAACTCAAATATGTCTTTTCAAATTTAATCTCTCTTGACCTCACCAAATGCATCTTTTCGAACCTAAGAAACACTTTTTCAAGCTTAGAACAGTACATAGGTTTTTCATGGTAACACAATATCATTGGTTATGATGGGAGACCTTGTAAAATTTAAATTTTTGTAATTTTTCATTGATTAAGTCCCTAATTTTTATGAATCATCGTTAAGATAATAAACATGTTTTTGGCTACCTAGAAGACCAGGTATGAACTGATTGGAAAATTTGAATTCCCAAGTCATATGATGAGGCCACCAATTGCTTAATTTTATAGCCTCATCCATGCTTAGTCTATATCTTTTTCTATTTAAATCCCATAACTATCCATCACTAATGCAAATGAATGAATGAAGTTATAATTTTTTATGTTCATTGATATATATATATATATATATACACACACACATATATATATATACATACACACACACACACACACACACACACACACACACACACACACACACACACACACACATATATATATACATACATATATATATATATACATATACATATATTTATATATGTATATGTATATGTGTGTGTATATATATATATATGTATATATATATATGTATATATATATATATGTATATATATATATATATGTATATATATATATATATATATATATATATATATCTGTGTGTGTGTGTGTGTTTTATGTTATGAATTATTGATGCTTTTATTTGATTGAATTATATTGGTGTGACTTTATCTAAAAAAAAATTTAAGGGTCATGAAAGGATGTAAAATATTTCTAAGCCATATCTACTATAGGATTCTCTTAGTAATTTTAGGCCTCAACTATAGGTTTTCCATAGCCACTACAAAGTGCTCGCAGCAACTATAGGCTTCACCTAAATGTTGCCTATAGCCACTATAGAATACCTACAAAAATTGTAGGCTTCACCTATAGGTTTCCTATATCCACTAAAAAATACCTAAAAAAATTATAGGCTTTACCTATAGGTTACTTTTAGCCACTACAGAGTGCTTGCAGTAATTGAAGGTTTCACCTACAGGTTGTATGTAGCTATTACAGAGTGCCTACAACCACTATGAAAAATAGATTCATTATTGAGGAGATCTTGTAGACACATCTAACTAACTTGGGGAACCAAATGAATTATTGGAAAGAATAATAGTCATTTTATGTATTCCCTACATGCAAGGAGACATTTTATGTGTTGCCAAAGGTGGGAAAGACAAGGATAATGAGAAAAGACAAAAGGAAATAAAACAACAAAATAGTATGCCTTGTCTCTAACCCAGTCAAACCTAAAACAAGTAACTTCGGTTACTAACCACTTGAAGTTGACTAGGGTAGTTTCTAAGTATTTGTATTTTTTCCTAGTTTGGTGTTTTTAGTTAAGAGTAAATAAACTACCTTCTATATTTAAAGCTAGAACCTAGAGAAGACTAGGAGTTAGATAATTTTGAGAAATTAATAGTAGAAGTTTTTGAACTATAACATTTTTATTTATAATTGAGTAATGATAAATTTTAATTTGTAAGAATTTTGTGAATTCTCTCAAAGAAGGATTAGAGCTTAGTTTTGAATGAATAAAAGCCCCCTCGAAATGAGTTGTTGTGAAGATCTTGACCCTCTTTAATTAAGTGTGATTATATAAGTGTGATGCATGTATAGTATAGAAGTGTGGAATAGTTCTATAATTATATCTGAGTATTTTCATAATATATTTGTAATTCAAGTTAATTTCTAAATCAGTAATGCATATTTAGTGCTGACACTCTTGAAAAGCTTATGCACCTTGGGTTAATAATTAATGTTTAATAAGACTAGTGAATCTAGTAACCATTAGGTAATTAGTCTACACAACATCATACAAATTATTTTTATTAACCTTTAAACCAATTTTAACTTATTCATCACTCCATAAGTACCATTACCATGAATTTTTTTTGTACCTACAATTGTATAAACTTATTAAATGTTGTGTTTTTATGAGTTTTTGGCCTCAAAATAGAGTATTTGACCTCATGGGAATATGAAAATAATTTTAGAGTATATATTGACGTGTATTATATCCCCTTAGGCCCAAAAATCCATACATGTAACTTTGAAAGTGCTCAAACAAGTCTAATTCTTAAAGGCAGTGTGAAAAGGGCTTGTGAAGGGATAATTGTTTGGCCATTTCATGATTAACCTATCTACACAAGGTTTTATAATACTAAATTTAACATGGATCATGTTCATGGGATGGTATAATTGAATAAAACACTTATTTTGAGTTTCACTTGTGTGGGATACTATTTGAGCCAAAACTCAATTTCTAGGCCTTGAGGCCTAAATGAGACCTAATTAGAAAGAGAAAACAATAGAATAAGTGTACTTAAACTAAAACTTGGGTCATTAAATTTGTAATGGAGATGTAAGATAATACTATGTAATAAAAAATATCCCTATTTCTCTGATATAATTTGTACATTCTTCTACATAAGGATTTTTGTGTGTTTTTAGGGTTATAAGGAATTGAAGGCTAGTGAGAGATTAAGGTGCAAGATGAATAATTAGAGAGAGTTTGATGCCTAAAAATGAGTTTTTTTAGAACTGATAATATTGTATATGCCTTTCATGGAGAGATAATTCATTTTTGGGTAGTAAATTAAGATTTTACACTTGTAAGCAAAGATAGGAGTAGTAAGAAAAATGGGCTTCAAGACACCTAAGAGGTATAATAATTATTATAATGTCAATTTGGATAGCCCTAAATAAGTTAAAAGTGTCAAAAATAAAATGAATATATAAAATCAAGATGACTTGATGATCAAGTTTGCCATTTATCCATTTCCAAGCTAAGAGAAGGGTGGTTTTGAAAAGGAGGCCAAGGTGTCAAATACTTAGATGAAACTCCTATACCACTCAGAAGAAGATTTATATTCAAGAGAGAAACACTTTTATTTAGAGACTTGATTAAACTATTTATAACTAAAATATTTATTTTAACTCTTCTTTTCACTTGCCATGGCTCACTTCTACACCCCTCTCTCTCTCTCTTCTAGTCTCATTTTCTCTATAAATTCAACCTTGATGGGATTTGTATGGATCTTTTTGCTTGGTATGGAAAATACATGTTCAAATGAACACTTGTACTCTTCCTTATAATGATGAATGAATTCTATTTTTACCTCCTCATATGCTTGCAACTAGTGTACTAGTGTGATGGCTGATGAATGTTAGTATTAGTCTTGTTACTCTATCTCATTTATCCTTTCCTACCTATTTGCAAATGGATTGTCTTTGTGTAGGTCACATGGTGAGTTTTATGTGGTTTTTCATAGATTTAAAGTGGATTTTTAGTTATTAGTGACTAATTTATACCTATTTAATAGCCATCTCATTTAATGCATTTTCAAATAACTCTATGTTGAAGCATTCATGCTTGAAGGTCCTTGTTTTGAGAAGTGTAATCAGATTCAGGCTGAATATTTATTCTTAAGTGCATGATAGTCAAGTGGAGGGTGTTGTTTTTTTGTATCACATACTTAGATAGTTTTCTTTATGTCTTTCTCCTTTTTATTTATCAAGAAATCAAGTATTAGTAGTGAATCTAACTAATACATCAAGGGGAGCTAGCCCTATAACCTAGAGGTTTGGCTCATCCAAAGGTTACCCATAGCCTAAGATCAATCCTATTTCATAGCTCAAGTTGAGAGGGATTGAATCACCCTCTCAAGGGTGTAAATTTAAGATATAATATAATCCATTATAATGATATATTTTAGATACACAATATGCCTTAGGGGAACTCTTAGCACAATATGATGAATAAGTGACTAAGAGAGAATTTTATTACTTAAGTAAGACTCTAGTATATTATGAACTAAATTAATCCAATATTGAAAAATCATTTTTAGAAAAACAATTTAATTCCCAAAAACTTTGACATTATATTCTTAACAATTAAACTACGATGTTTGCCTAAATTTATCGCCTTATGCATCTTATTTCTAAATCAGCCCTTAAAAGAAGGATGGCTAAGTAGGTTATGTTGATCAATGAATTGGGCATTGATTAAATGAATAAATAAGCTATAAAATGTCAAATTCTTATATATCAATTAATGGAAGATCCCTTGATGGATTAATAACCATTAATCATGGACTTTCTTAACAAGTCTATTCTATCTCTAGAGGATTATTCAAAATGTTAGTTATACTTCGATGGATCCTTTAAAAATAATGGCTTAGAGGAAAGTATTTTTATCATTACTCCACAAGTTTATCTCGTCCCAAAAAACATTTTTAATATAATTTCCTTTCACTAATAACATCTCATTGTATGAAACCGTTATTCTAGTTTTGAAATATCCATCTAATGGGGTATTTACCACCTATCATTATATGGTGACTTATAATTTATCATAAAACAAGTTAATATTTAATATCAATCCAAAGATGATAAGTTTATTCCCTATAAATGGATGGTTGATATTTTGAAACAATCCTTCAAACATATTTAGTTTGAACAGTCTAAACGTGTTAATAACAAATAATTATATGCAATGGTCATAATTGGTTCCCTTCTTGAGATGCATCCATATGTTTATTAGTGTCACTTCTTGGTTGAACAATTAATGGTTCTATCATATGATAGACTTGATTCTAAAATGGTTTATGATATTCTAAAAATACATCTACACCCAACTACATGGAATCATCATAACTCCCAACTTATCCCATAATCATAAGAAAACATTTATCCAACATGCTTCCCATTTCACAATCCTTAGTATCACCTTATATCTTAGAATCTATGGTGGAACTATGTTCTACTATTTAAATTCAAACAAGTCTACTTTATATATCATGAGGTTCATGATGTCATTTATGGTGCACACATTAGTGGCATATTCCTTACTAATACACTTCTACATATTATTGGCCTACAATGTAAACTAACTCTTACCACTAGGTCAAAAAGTGTGTAGCATGTCAAAAACATGGGGATATTATTCATGATATGTGACAAGATTTGTAACCTATTTACACTCTATAACAATTTCCACATTTATCTCATTAGTAATATTAATCCAAATTATTTTGATGGTAATAATCACATCATAATTTCCATCAAATACTTCACCAAATGGGTGGAATCCATCCCACTTACTTATGTAATTGGAAAAAATAATATCTAAGCTTATCCAAAATCATATCATTTGTAATTACAGTATCCCATCCACCATAATTTTTGATAATGGTAAGTACTTCAAGAATAAATATGTAAAATCCCTTTTCCATAAATTTCATATTAAACATAAATGGTCCACCCCATATTATCCAGAAAGTAATGACTAATTAGGGGCATCCAATAAGAACATAATTAAAATCCTCAAAAAAATTTCAATGATGTTAGTTTTGATTAGAATTTACAAATTTATCTTGACTATTGTGCTTATCATACTATTATCTATACACCATGGTGGAAACACCTAACTCCTTTTTTTATGGAACTGAATATATTTTACCAATTGAGATCAAATTACCCTCAATACATATTTCCTTTCATGATTTAATTGATTCCAAATAAAACATAGCCTCAAGGTTGCATGAGCTATCACTTATAGATGAGAAAAGACTCCATGCACTTGATCACCTCCATGCATATCAAAACTAGTTCCACTATAATTATAATATGAAAATAAAAACCAAGGATTTTGAAGTTGGAGATCTTGTTTAGAATGAGAATAAAAGGAATACAAATGTTTATCATGATAAAAAATGAAAATTTGATCCTAACAAGTTAGGCCCTTACATTGTCATATCCAAGTATGGATCACGTTCTTATAAAGTGGATACTAAGGAGGGTGAAGAGATTTATGAGCTTATGAACATCATGAATATCAAGCACTCTTATGTTTAAAAGGATCTACTAATGTTGTCAAATATATATATTAAAAATAAAGATAAATAAATCATCCAAAAGTGAAAACCATTACCATGGTAGTTTTGGAAAGTACAATGGTGAAAACCAATTTATGGTGCCATGTGTAACATATATTTTATATGAATATCCATTTTTACTTGGATTATACTCCATTAATACCATCCCATCCTTCCTTTACCCACTTATAAAAACCCTATCACACCAAGGTCATCTTAGCCTTGTCAACTCACCCTACATCCCATATGGTTTTGTCCTTGATGAATATATGAATGAAACCTTAACCCATGTTTCATAATAATATCAATATAACTACATCCACCTCTATACACAAATGGTCACATAGTCACCTACTAGTAAAATTTATTGAAGCTATGGCACATGACTTCCACTTCATCCAATATTTGTGCATGAATTCCTCCCATCCATAATAATTACCCATCATTTTCATTCCTAAGTCTATAATTATTTTGATTTATGTAAATAGTTTATTTGTTAGCCAAAAAATCTAAAAACATGAATTTTAAAAATATATATCAAAAAAATTAAGAAAATCATTTTTTTTTTCCTTGGTTTAGTTAGAATCCCTTATTGTACCATAGTTATATTATCCTAGCCTTATTGAGACATATATTTTCCACATCTACCCCTTGGCATATATCCTTGCTTAGGGAAAAAACAAGACTATCTATATCATTATCAACACTTATGAATCCTAAAGTATTTTTAACTTAGAAAAATATAAAAACAAAGAAATGGTTGCTTACTTAATTTTGTGTATTTTTTACTCAATTTTTATTTATATATTTTTTCTATTTATTTTGTTAATTACTTTCATATTTTACTGAATTACTATTGGGTGTTTTTTTTGTTTGTTTTACTATTTTATCTTTCCTTATTTATTACTTTATTTCAAGACCTTGTGAATTACAACATTGTTGCTATGATTTCTTTATATCATATTACACAATGTCTTGCACCTATGTCTATTCTAGTCCTTATGCATTATTATATGTGTCATCATGGTCTTCCATAAAATTGGTGCATATTTTTATACACAAAATAAAAATTAAGGTTTCTCAAAATATGTTGGAACTTTATTGAGACATGATGGAACTTCATTCAAGACTAAGGAGACATTTATCCAAATCACTTCATTTCATTATCTATCAACATACATCATTCATAATATAAATTAAACCAATCAATACTAACTATTTACTTTTAACATCCAATACACCTTTTTATTTACCCACCCCAATAAAAAATTTCACCCCAACCAAAGCTTTTATCCAATTTTTAGCGTATTTCAAAAATATATCACCTCATCACACATCCACTTAATTAGATTTATATATCTTATTTATTTTATCTTGAAAATCATTTAACTAAATAAAAATTCATTGGAATATGTATTTCCCTCTTCAACACTCATAACTTATAAATAGGAGATATCCTTCCCACATTTATTCATGTGCATATATCAATTCATGGGGGAAACTCCAAGTGTGCAACTTATATGGGGACATGTAATTTATAAAAATACACTCCCTTACAATTATCCACTTAGGCTGAATCATTTCAAATACGCATAATCATGCAATTATTTCATCAACTATGGTCACTTTTTTATCACGGTATCAAGCACACCATTTTTATGGCTATCCTCTCAAAGCCTCTTTCACCATTTGCTCATTTTGATCACCTATCTACATATTTTATCCTTAGGAAACATCTTGATGTGGCATATAATAACCTAATCACTCATTAAATCAACTCAAAGCATCTTCTCACATTTGTGTCCACTATACTTTTATATATTCTTTGAAAATGCATTGCTTCCTGTACTCACAACACTCTTTCAAAGAGGTGAAAAATTAGACACATAAATTCCACCACATTTATTGTCATAATTAACATCATTTAATATTAACACAATTTTCCTATTTATTTAGTAGCTTGCCATTTGAATTTTGGGTTTTATCTTAAGTTCACTAATATCATTTTCTCTTCCAAATTAAAATAGTTAATTAATCTTAATTAACTAATCCATTTTTAATTAATCATGCACAAATAATTCCATATAAATAATTAATAATTATAATTTACAAGTCAACAAACCACATCATCAATTATCTCCACCAATAGGTTGGGTCACCCACCTATTTCCCTAATTCTCTCAGCCAATTATTGAGTCATCCAACTAATTCCTTGAAACATGAAACTACCATGGTGAGTCATTCAACTACCTTGACTCATTCCTAAGAATATTTCAAATACTAACTACCCACCCATTTATAAACCACATGAGGAATTGGTATTATCTATTTGTATGAGGTATCAAATCTAACTATTCAAAATTAGAATTATTTAATAATTCAAAAAAAATCTGACCATCTATTTTCCATGTAAGAATTCTATAAATTGACGTGATTTATCCATTTTGAAAAATGCATGATGAATATATTGAATTGATATCAAAATTTTCATAAAGTATAATCTTTAGATTCAACATCATCCAGTTAAGTTCTTATAAATACCCCTTGCATTGGGTCTTTCCATTGAGAAACTGCATGCCATGATCACAAGAGCATAATCAAGTCATCAAAGGAGAATATCTTCACTTATTTGGAAAGGTGAAGGTAATTTATTATTTTATTTTGTTGAATCTAAATCTAAGCTATATGTAAGTTTATAATAGAGAGTTTTCTTTATTTATTTATAATTATAATTTTTTATTTCACAGATTACAAGTGCCATGCAAAGGTGTAAAATAAAAATTAAAATGGGTATAACTAGACACGGTGTGTTTATTTTCTATGATCGAATATATATTGATCATAGTTGTAAATTAATGAACACAACCCAAAGGGAACTAACTATAAAGGATTTCACCATTCCATAACCTCATTATCTCATCTCTAGGGTACATTGAAATCAACTTCCCAGGGCTAACCACTTACCAATGCACTACAATAATAAATGATCGAAGGATTTTTAGGGATAAAAAAAAACCTAGTTGTTTTAGATATACTATGAAGTATGTGGAAATTAAAATCCATATATAGTGTTTTCTAATCTCTTGATTATTTTAGTATCACCCCTTTCACCATTGTTTAGGAAATAATAAAAATTTCTTACTCAAAAATGATAGCGGATATGATTTTTAAAAATGTTGAAACATAGTTTCTAGAAAATAAGGGAAATTAAAAAATGGAAAGTCAATAAAAATTAATATTTTTTGTGACATAAAATTAATAACTATGAAACCCTAAGGTAAAATATAATCTCTCTTTAGTTTTAGGAAATCAAGAATTCAGTTAAAATCCTAAAATAAAAATTGAAAAAGAAAGCAATGCTTATAACAAATATAAAGGTTCACCAATATTTTTAATCCTATTTTTTACTTAATAACAAACTTGTTATGATAATAGGTGTAAAATTTCAAATATGTTATAAGGTTAAAGATGTAAAATAATTAACAATTTTGATTTTGGAAATTGATAAATATTGAAATATGTTATTTTTTGAAAACACCAAGATGAAATATATTAGCTCAAATCAAGATTTTTGTTGACAAATTAATACATTTGAAAATGGAAAGAAAAAATTATATTATTGAATTTTCATAATATGGAATAAAATCAAACACTATTTCTGGATAGGTCCACACTCCCTATACAACAATATAGGATTGTGTCTATTTCATATGAACTTCTCCTAGTTGACTGTCATTGACTATTGACATATAAATACATAAAAAATTAGATCAGTGATAGTAAGGAATAAAATTTGAGAATATTCCTAGACATGAATACACTCCCTAGATAATACTATAGGCTTCTAATGTTTGTTTACTATGAGCTTCTCTACATTGAGTGTGAAAAAATTTTAGTTGTTGCATCTTCTATGAATGTGTCTAATGAGTAGACTAAGATGTCATGATTCCATTTTTTCCACATGTAATGGTATATTTTTTGTATTTTGTCTTTGAAACCATAAGGGCATCTTGAAATATTGAAACCTAAAAAAATAGAGGGGAGTGAAATATGATGAGATAACCTAAATCACCCATTTGATGATTGACCATTGCCTATATATACAATACTTTAAGGAGGGAAATCAATCCCATGTAGTTTTATGAAAATTTTACCTTGACTATATATATGTAGCTATAAATGTGGATTTTATACTTGACACTAATAGCTCTTGACATGATTTGAGATGCTTTAAACTTGGATTATGTCTACTCTTTTTGAAAAAATATTTGATTTAAGAAGAATAGGTAATTTTTTTAATCAATGTGTAATAGTGTGAAATTTCTCAATAGATAGTTCCAATATAGTAACCAAGTCATGATAGTGAATGACCTTTGATGTGTATTTATATGAAAACCTTTTGATAATTTAATTGATTCAACCTTATGAAATGTGTGGAAAGACCCAAAATAATGTTTTGAAAATTTGAAATTAGTTGTTATTTTAGGTAGGACATAGTCATTTTAGGTGGATAGGTCCATGATAGTGGACCTATCATATTAAATTAGGGATAATTGTACTAATTTGGAGATAAATTGAGGGTGGTATGAATTAATTTGAGAATTTTAATTGTAATTTTTTATATATCAATGAAAAAAAAAAGGCTCAACCCCACATATATATAAATGGATTAAAGTAAAGGTGATTAAGATTCATTTATTTGGGTGCACATCATGTGGTTTAGGATGTGTCAATAACTATAAATTTCAAGTACCTGTGACTAAATTTATTTTTCTACAATATCCACATTTTAGAGGTTGGAATGGTTAAGAGTAAGGGATTGAATCTTTTATTATTCCATTACTTTTTTGTAATGGTTGCTTCCAAGGATGTTACTAATAAGAAAGATAGTTATATTTGTATCTTAAATAACACTGAGTGGTTTATAGTGATTTATAAAAACCATGTTTTATATTATAATATCAAAAATTAATCTAATTACCTTTTTTTTTTTAGTTAAATATCATATGTCTAAGTTACCTCAATAATATCTCTTAAATTTTCTATAAATGGGTGGATATGTAGTATTAAAATAATGTAATATAGACAAGAACATTATTTACATTATTTTAAAAAATTAATAATCCTTTTACCTTGGATGATTCAATATTGTATAAAAAATTAAATATAGAATAATGCTATAGAATTAATTATGATGGTTGTTTTAGTGCCCCATTTTACATTGTGCTCATCTTTGGCATTCAATGACTATGAGATTTTAGCTACTCTAACCTTGAGTTAGGAGTTGTGTTGTTAGTCACATTCATCTAAGGCATGTAAGGATTTTATGGAGACTTATCATGTGTTTGGAACCATGAGAATGACCTATCATCAATCATGTTTGATTACTACTTATGAAAGTATAATGGTTACATTTTCTTTATGTGATGTTTTAATTATGAATCTTATCATGTCTATGAGATATATTGACTTAAATTATGTTGTATCATTTTTCATAAACTTGTAAATTTACAATTGCATGTGTATAAGGTTATATGAATCTATCTATGTGAATGATTGGATTTCATGGATGTTGGCTATTAATAATTAATTGAGTGCCACATTTGATTAAAATTCAATAGCTTTGGTTATTAGGATAGCAGAATTTGATGTGGGCATCATGTGTGTAAGAACAAATAAGGGTTAATTAAGGAAAGATATCATGCCAAGAATGGTTATATCACTAAACATCCTTATTTTAGACCTTAATCACTTCTTAAACACATCCTAATTAGTTAGTTATCTAAGTCACAACTATCTTATCTTTTTAACTTAGCATGATAGTAGGTAGTTAGATTTATGTTGGGTTGGTGAAACTACTTATCTCCTCACCTTAACATCTTATATCTATATGTACCAATGTTTAGATTTCCTAGTGGCTATTTAGGAGATCTTTCATTAATTTCCTAAGTCTTACATTAAGTGTAAAATAGGTGAGTCTAGGAAGCAATCACAAAATATTGTAGGTCCTCTATGCACCTTATTTGAACCTATAAAATAATTTACCTTAATGATGCATGGGATGAAAAGTAAAGGGTGGTTGGATTACTTTAAGATGTCTATACATAGAAGTTGAACTCTCCATTTTGAAGACTTTTGGGCCAGAAAAAATTTGGCCAATTGGAAAAGAATATAATAATGAAAAGAGAGAAAGAGAAGGAAGTTCAATAAATAGGAGGAAATAGCTTAGAGAGTTTAGACTTAGACAACTGGAGGATATCACCCAAGAGGTATTGGATTTAATAGGTGGAATTGTTATTAACTTGATTTACAACTTATTTCTTTTTAATGAAAATGATTTTGGTTCTTTGTTTAATCTCTTATTTTAAGGATAATAATACTACTTGGTTTAATATGCATATCTTATTGTCTTTCCATGGTTGTGCATTATCCACCACGTAGTTCTTTGCCCAGTCAAGGGCCTTGGATAGGTTTTGTTCCTCATTACTTGACTTGAATGTTTTAGATTCTTATTAGAGTGTATTAATGTTATTATGACATAATATAGAGGTTATCTATGAGCATCATGTTCATGGTGGTAGATTATTAATCCCTCCCATATGTTGTGCATGGTATTAGATTGACTGACACTCATATAATTGCCATAGTGGTAGACTATAATCCATCCCATGCTGAGGCACTATGTTATATTTATTGACACTCCTATGACTATTAGATAAGATCATTTGAGTGAGGTATCCTATTTCTATCTAATAAAATGGTGGGCCTTATTATGTTGTAAAATATTGGATGCTTGATTTATTTATTTATGAATGTTTAGCTTCACTTAAATGATAATTTGAATGTTTGTTTGACTTGTATTTGGGACAAAGAGTCTCATTGGGTAAGAACCAGGAATAAGGCTATAGATTTTTCCATGGTATTTCCCTTATGATAAAATACCCTTATTAGATATCCACCCTTTCATTTTTAAAGCTATGTAAACATACTCAAGCTAGGAGTCTTGATATTTGGGGTGTCTAGAGTAGTATCTTATTGATGACAAAAGTTTGGGTGGTAAGATCTCCTTCAAATGGCCAATAATTGTTGTGGATAAAATAATTATCTTTTTTTAAGGCTGAATATTATTCCATTTTTGAATTAGGCATCATTATAATGTAAATTTATTGATGAGATCTTATGCATTGAAATGTTAATAGCAGCTAGCCTATTTTTAATAACCTTGGAATTTAGTCTTTTGTGTAAAGACCCACTATGCGTAAAGACTTATGTTTATATTTATTAAAAAAAAATTAGTATACTAAGTTGTATCTAGAGGAGAATACTCTAAATATATATCCTTTTAGAAAGGATTATTTATGTAATGAAGGTTCCTTATGCCATATGGATTTTTATTAAATAGAAATGTGTTTCACTTATTTAAATCTTTGTTAAGATCAGCCTGTTGAATATGCATGTGTCTCTTCTTATATTTTTCCATGATATATATTGTTATGGATAAGAAAATTCATTTATGAATGGAACTAAAAAATATATCAATGAGATTATTATTGGGAATAAAAATATAGCTTGATTGTTTAATCAGAATACTGACATTATTCTAGTAAATTATGTCTTGTGTAAGAGTTCATTATTTATTAGTAGTTGAGAGAGATATATACTATGTATCTTACCTATAACAAGATAAAATAATAATAAAATAATAAACTTTAAAAGAGATTGGATCTACTGATTTAATTATAACAAGGAACATAACCTTTAGGCTTGACTAGGGTCACCCTTATAAAGGATTAATGAAAGAAGAGGGTTTTGAAGACTAACCCTTAATTATGTGTTTTCAAAATTTAATAAATCTATTTTTCAAATATCTTATATTTATTAGAATGGATGTGTCTATGTGTAAATACTAGAAGTGTAATATTATAATGAATAGACTAGTTAGCTCATATGAATGAGTAGTTCCTCAAGATATGGTTAGATAAATTGATCTTTCCTCATGAATATAATATCCAACTAAACCAATAATAATATTGATTTAGTGTCAAGAGATTGATTTAGGCCTTGTCACTTTTTGTTTAATCAAATGCAAAGATAGGCTTATTTGTCCTAATGAAGAACTTATGAGGAAGGTAGACTTAGATTAGGTTGCATTAATGGTGAAATTCTATTAACAAACATGTTTTGTCTTGTTTTAGCCTATTCAAATTCATCTAAAATGTATTCTTATTTTGATTTGACTTGTATGTTAGTGGATTGTCTAAGTTGACTATTTCTAGGATTTTCTTTATGCCCTAAGCCATTTTATGATTTGACTTTATAGTCAAATCATGCCTTTGTTGATTATTGAGTTTCTAGATGGATTTTTCCTTAAACAAATTTACAAGTTGACTAGTTTATGTGTTTTTCCTTGGCCATTTATTGATTTAGATTCTCTATCAACTATTACCTTAGCCAATTTTTGGTCTTTTTAAAAGTTGGTTGAATGATGGCATGTGGCATCATTTCACTAGCTCAGAGGATTAGTGGGGTGGTTTAATTACCTAATACCTTGGCGGTCCCAAAGAACTACCAAGCAGTAGTATTTTTGGACTTGTAACCATAAGAGGATTGATCCATTAGGGATAATCCCTTGATGCTTATAAGGTTCAAATGGCTTGAGGAATTGCTAGGTTACAATGTCCTAAATCTCAAAACCTTGGAAATATTAAGTCATTATGGATAATCCCCCAATATTTATGAGGGCCTAAGGAGCTACCAAGTGGCATATTCTCATAGCTTGGAATCCCTAGTGGTTGGGTGATTAGAGCTAGATTGGGGTCCTATAATCATGACACATGGCATAACTATGGACCTTAGTGGTTTAAACTCAAAAATTTCCATAGAAACCAAATGGAACCTAACTATGGCAATGATGTCTTATACTAATTTCAATGGTCATTTGTATGTTCTAACATAGTTACTATGGGTGTATGTTAGTGAAATAATTCATTCGCATTTTGATTAAATAAGTGGATCTTTCTAATCACTTAATTAGTGGTGCATGAATGATAAATTAAATCTAGTAAGTAGATTAAATATAATTTTATGTATGTTTTATTATGTATATGCTATAGTTAAAAATGATATAGATTTAGTTGTGTCTATTTTTAAGAAAAAATGGGCATAAAATTTTGGTAACAGAGCTTGAGTTACTAGATTAGGAGCTCTAGGTATTTGGATTTGCTTTGTAGATTTATAGTTCCCTCATGGACTCTGATGTCTATCTTATTGATGTGTAGAATGAGGAGAGGAAATATACCACCATAATATGATGGTCATATTTGTGAGCATAATCCTCCCAATCTATCAAATTTTAATGATATAGGACCCCCAAATCCTCTTACCATGCAATAGATACATGATGTCTTGTGGGAAAGATTATTGCTAGTGAAACATAAGGCTAAGAGGCACTCTCCACAACATTATTAGGTTGATCAAATATCAGTTGAGAGATAGGTATTAAAGTCCCTCCCATCACCATTATGAGGGTGATAGAGGATAATTTCATCAACATGGTGAGCATCAAGAGAGATGAAACTTAGACTATCCTTCTAGGCATACACCTAGAGATAGTAAAGGATTTCATCAGACTACATCCCCATATTTTTGATTCTACACAAGAGGGATTTGCAGTAGAGGCTTGGTTAGATAGTATGTGAGGTTATTTAAATACTTTATGATTATAACACCAATGAGAAATCTATTTTTTAACCCATCTACTTAGAGATGCAGATAAGATGTGGTAGGAAGGAGAGGAGCAAAATCTCCATTTGACACCAACTTCCCTCACTTGGGAATTATTTGAGGATCATTTTAGAGCATGATACCTATCTCCTCGATTTGTGAAAAATAAGGTAAATTAATATCATGACCTTTGATAGGGAAGTGGCATAGTATCATAATATTTATGTTTTTTTTTGGACTCAATCTAATATGTACATGGCTACATGAATGAAACTATCACAATAAATAGGTTTATTAGAGGCCTAAATTTAAAATTTGTTGGTGTAGTATGCATTTTATCTCCCATAACCTTAGCAAAGATAGTAGAAAAATACTACTCAATCAATAAATATCAAATAAATACTCATCATTCCCAAGAGATATTTTAGGGTAAGATGCAATCAAAACATAACTCAAGGTCACAAGGTGCATATCTTACACCGAGGGGAGGTTAGAGAACAACCCATCTAATTCCAAACCCCCTCAATAGTAGTAGCAAGAGAGTAATCATTTTATCTATGACTAAAGTATATACCACTATGATATATATTGATAGAGATAAGGGGATGCTAGACCCCATGATCATTAATAGATTAGACCTACATAGACTCAATAGTCATGGTAGATGAGCCCTCATGGGTTGATAGCATCATTCAATTAGAGATGTGCTAAAGTTATCATAAGGTGAGACCAACGTAGAGGTGTGTGTTTTATGTTTGGATCCCTTAATCATTATGCATGATATTTTCCTCTATTACCATTAATTTATAATGAGTAGAAGACCCCAATGTTAAAGTAGATATTGGGTGATGTGGGTCATGGACACAAAATTTATGCATTGGTGGATGAATGCCAAGTTGAGCACCAAAAAATGGTCATTGAGACCATATCTATGATTTATGGATTTTTTATAATAGTATTTTTCAATTCTCAATCCTCATAATCCCATATTTCTCCTTTTATAATGGATCATTATGGGCTAGTTGCTACTAGGCAGTTATAAATTTGGGTAGCATAATATGCCATAGGGTCCAAGATGTTTGTTGGATCTTTAGTGAGCAATTGTGATTTAGAGCTTGGATTATTTTCCACCATGGTATATTTATTTATTATACCCTTAAGTACCTATGGGATTGTCTTAGGAATGGATCAGCTTATGTCTCATAAATCCAATTTGGATTTCCATGACAAGGTTATTAAGTGTGTAGATGACCTTGGAACTCATATGGTATTATCTGGGGTCAAGAGAGTTATTTCCATTTGTATTATTTACATAATTAATTTCAATAAGATCATACATAAGGGTTTTTAGTTTTTTATATCATGGTGAGTCATAGTTTAGATGAGTTAGAGAAGGATTCTTTAGATAACCATCCCATTCTTTGGGATTTTCCCGATGTGTTTTTAAATGGATTGTTAGGAATGTTCTCCAAGAAATATTGATTTAGGGATAAATATAATACTAAGGGTAGATTCCATATAAAAATCACTATAACCTATGACCACACTATAGTTGTGTGAACTCAAGATCTAACATGAAAAAAAATTAGAGAAGGGCCTAATCATCCTAGTGTGTCTCTATGGGGTATACCAATCATATTTATGAAAAATAAGGATAAATATCTTTGAATGTGTGTTTATTATCACCAATTAAAAAAGGTAAAAATTAATAATCTTTATCCATTATGTATACTTGATGATCTATTTGATTAGATGTAGGGAGATAAGGTTTTCTCCAAGATTTATTTCAAATTTTGATACCATCAGTTACATATCATAGAGCCTTACATTCACAAGACTATGTTTTGAATGTGGTATGTACATTATGAGTTTACT
Organism: Torreya grandis; assembly: GCA_037957365.1. Taxonomy (NCBI): domain Eukaryota; kingdom Viridiplantae; phylum Streptophyta; class Pinopsida; order Cupressales; family Taxaceae; genus Torreya; species Torreya grandis. The sequence goes on from JARHVA010003283.1 coordinate 1,086,289, forward strand.
ATTATACTATTTAGGTTGACTAATACCCTATAAATATTCATGATCCTCAAGAATAAAGTGTTTCACACCTACTTATACTAGTTTATGTTGATATTTATTGATGACATCTTTATCTATTCACAAAATGAGGAAAAACATGAGGACCAATTGAGACAAGTCCAAAAAGTTTTGAGAGAGAATTAATTGTTTGTAAACTTAGAGAAGTGTGATTTTGCACAATATTAGGTGTAATACCTTAGACACACCATCTTAGGGTAAGTAATTGTAGTGAACTCCTTGAAGACAAGTTTCATTATGGATTGGTTAGCACCCACAAACATTGTATAAGTTTATAGTTTCATGGGTTTGACATGATATTGTCATCACTTTGTGGAGAAATTTACTTGCATTTTAAATCCCATCACTTCACTTAAGAGGAAGGAAAATAAATTTTTATGTTTAGGAGTGTGTGAGGAATATTTACAGTTGTTGAAAGAGTTAGTCACTAGTGCACCTATTCTAGTTGTACCTAATCCTATAGGGGAATTCTTCATTTGTATTGATGCATTGAATTTAGGGTTAAGATTTATACTCATGCAAGAAGGTAGAGTGATATTACTCAAGTCTTAAAAACTCAAGGATTATGAGTTGAAATGCTCCACACATGATCTATAATTTCTATATATTATTCTTGCTTCCTTGATTTCTTACTTGGTCATCAAATTACTCTAAAGATAGACCACTTGAGTTTATTGCATCTATTCAATAAGCCTAATCTCAATGAATATGAAATATATTGGATGAAACTATTATTTAAATATGATTATGAGATTTTTTATATCAAAGGGAAAGAAAAAATGGTTGTTTATTCTTTGATTATGAGGTGTCATGAGTTAGCAAACATAAGTTTGTGTAGTTACTTGAGAATTTGGATTTTGGAGCAGCTTCCAAAGCACATCCTCTATAAGGAAGTACGACAAATGTTGGATTATGGTTTGAATATAAGAAGTAGATTGGAAGGATATTATCTTCATCCAAATAGATTTTTTATGCCATAAAGGGCATATCTATGTGTAAAATATATTTTTTGATTATGTATAAAATAAGTCTTATACACTTGGAAAACTCATGACCTTGGTTGTTCCTTTTAGTTCTATACATGCCTTGTTTCCACAAAAATCAAATATAATCTATGTTTCACCCCATAACCTATCTCTTAGTCTAAATAGCCTTATATTGATGACACAAACATCCTATATTACCCAAAATGCTTTAAATGTACTTATCTTATACCTCTACAAGTTCTAAGCCTATGTCATTTTCCTTTTCCCTGGACATTACCATCTGGGTCAAATAGTAGCATCAAGGTTATTGTCATGGCCTGACGTAAGTGTCCATTGTCTTAAAGTCATTCAATTTACAAATGAAACATATTAAAATGGTCAACCTAAGTGCTTTACTCAAAATTATCTCCTGATAGGATTGGTATAAATAAATGTCAACCTTCATTCATTCATCACCTACAAAACCTAGCAATCACACAAAAAATATCACTCAAGAAGAACTCAAGTTAACAAACTCTTTCCTATTATATCCCATTCTAATATTATCAAAGGAATAATCTAGCTATAGGTCTGAATCACTAAAGGAATATTCTTAAGGTAATATTTTTCAAATTATAAGATAGGTCATTATTGTACTTGCTTTACACATTGAATTATTCACACACAATCCAAAACATAAGGGAGATCTACCTGAGTTTGAGGCCCTCTTCTGGAGTATTAGATATATAATTAGTGCCCTTTGATAATGGGGTCATTATGGGTCATATCAAAACCATGTTTCCACTAACCCATTTTCCCCCAAGGTCACATTAAAGATGTAAAGTTAGGTTTTGTCATTTCACTTGAAATGGCAATCCATAACCCATATCTGAATGCACTAGAATGAAAGTAAAGCCAAACCAAGAAGAATCTAGGTGGTCACATCCTATTTGAGTGCATATTTCATACATGACACTAACATTAAACTTAGCCACTACCATCAACACAACTATCCTAGGTTAACACAAGTGTCCAGAGAGATAGATCCACTAGATCCATAATCTGACAACTGATCCAAAATTATCTTCCTTCCTGCTTCATGCATGTACTAGATCCAACACTATGTTATCATCAAACATAGTAAAGTAACTTATTTTATCATTTATATATCTATAATAGACTATTTTATTATAATAAATTTAACATATGTTATATATGATTTTAGCACATTAATTGACCTATTGTAGATCTAATATTTACCCTTGTGCCTTATCATTTATATATCATTAACACTATCTACCTAAGTAAGATAGTATCTTATCCAAATTAGGGTTAAACATTTGGTGAAACCAATCTTTGAACATCAAACTCTAGGCTAGCTAGGGTTTTTTACATCTTTTATTGTTGTTGATCCATGGTCATCATAAAAATATGTGCAACATGGCATGCTCTCTATGATTTATATGCCTCTCCTATCTAGTCCTCATTTCAATATTTATAAATTTTCAAAAGGGCAAAGATGATCTTATACCAATTTCAAACTGAAAGGATGATGACATATTTCATCACTCTAACCAAGTTTATGTTATCCCCTCTTCGAAGGGTAAGGTGGATCATATTGTTATACAAAACTTAGGTAGCCATAAAACCCTTCCAACATTCCTTGATGGTATACATATGAAATGCATAAGGATTGTACTTGTGAATCCAAAAAAGATCCATTAACAAATATGAACATGTTATTATTTAACCTTAATTTGGATAAGGATCCTACTTAGTGGTTAGGTTTAAGGATATATAAAGGATAGGTCACAATTTTGAATATCATATCTATAATAGGCCAATTAATATGGTAAACTCAAATGGTTCATATTCTAAATTTATAAATATTATATATGATATTAATGTAAATTAAAGCTTTGATAGATATACAAACTACATAAAAGAAAGTAAATAGATATTTTTGATGCTAATATAGTGTTAGATATGGTACAAGTATGAATAAGGTAGGAAGATAGTTCTAGAATAGTTATCATATTTTATATATAGTGCCTCTAGCTCTCTAGACACTTATATTTGCCTGGGATAGATACATTGATGCAAGTGTCTGAGCTCAATATTAGTGTCCTATATGTAATCCTTGATGAAATAAGATGAAACCACTTGGATACTTCTATTTTTAACTTCACCTTCACTCTAATGCATTCATATTTGGGTCATGAACTATCACTCCCAGTGAAATGGTAAAAACCTAACTTTACATCTTCAATATGACCTTAGGTAAAAATGGGTTAGTGAGCACATAGTGTTGAGAAAACTATAATGACACCACTATCAAAGGTCATTTCTTATAAATCCAATACTTTATAATAGGGCCTCAGACTCATTTTAGCCTAGAAAATATGACCTTATAACTATTAATTTAGTATTTTAGACTTGTAGTTGGGTTATTTCTTTGACTAGTATTAGGATAGGGTAGAATAGGAAAGATTTTGGTAACTTGAGTGCTTCTCGAGTTATCTTTTAGTCTAATTATAAGTAAGGAATGAATGAGGGTTGATATTGTATTTATACCAATTCTATCAAGAGATAACTCACATTAAATCACTTAGGCCAACCATTGTGATACATTTAATTTGAAAATTGGATGAACTTTATGATACTAGACACTTGCATTGGGCTAAGATAGTAACCTTGACATTATTATCTGATCCAAACAATACTATCTAGGGAAAAGGAGAGTAGGCATAGCCTCAAAACTTGTAGAGGTGTTATATAAGTATATTTTAAATATTTTGGGCAAGATGGGATGTCTATTTCATCAATATAAAGTTGTTTAGACTAATAAATAGGCCAAGGGGAATGAGATATAGTATATGTGAGGCTTAAGGAATTAGAAAATGTTTTAAACTAAGAGGAACAACTAGGTTCATATTTTTCAAAGTGTAAAATACTAAGGTGATACATAATCACAAAATATCATATACATTTCTCACCCCTCAAATCTAGTAATGAAATCGCTAACTTAAAGGAAAGGAATAAACACCTGGGTATGTATACACACCTTATCTTTTCTTGATTTGAATTTTAGTGTTTTATTGGATCTAGATTTGAGTGGTTTCTTGGTGATTGAATATCAGCCAAGAGGATTTTACAGTGTAAAATCAGTGCATATAATCTAGGTTAAAATTATTTAAAATAGATTGAAAATAAAATATCAAGTTTTAGAAGTACACATGTGTGTTGATGTAACTACCTTACCTATTGGTAATTTATTTTTGCAAAATATGTATTATAAAGCTTTGAAATTTATATTAAGATAAATATAAATAATTCTTCAAAGTGCATATATCTAAGGAGATAGAGAGAGATATTAAAAGGAACATGCCCCCAACTTTAAATAAAAAGTGAATTACCATTTGGAAGTTGAGATTAACTCAACTATGCAACAAAATTATACTTATAGCCCAGTGAGTTTTTATGATCAATTTCAAACTAAAAACTTGGTAAGATTATGTGAATTAATCACCCAAACCATACCAAAATGTGAACCAACTACTGCAGTAGATTAGCTCTCTAAAGTCTGTTGGGCATTTGTATGTGTAATAGTTTTAGTATCTTAATTTGATTTGGATTTCACAATATTAAGCACATTTGTCATAGCATATGTGCCTTATATTTGTCTCATGATGAAACTATGTGTAACAATGGTATCATGTACATAATTCTTCCATAAATGTGTATTATAATTATATAAATGTGTGCTTTGGCCAATTTGGAATTATGTGTATGTGTGGAGGACATGATTCCAAAGCATGCCCCCACTATATATGGAGAAATTTGAAACTAATATAAGTACCAATGTGGATTATATGTTTATAAAACATGCTCCCACTTAAACTAGAGATGATAAACATGGAGATGGTGTTGATAACATGCTTCCAAAACATTCCCCCATTGAGTCTTTGAATTATAAGTACCATACTAAATAAATGTGGATAACATGTTTCCAAAGCATGCCCTCACTATAATCTAAAAACTATGAATTTGTGGAATCCATGTCACCATGACATGCCCGCACTAAATCTGAGAACTAGCGTAAGTACCATATACTATATGAGTGTGGATAACATGCCTCTAAATCATGCCCCCACTATATTCATGAAATTGTGAAAATATGTGAAATCCATGTTACCATGACACTCCCCCACTAAATTTTCAAATTGGTTTAAAAACCATATACTATGTGAATGTGGATAACATGCTTCCAAAGTATGACCCACTGTAATCTAAAAATTATGAAGAATGTGGAAGTCATGTCACCATGACATGCCCCAACTAATATGCCCTCCCTTTGATCTAAGGGAAAAATATTACCCAGTAGTTAGCTCACCTCAAAAGTGTAAGACAACTATAAATTTGTGAATGTAACCACGTATAATATATAAGGAAACATGTCTAGCTAGATGTAACATTAAAGTACATAGAACCAATGTGATCACATGTAGGCCTAAAATGCATGATAAATATCATGGAAACATCTACATTGTAATAGTAAAATCCCAATAAGAAAACAAGCACAAACAAGATCACTCAAAATCAATTAAAAAGGAAATAATCCAAGGAGACCGCAAACAAGGGGCATGTTCAAATGCTATGAAATTGAGTGGAAATGACTTAGTCAAATGTACACAAAATTAAAGAATTAATTATTAAAATTTTCATAAAATTCAATGACATATTCGAATTTTTGATAAGGAATTCATAGGCATAGGGGTTTCATATAATGGATCATATTCAAATTATTGAAAAAGTAATACAATATCAAGGTAAAAAACTCAAGGAATGTGTAAAGGAAAAGCATAAGCATCCAACAAAAGCATGTCCTAATGGCCCATGGGTCGAATGTGTTAGAGAAAAGTGTTAAGTATATATCATATCAAGTACCCTATATAATGTATAATCATGGATAATATGCATGTGTAAGGAAATATGTAATCTCAAGCATGATAGTGTAGAGTGATCATCAAATCATATAACCTATGTATATCAATACCATAGAAGATGTATGCCCATAATGTCTTGATGTTATGAGTATATGTAAGGCCCAACACCCATAAGTGTATCATTTATTTATGTTTTCATGTGAATGTCTATGTAGGATTAAAATGATAAGTTGGTCCTCAACATGGAACTAACATATAGATGCCAAGGAGCCAATAGAACATGTAGGTGTCAAATGCATTTTTGGATTTTTGAATGTTTTTTTGAGATTTTTGGTATTTTTGATAAAATATAAAATCATTATATGATATCATGTAAAGTATGATCATAGGTATCTCCCAACTCAGAACCTAATGCAATAAACCAATGGTACTATCAAGGAGCATGTACATGTGTAATAAATATCGCTATAGTATCTATGGTGCTCAGCATATGTATAATGGTACTTTATGGTTGTAAAGTACCAATATAAGGAATAGGGGTTATTGGAACCCATATATATGTATTATGTGATTTCTTTGGAATAGTAATAGTAGGATCATGTTTAGGTGATTCAGATATCTAAATATGGTGCATAGATATTAAGATTTCATGGAACCCATTATCTATCTATAATGTAAATTTCTCTCGAGTATTATATACCTATTATATTGGATTGTTTGTTGCTTACCCTTTTGGATTGGATTAGCCTTAACAATCTTTAAGGTTAACTACCTAGGTATAAATTTCTCTTGTTTAATAGGATGCTCATATGGAATACCAGAAATTGTAATTATCCAATTGGCCTAAATGCATTTAATGCACCCATGCACTATATAAGGTACTACTCAAAGAGTGTGTATTTAATTTCATCCCAATAACATGTCAAAAACACTTGTTAGAGGTATGATTGAGAAAATAGTAACCACATGTATGTGACTGACCTATAAAGGTATATCAATATCACTAAACACCATTTGGGAATCCCCATCAAATGCTCTGATTGATCTAGTAAAAGGGTGTAAATCATGATAAGTATAACCCAAATATGTAAGTAATTACATAGTGAAAACATTTTTTCTTACTTCATTATCAATAATAACATTGCATATAGTGTGTTTATCAAGTTATTATCGAATGAATAGAGAATGAAGATCAAGTCATCATCCTCAATTTCACATTCATCAAAGGAAATAATGGGTTTATAAACCATAGGAGGTATATGTCTCATGTAAGTACCAATGATCTAACCTAGTGGGTGACCACACTATGATAGAGGAGGATGTGCACTCTATTCCATTTGAACTTATGGTTCCTTTTTGGAATGGTCTTGCAAAGGATTGTTAAATATTTTATTTTTATGGTAACAACTAGGTTATAAACCTAATTCCTTTGGAAGATAATCAAATGTATTTTTTTGGTCATTGATGAGGTCCTAGATCTTATTCGTTAGGGTAAAACATCTATTTATAGAATGACTAGGTCATTGGTTATAGTCACAATAAGCATTTGTATCATACCCTTTGGATAGAGGTCTATTTATATCAACCTCTATAGGATAAGGGAGAGATATAAGCTAACACTCTATTAACTATGGTATTATTGATGTTGGAGACTCAGGTAAATATGATAATTGTCTCTTTGGTACCTTGGATAGAATAATCTAGTTAGGTTGTTGTAATGTTGTATCCACTTGGTGGTCATACTCATATGAGTGCAATGTAGGACTATCTATTTATTAGTTTTTTGTAAAATGTTGGAAGGGACTAGGAAATTTTAGACATATGTAAATGAATCCTTGATGAATAAATTTTAAGTATGTGTGTAAAGTATGGGGAACCACTTGCATTTCATGTATTCAAGGTCTTCCTAATAGAATGTTGTAATTTGAATCATTTGGAATAACTTGACATAAAGTGGGTATTTTATGGGGCCCACATTAATATTTAATGTTATTTTTATAAATACTTGTCATGAAATATTATAAAATACCTTGATGTGCATATTACATAGTTCTAAATTTGAAATTTCAATGCCCATTTTGGAAAGGAGAGATATATTCCAAACATTCAGCCTTGAAGTGTTGTCTACAATAACTCATTTTATGAGTTTATCATAAACACACACCTAGATGTATGGTGAAAAATAACTATTTTTCATAGGTTGGGAGTGATTTTTCCTATTTTACAATTTATGTACTATTCTTGGTTTGTTTTATGTAATTTAAAAGAAAGACCACATGTTTTGAATCTTCATTCAGATGTAAGGTTGTCAGATGTAATGTTCTCATAAAATAAGCATGAAAAAGGGACCTGACTAATAGGTTTAAAAGTGAAATAACATCATTAGGTGTCTCTTAAGTGGGTGTAATATTCTCATATTGGTTTTTTGATTAAAAATTGGAGCTTGAGTTGAGGGAGGCAACTCTTGATAAATAGAACTCTTGGAATTTACCTCCTTACGACCAAAAGTAATAATGTTTGCATTATATGTTAAATTTTACATAATATCCATGAAAGTAGCAAATGTTATATAACTTGGAATTTTGGTATCACATAGTACCTCATATAGGATATCTCTATATATACTTGAGGACTTTAAAATTTGAAATAGTGAAATATTTGGACACATGCTACCAAATTTATTAATAAAGCTATCACCTATAACATTAGGGTGGGAAGAATTTGTTAAAATTTATTATAAAAGGCATGTTGAAGAGAGAAAAAATCATTTTTTTACATTCAAATAATTTCATTTTTGTCAAAAAGTTTATTATAATGTTTGACAAGAGTAGTAATCTAGAAAATCATTACAACTATAAGGTATTACACCATGATATAATTAGCAAATATGTCCATGGAAATTATGATTGTACTATGAGATGATACATTATATACCTAAATATTATGGTGTTGAAAATATATTAGAACATGTTCATAAGTGTAAACTCATTTGGTAGGCATATGGCATTACTTGTACTAAATAGAATGCAACTCAATTTTCCACTACCCTTTTAGACCATGCACATAAGTGGTAAAGAAATTTTGATCCACAACAAGCTATGGTAAACTATGATCAGTTGAAGGAAGATTTTCTCTAAGAATTTGACATCCCAAAGATCCAAAAATAGAGTATTTCTGCCCTAAAGGATATTAAATAAGAACTAACTAAGAGTGTGTGTGAGTATGATGTGCATTTTAAAATGTTTTTTTCCAAGTTATCATTTGAGGTAAACACAAATAAACATGCCCAATTGTTTTTAGGAGACTTTTTACTTCCTTTCTAACATATATCATCCTATAAGACCTTTACCAATTCACACAAGGAATTATAAGATGACCTCTACACTAAAATTGTTGGAAGTATAAACATAGGGATTTGTCCCTTTATGGAATCCCAAATTTTTGTTATGGTGTCTTAGTTGGAAAAGATCTAAATAGTAATCAATATTCTCACATCAATTTATGTTGTGTTAATTATGAAGTAGAATGTTATAATAGGAATAGTCACCTAGGGAAGATTATTCATGGCATGGTAAAGCAATCCCATGAAATCTACTCAGAAGACCTAAATGTGAGAGATTACCCCCCACTTTAGCATGTTACTCAATCTAAGGTATTATCATATTTTCAAATATTTAATGTGTATACTCATTATACAAATGATTTCTACCTTATTATTGATATTCATGAGGTGCTTGTGTGAGGTACTCATCAAACCTATATAGCCAAAAACTAGGACAATGGTGGATGTTGGTCCTATAGAGGTCATGGTCATGGACGCAGAGGTGGTCATTTTTTACATATAACTTGCTACAAGTGTATATCTCTAGATCATTACTAGAATGACTACCTAGTTTATCCAACCTGTGCCTTTCATAAGAATGAGCATCATTTGGAGGAATGTTTATACCTATATGCTACCATCACTAAGGAGAAGAATGAGAAGGGTGATGGAATGATATAAATTGAAAAAACTCTAACTCCTTAATGGATATTTAACCAACTAATCTAATTGGTCCCAAGGTAAATATTAATACATGAAGTGGTGTTCCTTCTTAGTCTATTTTAAATCCACCCACTAACAAGTTTCGATGGGAAGAGCCTTGTTAAAATTGCTATCTAGATTCTCAATAACAGAAATAAGTTCTTTAGGACACAATGACTTTGGTATAGGATCTACAAGGTGAAATTTAGTTCCTTAATGATAGAGATGTTGTTACACATGCTAAAATGTATAAAGCCTTGGTTGTCCAAGAGTTGGTGTATCATGAATTTCATGAATTGTGAAAATGGCTTCTTGACGAAGCCATCATTCCCCTTTTGATGAATTGGTTGAGCCATCAATAACCAAAGCACATGGAAGATCATCAATTGAACCATGCACGATGACAAGAGGCCCATGTCCAACCCAATACAAAGTGTGATAAATAAATATTAGTAAACATAAATGCTGTTGGTTAGATCATTTAGGATATACTAGTAGATATTGGCATTGAGGTAAATGTACTAATAAATGATGTATAGAGAAAGATGGTGAGCCCTCCTTTTTAGGCCTCTCCACATGTATTTTTTATGGCTAATAAAACTTGGGAACTACCCATAGGGATGATTAAGGATGCAACCATTGACATTTTAGGTGTCACTTTCAAGGGTGACTTTAAATTAACTGAGTTGGTTGAACTTGGTGATTTTTTGGCTTTTTTGGGTTGTATGTGGTGTTATGCAAATAATTCTAACTTGAGCTTAAAAAATTGCTACATCAATTTTTAAAATTATGATCAACACATCATAACTCCTCTAGAAAATGCTCAAGGACCTCTTTTTGTTAAACTAATTAACATCTATGAGGACCTTAATCATATCTATAATGTCATGGCTTAGGGAAATGAGCATCTTGATCCAAGTCTAGATGGTATCTTACATTGGATAGATGCATAGTATATTCTAACACTACCAATAATACTTGTGACTGTTAGACTCATAGAGAATGTGATCTTACTATACAAATTTATGGCACCATTGGTAACCAAGAGGATGTTCTATGTAATATTCTTAAGCACTATAAGTTTTTTCAACTTATTAGTGGACATTTTATGGTTGGGAAAGTTAGATCAGGCACCTAGGTTTCATGATTAATTGAAGTTTGGGAGTATGTGTTGTAATTAAAAACTTTATATGTGTTTTAATATGATTAGATGAACTCACTTAGATATGTTATTTAAGGGATAACTACTCGATTGTGGGAAACTCACCATCATAATTTTCTCACTTGGGACTAAGTGTGTGTTGTCATTCACTATCAATTACATCATGATAATTACATTCATTCCACTTTAAGTTATAATGGTGTTAATACTCTATAATATCATCTCAAGTCTTGTGAAAACCTTTAGAATTCTAATGAGACATCTTTTCTTGACTATTTATGGGTTCATCCATTTTATGGTACTCTACACACATAGGTTAGAGCATAGTACATTCATAAATAATGATGCCTAGACTCAGATTCCTTGAGTAACATTTGAAGTAATATGATTTTAGCACTATGTTACTCATCTCCTCACATGGATTTATGTTTGTCTATGCAAGCCATATGTTAAGTTATTATTAGTTATCCAATACCAGTTGAACATTGCATACAACATATACATGGTACACATGAGAATAACTTGGCTATTTTACAAGAATATAATACTCTTGCTTCACCTTCTTCACAGATTAACTCTCAACCAAACCATGCATTAAGGGAATGGATACAAAAATGAAAATAAAAGTTTATGTACTAGGATAATGAAGGTACCAGTTTTGACCTATAAGATCTATCCATTGACCACTTAGATGTAAATACTAAATATAGAGTGCACAATTTATGAGACCATTAAGACTAACCAACAACCATATTTATATCCACTCCAGATGGTTTAGAATAATATTAGAATAGAGGATACACCCAAGATGACCATTGTGGGGAATTATTGGTTGGAATCCCTCTATTACTTTAAATATATAAATATTATACTTCTTATAGAATGGGGGGCATTCTCATCTTGTATAGAGACAAGGAGTCTCCTCATGTAGGCATGCCCAAAACTTAGGCCATAGCTTATGTGTTGATTACAATGGTGACATCCAGGTTGAGGTAGATATTATTGTCATTGTATTATCCAATAAAAACTTGTATATCTCCCCCAAATCACTAGGGTTAGGCATTCATAGTAGGGACTCAACATATGTGTTGTGGAATTGGTGGGGATCTTTGAGAGTGAGTTTTTGTTTAACATCAATAGGGTATGGATGAAACAATTTATGTTTTTTTGGTCAAAGGAAGTCCAAGGTCTTTGGATCATTGATCTTGGTTTTCCTAAGATCCATATTGATGGCCACTGATTTATTTTTTTCCTCTATCAAACCCCTGATGAAACACAAAGTATCCATGTCTACTAAAGTGATGAGATTACAATTTTATCTACACTCTATGTAATAAAACTAGCTTGGCTCTTTGTAATTATAAATCATAAAAAATATGCACAAGGATGAAATGCTGACTTGGTTCTTCAAATTTTACCTTTATATATTTCATTCCTTTTAGATTCTACATAAATGTTGTGCTTAGTTTTTCACTCATCATGAATGCAATAGGGGATATGTTAAATCTTTATTAGATCTTGCAATTAAGATATTTAGTCATTGGCACATGTATGGAGTTATGAGGTTATGCTCTTTGGTGTCCATACAAGGGTATAAGTGGATGATGTTGATAAGCCACTGATATATTGAAGATCAAGTCAATCAACCCTTGGATCTAGCATTTAATTTTGGTGGATGACCATTATATAGTACAAATCTTGTTGATGTGACTTTCATATACCTTTCCTAGACTTAATTACTTTTGTTTTCTCCTGTTTGACATCCATGATGGTTCATGTGGATTTTATATGCATGACTAACACATGATATGCTTGGTATATTGGTTCTCTACTGGTAGTAAATATATCATCTATAAACACATATAGAAAGAAAAAGAAACACAAAAAAAAACATATAGAAAAAGAGAAATTTTAATCTACATGGTGCTACTCATTACCCACTCACTTAGCATAATGAGATCAATTTGACTATTAGTGGTAGGGATTAAGCCTAAAAACATTACCCTCCCTAGTAAAATGGTTCCCTAAATATCTCTTAAAACCATGGTTCTTTGTTGTGATAGTTCATGGATAATATAAGGCCTTTTCCATCGAATCTATAACTTGCCTAAAAATGCTCTAAAATGATTATCATATAATAATACTAGTTGATCTTCATGAAATTATTTATGGTGAAAATTATTACCGTGCCATGAATTTTAGATCTACTTGTGAACTTCCTGCATCCACATTGCTCTACATCTATACTCATCCATCTTATTCGGTTCAAGTAGTCTATTAGTTAGAGAGTCACAATACCCTAGTATCATAAGCATGGCAATGCATAAAATGGGTAATAAGTATTCCATCAGCATAATAGCTTCAAATTCATACACTAACTGAAAAGGTATAAAACCTATGGCTCTCTTGTAGTGCATGTGATATGCCCATAAGATCATATGAATACAATCTTTCCATCCATCCCTCTTAACATCTCAGATATTTGTCAACATTTTTCCCACGACTTTATTGGAAGCTTCAGCTTATCCATTGGCATGTGGATGGTATACAATGATTTTATGATGAAAAATCATAAATTCCTCAATTAGATCCTTTATGGTGTTGTTCATAAAGTGTGATCCTTGATAGCTAATGAGCTTTATGGGGCATCTATACCTTGTAATAATGTTCTCATAGAGAAACTTCTCTACTTCCTTCACACCATAGCTAGGCGTCATAGTAGCTTCAACCCACTTGGTAAAATAGTCAGTCATAGTGATGATATACCTTGATAAACTATGTTTTCTTGATGGATTAATAGGTTTGAAAAAGTCAATTCCCCATTATTCAAAAGGATTTTTAGCTAATCTAGGTTGTAAAGAAATTTCATATTTTTGTAGTGGTTTATCAATGTGTTGGTAGACATCATAGTGTTGTGTTACTCCTTGTACATCCTAAAAGAGATTAGGCCACCATAACCCACTCTGTAATAGCATCCTAGTAGTATCTTCTCTCACAAAATGTCCTGCAACTCCTTGACGTGCCTCCTATAAGATTTGAGGTCACTTATATTCTAGAACAACCCTATGTAGAACTTCTTTCTTCCTCAAGTGATACAGAAGCCCATTGGTGATGGTGTATGGTAAAGCTCTAGTAACAAACCAATTATCATGTTATTGATAGTGGGCAAGGAAAACTCCTTGTTTAAGGAATTTGGTGATTTCTTTTAAAAATTTAAGAATTGTATAAATGTTAAAGAGGTGAGCATCAAAAGAGTCTTCTTGTAATTATTTTGGTTCTTCACCATTAGGAATGCAATTGAGATGATTCAGTCCCAATTCTCTCTTCTTGGCTTTACATTAATGCAAAATTAGAACACTTAAAATAACATAAACCATCAAGAGATGAATCTTCCTAGCATCATCCTATTGATAATATATCATAGGGCTTGATGATTAGTGAATACTTTAAATAGTGTCGCAAGTAGATAATGGTTAAATTTTGGTAGTGTAAACATGGTAGCCAATACTTCTCATTCAGTGGTTGTGTAGTTCTTTTCTATGTCAGATAGTTTCTAGATAGCAAATGAATAAGATGGTCAAGTCCACCATCTCCTAGTTGTGAAATCACAACACCAACTATGATACCTAAAGCATCCACATGTACATGAAAGGGATTGTTCCAGTCTAAAAAGGTGAGGATGGGCATAGTAACTAATCTTTATTTTAGCTTGATTAAGATCACTTGACACTCTGAAGTCTAGACAAACTTTGCATTTTTGTGTAGTAAGGATTACAATAGAGATGAAATAAATTCATATCATTTGATAAAATTTTGATACTATCCTATACAGCCCAAGAAAGATCATACTTTAGTGGAGCTTACTAGTGGAGGCATACTCAGATTAACTACAATTTTGGCTTGGTCAACAAAAATACCATCATTGCATACTACATTTCCTACCAAAACACTAAAGGGTGTAAAAATAGACATTTATTTAAATTAAAAACAATGCATAGAGCTTGACATATTTCTAACATTAGGTTAATCTTAGACAAAAGTTATTTAAATAATGAAAAGATTACCCAATCATCAAGATAGACTTCTAGGAAGTCATGAATGAAATCCTTGAATGCAGTCACCACTATGTGAGAGAATGTTGTAGGTATGTTTAAGTCTAAAAAGCATGACCTTATATGCAAAATATCCCCATTATATGATAAAATTCATTTTGGCTCTATCTTATTCTACAATGGGTATTTGATGATATTGACTGGAACCATTTGTGAAAGAGTAGACTTCATGCCCTATGATAGATACCAAAACTTTATCTATGAATGGAATTAGGAATGGATTATTTACATATGCATCATTCAAAATGTGATAATATCCATAGACTCATATTTCCCCTGATTCTTTGGTTTCACTACCATAGGACTTACCTAATCTACATTTTATATAGGATAGATTATTCTTACATCCTATTCTATCAATTTTAGCCTTCAATATCAACTTCATGTTTGGATTTCGCTTGTATGGTTATTTCTTTGTAGGTCATGCACACTCCTTTAGTTTGATATGCATCTCACCTAGAGATGGATCAAATCCTTAGACCTCTAAAAATTTAATGGGAAATACATCCTAGTAGCCTCTTAGGAGTTGCATAACTTCATAAATTTCAGCTTTTGTCCAATAATCACTTATATGTGCCAATTTGGGAACTTCCTCTATTTTGATGTTTGCTACATGGTTTTTGATGGGCTACTAGTAAATTTTTCACTTTTCTTCATTAATATATTATTGTATCATTCAGCACCCTTCCTTTTCATAATTTTTATGCTATGCAACTTGTCTTCTTCAGTATGTTTTATTCCAGTGTCTTTTACTAGTTAAATATAGATCACCATTAGAATTAGAATCCTCAATGTCCTCTTCTTTGTCTTTTATTTGGTGTCATGGTTTCATAAGAGATTATTCTTATTTCTTTGCATCTTTGTAATGTCAAATTTATATTAGAAGTTATGTTCTTCTATGTAGTGGACTCCATCATGGTGCTTAAGTCTTTTATGTACCCATGTCATAAGAATTTTTCAATTTTCAGCACTATGAACTAGAGGATTTTCATCTTCAAAAACAAATGTCTATATAAAATCACTTTTTACTTTGCCCAATGATTTGCCTCCCATTTATACTCTTGATGCATATACCATGATGATGGTAAAGAAGTAAGTGTATAATGGAAGATGTGAACCCAATACTTTGGTGCCATATGTTCCTCAATCTAGACTTAAACATTTATGAATATGAATTTTAGGACACTCACCTTCTTGGAAGAAATTCCAATTACTTCAGATGAATTGTAGTAGTTGGAAACTACTAATCATGAGCTCATAAGCATCATCCCACTCAAGATAGTCATTTAGATGAATTTCCCACCATGTCATGGCAACTCCCTTCAGATCATAATTCAAAGCACTAACCCTTTGACTGATGGTAGGTACATGAAATTATAAATACATAATGAACTCATTGATATCTTTAGCTACATAGTACATAAGTTGTTACTGATGCACAAAGACCATTCTCATCAGTCAAATTTCATGATCACCTTGAGCCCAATTGAGTAGGTATGTGTTTGAGTCTCCACTAATAGATAAATTTAATTCCTAAGGAAAAGTTCCTTCTCTACTCGAATATATATATTCCTTCATATGATCATCATCTTGATAGATAAATTCAACTTCTAACCAAGTAAGGGATTTGTGCAAACATGGATGCACAATCTTCTATGATAAATGGGTTTGCTAATGGATGTGTAAATATTGGTTTGGGTCTCCATTATTCTAATGCCTTTAGCTATCGAGTGAGTAATGAGTATACCTAAAGTTTAGTATGCTCATATAATAGGTTAAACTTAACTGTACATAGATCTTTTGGATTTTCTTCAGAGTTCACCTTCATCTAGCTAGTTTCTTATGTGACATATGGAGAATTTCATTCATATAGAATGATGTAAAGTTTGTGAATTCTATTTAGAGGAATTAAAATAACCTTATCTCCTTGGTTCACCTCTAATTGATTTTGCACCATGTTGATAGTCATCTGACCATCATATATCCATTTCTTATCAATCAATATAGGGTAATGTGTTGTTACTATCTTCATGTCAATGACTTCAAAGTTACCTCACAGGGTCAATTTTGTGACTTTGATTTAGACATCTTTTAATATACAAATAGGCTCAACTCTTCCATATTCAACTAATCTCAAAGTTACTAGGCTATAACTTAGAACCAGTTGTCCAATATCCTTCCATATAGACCAAGGAATCATGTTGATTATGATGCCAAAATCAAAGACAACATTTAGAATCTCATAACCTACAACTTCAATTTTGATTCATGTGTTTACATCCCAGAGCTTATTTTTTTAATGTACTAGACCATATTTTCTATCTTTTGTTGTCCATGTTGCACACACTCTAGTAAATTATGTAGCAAGTTAGTGATGTTTTATGAGATGTCTTCATTACACAATGTGCTTAAAAGTTTTAAAAGATATATGAGCACAGTGACAAATCCATCCTAATTCATTATGCACATGATTTGGACATACATTTGATCATCTATTTATGTAGCATCTCCTTTATTATTATCTTGATGTTGTATGTTTTTCAACATCTACACAACTTCATACATGAGCCCCTTTTTTGTAGCTAGGTTTGGGTATCTATTTAGTTTTACTTTTTAGATTCCCTGATCCTAAGGCATTTCAAGTAGAGTTAACCTTTTTTTGCATGTTTTTTCATGTAATAGTGTTCAATAATGCATCTTCCTTAGGCTGCACACTCATCATATTCACATTCAAGATGATTTTGTCCTTTCTTTGCTTTTCCAAGATAGGACAATCTTCTGTGTCATGCTAGTCATAGATTCTATAGTATGCATAGTAAGACTATCTTTGAAGATACATAGGGTAATTTAATTTACATTATTATGCTCTCCACATAGGTATCATTGTAGAGGAAGCCATTGTTATATATTTTCCTCTACCACCTTAGTAACCTCATTTGTAGCTACCCCTAGATCCTCCTTTATTTGACTGATATCCTCCTATATACCCTCCTTTTTATTGTGTAGTGTTCCAATGTTGATGCTACTAGGTATTATCTCAAATTATAAATTATTATTATGTAACTAGTGGGGTCTAACTCATTTTTTATTGTTACATCATGGCTGAGTTCCAGGGTGATGCATATTGGTGCTATGAAGATGGTGGTGTCCAACTTGATGAAGGATGGGTCCAACTGACCAGACATTGAGGTTGATATTATGGTGAATTAGGAATCCATTGTATACCTATTTGGGTCATACAATCTTTATCAACCTTTAGGCCTAGAATCATTTGCTTAATTGAGGACATTTATTGCATAGTGATGGTGAATACATTTTTGGTGATTTCTTCTTTGAGATCCTGTAAAGCCATATAATTTATTTCATCATGATTGTTTGACTTACATAAATTATAATAAAAATTTTTATGCTCTTGACATACTATTTTATAATATGTAACTTCATTATTGCATGCCTTGCAACTCAATATATTTCACAAAATTATATTTTGATCTTAGGACAATCATTTATTTGATGTCCTTCCTTTCCATACTCCATACACTAGATATTAAATTTAGGTTTATCTACCTCATGGTGTTTCTCTATTCTCTTCATAAAGTCCTATAGTGTATTTTTAAACTTGTAATTAGAAACAATAGCTTCTCCATAGTCATCAATTTTATCTACTTGTAGGGAAGCAGCTCTAGCATCTGCTTTTATAGCATATTGAGTCTACACAGTGACAAACTTGATTCTAGTGTGCATTCCTTTGATGAACCATGCATATATATATATTTTTTTTTTAAGGTAAATTTTACCTTATTCATCACATTATATAATATATGGTCATCATCATAGACTAATTCTCTAGACTTTTTCCTTATCTCCTTTAAGTCTTGTATAGTCTAACTAGTGCATCTTTTTATCTTGAAATCTGTGATAAGCCATTCCTTAACATCTTGTAGATTTTCCCTCTTAACATTTCTTTGGTATATTAACTCAAGTTATCTTATCGATATTTCCCCTACTAACTCACACTTTTTGATAGCATCATTAATAATGGCCTTAGCTTTCCATCTCATCTTATAGGTTTGTAGGTATTGTTGAGGGTCTATAGACCCATCATAGATTGTTGGGTTTATGAATCCTCCTAGATGACCCATTATTTAAACTAGTATTGATGGAATCTAATGCATAGTTATTACCATAAGATGCTTCATTTGAAGTGATCCTTAATGTGTACTAATATATGCTTGAGGAGAGTCAATGTACACACTTTGTTCTTTTATACTTCTTTCTTTTTTGTGCTTGGTTTCAATATTACCTACGATTAGCCTACAACTATGTTCTACTTATTTACTTAATTATTATTCTTCTAATAATACCCATCCTTATAGTTATACACTACATCTATAATATATCCACTCTACTTCTACACTATTCTCACCTTTTTCTTTGAACATCTCTTCATCATCTTGTTATTCATCACTTATTTCAGTTTGTTAGCATTCATCATCTTCTTTCTTCATCTTTCATTTTTATTCTCTTTCATCATGCTCATCTCATCTTCTTACTCATGCATCACCTAGTTTACTAATATTCTTACCTCTACTTGTAGCTACCTAGGTATTCTTCTATTTATTCCATCTATTTTGTTGTCATAATTCACAACCTCAATCTAGACTTTTCTTCTAACTCTTCTTCCCTCTTATATCCATTTTAGATTTAGGTTCAATCCTTAATCATCTAAACATCATTCACCATAATTTTTTACACACCCCCATATGCCTAAAGTGACTAATTCATATTGGCTAGAGTAGGCACCATGGCGTTGTCCACAACCAACATTTTCACAAGGAGAGGTAGTCACCCAAAAAAATTCCCTTTGATTCCTTAGAAAAATAAATCATTTGTGGCTTCGAAAGGTATATATCCTTATACTAAAAAATTGATGATTTATCCATCTGTGGTGGTAGCAACCCAATAGTCTATTATTCTCATCCAATTGATTTCCAATTTTTGCAACTAGTCTATCTTCTCTTCAGTCTAGATGATTATTTATTTTGTTTTGGGATTAAAAAAAATACTCCAATCATGCCAACCAATTTCTAATAGTTTAGGTAATTTTCACCAGAAATTTTGGTATATCTCTCCATAGATGTGATATTTAATGATTTCTTGTGTGGTAAGACCAATCCATTTAGATTCTGCTTCTATGAAATTACATACTTTTTGGTCTAAACCATCTCTCAATGTCTATCTACCTCAATAACCATCTTATCATATTTTCCTCTAGAAGGAATGTTTCCACACTCACCACACCATTGCTAGAAGAGGTTCCTAAAGCATTAGAACATATTATAGATGAGGATAGTTAAATTTTACTCAAGTACATTGAATAGTATATAGAATTCATATTCAAGGTGGGAAAATAAAATCATAATAAAGATGAATTCTTGTACATTAGATAGGAATTAGGAACAACTAATACTTCATTAATGTTTACGAAAAATTAGAGTAAATTAAATAGAAATAAGCCAAACATTAAACATGAAAGCACATGCAAGGAATAAAATAAGAAACACAATAGGTAACCATAACTAAATAATCTATATTGATTTCTTCAATGGTGGAGCCATATTCTTCATACCAACATACATATATATAGTTATTTATAGTCTCTAACTATTCACATTATTCTCATAATTGGTTCCAAAAGAGGAGTCTATTCATATTCTAACCTTTTACATGGTGGATAGGACAAAATATACATATATCTAACAATTGGATAGCATAGCTTTACTATCTAATTTATTCTCCTAACATACTCAACTAGTCACAAATAGACCTTATCAAATGAATCTTAATCTATTCACTCAAGTTAAATAGGAGATTGATAGTATGTTTAACATGAGTTATCACTCCTATTGATGAATATAAATGGGTGAAACCCATGGTGATTAGTATCAAGAAGGATATATGGATTCACATTTGTTTATAATATCGAGGACTCAATGTTGCTTATGTAACTAACCCTTTTTTATTCCTTTCATTGAGGAAATTTTAGAATTTTTTAGGTGCGATATTTATACCTTCACCTATGGTTTTTATGACTATCATCGGCATAGATTATAGAAGAAGATAAACCAAAGATAACCTTTTCAACTAAATGGGGTTCATTCAGTTAAAATGTAATGCCTTTTGATTTGAAGAATGCTCCAGTCATGTTATCACATATTACAATAGAGGATTTTAAGTATTTTATTTGTAACTTCCTTCAAGTGTATTTGGATGACTTGATTATCTATGGTTTAGTGCATGATCATTGTGTTAATCTTTGCCTAATTCTTGACCACTATCGATAACTTCATATTTATTTAAATATGAATAAGTGTGTTTTTTCTAGTCCTTTTGGAATTTCATTAGGTCACATTATTTATCATGATGGACAACTAATTGATCCAACTAAGATTACAATCATTGTTCACCTTTCAACACCGCCCACCTAACATGAGGTCCATGCCTTATTAAGACACATGGGATACTATGAATAGATCATTTAGGGATGTGATAATATCATAATTCCACTTTAGGAAATGCTTAAAAATAATGGTCAATTCTTATGAAAAAATGCTCACCAATAGGCATTCATGGCACTTAAGTAAAATCTAGTCACTACTACCATTCTCTAGTTTCTAGACTAGACAAAGCCATTTCATGTACATGTTTATACTTTAGGTATGGTAGTGGGCACTATCCTTGCACAAGTTTTTGAAGGTAGTCTTTATCATCCCATCTACTTTGTCTGTAGTATGCTTACTCTAGTTGAATGGAATTACTCAACTAAAAAATGCAAAGCCTTGTCCACGGTGTACATGCTTCAGAAGTTTTAACATTATTTGTTGGCCACCCCATTCACTCTATTTATAAATAATGAATCACTTAAGTACCTCATGAATAATTCAATTTTGAATAGAAGCATTTGTTGATGGATTTTTTTATTTTAATAATTTTAATTTTCTATGATGGTGAAACAAGGATAATTGCAGGCCAAATAATTTGTCACACATTAACTCTAGTGAACCAGTGTATGCCATCAAGGATGGTTTACCTAATATATAATTTTTTGAAGTCACACACACACCCAAGGAATTTGAGGATATCATAGCTTTAATTAACACAAGTTCAACACCAACCCACATTAGCACTCAATGGAAAAAGTAATTAGATGTCTGTGATGCTCCTTTCCAAATAATTAGAAGTGACCTTTATAAACTTCGATAAGATGAAGTATTAGGACACTGTGTGATGAAAAATTATCACACTAAATTTATTCAAGAGGTTTATGAAAGTGTCACCAAAGGACATTATGTTGGTGATTATTTTACTAGGGTTTTGGTGGCCTAGTTTATTTAAGTATGCCAAAGCTTATGCTTACCAATGTGATATATATCAACATGTGGGTAAATAGAATTAGAGTGGTTTTATGCCCCTTCATCTAGTACTCACTCATAAACCATTTGACAAATGGGTTGTTGATTATGTTGGCCCCATTAATCCAATAGGGAGGCATACTGATGTGTACTATATCATTACTACCACTGACTACCTCACTCGCTTGGATGAAGTAATGTTAACCTAGGATTGTATAGCTATAACTTCCTATAGATTTATTCAGGATGATATCATTATAAGGTATGCATGTCCTTTAATTTTAACTAGTGATCATATAACTCATTTACTTAATGAGAGTATATATATTTTTGGCAGAGTTAATGATTATGCACCATATCATCCTCAGAAAAATGGTAAAACTAGAGCTTTAAATAAAATATAGGGTCATACATTGATGAATATTTGTACCATTGGTCATACTAACTATCATTATCACATGTTTATGGTATTATGGAACTATCAAACCATGTATAAATGGTTAAATAATATTACCCCATTTAACCTAATCTTTAGTGTCAAAGTCATTCCCTGAGTAGATTTATTTGTACCTTATTTACATATTATGCATATTGGTTAATTATATTATGGGGAATGTTTAAAACCATGCCTAGATGCTTTACTATAGTTGGATGAAACACATTTTCTTATGCATTGGAGTCAAAGAGTTGAGAAATGAAAAAAAAATGCCTGGCATGATAAACATATTAAGAATAAGAATTTTTCTCTTCGTGTGCATGTGTTTGTCTATGACTCCAAGTTAGCATGTCATTAAGGAAAAATTCATGTATATTGTGATGGTTTGTTCATCATTCAAAGCATTTATCCCATAGGTGCATGTAAGTTGAAGAGGTTAGATGGCCAATTCATTTTAATCCAATTCAATGGTAGTCAACTTTGACCCTACCATTTTGAGCAATGTTTCCCTTTTATTAATAAGGTATATGCCACTAGATTTATTTAGGATTTTGGTTTTTTTCAATAAAGTGTGGCATTGGTCATATGCCTTTTCCTTAAGTTTATATCAACATTTGATTCTTTATTATTTTATTTATCATGTCATGGAGGACCACGGACATGTTCTAGTGTGGGTTAAGGATGAATGAAGTAAATATAGAAAGCATAAAGTAAATTTTGGAAGGAAATGCATGTGGAAAAGGGGCACGTAAGTGGAAGCACATAAGGAAAAGAAGATATGAAAGATGTAGTGTGTAATTGTTATGAAGGGGTCAAGATGAATAATAAAATAGGGTCATGACCTGGGAATAGAAATTTTTTAATTATTTACAACTGTCATGCACTTCAAGAAAAGTATGAGCTAGAATAGATGCATTAAATGTGATAAAATAATATGTGTAATGGTAAGTGTGCCAAATTGACATCATGGAAATATTGTTATAGGCATTAGTGAGTTAAATTATGGATGAGGTCATGGGAAAGTAAATTTGGATTACCTCTAAAATACAAAAAAGGTTAACCTATCATCATTTTAACACATAACTATTATAAATTCATGCATTTATAGAGCTGACAATAACAATTTTCAAGATACCAAAGGAGCATTTATCAAAATTGAATGACCAATTTGTAATTTTGAAGTAAGGAGATCATCATGAATAGATATATTGGTGTATTAGTGATTAGATAAATGTATTTGAAGGAATTATAGTGTGCAGGTATCGATGTCTACCATTAGAGGACACTGAATCAAGAGATCTAAGAGAGTTAAAACAGGAACCACATATTATTTTATAAGGATCAAAATGGAATGCCTCAACCTTTAAGATCCTTAGAGGGTGATGCAGCCAAAGAAGAAGGCCCAATAAATTGAGACCTTACCTATGATTCATAAGGAAGAAGAGTTTGAGGGTACAAAAACACAACCACTTTTGATAAACAAAGTACCTGGTGAATCTAGCATGCAAGAGGAAAGTTTCTCATAGTAGACAAAGAAAAAACATTAAACAATCAAAAATGGCATGTGAGGTGAAGAATAAAATAGAAACACCTCCCCCACCCCTTGTATTTTATTGAAGAAATGTAGTATCTTAAATTAGTGTTACGCACAGAGAAATGGGAGTCTATTATTTTGGCCTACCAAGTATTTGATTACAATCACCACCAAGTAAGAAATTATGTAGAGTTATAGTGAAAAAATAAGGTTGAGCATCAAACATCAAAAATGAGCTCAACTATGATATTATTATTTTCAATCGCCTCAATGATTCTAGAGTTTTTCAACTTATCAATCTACCTTATTTTACCAAGTCTATGAAGGTATTAAGGTTTTTTATCTTGTGCATTGATGAGGATTAATTTTAATTTTTAGGGAATAAAATGAGGATCATATCCCAAATAAATAGTAAATTTAGAGGTCTACAATGATTAAGCACTAACCTCAATGGATATTTTGAGGATCAAGAATAGATTGAGAAAATAGGCCACATAATGTACATAGTTAGTCTATAGGATCCCTCCCTTTGGGTAGATATGTACTTGGATATGACCAAGCTTGGAGGGGTGGATAGGTGTAAATAAGTAGATATGGTGTACTTATATATAGCTAACTAGATGTCCCATAGGTTCAATTATAATTATCCTAGTATTTTATTGATTAGATGTTGTAGATGCAAAGAAGGCCCACTACCTGCCTAATCATAAATTTTCTTGGTGCATGATTATTTTCTTATTATTATTTGATAATATTGGCATGATAGAGTACATTTATGGTGAGTTTAAGTGGGATTACCCACCTAAAAATAAGTCTCTAAGTGTTTCAAATCATTCACATGCCCACACACTATTATCCCCATTCACAATTAAAAGATAAAGGTCTAGTATGATATAATGAATGAATATTTTGGGAATAAGTGGAATTTCCCCAAGGACCTACACACATACATAAGGTAACAAGCCTATTTTTCATTAAAGCAACACTTTTCATTAGTGTGCATCTAGATGAACCCTACAGATGACTTGTTTAGGTGGCTTAGACTACATTTGCTTTCACTATGATGTATTTTATGAAATAGATCACTATGATACATGATCCATGCCCCATGAGTATTTATGCTATTAAAATTGACATTGAGACCCAAACTCTTTCCCAACTATATGTATATTTGGAGAAGAAGACTTATACAAAAAAACTAGAATTGGATAATACTGATATCAAAGCCTAGAAAAACTAGTTAGGAACATAATTCATTTGTTGTTTTATATTTTAAATCTAAAGAAGATGACATCATGGAGTGTTAATCATAGTAAAAAAACCATTCCACCCATACCATAGATTGAAAGGCCCCAAAAGTAGAAGAGGCCTGGGCATAATGCCAACTTGAGTGCACAATTGAAAAAATAAAAGTGACAAAGAATTAACTCTTTTCCACCAAGATAAAGAATGCCTATAATAAAACCACAAGGACATAATTCCACCACATATATATTTTTTCCTCTAGAAAAAATCATTTCAACACCTAAGGATGGGGAATATAAACATAAACTAGTGAGTTTAGAAGCACTACCAAAGAGGGAAGCTTACCCTAAGGACGAAGAGGGAAAGAAGGTCACACTAGAGCTAGAAAATGATCCCTCACTAGTGTATCATGAATAATCCACCCTTGATGACACACAAGTGTATGTTGAGAGTCCCACTGGTGAAGAAGGGGATGGCATAGATATAGCTTTGGGTATTGGTGACCTAATTGTCAATACAAGCCACCAAGAGGATGAGTTAGATGTATAAATACTTGAGCATGGCCCTACTATATGGAAGGGACCTATTGATGAATCCACATAACATAGGTTGTTATCTACCAATGTAACTCTTTCCAATCATGCCTAGTATTAGCAAAATGTATAGGAGAAAGACTTGTATATGTGGGAATATCTTCCTAAGGAGGACTTTACCAAGTAAAATCAATGAGAACTTTCTTTTTATAATGATATATAATTAAGAGTGTTGTTATGAACTACCCACAAAGAAGATTATTTTTGCATTACAAGAGGTGGAACTCCATGATGCATTTTGGGTGGATCTGTAATAGTACACAGCACTCAATAAATCATCACCCTTTTGAAATTTTCTCATAAAGTGATAAGGTAGAATGCCTTACAAGAATTTAATGTAAAAAAACTTAAGATGAATCTTTAAGAGGTCATTGCCCTATATCATAATGAGTGTGTAGAAATGATAAAGCTTGAAGAAGAATTAGAAGAGCCCAAGAACCAATTAAAGATAATAATGGTGGCTAAATTGAAGATTCTAACACTTTTCAAGTTAAATTTATAGTAGGATCTAGCCCTTGTTATATGGACTTCCTCTTGATGAAGAGGGAATTGATAAATTGGGGACCCTAATGGATTTATTATTGAAAAAATGTAAGGACCAAGCAAATCCTCAATAGGGGAAAACATGGGTAAAGGAGTAGTTCATTGAGGCCATTAAAGTTTGTAAGATATTTTTGACTATAGTAGGTGATACGATTCCCATTTTTTATGGGTTTTTTTCAAATTAGCATGGCCGCCCAAAACTTTATAATCATGGATTTAAGCAAATTAACCTCAGTGCCAAAAATTAGCCAAGAGTGTGTTAATAATAAAGGATAAAGCCAAGCATGCTATAGTATTTCAATATGTGGGGGCCCTTAAAAATAAAATAGGTGATTATTTTCAGGACTTGAATAGAGTATTTTATTGATCTACGGATAGGTTTTGATGAAGGTTACTTAACTAGAGGACATTCATAATGATGTTTCATCATCACATGAGTATTTAACCATTCAATCAATTGACTTTCTGGAACAACCTAAGGAGACTAAGTAGCTTAAGGAAGAATTCAAAGAAATAACTTCTAAGTTATAAAATGTTTTGAATCATTGTGAGGAAGTGAATCATCAATTTAAATAAACAAGACCTAAGTTTCTGATAGAAGAGGGACCTAAGCATAATGCACAATCTGTGATAGACTATTGACTTAGTGTGGTGTGATGTTTGGCACTCAATTTTGAATTTACTTTAGCTGATTAATTTCTGAAGACAACATCATGGAATGAATCATAGGAATGGAAGAGACATAACATGAAAAACTATGGCATGAAAAAGGCAAGTCACATGGAATAAGGAAACATGAAACATGGAGAAACTAAGAATGTAAGACTCAAACAATATTGAGATACTCATGCAAGTATGTGGAAAGTAGAGATGGTTAAGGAATGGTTTGTATGAATGTCAAAGAATAATATTCAAGTGTGAATATATCACTAGTTCATGAGAAGATAGACACACAATGACATAGATCTAGCATAAATAACATATATGGGAAGTTAAGGTCGATTCCTTAGGATATTAATGTAACGACTTGCCGTGACTCATTGCTATTAATGGTCATTGGTGATTCATATTTTTTTAATTACTTTTGTAATTGAATGGTTGGGGTAGACCCATGTATAAATACCTCTTAATTTTACTTAGTATTATTGTTGTTCATTTTAATCTTGGAGTTGTATCGATCTTGGATATGACATATGAATGTAATGAAAGGAAGATTATGTGTTGATGAAATTCTTTTATAATTTATTTATGAATATAATGAAACTATTACTATTGTATTATCAGTTTAGTCCTAATTTATTTTTATTTTTTTAGTTAAATAAGAAAGGAATAGTTAAGACTTATGCATGGAACTAAGTATGAATTTAAAACTAAATGCTTGTTCAAATGCACTAGCTTGAAAAAATATATGAATACACCACCATGTAATGAAACCAAAAAGAGCTAGTCTTAAGCTACATCTTTTATGTGAGTGCATGAGAACCATTTCTCACACGATGTGCTAGTTCACTAACTCATTATAACTCTTGTTCTTTTAGGCATGAAAATTGGCAAAATACATGTTAGACTAAGCAAAAGAACCTAATAGTTTGGTTTTATTGTTGGGTCTTATTGAGCTTATTCACATGATGGTGTAAAAATACTTGAATAGTTATCTATGAAAAATATCAAGCATTGGGTTACTACTATAGAAGAGAATTTTACACTTCAATATCTTGAACTAGGAATTTATGCATGTGTATGGGTAGAATAACATCTTTATGACTCACTCTATGAATATCTCTTTGTAGAAGTTTCCATTCACTTGCATGTTTATATTTCATCGTATGTGAAAGACCATCTTAGGAATTACACATGAAATATCTCCTGGTTAGTAGAGCATCATTTGGCCTTGGAAAGATTGGGAATGCCCTAGATGCTCATGTTGGATACTTTGTGGTGAAGAATACTTAATTTCTATATTTTGGAATACATAGTCTCTACATAATTTTTTATAGAGGAAACCTAGTTTAACTTCCTCTAGGAGATGCATGAAAGGTACTTAGGAAGTTATCATTATATATTAAGAATCTTATAATTGACTTAGGACTTGAAAAATTACACATGGATAACTAAACTCTCCCTTGTGTGAGTAGTGCAGTCAATGGGGAAATGAAGGGGAACATATTGATATAATATTATTAGTTCAACATAGAATCGAGTCAGTGGGAATTTCATAATCATAATTACGATGAGGCTAGGAGAAGGGATATCATTTGAAATGATCTAAGAAGGGACCAGGAGAACTCTAAAATTGTTGTGAGGATCTATAGGGAGGTAGGAAGGCATAATAAGGACTCCCCAACCATAGGATTGGACCAACACTAGAATAGGTATGTGCAAGAGAAACAAGTTAGGCATTGGTGACTATAAAACCTAATATAGATAGGCCCAATTACCTACCCATAGAATATGCTCATGCCTTTGATTTGGATGATGTTCTTGTTATAAATTGGGATATAGATAGTGTAGAGTCAAAGTCTAAACCTATCGAATAAACTTTTAAAGTACATAATAAAGATAGTAGTTTGTTATTTATTTATTTTCCATTATAGTTAAACCTTATGGATGATTTTAAAATGCCTAGAAGACCAAGTATAGATAATGGGTAGAGTATAGACCCTTCCATACTTAATCAACCTACTTCTATGCCTAATGTATTAGGTGCTTCTATTACCTCAAAGGGTGAGAGAGGTAGTACCAGTGATGGTTAGACTAGAGGATCTAGAGGTGGTGAAAGAGGCATTGGTGGACCTCTCCCATAAAGTCCAAGTGGGACTATAAGTGTGTCATAATAAGCTCTATTGCTAACACCTAGTCTACCTACAGTATACTACAAGTCACCAAGAAATAAGAAAACCCTAGATAGCCTAGGTTTTGATGTTTAAATATTAGTCTCAAAAAAAATTTAACCCTAATTTAGATAAGGATCCTATATAGTGGTTAGGGTTGAGGATAATAAATTATATGGCAGAAGGGTGAATATTAGATTTATAGTAGTCTAATTAATGTGTTAAACTTAGATGTACCATATGATGAATTTATAAATTTGAGATAGGCTATTAATTCAAAGTACAAATATGATAGATATATAAGTGACATAAGAGGAAGAACTTATCTATTTTTTATGTTAATATAATGTTGGATTTGGTATAGGTAATAAGTAGGCAAGAAGATAATTTTAGAACAATTGTCAAATTGTAAATCTAGTGCCTCTGAATCACAAGAGACTTACATCATGATGGGATAATTGTCTTTATGCTAGTGTCTGAGTTATATACTATTGGCATGTACTAAATACTTGATGAAATAGGATTTGACCACATAGATTATTTTAGGTTTGACTTCACCTTCACTCTAGTGCATTCAGATCTAGGTCATGGGCTATCATTCCTAGTGAAATGGCAAAACCCTACCTTTATATCTTCAATGTGTCCTTGGGGGAAAATGGGTTAGAGGGGCACATGGTTTCAATATAATCCTCAATGAACCCAGTATAAAAGGGTATTATCCACATATCTAATACTTTAGAAGATGCCATCAGACTCATATAGTTATTCCCTACATATTGGCTTGTGTGTGAATCATGTAATGTGTGTAAATCAAATACAATAATTACCTATCTTGTAACTTGGATAATATGACAATATGACTACTCTTTTACTACTTCATACTTGTAGTTAGGTTATTCCTTTGACTAATATTAGGATAGGGTAGAATAGGAAATATTTTGATAACTTAAGTGATTCTTCAGTGTTTTTTTGGTTTGATTCTAGGTGAGAAATGAATTAGGGTTGATATTATATTTATACCAATACTATTGGAAGATAACTCACATTAGATCACTTATGTTGACCATTGTGATACATTCCATTTGTAAATTGGATGCCTTTTAAGGCACTAAATACTTATGCCAGGCTATGATAGTAACCTCAATACTACTTTCTAATCCAAACATGAGTGTCTAGGGAGAATAAGAGTAGGTACATGCTCAAAACTTGTAGAGGTACAAGATAATTACATTTTAAGCATTTTGAGAAATATGGGATGTTTGTGTCATCATTTAAGGTTGGTTAGACTAAGAAATAGGCCAAGGGTCACAAGATTGATTAGATATGAGGCGTACAAAAGCAAGAAAAGTGTATAACTAAGAGGAACAACCAAGGTCATGAATTTGCCAAATGTACAAGACTAAGGTGCTACATAATCAAAGAATATTATCTATAGATACTACACAAGTAACAAAGGCAAAATCAATATTTAGACTCAAAGATCACTTTATTACAAAATAATATTATTCCATTACAAAATCTTAAGCATATTATATTATCTAATGCTCTAAGGAGATATTTTGCACATTTACCAAAACCTCTAGTTTCATTACTCTTGTGATTATTAGAGTGTCATATTATATCTCTCCCTCATCTTATATAGGTTTATTTAAATAGACCTATATCCAAAGGGTATGATGTAAATTCTTACTATGACTACCAATAAGGCTCTAGGCATTCTAAAAATAATTGTTTTACCTTGAAACACAAGATCCAATATCTTATCAATGACTAAAAGATTACATTTGAGGATATGCCAAAATAACTAAATTCACAAAAGTCAAAAATTATTGATGCCAAAAATATTTAACAACTATCTTATAGATGCATGGTGCTTTTTATTTGCACAACCATATTGATCCTACACAATCCAAAACCACTTACCACATATTTCATTTTTAGCAACTCAGTTTTAACTTACAAGATTTGTAAAATAATTTCCCTTGGAAATAATCCTTGGATAACATAACAATACTAATTACTTATGGTATCAAAGTAATTCAAACATAGGTTTGGGTTATGTCTACAACATCTCCATATGGTTTTACACTTGGAAATCTTTGCCTTTACCAAATGGAAATAACAATGGACCAAATCCAAAAAGAAATTTATTTTCCTATTGAAGTAAAACTAATACATATTTCCAATGATATCATTACATCTTCTACTACACATGTAAAACATGAAAAGGAACATGTTATGTCCCTTTTCAACCTTGATAATCTTGATGAAAATAATGTAAAATATCCAACTTGAGGTTGGAAGGCTCACAATGGGGGGATATATCTATGACGATCCATTAGATGGCATCAAAAGATGAGCTTTCTTCATCATCAAAAATACTAAAAAATTAAAAAAACATTCAAAAATATAGAAACACTCTCATCACCTACATGTCCTATCAGCTCCTTGGCATCTATGTACTTATTCCATGTTGACTAATAGCATATAATTTAATCCTACATACACATACATAGGCATAAATAAATACATGAGACACTTATGGGTGTTGGGCCTTCCCTCTAATCACATCATTAGGATGTTGGGGGCATCCATATTTTACAATCTTGATAAACATAAGATTATGTGATTCAATGATCTCTTTACATGATCATTTTTGAGTTTACATATGTACATACACATGCCTATTATCTATGATTATATCTTGCACTTGGTATTTGATATGTTCTGTATTAGACATTTTTGCTAACACATTCGATCCATGGGCCAGTATGACATGTATATGATAGTTGATTATTTTTTTCCTTTACACACTTCTTTGAGTGTTTTGCCTTTCTACTCCTTACTTTTTTAAGTATTTACATATGATCTCTTGCATGCATCCCTTGTACCTATGTTTGATTTCTTGAACATTTTAATATGTCATTGCATTTGTAGACATTTGAATATGTCATCCCTCATTTTTTTGTGCATTTGACTAAGTCATGTACATTCAATTTTTTGGCATTTAAACATGCTCCTTGTTTGTGGTCTCCTTAGACCATTTCCTTTTGACTTGATTTTGAGTGTTTTTGGTGTGTGCTTGTTTTCTTTTTGATATTGTGTTGTTACTATATAGATGTTTCCATGATATTTATCATGCATCTTAGGCCTACATGTGATCACATGGTTTCTATAAACTTCAATATTACATTTACTTAGATAAATTCCCTTTCTATATGTTACATGGTTACATTCATAGATTTAAAGTTGTCTTACTCTTTTGAGGTGAGATAAATACAAGGTGTTATTTTTCCACCACCTCAAAGAGAGTGTATATTATTAGGGTCATGTTATGATGACATGGCTTCCACATTTTTCATAGTTTCTAGATTATATTGGGGGCATGCTTTGGAAGCATGTTCTCCACACTCACACAATATATGATACTTACACTAGTTTGTAGATTGAGTGGGGGAATGTCATAATGACATGGCTTCCACACATTCATAATTTTAGATTCAGTGGGGGAATGTTGGGAAGCATGTTTTCCACATTCATTTAGTATGGTAAATATAATTCATAGATTCATTGGAGGCATGCTTTGGAATCATGTTCTCTACACCTACCTAGTTTAAAGCATCTCTAGTTTATAGTGGGGGCATGATTTCAAAACAAGACATCCACATTGGTACTTATATTAGTTTCATATTTCTCTATATATAGTGGGGGCATACTTTGGAAACATGTCCTCTACACTTACATATTTTTTTGAATTGGCCAAAGCACATAGTTATATGATTTTGATACACATTTGTGGTTGAATTCTATAAATGGTACCATTATTACATATAGTTTCAACATGAGACAAATATAAGGTGCATATTCTATCAAATATGTGCCTAATATTAAAAACTCCAAATCAAATCCAAATTCCAAAATTATTGCATTTACTTATACCTAATGAAATTTATAGATTTTAACAAAAAACTCTACAACATTAGTTGGTTTACCTTTTGGTATGGCTAGGGTGATTAAATCACTCAATCTTTCCAAGTTTTTTTTTTGGACTTGATCATCTAAACTCACCATGCTATGAGTACCATTGGGTTTCACAATTTAGTTAATCTCAACTACCAAGTGGAAACTCACTTTTACTCCAAATTTGGGGGCATGTGCCTCTCTCTCTCTTCTCTCTCTCTCTCTCTCTCTCTCTCTCTCTCTCTCTCTCTCTCTCTCTCTCTCTCTCTCTCTCTCTCTCTCTCTCTCTCTCTCTCTCTCTCTCTCTCTCTCTCTCTCTCTCTCTCTCTCTCTCTCTCTCTCTCTCTCTCTCTCTCTCTCTCTCTCTCTCTCTCTCTCTCTCTCTCTCTCTCTCTCTCTCTGCACTTTAAAGTATTATTTATATTTACACTAATATCAATTTTAAAACCTTAAAATGATACATCTTTTTCAAAAAATAACTTTCCAATAGGCAAGGTGGTTATATCAACACACAAGTGTACTTCTAAACCTTGCTCTTTCAGTTTTAATATATTTAATGTCATTTTTAACCAAATGATATTAAATGATTATAAACTATAAAATGTTCTTGTTTTTACATCTTTCACTAGCAAATAACTCAAACCTAGCTCTAGCAAAGCACTCAAATTCAACCCAACCAAAGACAAGGTGTGTATACACACCTAGGTACTTGTTCCTTTCCTTTAAACTAGAAAATTCATTACTAGTTTAAATGGGGGAAATGTAGAGTGGTATTTTATGATTATGTGGTGCCTCAGTCTTGTACACCTATAAAACTCATGACCCTAGCTATTCCTCTTATTTCTACACATTATTTGCTTATGCATGCCTCATATTTTCTCTATCTTATGCCCTTTGGCCTATCCCTTAGTCTAACTATCCTTATATTAATGACACAAAAATCTCATCTTTCCCATAATACTTAAAATGTATGTAACTTATATCTCTATAAGTTCCAAGCCTATGCCTATTATCCTTCTCCTTGGACACTAATATATGGGTTAGATAATAGTGTTGATGTTACTATCCTAGCCTGATGCAAGTGTCTAATGCAATAAAGGCATAATTTTTTCAAATGAAACATATAAAATGGTCATCCTAAGTGATTTAATGTGATTTATCTCCAAATAGAATAGGTATAAATACAATATCAACCCTCAATAATTCACCACCTATAAAACCTAGTAATCAGACCAAAAAGATCACTCAAGAAGAACTTAATTTACCAAAATATTTTTTATTTTACCATATTTAGATATTAGTGAAGGGAACAACCCAACTGTAAGTTTGAAGTACTAAAGGAGTAGTCATAAGTTCATAATGTTTTTCAGTTACAAACTAGGGAACTATTATATTTGATTTACACATTACATGATTCACACACAATCCAACACATAAGGGAGAAATACATGAGTATGAGGCCCTTTTCTATAGTATTTGTTATGTAGGAAACACCCTTTAATAGTGGGATAATTATGGGTTAGTTTGACACCGTGTGCCCACTAAACCAATTTTCCCTAATGTCACATTGAAGATGCAAATCTAGGGTTTTTTAATTTGACCAGGAGTGATAGTCTATGACCCAGGTATAAATGCACCAAATTAAAGGCAAATCCACACCCAAGAGGATCTATATGGTCACATCCTATTTGAATTCATATTTCATATAGGAAAATATCATCAAACTTATACATTAGCATCAATGTAACTATCTTGAGATGACATAAGTGTCTATAGAGCCAAAGGCACCAGATCAAGAATCAGATGATTAGTGCATAACTATCATCCTACATGCTTCTTGTTTGTACCAGATCTAACACTATATTAGCATCATAAATAGATAAGTAATTTCTTTTATGTCATTTATATATCTAGCATAGTTTAACTTTTCATTAGTAGCCTATCTTAGTATAACAAATTCAACATATGGTATACATGTGTTTAGAACATGAATTATAGTACTGTAGATCTGATATTCACCCTTGAGACCTATTAGTTCTATATCCTTAACCATATATACCCAAGTATGATAGTTGATTAAACAAAAAAGGGTTAAACATTATGTTCTTGTAATGGGTGCATTATACGAGCTAATTTTGTTTGAGTCACATAGAGCTCCTTACCAAGCACACCCTAGGTAAAGGATATGCATGGAGAATTAAGGTAATTATATCATTGGACCTGTTTGAGGTGAAACATTTCTAATTTTATAGATCATTTTTTAAAGTGGAAGAGGGTAAATTATAAGCACCATCATATATAAATATTTTTATATCCTAAATAGATTTTGAAATGGAAATGGGATACTATCTCCATGGATTTAATTATACGATTTCCTACCTCATCGTATCATCATGATGTGATCATCTCCATTATGGATAAGTTGACCAAAGTATCTCACTTTTCTTCTATGACTACTACCTACAATGTCAATTTAGTGGTAAGAGTCTTCTTGGAGGACATTATTTTATTGCATGGGATCCCCCATAAGAATATTTTAGATAAAGATTCAATTTGTACTTCACACTTTTGGACTTATTTTAAGAAGGTATTAGGCACATAGCTCAATTTTAGTGTTTCCTACCATCCTTAGAATAATGGATAGACTAAGAGAGTCAATGGGTTCTTGAATACATGCTTCTCATTTATGTTATAGACCATTAGTCCCATTTGGAAAACTATTTATATCTTATTGAACGTGCTTACAATAATAGTTATCATATTTCAATGAATATGGCACACTTACATGCTTTGTATGGTAGATCTTATAGAACCCCACTGAGTTTGTATATACTTGAGGATAGAGTCATGACTGGTCCTAATATATTAGAGGACATGAATCATGTTGATGCCTCTAAGTGTACCATAGGTGCTCTCAGTGTTTAGAAAACACTTCTCATTTTAGAATTCTAAGAATTTAGAACATGAGTTGCAGGTATTTGGTAATTGTAGTGACTATGGTGAAATAACAACAAAGCAAAGTAGATTGTTCCACAATATTTATATGATTTGGTGGTTGGGAGCCACTTTGGTTCAACTTTTATGAATTTTGATGAAATTTGACCAAAGCTCAAAGCTATACTAATCTAAGTGGATATTTGACAATTATATCTATGTTATAACAAAGATCATTGTAAAAAAATGAGACAAGGGGAGGGAGTAAGGCAAAAAAGGAACAAACATGATTGCATGTCTTTATCTCAAATATCATGAAAAGGACTCAATTAACTGAACATGCATTTAAACTATTATGTAATGCAAAATAGTTGATGCTCAATTTTCACTACAAACCAAGCAAACTTTTGAGGATAAATTGAAAATACAAGTTAGAACCAAGTATGCTTTAATGTTTTGCTACTACACCTAGATAGCTAATGCACATATTTAATGTAACACAAATTAAAGTGAAGCAACTTATAATCTTTTCAACTAATCTAGCATAGCATAGATTAGCAACCTTGTAACAAGAATACAATTTAGAATTTAAAGAGACCATTAAAATTTAAGATTAAGACTAACAATTGAGAGAAAATATAGTAACTATCCACACAATAAGATGGACCATCCTTGCAAAATTCCTTAGCTATATTAATTTCTCCAAGTATACAATTTTTCCTCAAATATCTACCTTACAAAATGGTAACATTGCCTATTTATAGAAAGCATAGGTGGTGTATCATTCAATTTTCAAGATACATATGTGTATAATAAGGATATCTATCCTTGTATGACAATTCTAAAATACATATGACCTTCTTCATTGGACTAACCTAAAGAAATGTATATGCTAACAAACTAGCATATACTTATTTAATAGAATAATCTATTTTACAAATGTGTGAAAAATTATAATCCATAGAATCTTCTATCAAGAAGGTAGTGGGCCCTAAGGCTACCTTTTTTGGAAGATGTTTCTAGCCTTAGTGTGTTACTCATTGATTACCTCCAAATCTACTACAAGCTTCATCAAACATCCATCCTCTTGATCTACCAATTTATTGAATTCTTTGTCATTCCTTACCATTACCTCCTTGATGATTTAGGCCTCTACAATTTGCTCTCCTAAATTGAAGATGATAACCATGATCTTATGGTTCTCACTGCTAGAATTACCCTAGTTCATTCCCTTTATTTCCTAAATGATGGCAGTGACTCTTTTTTTGAACTCTTCATCATCTATTAACCCAATGGCAGTGGGTTGTGAAGGTGTTGTTAGCTTGGTTCCTAGGAGTTTCTCAATTCTATTCATCAAACTCTCATCTTCTTTCACATGCTCACTAACATTATTATGCCATGTGCTCAAATCCTTCACTTTGTCAACAACAATTCCTAGGACTACACTTAAATGTGCTAGGATAATAATTCTAAAGCCTAGGATCTACCCCTTTGCCTACATGTTAATGAGCTCAGCTATTTGATCTTCTAAATCTTGCTTGATAATTCCACTTAAGGAGGTAGCTGAGGTGTTCTAGAGGTGGAAGGAAGAAGATGATACTAGAGTGGGTGCATTTTCCAGATGTCTTCTATTGGTTTTTGCTCATGTGTTAGCATGTGTTCCAACTTGGCATTACACTCTTTAATCCTAGCCAACCCTTCTTAAAAACTACTTACCTTGGTGTATACATGATCATAAACTCTAGTATGGTGTTCATACACTAGCTTGAGTAACTTCTTATCTTTCAAATGGTCCCTCACTACCCCTTTATGATCCCACATCCTTAATTCATCCATTTGGAAGATAAAAGTTTCTCTCTACTTAGACATGATGTCTACTTGCTTCCAATATTTTAATGTGGTCCTTCCAATTATCAGGGGAAAAGGGTGGAGGAGGCCTTTCTGATTTTTCTTACATATCCCATCAATTCCATTGATGAGTTATAAGGTGATTTCTTGTTCGGCCGGCTTATTTGGCACATATATAGGCAACCTATATAGTGGGGACATGATTTCCTCAATTTTAATTATGGTTCAATTAGGATGATACCAAATATCCCCTATCATTTCCACATACCTTTTGATTAAGGGCTACATCTTAGGCATAGGGTATCCACTTATATCTTCAACCAAACTAGGATAGATGAAATCATAGATGAATTACATATGGTTCCTATATTTGAAAATATGCAACTTTGAGTAATGGTGGGAGACGGTTGTTCTAACCTTAGGGGACAAATTTTTGATGTGAGGGAATTGGGTGGAAGCAAGAAAAGCATCAAGTAAATAGGACATCATAAATAATTTTTTTTTGGTCTTCCTCTTAATGGCTACAAATTGGTGACCTAGGTGGATGCTTATCATGTTTCCAATAGGAGGGGTGAGTTGATGATTTATCAAGAAATGCACATAGGAAACCTAGGTGGGATTGACATAAGTGTTTATGTAGCCCCAAAAATACAATTTAACAAGGTAATGATAACCCTAATTCTTTCCATAAATTGGGAAATTGGAATTCTTCCTTAGAAATTTCTAAAAACATGGTTTCCCTTATTGATCCTTGGTCTTAGGATGGTGTCAAGGTCATTTTGAGTGGTTCAATTCTTAATTGAGGGAAAATCAACTTGGGACCATGGAAGTTTATAGTAACCCTCAAAGGCTATAAGGTAAATGTAAGTAATCCTTATAGATGTTCTATCATGGACAATCCAGTCATCTTCTATTCTATAGTCAATAAAGAGTGGAGTAAGTTTATATAATGAAGTACCTCAGGTTTAGCAATTACATGATAAAGGCCAGCTAATTACACAACAACTAGGTCCTAGTATTTGGTGTTGACTACCTCAATTCTCCTATCATTCTAAGTGAGGTGATGCATCTCTTCTATGGTAAAGAAAAGATCGAACCAATTCTTACACCCATTAGTCAATGCCATGAGATCTAACTCTATATCTTTAAAAACCCTACCCAGTTGGTATGTATATAAGTAAAGCTCTAACTCTTCCCTTCATTATTGTCCACCTACTACCTTTTTTTCTCAAACTTTCAAAATGATTGTCACTAACTCCATAAAACTCTCTGGATTATCCTTCTCACACTTAGAATTATTTTGAAAACTTAACTATGATTTGATCATTCACAATCTTCCTATTTATGTAGGTTTTTAGGTTTTTTGGGAGCTTTAATGGCAGAGGTGATTTGTACTTTAGGATCATTCATGTCTTTAGATCTGATTGAGACTTAATTTTATACCTTTACATTTATAGATGGACAAAAACTAAGTTTCATAATATTTTACTTATGTGGATCCTATGTGGCATCCATTTGGTATCCTTTCATAGCATTTTTCATAATTGTCCTAAGGACAACTAGTCGTTAGTCTTTGAATTTTGTCTTTGGTTTCACTTTATTAGATCAATATCTAAGGATCAAGAATGAATCATTGATCATAATCTTGGCTTTTTTGACCTCATTGGTCATCATAAAAATCAAGCCCCATACTTATGCCACATGGCATATCATTTCATCATCGATCTCCAATTTTTGGACTCTTTTAACATGTTGAGCTCTCAGGCTTCTTGGGTTCCACTCAAGGATCTCACTCTATTGGATCAAGTTTGCACAACTAAGCAAAGACCACAAGATCTTGTAAGATGCATGGGTTTAATTTAGTCTCAAGGGTCAAATAAATACTTAGGTTAAACACTTAATCCTAAGTTTAAATAAAATATTAATGTGAAACCCATTAAAATATTCAAAACATGCCCCTTTTATTTAGGTAAAAAATCTACACTATGCTAAATTTGATGGTCTTGTTAACATCATAGACATTCTCATGGCCATAAAATGACATAAATGAGAGTGTCAAATTTAAATCCATGAAGTTCTTATGTTAAATGTGATGGTGCCATGTGGCATCCTCAGATATATTCCAAGGATCTTGGATTCAAAGCACTCTACCTAATATTAAGAAGTGACGACTATTAAATCAAGATATGAGTAGCAAAATGGTATTGGCTATATTTAATAAGTGTTACCTTCTATTGATGAAGTTGGGTGAAATATATCTCCACTTGGCACCTTCATGGGGATCTAAATTTTCAATCTTGACTCATGATATTAGATCAAATCCTATGATGAAGTAAGGATTGTTAGATTTTGGGGATCTCACATTGTTAGATTGGATCTCATGATGAAGCAAGGATCATTGGATCTACTTTTAAGGAAAAAACTATGTTAGGACCTAAGGTTAATAAATATCTAGGCTAAGTTTTTATTTTAAGGCCTCCTTCATATTAATAAATAAGAAGGGGGTCTTAGGATTAAAACTTAGGCTAAAATTTAATTTAAAAGGGGCTCAGTTAGGAAATAAAAAAGGACCCTATAAAACCATTTCAATCGAGGTTAGAATAAATAAGGACATTTAAGAGGAAAATATAAGGACTTAGGTATAACTTTATATTAAGGTTTGGTTTATTCTAATAAATGTGACCAAGCCTTAATATAAAATTAAACTAAAGTGACTTAAGTGTTGAACATTCCCACAAATCTACTCCTACCAAATTTGAATTTAAACTGAAGGGTTTTTAACTTAGGGTTCTGCTAAAGGGGGTCCAGGATTAAATTTCATAGACCAAAGGCCAATAAAACTTTGGTGGATTTTTTTCCTAGTAGAAAGTAGTATTTTCTCCATAGAACTTGCATTTCTCATAAAATAGGGTAAACCATTAGAAACATAATGCACACCAAGGATTAATTATACACACAATATGCTACCCTATCAGAGTGGATGATCTTCAAAATCTAGATAAATCTAGGAGCATAGCAAGGTTTTTAATGAAAAGGTTCCAAAACATCTTAACAGCCCTATTTACCAAAATTAGGGGGATGTTGGCCCCAACAAATGATAACTCATAGGGGAAGCATAGCCATATGTTAGAACACAAAGACTCTAGTTTAGTAAATAACTAAGCCACTTATCTTATTGGACCTATGTCATCATCAATATCCGTTCATGGTTGAAACAAGCTTTATACCTGCAAGATTAGGCTTAATTAATAGGATATATTCATGTTGTGTGTGTGCTTTTGTTCCACTTATTTTTTTCCATGGGATTCATGGAACAACTTCCAAGTTTCATGTCCTTAATCATTTGCACTAGCTTATAGCATGTTTTGTTATTCATGAAGAATCATGCTCTCAATTTAGGGGAGGTTTGGGAAATGATCTAATACCATCCATGTGTCCAT
Source organism: Torreya grandis (assembly GCA_037957365.1). Taxonomy (NCBI): domain Eukaryota; kingdom Viridiplantae; phylum Streptophyta; class Pinopsida; order Cupressales; family Taxaceae; genus Torreya; species Torreya grandis. The sequence goes on from JARHVA010003283.1 coordinate 1,128,331, forward strand.
AGCCCCAATAGAGATGCCTTTGGCTCCACTCAAGGTCTTGATCCACCTCTAGCTAGGTATTCATAACCTCAATGGAAATTACTCGAATCACCTATGCTTGAAAAGATTTAAATTTTTGCACTGAATTCTTATTTTTATATTTTTTGTTATATGTTTTAATACTTTTAGCAAGGTTGGGAACCAAGATAGCCAGGTTTACATATTTTAGTCAAGTGTTTGATTTTTAGACAATCACCCATAGTTATAACTATTATCCCAAGCAAGGATGTCTTGTTAAGTATAAACATGATTTTACCTTAATAAGTTAAACCTTCATCTTAGAAGTACAATTATTCTTAAAACCATACTTATGTTAATGCAATGCTTAAGTTAGAATATAATAAGGGACCTTTTAATTTTCCTTTACCAGTTTCTCCATGTTATAGCACTAAGCTCATATTTTAGGTCTATGGTCATCATATGTATGAGGTTTACATCCCATTCCTGAATCTTGGGAATTCAAGGTAGACAAGATACTTTAAGCACTGGATTATCTAGAAGGACTTATTAGAGGCAAGGAACAAAGAATAAATTGAAAACAAAAGCACAATAGAAAGTAAACAAATAATAGGAAACAACAAATGACAACAGAAGGCAAAAAAATATATACAAATATAACAGAAAAAAGGAGCAAAAAGAAACTAACTAGCCTACCTACCTTAACCTTAATGAGTCTTACAAATTTTATTCCATGAAGACCCTAGGGAGAGAAGTAAAGAAATAGTGTTTGAGATACTACCCATTGGTGGGTAGTGTGAACTCTACTCATTATAAGTCTTTTATCTTAAAGGTATTATTGCTGAGTGTGTTAGTAATCTAATGTGGGCCAATCCATAAAGGTGTGAATTTTCCATGGTTACCCTTGGATTCAAATGCTTTGTCCCAAAGGAGGACTAGGTCCCCTTGTTTGAATACCTTCACTTTTGACCTCTTATCAAACCATATTTTACTATGGTTTGATGCTTCCTAAAGTTAGCAAAGGCTTCTTCCCTTACATCTTCCATCTAAATGATATCTAGCAATATAGAATTTTCAAGTTCTTAACTTTCTTCCATGTATTCTTGCATAAATATGAATGTGGGAAACTTGAGGGTGATAGGAAAGATAGGTTCTTATCCATACACCAACAGTAATGGTGATGCATTTAAGGCTTACTTGATTCTGATCCTATCTTCCCATAGAGCATATTTGAGGAGTTTGTGCCAAGTCATAGGCTTATCTCCAGTAGAGTTTTTGATTTCCTTGATTAGGTTCTTATTGGTAGATACAGAGACTCCATTATCTTGTGGGTAATGGTTGGAAGTAAACTTTATAGAAATGCCATTGTCATAATCTGATTTAGTCATTTCTATGGATACAAATGTAGATCCATTACCACACACCAATGAAATAGGGGTTCCAAACTTGGTACAAGTGTTTTCTTCGAGGAAGTTGGTCACTTCTATCTTATAGTTTTTGGTAGTTATAGCTTTAGTCAACCTTGTGCAATAATCTATGGTAGTCAGGACATATTTGTGCCCTTCAAAAGAATTAGGATTAAGCACTCCTATGAAATCTAACCCCCATTGTGCAAAGAGTTTGTCAACCATCACTAGTTGTAGAGGCATGGTTGCCTTTGGTTCTTTACTACTAAAGATTTGACAAGAATGGCATTCTCTTACATGCTTGTGAGCATCTTTAAAAATGGTGGGCCACTAGTAATTAACCCTAAGGATTTTGTGGGCTATTGTTCTTCTTGATGGATGTCTATTGCCTAGTTTCTCATAGAAATTACTCATGATTTGAGAAGCTTCATCCTTGGATACACACCTCAAATAGACTCCTTCAAAGTTTTTTCTACACAATACTCTATCTTTGATAAAATAGTGAGAAGCTTTGAGTCTTAGGGCTATTTTTTGTTCCCTTATGAGTCTTGTAGGACAAGCACCATTAATCAACAAATGAATCAAGGAATCATATCATTCATTGGGTTGTAAGTTTTGCTGCTCAAATTTCATGACATGTAGCTTGGGACTAGTGTTGGAAATCATTTAGACAAGGCCCTTACACCTTATCAATTTATTAATTTTCATCTCAATATCATACTCTTACAAAACTAAAATCCATTTACCCTTACACTCACCTAATTATTTTTGACTTAGCATGAGTTTTGTGGTCGGGTCTGGTAAGATAACATGCACCTTGTTTCTAAGGATGTAATGCTTGAACTTTTTTATTTCTTTTACTAATGCATATGCATGTTTGTCAATTAGGGAATAGCTTAGTTCAACATTTTTGAAATTGGTACTCATAAAGGCTATTGGGTGATCATTCCCATGAAATTTTTGAGTTAGGACTATATCCATTTTATGATCAAAATAAAATGAATATAAATAGAATCCCTTTGAAAAGTTTGGACTTATCAATACTAGGGCTTGACTGATTGCTTCTTTTATACTATTAAATGCTTTCTTGGACTCCTCATTCCAAGAAATTTTGGCATCTTTCTTGAGCATGTCATTCAGTGGTTTAACAATCTCAACAAAACTTGAGATGAATTTCCTCATAAATTTTATCTTGCCAAAAAATAACTTTAATTCTTTTCAATTTTTTGGAAGCTCTATCTTAGAAATGGCTTCCACCCTTTCAAGATCTATAGAGATCCCATCTTTAGTGATAACATGATCTAGCAGCTTCCCTTCAGTGACACAAAATATACTTTTCTTGGGATTAAGAGAAATGCCATACCTTTTGCACCTCACAAACACATGTTGTAGATGTGTGAAATGATCTTCTCTATTTTTAGAGAACATTGTTAGGTCATCCATGTAGATTATGATGCACTTGCCTACTATACCTTGGAAAGCATGATCCATAGCTCTTTATAATGTATCCCCTATATTAATTAGACCAAAAGGCATTCTTTTATAGGCAAAATTTCCCCTTTTAGTAGTAAAGGTTGTCTTCATTATATATTGTTTATCAACTAAAACTTGGTTATATTTTGAAAAGCCATCAAGGAGACATCATAGCTAACCTTCAAACAACTTATATCACCTAGTATAGAGAAGACAAGGCATAATTATCCTTCTCAGATGTTTTGTTAGATTTATAAAGTCAATAAATAATCTGATTTCACCATTCTTTTTCCTAATAAGAACCAAATTGGCAACCCAAGTGGAGTTTCATATGGGAAACATGATCCTTACATCTGATAGCTTCTTAACTTCCTTGAAATTCATTGGCTCTAAGATGGGGTTGACAGGGCTTTATTTATGTTTGAAGGGTTTATAGTTTTCCTTGAGGGGTATAGAGTGGATGATAACCCTGGGATCAAATATTTTTAAATCATCATAAAACCAATCTATTATGTCTTTTTACTTGGTGAGAAACTTTCTAGCCTCTAGGATCAAAGATTTTTAAATCATCATAAAACCAAGCTATTGTGTCTTTGTACTTGGTGAGAAACTTTCTAGCCTTTCTATTTTCCATTTTTGTTCAATCCTTCCCTACATTAACTTGTTGGGGTTAATCTTGGGGTCCAAGATTTATTGCATTGTAATCCTTCCCATTCACCATAGGGATATTAGGGATTTTAGTGAGCTTGTCGTAATCAAACAACCTTTCTAGTCAAACAGCCTTTCTAGTAAAATCATCCCCTTGGGTATTTTTTTATCATTCAATTAGATTATTTTGCCATTAAGTTCTCTTTTAAAGGTACTTTCATTAGTTTCATTAATAATATGAGCCTCAAAATATCTTAAGTTAGCCATGAATTATAAGATCTATTGATCATCATTAAAGACTTGAAAGTGGTTCACATTATTCAAGATTGAGGGGTAGGGTATCAGCTCAATAATAAACTTAGGGGAATCTTAATCAGGCATGAGGTTGGCTATAGTAGACGCTAGCCTATCAACATCTTTTTTTAATTCTCTAGGGATAGAGAGGATATTGAATGCCTTAAAATATTCTATTAGATCTTAGACTCTAAATTTGTACCTTTTGAGGTATGAGAGCTTACATTGGTACTTGTTCCTCACTTAGTTGACTACAATTTTAGAATCCCATAAACAAGTATCTCTTTGACATTGTTTTTAATAGAAAATTGCAACCCTACGATGAGAGCCTCATATTCAACCAAGTTATTGGTGCATGGGAATTTTAGTCTATAAGATGCATGATATTGTTTATCATCAAGGTCTATCAAGACAATACCAACTCCAGATCCAAACTTGTGTTTAGCACCATCAACATAAAGTTTCCATAAACCAGGTACCACATGATTATTTTTAGAACTAGCCAGTTCTTTAGTCTCTAAGGTGAATACTCCTAAGTTTGAATCAAAGAAGTTAACTCTTTCATTAAGAGCATTGTATTCAGTAATCATGTGTTTCATTCTTGGTTCCCTTTCCACTCTTATCTAATTTGGAACACCCTTCCAAGGTAGCCATAAATGTGAACAATCAGTAGACATATATCCATTTAAGGCTTTGGTCCATTCTCTACTCAAGAGTAGTCCATATGCATTGGGAATGTCTACTACTTGAATTTTAATGAATTGTTGCACTCCAGGTTCACTAGCTAACTGCATGTGTATATTTATTAATTCCCCAATGACTTTGACTCTTGATTTGCCTAATTATGTAACTACCCTATCAAACTTCATTAGGGTCAATCCAACCTATTCGCATACTATTGTAGGCATGATATTAGTTGATGCCCCAAAATCTAGAAGACAATTTTGGATATTCTTACCAAATATCCTAACTATGAGTAAGAATGGTCGAGATTCTACCTTAGTAATTTGCATGGTTACATTTGCACTATCAACCATAAGTGGATTCCTAGGTTTCTTAGACAAAGACTCTAATAATAATTCCCTTTGTTTGGTAATTTGATTCAATTCATGAAAAGTGATGTTAGCCTTAATTTTCTTCATGAATTCAATAATGTTGTAGTCTTACTTGGGGAATCAACACTAGGTTTGAAAGAACTTCATTTGGGAGGCTCAGGGTCATTCCTTAAAGTGGTATCAAGAGGGGTTCCATAATTATTAGGAGGGATTAAAGTGTTAGTGGTTTATTATTCTCTCTATTTCTTAGAGGATAGGTCTTCAAGAATTGTTGAAATTATTTGGCCTCCTTAGGAATATTTTTTGGTTCATTATCTTTTTGAAAAGGGAATTGGAATGTCTCTACCATATATACTTGGTCTAATGACTTGGACCTAGAAGTATTTGTCACATTATCTTTATTAGGGACCACTTCAAATGTATCCAAATCTTCTTGAAAATGTTTAAAGTCTTTGTATAATTCAATGCAATTAATCTCACCATGCTTAGTAATAGCATGCACTCTACATTAGTCAGGTAAAGCAATGTCAGTGAGATTGATGTCCATAGTCTTGTTATTAGAAGAGGGTTCATTAGCCTTATTACTATTGTATAATCTATCATTTTAAAACCTATTTATATGTCTATTGAACTTTTTGAAAGTAAATTTCCTTCCAAAATTCTCACTAGTATTACTGACTTGCTTTTGCAACTAAAGAAAATCAGTGCTAAATTTTTGTAACATGTTTAATATAGACTCATTTTCACTCTTAGGGGTCTCAAAGTTGTGGACCTCATTTTTTATTGTACTATAGGTTGTTATTAAGGATTTCTAACCATTATTAAGATATCCATTAGTAGTTTGGTGATTTAGGAATCCTAGATTTTGATTAGGAGTAGCATAACTAGTAGGCAGTATGCTCAGAGCTAGCAGTTGACTAAGAGCAGGGGTGTTTTGGTTATTATTGGGAAAAAATTTAGATTATGAATATGTGGGATAACATTGGGAATGGAGTAAGCCATTTGACCCTATGGTTGCATTTGATCACTAATAACTATTGGCTCAGAATAATCTTGGGCTAATGAAGTTATAACTAGGATAGATCTCTTTAAGAACATAGAAGTCATGGGATCTACTACATCTTTATAGATTTATAAGGTTAGGAAATCATTAGGCTTGTAAGGTTCCATGGTCTTGCTATACATATTCTATAATTTGGCATTAAAATATCTTATAAGCTCACTTGCATCTGTCTTGATGGTTGTGAATTCATGATAAATGACACAAGGACTAATAATCTTATCAAATTGGTTAATAAAAAGGATGATATAATCATTCTAGGAGGTGATGAAATATTTAGGAAAATTAAGGAACCATTCATATGATGCATATTTAAAAGTAAAATGAAATAACATACATTTTACATTCTCATGTATGACATTTAATAATCTTAAGGTAGCTTTGAAAGATTTAACATGTTCCTCTTTAGTTACAACACTAGTACTAAATATGGGTAAATACTTCTCAAGATTTTAGGTAAATCATGGACTACACCTTTTATATTAATGGGGTAGCTTCCTAACCAAGTCATACCTATATATGGTCTGAATGTAGGGGTACCTTGAATAGGAGAAGTGGGTAAAGACTTGGAAAGTTTTCATCTAACTTTATCCCATCTGGTTCTTTGATGACTTTGTAGCTCAAGGAAAGGCTCTCTTGTTTTTAAGTGTGATCTGGTGCAAATTCTAGGTAGTTCTAGCTTGAAGATGAGAAATCCTATTATGCAAACAACATATCAAGTTAATATTTACAAGGAGCAAGGACTAAATATGCACACTAAACTTATTCTATAAATATTTATGTAAAGAATGATAAAGGACATTAGATTCTTGCTAAGATATCTTAAATATGTATCATATTATGTAAATACAGTCGATCTTTACAAGTTTGAGTCTGAAATGAACCAAAATCTATAGGAGATCACTTGATCTTTGAGAAAAATAAGTCATCCTAATCTCAAATTGTAGATCTTCAAATTCAAAGCTATATTTACCAAAATTGAATAATTATCCATGAAATAACTATGATATTTGCCTCAATAACAACAAATATGGGTCAAAAACTTCCAAAACTAATGCTTTTTACACTTTGGATCAAAGATTTACTCAAAGGTGAAAATATAACATCAACCTTTGATCACTTAACACCAAAATTGATAGGTCATCCTTCTAGCACCAGCAAAGTTACTCTTATTAATGCCTCTAAGTATACCACATGTACTCTTAGTTTTTAGAGAACACTTCTCATTTTATAATTCCAAGAATTCAAAGCATGAGTTATAAGTATTTGGCAATTGTAGTGCCTATGGTGAAATAGTAGCAAAGCAAAGCAGACTGTTCCATAATATTTATATGATTTGGTGGTTAGGAGCCACCTTGGTTCAACCTTTGTGAATTTTAATGAAATTTGACCAAAGCTCAAAGCTATACTAATCTAAGTGGATATTTTACAATGAGATCTAAGCTATAGTGAAGATAATATAAAATAAAGAGAAAATTGGAGGGAGTACAGTAGAAAAGGAACAAACATGATTGTAGATCTTTATCTCAAATATCATGATAAGGTCTCAATTAACTAAACATGTATTTAAACCAGTATGTAATTAAAAATAGCTAATGCTCAATTTTCACTACAAACCAGCCAAACTTTTGAGGATAAATTGAAAATATAAGAACCAAGTATGATTTAATGTTTTGCTACTACACCTGGATAGCTAATGCACATCTTTAATGTAGCACAAATTAAAGTGAATAAACTTATGATATTTTAAACTAATCTAGCATAACATAGATTAGCAACCCTATAACAAGAATGTAATTCAAAATTTAAAGAGACCATTCAAATTTAAGATCTAGAACAACAATTGAGAGAAAAGCTAGTAACTATCCACACAACAAGATGGACCATCCTTGTAGAATTCCTTATTTGTATTAATTTCTCTAAGTATATAATTTTTGATCAAAATATCTCCCTTACAAAATGGTAACATTGCCTATTTATAGAAAGCATAGGCACTGTACTAGTCAATTTTCAATATACATATGTGTACAATAAGGATAGTTGTCCTTGTATGACAATTCTAAAATACATATGACCTTCTTTGTTAGACTATCCTAAAAAAATGTATATGCTAACAAATATGCAATAGAATATTCTATTTTACAAAAGTGTGAAAAATTATAATCCATAGAATCTTCTATCAAGTTGGTGGTGGGCCCTCTAGCTACCTTTATTGGAGGATGTTTTTGTCTTTAGTGTTTTGCTCACTAATAGCTACAAATCTATTGCAGGCTTCATCAAACATCCATCCTCTCGATCTACCAATTTATTGAATTCTTTATCATTCCTTACCATGACATCCTTGATGCTTTTAGCCTCTGTAATTCACACTCCTAAATTGAAGATGATATCCATGATCCTATGGTTTTTAATATTGGAATAACCTTGGATCCTTCCCTTTATTTCCTGAATGGTGGTAGTGGTTCTTTGTTTGAACTCTTCATCGTCTATTACTCCAATGGAAATGGGTTATGAAGACTCTATTAGCATGGTTCCTAAGAGTTTTTCAAATATTTTCATCAAACTCTCATCTTTTTTCACATGCTCACTAATATTAATGTTCCATGTGCAAATCCTACACTTTGTCTACAATAATTCCTATGACTACACTCAAATGTTCTAGGATAATAGTTTTGAAGCCTAGAATATACCCTTTTACTTGCATTTTAATGAGCTCAACTATTTGATTTTCTAAAGCTTGCCACTGGATGACCAAGGCTTTGGCTACTTCAGATTAATACATTAAGGCACTCTACTTGAGTTTTATAGACCTCAAATCTTCAAACATGTCAAAGAATGATTCACACAAAATTTGTATCATCTCATTAGGTACAAAAAGGATGGCTTGCTCTCCACATCTTCCTAATGAATGGGGTGCTCTCCCAATTCTTATCCTCCCACTAGAGTTAGGCCCAAAAAAGGTTCCACCTTTTGGAAGGTGAACTCTTATGTGCCCACTACAGCTTTTAGTTGTATTTTTTTCTATCCCTAAATTGTTTGGATTGAAATGTACTATAGTGATGGGCTCTTTGAACTTGGTGGTTTTTGTAACTTCCACCTTTGTGTTGTTAGACTCTTATAGAGCATCAATTTTCTTGACACTATCCCCCTTTGTTTCCACTAGTCTTATTTCTTCTTTTTCCTTCATCATTTCAATTATCCATGGTTAAAGGTCTTCATGTACATGAATGCTAATATTCTATGTTAATGTCGTGAATGGGCCATGGAGGGAATATTCTATAGTTTCCCATAGATGAACCAATCTAGAATGATTGTCCCATGGATGTGGAACTCTTCACTAAATAAATTTATGTCTTAGGCTATATGAACAAATGGAATTTTTGGCTTCTTGGATTTGGTAGGGACAAGGGCTAACTCTACTTTCCTCTTCCTATGAGTTGTGTTTGGAACTAGGGCCAAATTAGGTTCTTTTCCCTTATTCTTTTCAATCCCCTCCATTTTTTCATGAGTCCTTGTAACTTGCTCTACTTGGTGCTAGGGTCTTCATCTATTTCCTCTTTATCTGAGCCATAGGCCTCTTAGAGAACTTTAAAAATATCCTCAACTATTTCATATGTCTCAAGATCCACCATATCCACATGTTCCACCAAAGATGGTGGTTTTTGTGGAGGACCTAAAGATGAGGCTAATTCACCTGGCCTTTCTTTGAATTGCTTCTTACCAAGGTCCTGAGGTTGTGACAATTCCACTTGAGGAAGTGGCTAATGTGTTATAGAGGTGGAAGGAAGTAGATGATACTAGAGTGGGTGCATTTTCTAGATGTCTTCAATTGGTTTTGCTCATGTGTTAAAGTTTGTTCCAACTTGGTATTTCACTCTTTAAGCCTATCCAGTACTTCTTCAAAACTACTTGCCTTGGTGTATACATGATCATAAACTCTAGGCTAGTGCTCATACCCTATCTTAAGCAACTTCTTGTCTTTCAAATGGTCTGTCACTGCCCCTTTAGGATCCTGCATCCTTAATTTATTCATTTAGAAGATAAAAGCTTCTCTCTACCTAGATATGATGTCTACATGCTTCCAGTCTTACAATGTGGTCCTTTTAATTATCAAGGCAAAAGGGTGGAGGAGGCCTTTCTTATTTTCCTTGCATACCCCATCAATTAAATTAATGAGTTAGAAGGTGCTTTCTTGTTTAGCCAGCTTATTTGGCACCTATAAAGGCAACCTATATGGTGGGGACATAATTCCCTCAATTCTAATTACAATGGAATTAGGATGATACCAAATATCCCCTATCATTTCCACATACCTTTTGATCAAGGGGTGCATCCTAGGCATAGGGGATCCAATTATAGCTCTAACTAAAGTGGGATAGATGCAATCACAGATGAATTGCATATGGTTCATGTTGACCTAATTTGACTTTTAGTCAAATTGATTCAAACCATAGATATTGATTTTTTTCAAAATGTTTCTATATGCCTAATAGGGTCTCATGTTAGTCTAAACCTCTTATCTATCCTTGTCCTGGTCCTTGTTGAAGCCTACCTCTCTTGTACTTGCCTAGTCAACCAAAGTCAAATCTAGTCAAACATGGTCAAATTTCCAAATTATGTTTAATATGTCCTAATATGATCTTTTATATTTTTTAATATTTTCACAAGTCATTAATTTACATTTTAATATGTCTCATATGCAAAAATGGCCTATTGGTCATATTTCTATCCCAATTAATGACTTGTATAGACTTTCCAAGAAATCAATTTGTCACCAAGTTTGTAGAGGTTTAGTGAACACTTAGTGAAAAAGATGGAAACTCCAATTGGGAAGCCTTTTAAGGATTATTTGATGAACCTAATGAATTTGAAACTCTTTACAAGTGTCATAACTCCTTGTGTATGGATCATATTATATAATTGAATAGGTTTTGGGTGCCAAGTGTGAGAGGTGCATGGAAAGGAATCATTTTGTAACTATTTGAGATGAGTGTGCATGGCCAAAGATATATGAATGGTTTATTCCCAATCCAATTCATTTGAGGGATTTCTAGTAACCCCTCCCACTTAGATCCATCATCATACCTAACCCTATTTAGTTATGAGATAGGTTTATGAATCCAAGTCATGATGGTAGTTTCTTATGCAAGCACAAGGGAATATATGCCACATGTGGAGGAGTTAGTTGAGTTTTAGGGACATTTATCCTTATTTACCTTTAGGTAATATCTCATGCATGATTATATGACTATTTTAACTCCTTATTTCTTGATTATTATCCTAATGACCCTTGGGCTTCCTCTTCTCTCTCTCCTCTCACAATTTCTATAAATTCTAGCCTTTTCGGCTATTATAAGGATCTCTCCACCTAGGTATGGTGAATCTCTAAAAAAATTTGCCTTGATCTAATAAAAATAGTTTTTTTACCTCATTAAATATTTCACTAAGTGCATGTAATGGTTTTTGGTCTTGTGCAAGTGTAGGTTTCCTTAACTTCACATGTTATCCTTCCTAGTTCCTTGTGTAGTTTAAGATCTCTCTTTTGTAGGATAGCAAGAAGTGTCTAATGTGAATTGTAGATGTAGTGAGTAGTCTATTCAATATTGTTTCTAGAAGACCTATTTTCTAAGTACTCCTATCCTAGGCTCTCTTCAAGACCCCATGCTTGAAACATTGATGTGGAAGAGAAAATTATCATTGAATGAATTGTATGTATAGGCTTCTTTTGGTTCCAAGTGCATGTTAAATGGTGTGAGTAGACAAAATATTATTGTATCACCTCCCCTAGAGTATATTTTATTTTATTTATCTTTCTCCCTTTTAATCCCCCAAGAGTTAGTAGTATTTTGATCAAAGTGGTACATCAAGGGGAACTAGCCCCAAATCTAGAGATCCACCTCAAAGTTGGGTCACCCACAGCCCTGAGGTGGTTCCATTGTGCAACTTAAATGAGGAGAGACTTTTCATCTCCTCAAAGGGTGAAAGTTTAAGTTATAATAGTTCCTATATTTGAAAATATTGAGATGTTTGTTCTACTACTAGGGGACCAATTTTTGATGTGAGGGAATTGGGTGGAAGCAAGAAAAGAATCAAGAAAATAGGACATCATAAGGAATTATTGGTTGGTCTTCCTCTTAATGGTTGAAAATTGGTGACCCAGGTGGATTGTTATCATGTCTCTAATAAGAGGGGTGAGTTATTGATTTATCAAGAAATGCACATAAGAAATATAGGTGGGATTGACATAAGTGGTTATGGTAGCCCCATAAATCCTATTCAACAAGGTCATGACAACCCTAATTCCTTCCTTAAACTAGGAAATTGGAATTCTTCCTTGGAAATCTCTAAATACATGGTTTCCCTAGTTGAGCCATGGTCTTAGGATGGTGTCAATGTCATTTTTAGTGGTCCAATTATTGATTGAGGGAAAATAAACATGGGACCATGTAATTTTATAGTAACCCTCAAAGGCTACAGGGGTAACATAAGTAATCCTTCTAGATGTTCCATCATGGATAATCTAGTTATCATCTATTCTATAGTCAAAAAATAGTGGAGCAAGTACGTCGATACAATGAAGTACCTCAGGTTTAGTGGCTGCACAATTAAGGCCAACTCATCAAATAATAATAAGGTCCTAGTATTTGATGTTGACTACCTCAATTCTCCTTTCATTCTGAGTGAGGGGTTGCATCTCTTCTATGGTGAAGAAAACCTCAGACCAATTCTTACACCCATTGTTCAATGACATGATGTCTGACTCTATGTCCTTGAAAACCCTACCTAAGTGGTTTGTAGATAAGTAAAAATATACCTCTTCCATCCATTATTGTCTACCTACTACCATTATTTCTCAAACTTTCAAAATGTTTGGCTTCGACTCCATAGAAGTCTCTAGATTGTCCTTCTCACACTTAGAATTGTTTTACAAACTCAAATGTGATTTGACCATTCACAATATTCCTATTTTATGAAATTTTTTAGGTTTTCTATGAGCCTTAATTGTGGAGGTGATGTGTACTTTGGGCTGTTTTGTGTCTTTAGATCTAATTGAGACTTGCCTTTATACCTTTGCATTTATAGATAGACAAAATATAAGTTTTGTCATCTTTTGATTATGTAGATACTATGTGGTATCCATTTTGCATCCTTTCATGGCATTTTTCATAATTTTCCTAAGGACAACTAGCCATTAGTCTTTGAATTTTGTGTTTGGTTTCACTTCATTGGATCAAGTGTGAACCATTGATCATAATCTTGGGTTTTTTACCTCATTGGTCATCATAAGAATCAAGCCTCATAATTATACCACATGACATATTGTCACATCATCAATATCCAATTTTTAGGCTCTTTTCATGTGTTGATCTCTTGAGCTTCCTAGGTTCCACTCAAGGATCTCAGTCCATTGGATCAAGTTTCTATAATAAAGTGAAGGCCATAGGATCCTATAAGATGCATGGGGTTTAAGTCAGTCTTGAGGGTTAAATAAATACTTATGTTAAATTATTAATCCTAAGTTCAACTAAAATATTAATGTGAAACCCATTAAAATATTTGAAACATTCCCCATTTGTTTAGGCAAAAAATCTAGACTATGTTAAATTTGATGGTCTCACTAACATCATAGATGTTCTTATAGTCATCAAATAACATGAGAAAGAGTGTCAAATTTAAATCCATGAAGTTCTTGTGGTCACATTTGAGGGTGCCATATGTCATCCTTGTGAAGCTTCCCAGGATCTTAGATTTAAAGCGCTCCACCTGATCTTAATTAGTAAGAAATGTTAGATCAAGATCCAAGTATCCAAATGCTATTGGTTGTATTTAATAAGTGGGATCTTCTATTGATGAAGCTAGGTAAAAGATATTTCCACTTGGTGCCTTTAAAGGGATCTAACTTGTCAATCCTCAACTCACACCGTTAGATCGGATCACATGATGAAACGAGGATTGTTAAATCTTGGGGGCTCTCACATTGTTAGATTGGATCCCACAATGAAGTGAGGATCATTGTATTTGATTTTAAGGAAAAAGCTAAGTTAGGACCCGAGGTTAATAAAAACCTAGGCTAAGTTTTAATTTTAAGGCCTCATTCATATTAATAAATAAGAAGGGGGTCCTAGGATTAATACTTAGGCTAAACTTTAATTTAAAAGGGGCTCAACTAAGAAATAAAAAGGAACCCTACAAAACCATTTCAATCAAGGCTAGAATAAATGAGGACATTTAAGAGGAAAATATAAGGACTTAGGTCTACATTTATATTAAGGTTTGGTTGATGCTAATAAACATGACCAAGCCTTAATATAAAATTAGACTAAAGTGACTTAAGTGTTGAACATTCTTGCCAATTTACTCTTGCCAAATTTGAATTTAAACCAAAGGGTTTTTAACTTAGAGTTCTACTGAAGGGGGTCCAAGATTAAATTTTGTAGACCAAAAGACAGTAGAACTTTGGAGAATTCTTTGCCTAGTAAAAACTAGTGTTTTCTCCATGGAAACTGCATTTCTCATAAAATAGGGTAAACCATTAGCAACATTATGCACACCAAGTCTTAATTATACACACAATATTCTACCCTATTAGAGTGGATGATCTTCAAATTCTAGAGGAATCTAGGAGCACAATAAGGTTTTTAATGACAAGGTTCCAAAATATCTCAAGGGCCCCAATTTTAAAAATTAGGGGGATGTTGGCCCCAATAGAGTAAAAAGTAATTAATATTCAATAGCAACTGGAGACTTTTAGGGATTGAAAAAATAAGTATGTTGATGCAAATAGGATTGAATGACATTTCAATTTTCATTACAAACTATTCTTGAGATTAAAACATAACATAAGTCTTAGCCATTATGGAAAAGGTTTGAAGTTGGCACCTTGATTTGTTCAGCCATTTGATATCTTAGAGAGATTGTTGTCCCAATAGCTTATCGACTCACCTTGCCACCCATATTATCTCATGTTTATTATGTATTTCAATTTTCAATTTTACATCAGTATGCATATAACATTGCTCATGTATTGGATTGGATGGCCTTCTAGGTTGAGATAAAAAATATTTAGTTTTGGATCTTGTCAAGATTATAGCACAGAGGATGTTATCCCTTCAAGGTATAAACCTAGACTAGGTCAAGGTCTAGTGGAACAAACATTATGGATCAATAGCTACTTGGGAAGATGATACATCATTGAGGGTTCATTACCCTCACCTCTTTTAGTGACTTCTAGGCAGAATTCTATATAAGGGGAGGGGAATATAGTGCCCTAGTTTGTATAGTGCTCATCTTCGACATTTGATGACTATGAGAAATTGGTTAATCTAACTTGGATTTAGGAGTTGTGTTGTTAGTCACATTCAGCTAAAGAATGAAAGGATTTTATGGAGACTTATCATGTGTTTGGAACCATGAGAAAGACATATCATCAATCATGTTTGATTGATTACTTATGAAAGTATGATTAATACATTTGCTTTATGTGATGTTTCAATTATGAATCTGATCATCTTTATGAGATATAATGATGTTAAATCATTGCTCATAAATTTTAAATTTTAAATTAAATTTATATAAAGTTATATGAATCTATTTATGTGAATGTTTAGATTCCTTGGATATTATCTATTGAAAATTAATAGAGTGCCTTGTTTGATTAAAATTTAGTAGATTCAACTATTAGAATAAAGTAAATTTATGTGTGTATCGAGTGTGTAGGAATAAATAAGGTCCAATGAAGGAAAGAGACTATGTCAAGCATGGTTATATCACTAAATAACCTTATTTTAGAACCTAAAAACTTCCTAAACCTTTCCTAATTAGTCATTTATCTAAGACACCATTGTCATCTCTTTCTAAATTATCATACTAATAAGCATATAGCTTTTAATTTGTAATAGTGAAACTTGTTGTCTCCTTACCTTAAGATCTTATAGCTGGACAGACCAATGTCTAGAATGTTTAGTGGTAGTTTGGTAGATCTTTACTTAATTTCCTAAATATTGGATTAAATGGAAAATAGGTGAGTGAGTCTAGGAAGCAACTAAAAAAGCATGTACATCCACCATCAACTTTAGTTGAATATGGAAAATAATATCCCTTAATGAATCATGGGTTATCAAGTAAAGGGTGGCTAGTTGATTCTAGGACATCTATAAGTAGAAGTCAAACAAAATATTTTGAATAGTTGTGGTCTAAAATAATATTGGCCAATTATAAAATAATAAACTAAGGAAATGAGAGAAAGAGAATTAATTTTAACAATTAGGAAGATATAGTTGAGATAGTTGAGACTTAGACAACTGGAGTATAGTACCCAAGAGGTCTTGGATTTAATAGGTAAGATTTTTATTAACTTGATTTACATCTTATTTCCTATGAAAAAAATGATTCTATTTATTTTTTTAATCTCTTACTCTAAGGATAATAAGATAACTTGGCTTATTATACCTATCTTAATTTCTTTCCATGGTTGTGTATTGGACACCATGTACTTATTTTACTAGTTGAGGGCCCTAGAGAGGTTGTGTTCCTCCACACTTGACTTGAATGTTTCATCTTCTTGCTTGAGTGTATTAATTTTTTTATGATAAAATGTAGTGTGTTTTTTTTAGCAACATGTTCATGGTGGCATATTGTTAATCCCTCCCATGATATGCATGGTGGTAGATTATTTGACCCTCCAATGAACATCATGATGGTAGATTATAATCTCTCCACTGCTAAGTTAAGGTGTTAGATTACTTGATCTTATTATGAATATTAGATGAAAGAATTTGATAGAGTTATCCTCTTACTATACAATCAAATAATAGGCCTTATTATGCTATGAAATCTTGCTTGCTCATTTTATGTATTTATGAATGATTAGCTTCACTTGAATGATCATATGAATGCTTGTTTGACTTGTATTTGGGACTGAGAGTATCCTTAGGTAAGAACTGAGAATATGACTATAGGTTTGTGCATGGTCTTTCTCATCATAAAATACCCTTAATATATATCCACCCTTTCCTTTAAAAATTTATGTAAACATGTTCTGAGCTAGGAGTCTTGAGCTCAGAAATGTCAAGAGTAGTAGATAAATGATGCCAAAAGGTTGGGCAGTGATCTCTCCTTCAAATGGCCAGTAGTTGATAAGGAGAAAATAGGGATCTTTGTTGAAGGCTAATTATTATTACATTATTAAATCAATCTTAGAGTTGTGTCTTATGGTAATTCAAATTTATTGATGATATATTATGTATTTATAATGTTAATAGCAGTCAACCTACTTGTAATAATCTTAGAATTTAGTCTTTTGTGTAAAGACCTAGTGTGGGTAAAGAATTATGTTTATATTTGTTAAAACATCTTTAGTATACTAAGTTGTAGCTGGTGGAGAATACTCTTAATATAGATACTTTTGGAAAGTGTTATTTATGTAATGAAGGTTCCTTAGGCCATATGGCTTTCTATTAAATAAAAATGTTATTCAATTTCTTAAATCTTTGTTAAGATCAACATATTGAATATGCATGTATCTTCTTATATTCTATTATTATATATATTATAATGATTAAGCCTATCCATTTATCAGTATAAATAAAATAAATAGTTATGCATTTTTATTTGGAATAACATTATAGCTTGACTATTTAATATGAATACTGATGTTATTCTAGTAAATTATGTCTTGTGAAAGAGTTCATTGTTTATTATCATTTGAGTGAGATACCTATTATGGACCCTCCTTATAAAGAAACCAACTAATAATAAAATAATTAATTTTAAAATTTATTGGCTCTACTAATGTAATTATAACATGGTATGTAACTTTTAGGTTTGACTGACGTCACCCTTGCAAAGGATTAATGAAAGAAGAAGGTAGTAAAGACTAACCCTTGATTTTATGTTTTTATACTTTAAAAAATATATTGTTTAGATCTCTTATATTTATTGGAATTAATGGGTTTCTGTGATAATACTGGAAGTTTAATCTTCAAAGGAATAGACTAGTTGACTCATAAGAATGAGTAGTTCTCAAGATATGGTTGGCTAGATTGATCTTGCCTCATGAATATCTGTTAGTTGACTAAACCAATAGGAATATTAGTTTAGTGTCAGGAGATCATTTTAGGCCTTGTCACCTTTTATTTAATCAATTCAACATGATCACATGATTCTTTATCTTAATGGATACCTTTTGATGAAGGTAGGACTAGCTTTGGTTGTAGTAATGGTGGCAGTCCATTGGCATATGTGTTTTGTCTTGTTTTATCATATTAGAATTCACTTAAGATGTATTCTTATTTTTATTTAGCTTCTACCTTATTCAATTTTATAAGTTGACCATTTATGTTATTCATGTCTTAAGCCATTTTTTTATTTGGATTTGTAGTTGGATCATGCCTTTGTCAATTATTGAGTTTCTCAATGGTTTTTTTCTTAATAAAATTTACATGTTGATTGGTTCATGTGTTTTTCCTTAGCCATTTAATGATTTGGATTCTCTGTTAGTGCTTGCCTTATCTAATTTTGGGGCTTTTTAAAAAGTTGGTTGAATGATGCCACAAGGAATCATTCCATCATATCAAATAATTAGCGAGGTGGTTCAATCTCCCTAATACCTTTGTGGTCCTGAGGATCTTCCAAATGGTAGAATTTTAAAACTTAGAACCCCAAGAGGATTGAGCCATTAGGGATAATCCCCTAATGCCTCTGAGGTTACAAGGGACCAAGGAGATGTTAGGTGGTGATGTATAATAGTTTGAAACCTCAAAAGGATTAAGACATTGGGGCTAATCCCCTAATGTTTTAAGGGCCCAAGGATCTTCCAAGTGGTAGCATCATAAATCTCAAAAGCCTAGGCAACTAGGTGATTAGAGTTGGATTAGGGTTCCCATAATTGGGACACATAGCACAACCATATCCCCTAGTGGGGTAAAATTGAATATACCAGTACAATCCATGTGGTATCTAACTACAGGAATGATGGCATAGACTAAGTTCTATAGTTTTCTTAATGTCTTAATGTAGTTACCATGGGCATCGGCCAACAAATAAATTCTTTAGCATTTTGATTAAATGAATGGAGCTTTCTAATCATTTAATTAATGGCATGTGAATGATAAATTAAAAATAATAGATAGATTGAATAGCATTTTATATATGCTTTCTCATGTTTATGATATGGTTGCATGTGATATAGTTAAATTCATGCCTATTTATAAGAAAACAAATGGGCATGATAAATGTGGTTCAATAATTGGCTAATTTATAGGTACTAGAGTATTTATTCTGGAATCATAAACTTCCTAAGTGGGTTCCATTATTATGATTTATGAGAATGTGATCTTAATATAATCCATGAATTTTTATCAAACTATACTCAGTTTATTTAGCATGATGGTTGTTTCATCAATTCATTATTTCAAATTGGTTAAGTCATCTTATTACAAAGGCAATGTGTGTGTGAAGCATTAACTATTAGGTGCTACGTTAGGAGGTTTGGTTGGTTTTTTTTTAAATCTCATAACCTATGTTTATTATGATTAATTTTTAAATCTAGTGTGGGATGGTTGTTAATGTTGGGGTGGCCACTTCCATGAGTGGCCTTGATACCAAAACCTTTGGATATATGGTTGTTGGTTATGGGTTTTCTAATGTTGAGATAGTGGTGGGATGTAATTTTAGGTAGGAAATTTAGAATAAATAGAGAAATAAATATGAAATAATAAATCTCCAATAGACACACATTAATTTTTTTGCATTAGTGGCCAACACTCTTTGTTCTGCAAATAAAACATACTTATTTTCATCTCTATTTCCTTGAGTCTGATTTATAGGTATTGAATCCTTCTATATGTTATCCTTATTTTTCTAAACATATTTAAATATACACTCAACCTTTTCCTTATAAAAAATAATATAACATGTGTTGACCCCCATAAATTGGCTAAGTACTAGACAAGCATGTTCTTTAAGTGGAGTTCAGTGCCACTAGCTAATAAGCACACACAATCCAAACCACATAGCCAACATGTACCTAAAATGGAATTTATAGAAAATAAAATGTCATTTATCAAGATTATGCCAATGCATGCTACATGATAAAGTGGTAAGACTTAGGGAAAAGAAGCCACATAAACCCAATAACTATAAGGTATATTATGGGGGGAAGTAACAGGTGGATTGGCTAGTTATGAATACTAACATGGAATTATTATGGTATGACAATGGATGGTGTGGTATTAGGCCTCTGGTTAGGTTGTAAATTAAAATGTGGGTTTAGGTGTCAAATGATCAAGAAGTGGTAGAGTGGTAGATAGGTGGAAAAGGAGATATAAATAATCTATCATAGAGGAAAAGTGGGATGGATGAGAGAAATAACAAATAAAGGAGAGCCAATGAGACTTAGCTAGAAAAATTAGGGTTGAACATTGACATTAGACTAATATAAGGAGAGGAAAGAGCTAAATGTGAGTTATCATTTGTAGATCACTCAGTGTAATATATGTAATTATTTTCCCTATTATATAGTAAATATTGATAATTACAAGAGTACTATATTTTATGCTTGTCTATTGTATGGCATCTGATGATATTCTCTTGTACTCTTGAGTATAACTAGTATCCTCCTCCATCTACTCATTTTGAACCCCACCCTCCCTTTTTACATAAATAAGATGGTCTAGCTAGGATCCTTTATTATTTCTTACCTTGGGTGAGCTCATAGGGTTTTTCTTCCCCTAAATTATATGTTAGTATGATAATTGATTCAAGGTGATCTAGACTCTTAGACTAGATCTGCCAAAAAAATTGTTATGTTACTGGGATAGGCTTGTTTTCAGTTGTGGTAATAATCCTATGACATGTGATATGTTAAAAATTCACCAAATAAAAATCCACACCTATGAGATCATAGTGAGAGGATCAAAATTCATAATGGAATCCCCATCAATGTGAGAGATTATAGGGCATAGGTGTAATGAAAATCTATAGATGGAAGTGGTCAAGTAGGACCCTAGAAGAAGGGAGGAGTCTACCTATGGAAATACTATGAGGACCCTTTTAGGAAGGGAAGGGCATGAGGTTGACTATTTTATAGATAGAATACACTCCAAATAAAATATTAGACATGTCATAGAGTTGGATTAGGATTTGGGAAGATCCAATGTAAGGACCAGGTGCTTGGAGGCTAGTGAAGTAGTACCTAATGTCCCTGATCCTAGCATGTGATATTTTATATCCATCTAAGAATTGGAGGAGATATTTTGATATCCACTAGGATTGGAGGCCAAGGAGGTGAAACTAGGGACTCTATTTGAGTAGGAGTTTCATGAACCCCTACTCAAACTAGAAGAAATGTAATAGGCACATAGATTATGATGGCCAAGGATGCTCGAGATAGTATCTACCATAGAAAGAGGTGGTAAAATATTGACCACCACTAGAAGATACCAACCCATATGCATTACCCAAGGAAGTGTCTCCCTGATGTAGACTATGATTACACGAGCCTAACATATCTACTATACACTAGATCTAAACCTCTTAAAGTATTATGGAATGAAGTATGCTTTAGACCATGTGGATAGTTGTAAGATCATTTAGAAGGCTTGAAGGATTATCCACTTAGATTATAAGGCGTATAATTTTATGACTACTTTACGTAGGTGATTAAAAACCTAGGATAGGTGATCTAACACAAATGATCATAGAATTTGCCCTCCTCAAGACCATGTTTCTAATGGAGTTTGGTATTCTAAATATGGAGCACCTAGATGTTGTTTCATTTAGGGACATCAAGTAGGAGGATTTAGATATTGTATGATAATATGACGTGAGGTTCATTACCTTGGTATCAAAGTTTTTATACAATCTTCAACCACTTAATCACACCTAGTGGTTCATTACTAGACTACTCCCACTAATCTAATGCACTTTTTCCATGATATAACCCTCTAAGCCATGTTCAAACATGAAATTATGCATCGAATGGATGAAGTAGATCAACCAAGTTTGGATAATTTATAATGATGAGATTATAGTTGTAGTAAGTTTTAACTATGTATAATGTTAAAATAGGGTAAATAATGGAAACCTAAGAATACATGGAGTATACATTTGCTTGTGTATCCATAAGTGGAATATTGGTGATGATTTAGGAGGTCCAAGTCATGAATTATGAAATCAAGTAAAATAAGAAGTGTTATGATATGCTAAAGAGAATTTATGATTTTATTTAATCTCTTCATTTAATCAACTTCATATATTGATGTCATTCAAACTAGGGGTAGTGTCCAAAGTTATCTACAATGAGGCTTATAGTTGTAGGTCTTACAAATATGTTTAGGGGGTTGTTGTATTTATAAATGTCTAATCTAATCTATTCTAGAAAGGATTTGCTTATGTAATAAAGAAACACTCTTGTAGAAGTAAGACACTCTATACTCTAACTTGTTAAAATAAACACACTTGTTAAAAATAAATGCACTTGCTATAAACAAATAGTCTACTAAAAGTAAACACACTTCCTAGAAATAAACAATCTACTAAAAATAAACACAATTGCTATAAATAAACAATCTAATGAAAATAAACACACTATTTTTAAAACCAAAATTAACACTTAGAACTAGAAGATAATTTCTTGTAGGTTTTAATGTCTATTTATAATTAATCATGAAATAAATTTATAATTACTGAAAACTATAAATACATAAAATACCATATAGAAATACATTCCTGGTTCCTTAGGAGAGTGCGACATTGTTTGCCTTGGGAATATGAATGAAAGAAGACTTGGTACTTGGAAATTGAAGCTTTATTCATTAATCAAAGTAAATTAAATAAATATAATAGTAAATGCACTATAATATTAACTGAACAATAATATATTATGTGTTTCTCAATTTATCTATATCTTTATCAAGACATGAAGATCTACTTATATAACGTTGTAACAAAAGATCTTTAGATATTGATAGTCAATCTTATCTTATCAAGATAAATCTCTTAATTTTAATGGGTCTTCAAAATAGACAATTGACAGTTTGGAATAAGAAGATCTATCTACTATAAAATCCACTACATATCTACTAAGAATGGCTACCTAGATCTACAAGATTGATTTGATTTTTTAAGACTATAGACATATTTACATTGAATGATATATATAGAAAGTCTATTTATAGTTTTACTATTTATAGTAGTCTTATAAATAGTAAGTGACCAAAACAATCTCCAAGTATAGATATTTTAGTTTTGTGAGCTCAAACGCTAGATTGGAAGAGTCTAAAGTGATTCTGGTAGAGTCCAAAGCAACTTTGTAGCAATTATGGTGAAGTCCAAGGCAACTCTGTAGCAACTTTGATGGAGTCTAAAGCAACTCCATAACAACTTGTTTCAATAAATTTTAATGTTTGAATAACTCCATTATGAGATTGTTAGGCTAGGTGGAATACTTTAGTGAATGGAATTGGATCTTGAATAAGTTTGTAGCTATGGATTGGGTGAGTTTGTAGCTATTGGATGAGTCTAAACCTATGGATTGTGAGATTTTATAGCTTCTAAAAAAATTCATAACTTGGTTCATACAAAACTCAAATGAACCAAAAGAGTATCCAATGAGTTCATAGCTTGCAAAAAATTTAGAATATTCTCTATAAGTCACCTTGGAATATCAACAAAAAAGTCTTTATTCCTTATAGACTATTGCACATATATATATGCACAAATTGGAGAGACTAAACGTGTAAAGAGTTAGAATTAAATATCAAAGTTAGTCATTTAGGCTTTAGTTACATTAATTAAGGTAAAGCTTCCTATTTACTACATTGAGATTAGATAAAGCATAATATCCTTGCATTGTTCAGTCTAAAGAAGAGGTAATGAAAGAAAAATAAATAAAGTTGATAGTAATAATGAGATTTATTTTGGAATCATCATTTCCCTAATGATTTACCTTTTTCAAGTCCCTTTTTACAAAATCAATGGTTGTTTATTCCTTTATAATTCTAAATTTTGGCTTACAAATGATGGCTAAGATTATATATGTCAAATTCATCAGCCTAGTGATTGTCTAGGGGACTAGTGAAACCTTTATAAGTTCACACCATTTGTTTCCAATTCTTAAATTGTTCATTTATTTGATTACTCCATCTGTGTCAAGGTGGAATGGGAGTCAAAAGAAGTGGTGTCCTGAATCTCATGCCAACTCAAATTTGTTCTCCTCTTGAATTAATGACATCAACCATCATGTCATTGATAGCTTGTACCCTTTGTAAGCTCTATCTTAGATTGGTTGGAGATATGACCTCTCTTATTTTTAGTGAAACCATCAATTTGTCCTAATGCTTGATACTGGTTGTAAATATATCATCAAAATGTTATCTTGTATACAAATCAAAGGAAACACTACTATTATAGAAATCTTGTAAGTAATAATCCTTAATGTTTGGATTTATCAAATAGGTTTTTTGAAGTTAATCAATAAATTCTTGGCACTGGCAAAAGTAGGTCTAAGACATAGCCCTGTAGTTTTAGATTTTTTAATATATTCCTCATGTCTAGCTTTTCAAGCTATCTAATTTTTTAAATTAAAAATAATATCCCTTAACTGAACTTTTCCTACATATAGATTAACCATGACCTTATTATAATCTCCTAAAATTATATTACATAAAATAACTCACATAAAAAATCTTGTTGTTATGGAGTCGATTCTCAAAAAATGTTTAAAAACATAGGATGATATTTAATGTTTTGAAGTAAAAAACATGAAATTATCAATAGCTACCATCCAAAAAACTATTCATGTAAATAGAGGTAATAAGGAGAGTGAGATTTTTAATCTAGGAGATTTTTGTCTATCTGACATGTAATCTATAGATTTGCTTCAAGTTTTTGAACCTACTATTTTTCTTGCTCCAATTTTTTTTCCATGGTCTATTTTTCTTTTTCTAATACTTTTTATTTTTTGAGTTCCATGAACTAATATCATACCTAATTCCATTTATCTAGGTAGTCAACATGAGAAATAATGGTTTGATAGGCTTGATCTACTGAAGGTTTAGAAGAAGATAAAGTTGGCATATAGAGCTATTGTTGCTGAGAATTTTGGAGTTGTTGTTTTAACAATATATTTTCTTCTTCTAATTTAATGATGTATATCCAAGAATTTACCATGTCTTCATCGAAATGAGTTATTTTTTTATCAAGCCTTTTATTCCTAGTCATGTGATCCAATGATTTATCTTTAAAACTATCTAATCCTTGATTCAAAGAAGAGTTGAGTAAATCCTTACATTGTAGCTAAGTTAAAAGATCAACAATATCCATAGCTTATTATTTTATGATGACCTTATCCTTTTACAATGAAAGGATGAGCTTAAATTCTAGATCTTCAGTTGATCTAGATGATTTTTCTTCTTTAGAGACCATTATACTTTTCACTTTATCTAATTCTGGTCTTACCTTAGGATTTGAATAATATGGAGAAGATTATACTTCCTTTATTGTAATTTATTCTTTGCGTAGCTTTTCTCTCTAAATAACTACCTCAATAGGAATATCTAATGGGAGAGGTTCTTCATCATAAATTATTGTTAATGACTTAGGAATCTATGTTATGACATCGTCTTCACTAGGAGCTTATGCTGACTCAAGAATATCTAATGTGACAACTTATTTATTAAGATCTAATGCTATTGTTTCTACTATCTTTGAAGAAGAGAATAATGGTGAATGTTAAAGGCTACAAAGAGTGGTAATTTCTTTTGTTTCCTCATCATCTTATGCCAAAATTAATCTTATATGTATTTTTTGTCTGTACAATAGAAATGGGTTCCATTATAAAATTATTCTTAGCAGTTTATGATGCTCCATTTGTTTTGAGTATCTATACTATGCTTGATGAAGGGATATCCTTAGACTTAGGGTTTACATAAGACTATGAAACCCTAGGTCTTAGTTTTCATTTTATTGTAGTCTGTTGAAAATTTTATGCAACCACATGTATGGTTTGTGATCTAGTCCAACATCTCTTAATATAAAAAATCCTAACTGTAGAAGAGGAAACCTCTTCTTTTATCTTGGGTATTGGCAGTTTTTTAAAGGATTTTGAAATAGATATTGAGGATTGATTGAATCTATTGTTCCAAAAATTCTTCTATATTGATTTGCTTTGCTAAAGAAAATGATGTTGAATAATTAAATGGATAAGACCATGATGATGGAGAGGAGTTGATCTGTAGTTCCAAGAATCCAAATGGATCCATAAATTAATAAGGTAAGTTCAATCCTATGTTGATTTTTTTTTGGCCATACTTGAGGTGAAGAATGATATGCATTGCTTCACACCCTAAAATGTTATGCTACCCTTCACATATGAAATATTTCATTACCCAAAAAGAAATATATTTCTAGGATTCAGGTAGGTTTCTCTGCTAATCCCTTTTGCCTTTCCTTAATGGTTTTGAACACCATGCAATAGATAGTAATTCATTTCCATTGAATTGTGAAATCAACTCACAAAAATGAGTTATTCCAAGTATTATTTTACCCTCTTTAACAATTCTATAAATTTCAATAATGATTAAGATGAAACTTAGAAAGTTGATACCTCTCACTGTAGTGGAGTTTTTTGTTAGATTGGTAATGTATTCCTTCATCAGAGCTTCCTCATAACCTTCAATTTTTTTCAAAAATGATAACCAACCATCCTCCTTAAACTTTGTTATATATATATATATATATATATATATATATATATATATATATATATATATATATATATATATATATATATATTTGACATCAATATGGCTATACACGTAGGTTCATAACATTTCTTGTGTCCCGTGGTGTCTTTGGAAAATCTATGAAAGTTGGGGGTTTAACAGGTGCAAAAATTAGTGTTAATGAAAACAATAACATGCAAATGAAAATGGAAATAATTGATTGATATGGGTATTTGGTTTTATGGATGTTGACATAATCTAAATCAATAATTATACAACATTGAAATTAAATGAAATTATATTTAATAAATATTTAGTGTACTTTCATACTTATGAGACTTGTGCACCTTCAAACTTAGAAATTTATTCAAGGTACTTCGGAGTGATTTAGTAGGCAGTTTGTACACATGAATAAAGGTGATATAAGATTTTGTTTACTTGCATGTCTTTTCACTTATGAGTTTTTCATGTCATCAAATGTTATTATTAGTAAACATGAATATTTTTTTTGCTTATTAGTACTCTCACTTATGACCTTTTTATGTCAGTAAATGGTTGTGTTTGATGTTTACCTTGATGGCCTACAAGATGTCTTCTTTCCAAATATATTCTTAAACATGAACATACATGAACCAAAATAATTATATTAACCTAATGTAGATAAATAAAATTCTTTACTTACCAAATAATACTCTTAGACTTTATTCCTTTCATGCCACCTAATTCTAAACACAAAACAAATGCATGAATTAGTCTTTATATGAATGTATACGAAAAAATTAGTGATTTGATTTCCTAGAACAAATGATCAATTTTCACTATTTTTTTATTTTTTGTTTTTTTGGTACTTTTCCCTTGACCAACCATTTTTTATTTTCAAAATAAGGCTCATTATTCAATGCATGACTAGCCAACAAATTGGTTTTTTGATCACCACTATCAATAGCATCCTGAAAAGGATTTTCCCTATTTAAATTTTTTTAATTTTGTTTTTTTTTTAAGAAGAAATACCAAAAAATGATGTCCTAATGTTTTATATAATATACCATCATGGAGTTGTTAGCATGGAATAACTAGGTCCTTCCGTGAAAAATACTTCATGTTTAATGTTTTGAACAAATTCTTCTTTATTGATAAGTTTTTGGTGCAATTTGAGTCTATGTCCATTGACTAGAAAAGTTCTTTGGTTCCCATATATTGGCAATAATTACACTAATCCATTTTTAAATATATTTTTTATTATATATGGGCCTAACCATCTTCTCCTCAAATGTATTTTATTACTAAAACTTGGAGTCTAATAAAAGTGCCTAATCTCTTTTTTGACATATTTTTTATTTGATGTGGGAAGCACGCCATATTTTAATTTGGTTCTACATCATCTCTATTTTTTTGTAAACTTCTATCCTCATCTCATCAAGTTCATTTAATTTAAGAATTATATCTTGTTGTGACTTATCCAAATCAATGCCTACATCTATTGTTATTTTCAAAGTTTGTAATTCAAATTCAATAGAAAGTAAAGGTTTATTACCATATACTCACTCATAAAGTGATAACCTAGTGGTTGTATTTCAAGTAGTATTTTAGGCCCATACTACTTTTGGTATTCTAGTTACCCAATCTTTTTTATTGCTACTGACTATCTTGGTTAGAATTTTCTCCAACTCTCTATTAGTAACTTCTACTTGGCCATTGGATTGTAGATGGTAAGGATAAAATTTAAAAATCATATTAGACCTCCTTAGGTGTATCAAACCATTTCATGATATTAAAATACAAAAAATCTTCCACTACTTCTTCTCTAAAAAAAGGTCAAGTCTTAAACTTTAGCCCATTTAGTGACATAATTTGTACATACTAAAAGGTATTTTTTTCCTTGAGATGGAGGATCTATAGGACCAAAAAAATCTATTTCTCAATTTTTAAATAGTTCTAATACTACTTATAGATGAAGAGGCATTTATACTGATAGTGTAGGTTGTCCCATCCTTTGTCATGGATCACATTGTCTGATATACTTATATACTTGACTATGAAGGGAAGACTAGTAATATCATGCTCCTAAGATCTTGTGCATGGTTATTTTTGTTGAATAATTCCATCCTCTTGGTTCATTGTGTCAAGCTATAATGATATCATATGCTTCATTATATACTACATGCATGTGAAACACATGATCAGGTCCATACTTAAATAACATGTCATTAATCCATTTGAAAGAATAATTTTATTTAATTAAACATTTTCTCTCTTTCTAAGTAAAATGAGAAGGAAACTTCCCTATTGCTAAATAGTTGGATATGTTAACAAACCATGAGAATTTTATTGAAACAACAAATAATTATTCATCTAGAAATATATCCTCAACTGGTTCTTCACTAACTGCATTATTTATTCTAGACAAAATGTCTGCAACCACATTAAACTTTCTTAGTTTATCAATGATGGTTATAATAAATTCCCATAAAAGGAACAACCATCTTATGATTCTTCCTTCTAATATAGGTTTATTCATAAGATACCTTATGGCTAAATTATCTGTGTATATGAAGACCTTATAACATGTAATATAGTGTTTAAATTTATTAATGGCATAGATTACAATAAGTAATTCTTTTTCCATGGTTGTATAATTTATTTTAGTTGGTGTGAGATTTTTGTTGATATAATAAATGATATACATATGATTATTCTCATTTTTTTGTCCTAAAATTTCTACCATTGCATAATTAGAAGCATAAGTGTAAATGCGAAAGGATTTTTACCAATTGGATCCTCTTAGTATTAGTGTAGATCTCAATTTTCTTTGATGGCTTCAAAATATTTTTGACAATTCTCACTCCACATAAATTCACTATCCTTTGCCATCAAATCGAACATAGGAAAAATAATTTTAATGAAGTCTTTTATAAAAAATCTATAAAATCTAGCATGACCCAAATAGCTATTGATATCAATTTGATCCTATGGGACATGCAGGTTATAAATTATTTTAACTTTCTTAGGATCCACTTAGATTCCTTTAGCAGATATGTGATTTTCTAATACTAAGCCTTGATCCATCATCATTGGGTATTTCTCATGGCTTAATGATAGTTGATATTCTTCACATCTAGTTAAGACCTTGTTAATATATTATAAGGCTTTGTCAAATATATCTCCATAAGTGGTAAAGTCATTCGTATATACTTTCACACAATCACTAGTCAAATTAGAGAATATAGCTAGAACTACTCATTGGAAAGTAGTTGGAGCATTACAAATACAAAATGTTAAGACTCTATAATAAAATTTACCTCATGGATAGGTGAAAGTGGTTTTTTATTTATCCTTAGCTACCACTGTTATCTGATTGTACCCACTAAATTGATCTAAGCAGGAAAAATATTTCTTTCCTACCAGATTATCAAGCACTTGATCAATAAAAGGAAGATTAAAACAATCCCTCATAGTGACTCTGTTTAGCTCGTGATAATATACACACACTCTCCATTTACCATTTTTATTTGGTATAATTACCAGTGGAGAAACCCATTGGCTATCTAAAATAGGGTAAATGAATCCTACATCCAACAATTTTTCAATTTCAATTTTTACTATGTCCCTTAATGTTGTACTTATTCATCTTTGTGGTTGTCTAACTGGTTTATCCTAGCTTATGTAAATGTGATGGGTATAAATACTCAAATTAATTCCTCTCATATCTATATAATCTGAAGTAAATGCTTTGACATGTTTTTCTAGGAGATCAAAAACTCTTATTTCTTGATCATGGGTTAGCCAGCTATTTATGTTCAATGTTTTACCTGGTAATACCATAACCTATTTAGTGTTAAGATGAATAGATTATACTTGTTCAAATTCACTCATCAAGGAATTAAGAGGGCATGGATGTGGTAATAATAAATTAAATACATTTACATTTTTTACAAATTCATCTCATAGAGGAATGACTCTAGCTAACGGACAATTAAATACAGTTAAAAATTAGTTGGTGTGTCTTTTGCTCAATTCTAAATACTTTATTGAAATGGTCTATGTTTTTTTGTTGAATTTTCAAAGATTAAGTCTGTAATAACAAGTTTGGTAGATTTTGTAGCTAAGGGACTAACAGATTTTATATCTAAAAATTGGATAGAGTCCATAGTAGACAAGCTGATAGTGGATAGACTGATAAAGTCTAAAGCAGATAGACTGATAGAGTCTGAAGTGGATAGAATGATAGAGTCTAAATTAGATAGACTAATAGTGTCTAAAGTTGATATAATGATAGAATATGAATTAAATAGACTAATAAATTCCATAGTTAAGATCATAAGGTCAAACTTTTCTTCTAGATCCTATACGAACTCATCAGTTAATTCTTGCATATGTCCATGTATAGTTATCATGGCCAAGAATGAAATATTGATCTTGTTTTATTCTAGATCATCTACCCAAAGTGTTTTAGTATAATCCAATGATTTTTTTGCATGGGGATATAATTATATTCATTTTGCTTTTAGACCATTTGAAATAGTCATATCCCATTATCTATAATCAATTAATGTTGCTATAGTAGTTAACCAAGGTATTCTCAAAATGAGAGGGTATCATATCTTATTAGTTTTAGGTTGTAATACCATAAAATCTACTAGATATTCCCATGATTAAATCATTAGATCTATATATGTTATAGTACCTTTTAATTTAGAAACTATCTGATCAGCCATTTGAATAATGGTGGAGGTAGGTTGCATCCCCATAAGAGATAGTGTCTAGATAGTTTCAGTTATCATTAAATTTATTGATGCACCCAAATCTACCAAAACATTGTGTATTTCTTTCTTCCATATGGTAACTATTATGACTAACCTTCTTAGGTCTACATATTTACGTAATAGTAATTTTCATGCTAAAAGATCAACAAGTTTACCATATACATGTATGGTATTTGGATAATGTTTCTTTCTGCTAGGTGTCTTGATACACAAGATTTTAATAACTCTATTTAATTCTAGAACATCCCTGATGATTTGTAACAAGGGTACTTCAATGTTAATTTTATTAAGTCCTAAATCAAATCAGATTCTTGTTTAGTTTCAATCTCCTTCAATATGTTAGGAAAAAGAATAAATGGAAGAGAAATAATATGTTCCTCTATCTTTTCAGACATTTTTTTAGACTCCTCTTTTCTAACTATAGGTTGATGTGTATATATTTTTGGCTTTTCATTAGGCAGTTCAAAAATAGTGATAGGAGGTTCTTGAATTGTTCTTCCTAATCTAATATGAATGTTTGTAATTTAAATAGCTCTTACATTCATAGTTTTTCCTTGTTCATTTACATAGATAAGGTCAGATAGTTTATTCTTGGGGTTAGCCACTAGTTGAGCAGGCAATTGAGGTTGATTAATTTATTTTGTAGGTTGAACTATAAGAGGTGCCATCAATCTTGTTATGGTGGAAACCTTATGTGGGGGTTAAACTATGGATTGGCATTCCACTATGTATTTCCCCATTATTATGATTATGGTTGTGGCATCGTCCAAGTTTAAGGCATAATCCATTCTTGATTAACCCATTGTGGTTGTTCTTATCCCCACATAGGTTGAGGTGCCTGAGTAATCCAAGGTGTCATCCATGGATTAATGGGATTTATTGAATTAAACTGACCTTGGGTTTGGTTTTATGGAAATAGATTTTGTCTATGGACATAATTTAGATCTTTTATGTGTTGTGTATTTTTTTAATTGATTTTTCAAAATAGAAAGATGGCTATAATTATTTGTGTCATGTTCTTTATTGTCACATATCCCACATATTTATGTTTTATCTAAAGGACAATCTCTGAGAGCATGTTTCAATTTACATTTTGGACAATAGATGGATAAAATTTTTGTGGTGGAATTGGCTTTTTTTTTAAGGCCATCTTATGTAGTATTTAACTAGACCAAAATGTTAGTTTTTATATTGGAAAATTCTTCCATCAATCGACTAACTTCATTGGATTTACATAGTTTTCTTATCTTGATACTTAGTTTTGTTCTTGAATAATTAGTACATAGATCTAAAATTTGATGGAATGTTAATTTGACAATGTCTCCTTTACCCATGAAATTTAAAGCACCCTTATATTCATCATCTAATCCTTTAATAAAAACCATTTTTACTACCTCTTCTCTCAGTGGATAACCACTATGTTTGTGGGAAAATGTGAATCCATCCAGATAATCTTCCAAAATTTCTTCTTCATTCTATTTGATCTTGAATAAATCTTCTTTCATGTGCATTATTCTAAAATAATCTTGATATTTATCAATAAATTTATTTTCCATGTCTCTCCATGTATTGGTAGAATCATGTAGAAGGCCCATGAACCATCTCATGGCTACCTCCTTAGGTGTAGAAGGGAACAATTTGAGTTTTTTATTGTCATAATTTGGCATAACACTTTGAATTTAAATAGGAATTGATCTGAATCTTCTCAATACTTACCCCTAAAATTTGATATAATTTATAGTGAGATGTTTTTCATTGAGGTTTGATCTATTGGATCTATGACTATAGAAAAAGAAAAGGTTCTATCTTAATGTAATTACATTCTATTTTCTTTAGGATTTTCTATATTTCCTTAGTTGTCAGCCATTATTTTTTATTCTCAACCTATATTAGAGATCTAATTTATTGTTTCTTTTTTATCTTTCAAATATTGATGTCTAGGACCTATTATTCCAGATAAAGGATCCTTAGGATTAATTATTCCTTTAGGAGAAGATCTCCTAAATGTGAGTCTTCTTACTATATTTTGTTGTGAGGATGATCCTAATTCTAGTGATGAATCTAAGCATGATTCAAGTGTTTTTCTTATACTTTCATATCTCTCATTCAAAAAATATAGTATTTCCTCCTCTAGTCCCAATTCAGGTACTTTGGAGATGAACCTTCCTTTAGCATCTCTAGGTTTATTCAAAAAAAAAAATTGTTATTTTTGATTGGTTTTTCACTATTTTTGTATTTTTTACTATATACCAATAATTATTACCTTACTAACACCTTATATTTCCCTAGCAATGCTGCCAAAAATTATGGGTGTCATTAATCCCTTCATTTACTCTATTTGATCTATTAATGTCATTCAAAATAAGTGTGGTGTCCAAAGTTGTCTCCAATAAGGCTTATGGTTCTAGGTCTTATAGATATGATTGGGGGGTTATTGTCTTTATAAATTTCTAATCTAATTTATCCTAGAAAGGATTTGATTATGTAATAAAGAAACACACTTACGAAATTAAGACACTATGTAATCTAACTTGTTAAAAGAAACACACTTGCTAAAATTAAATACACTTGTTGTAAACAAACAATCTACTGAAAGTAAACACACTTGCTGAAAAAAACAATCTATTTAAAATCAACACTATTATTTAAAATAAAAAAGTCTAATGAAAATAAACACATTGATTTGAAATTCTAAATTAACTCTTAGAACTAGAAGATAATTTATTGCAGATTTTTAAGTCTATTTATAACTAATCATGAAATAAATTTATGATTACTGAAAACTGTAAATGCCAAAAATAACATATAGAAATATATTCTTAGTTCCTGAGGAGAGTAGGCCCTTACTCATGTTGGAAATAGGAATGAAAGAAGACTTAGTACTTGTAAATTTAAGCTTTCTTTATAAATCAAAGTAAATTACATAAATGTAACACTAACTATGCTAGAATATTAAATAAACAACAATATATTATTTATTTCTTAATTTATTTATATCTTCATCAAGACATGAAGATCTAATTTTATAATATAACATCCCTCGATCTCAGTATTCAATCTTCTCTTATAAAGATAAATCTCCTAATTTTAGTGGGTCTTCAAAATAGACAATTGACAGTTTATAATAGAAAGATCTATTTATGACAAAATCCACTACATATTTACTAATAATGGTTACCTATATCTACTAGATCGATTTATTTTTTAAGGCTATAGAGATATTTACATTGATTG
Organism: Torreya grandis; assembly: GCA_037957365.1. Lineage (NCBI taxonomy): Eukaryota > Viridiplantae > Streptophyta > Pinopsida > Cupressales > Taxaceae > Torreya > Torreya grandis. Next base: position 1,162,984 of record JARHVA010003283.1, read on the forward strand.
ATATATATAAAAAAATTATTTATAGTTTTACTATTTGTAGTAGTCCTATAAATAGTAAGTGACCAAAAAAATATCCAAGTATAGATATTTTAGTTTTATAAGCTCAAAATCTGGATTAGAAGAGTCCAAATCAATTTCGGTAGAGTTTGAAGTAACTTCATAATAGTTTTGGTGAAGTCCAAAATAATTCTGTAATAATTCTGATGGAGTTTGAAGTAACTCCATAGCAACATATTTCAAGAAACCTAAGTGTTTTAAGAAATCCACAATGAGGTTTCTAGGATAGGTGGAATGCTTTGGTGAATGAAATAAGATCTTGAATGAGTCCATCGCTATGAACTGGGTGAGTTTGTAGCTACTAGACAAGTTCAAAGTAGCAAATTGTGAGAGTCCATAGCTTCTAAATAAGGTTTTAGCTTGGTTCGAAGAAGACTTTAATGAACCAAAAGAGTGTCCAATAAATTCATAGCTTTCCAAAATGTTAGAATATTTTATATAAGTCACCTTGTAAGATCAAAAAAAAGGTCTTTATTCCTTATAGACTATTGTACATCTTTATATATAAAAAATAGAGAGACTAAACATGCAAAGAGTTAGAATTAAATAGCAGAGTTAGTAATATAGGCTTTAGTTACATTAAGTAAAATAAAGCATCATATTTACTATACTAGGATTAGATACAAACCTAAGATCCTTTCATTATTTAGTCTAGAGGAGAGGTAATAGAAGAAAAATGAATAAAGTTAATAGTAATAATGAGCCATAATTTAAACTTGTCAAGAATCCACTTATAAATGCCAACTGAGAATGGGGTTAGGTAAAACAAACCTATCCACACTTATGTTACAAGTTTGGATCAATGACCCATTTCCACCATGATTTCCCACAAACAAGTAATAAGATCAATGAGTGTTTCAACCTTCATGTCAAGATTCTGAGATGAAGTGAGTTGAAGAAGGTAGTCAATAAGGAACATCATGAAAATAAGTCCTCAAATAAGCTTAGGGTTGGAATTACATCCTATCCATAGAGATGTAAAAGCGTAACACAAATTGGTTCACACCCATAAACTAGTTACCCTGATGAGGTGTGATATAAAAAATCAATACATGAGGCCATGTAGATCATTTAGGCCTTGTAAAGAAAACTCTAGATATCCTAGAGGAGATATGAGTTACTTTTGGTATAAATTCATAAGGTCAGAGCACTAGTGGTTTACCTTACTAATTGGCATGCTTAAGATTTCATAATACCTAAAATGGTTAAGGTCAAGTACTTATTATTAAGCACTCTCACATAACTCAGAACATATTTATAGAGAACAAAGGATGGGAACCCAACAAAGAAATGTGCCCTAGATAAATATTTCTTGGTGAGTACCCTGAAGTAGAAAACACATTAGGTATAGGAATCATATGAGTAATTTAAATGTTAATGCAGCATGGTGCACTTCATCTTCCCTCTTGATCTATAAAATGAGTTAGTTTAGACTTAGAGCAGACCATCACTAAAATATGGCCATAACCAAGCAGTCATAGAGGCTTTAATCCTAAATAATAAGATGGTTCCACATCCATCAGCACCACTATATAACTAAAAAATATCAACCCACCAATCGATCTCATACCTAATCTCATTCCAAAAGTTAGAATTTTAAGACTAGAGAGGCATGGGTCACTACACACACCCAGGGTGAGAAAGGTATCACACATAAAAAATAAAGGGTTGGCCAAGTCCATTACTTATTTGAATCCATTTAATTGATGAACCAACTAGGATTTCTTAGATGACTAGATAGCTACTCAGTAGTACAATGCCAAGCCCCTCACATGTTGACACCTTGGTAGTTATGTACTTTCATTGACTGTTTTAGAAGACCTAGGAACCATATTGTAATAAAGAATTTGTTACCATTGTGTAAGAAGGCTCCTTTACCCATTTTATTTATACCCATTTTTCTTGATGGTAGAAATTTTTTGGGTAATAATACATGCTCACCTCTTAATATCTATCCAAACAAATTGAGCAAGAACTTTATTCAGATAGTCACCAGCCTAGATGACTAAGTATTTATGGTGAAGGTGGGAGCTTTCTAAAAATTATAAAAGGCATATTGACACCACTATAAATAAAGTTTACATTAGCACCTAGAGACACATCTCCATTAAAACACTACACTAGAGGACTAGAGTAGATTTTAGTGTGGGGTAGGATATGGTACATATGAGTAAAAATAAGGGAAGTATCTACCAATGACATGTGAATAAAAGTGCATAGAATATAATGTGGGGAAGTACACAAAAGAGGGGGAAACTTGTGGGAAATAATGTGTGTTGACTAAGTCAAATAGATAAATAGGAAAATATAGGTGTCATGTTAATACATAAGGAACAAGGTATGGCCAATTCACTAGCTTGATGGATAAGAATGACAGTGGCTAAGTTGATGTACATTGGGACTAACACAATCTATGGAAAAATATAGATTTATTATTGTTAGATCTGAGTGGTGAAGGAAGTGACTCATCCAAGAAAATACAAGCATGTGAAGGACTAATGCATGTGAAATATCAAACACCTATCAATAATTTCAAATATTGGAGCATAACTTGGATAAGCTATCATATACTTAGGAAAAAATAGGTGGTAGTATGGAAATATACCAATCTATCAAGCTAGATTAGTTAGTCACTCATTTTACACCTATGAATATGAATGGGATGAATGGCACATGGTATAACTTGTTGAATTAGGAGTGAAATTAGAATAGACCATTGAAATCCTAAAAAGTATCCCTAAGACATTATTTTGTTGGAGAGATAATACATAAATCCAATAAAAGAGAGAGTATAAAGGAATAAATCATGTCAATAGGGATGAAGCTTTTTAGGTTGGACAAGAGTAACCATAGCTAAAGAGCCAAAGTATCCATATTTCCCTATAGACATAACCTGATTGATTTTAATAAGACTAAAGGGTGGAAAATCCACTTTTTTAGGATACCATAAGAAAACCAGATACCTAAAGGTGGCATGAATATAAATAAGGGCCCATTGGTTGAAGGAATGAGTTGATAATAATATGACTCTGAATAAATTCATGGGCCTCCATCAAGAATGAATGGGTAGAGGTCAATAAACATCAAACAAGATGTGGGAAACTTAGAAGGAGAATGCATGTGGATCCAATTTAAATAAACAAATATGATAGGTTTAAGTTGGAGATCGTGAATGCATGACAAAGTAATTTGATCATGTCATGACCCAAGGATGTGTAACTAGAGGAGCTAAAGAATTCAGGGGGAAGATTAGGTGGAAATATAAGGAAATAATACTATAAAACTCTCTACTACTGATCTAAATATAATTTATTTAGACTCATTAGTATATTAAGGAAGTTCCTAGGGGATAACATTAGGTGGGATGAAATAAGATACCCCCTAGAAAGTTTCCCTTTGTCTTCGATGAAACCCTAGTGGTAAACTATGAGGAATATGTGCTCATGTAGTTTCATTAAGATAAATATCCCTAACTAAATATGTTTTCTTGAATGATAAATATCTAAAATAATTGGCACCCATACCAAGGATGTCAGGAGTAATATTTAATCAATTAGAAGCATGTAAAATAATAAATCTTCATATAAAGATGCATATAGAAAGGTTGATGAGAAGTACAACTTGGAAATCAAGTGATAGGAAAGGGATGAGTACTCCTTCAAATGGATATGAAGGCTAAGGTATTTAGACCCTGGCATAGTATGGATAAAGGTTGAGGGCTCGAATCAGTTGTGTTAATTAAAGACAATGAGCTTGAGCTAAAGGAGGGGATGAAAAGAAAGTTGTTGGGTGGGAGAAGAAATAGAAAGGCATGTAGAAATTAAACTAAAAAGAAAAGCATATCAAGAGGATTCATAAAGAAAAGGATTGCATAACCATATAAATCTAGATGAATTAGTTGGTTATGATAATAATTTAATGGTAGTTGAGTTATGTAAGGAGAACAAGTAGAATAACAACCCATTATCTAGGGATAGAAAATTGGTTTAGTGTAGGGTAATGTTGATTCCCAAAAATTAGATAAGTACTATATAATCACATGCTTGCATGCTTCAGGCAGAGTTCAGTGCCACTAGATAATAGCCACATGTAATATTAACCACATAACCAACACATGCATCTAAAATGTAATTTGTAACAAAGTATATGTCAGTTTTCAATAAAATGCCAATGCATGCTACATGATATAGTGGTAGGACCTAGGTAAAAGTAGCCACATAGACCCAAGAATTATAGGGGAGATTATGGGGGAAGTGATAGGTGAATTGTCTAGTTACATATCTTGACATAGAGTGATTATGGTATGGAAATAGATGGCATGGTAGTTTACCTCAATCTAGGTTGGAAATTCAAAGTGGGTTTAGGCAATAATATCTTGTAGAGTGGTTTATAGGTATATAGGAAGAATAAGAGAGAAAAATAAGCTACTATAGATAAGTGTGGTGGAAGAGAGAGAAATGGACAATATAAAGTGAGAGACAGTGAGCCTTATCTAAGTGAAGTAGGGTTATCACTAACATTAGACTGAGATAGTGAGAGGAAATAACTACAAGTGAGATATGTTTTGTAAATCACTTGGTGTGTTGAATGTAATTATTTTCCTTACTATGAATTAAATATTGATAATAATAAGAGGATAATTTTATATGCTTATTTGTTTTATAGTGTCTGATGGTATTATTATGTGATCCCTAACATAACTAGTATTCTCCCCCATCCACTCCTTCTAAAACCCACTATCCATTTACACATAACTAATGTGACCCAACCTATATCCTCTATTCTTTCTCACCTTGGGTGAGCTCATATGTATTTTCATCCCTTGCATGATATGTCAGTGCAAGAACTAGTTCAAGGTAATATAGACTTGTAGACTAGATCTCTGCCAACAACATGGTCAAAGCTTCCCTTGCCAATTTCTCTTGAAAATAATTTTATCCCTCTAATAATTTAATAATTAATTCCTTCCCTTTGTCATACAAATATCTCCATCTACTCTTTAAACTCTAAATTATCCTTTCAAGCTCAAATCTATGTATGACATCCACATGTGGTTATGACATTACTTTTGGAGAGACAAGAACATTTAAATTTTAGTACTTAGGAAAAACATTCATAAAATAATCATTTTCTACTAATATACTTACCCCTCCACTTTTTTTTGTCTCTATAATTGGAAGCGTGGGTCTAGGGGTAGCATCCCTTGAAAGGTTGAGGTCTAGAGCCATTAAAGCCTGACATGTTTTTCCTCTTTCATGGCCATTAAATTATCCACCATAAAATAATTTATCTTTATATTTGGTCATATCTTTTTTTCCTTTAAAATGTGCTATTTTAATATTCTTTGATGATATCCTTCACCTGGGGTACTTTTTGACTTTTCATTTATGGAGGAAATTATTAAATGTTTTTCTCTTATAAATAGGTACAAGATATGATATAAATGTTGTCATTTCATGTTGGTTTATACCAATAGGTTCTCAATTTTTTATAATATAAATTTAAGTGTGTAATACTTTCTTATCAATAAATTCAAGAATTATTATATGATAAATTGGTGCAGGTTGATCAACATGCACATGATTAGTTTCAATAACTTTATCTTTTTTACCATCAAATACAAAGATATGTGTAATGATAGGTGCATATGTTGATAGAGGAGAAATTTATATAGGTGGTCCTTATTCATTATCAAGTATAAGAATTTTTTAAAAATTAATTAATTTAAATAGCCTTCCTCATCATTTGGTCATGCCTCCACATATATTGTGTAAATTGATGCTTGTATCATATTCTTATTCTCTTATTGTGAAAACTTATGCTTTTATATATTGGTATAAAAAAACCAATGTATTATTTAACCACCTTATATCAACATTTACAACCAATGCATCCTCAAACTTACCTTGCTCAGCCACTGTTTGTCTTGTATAGGGTTAGTCTATTTTTTAAAAACAAAAAACAAATCTGATTTATACTTATGTAGAAAGTAAATTTAATCTATAAATCGTTAAATATATTCTATAAAGTATGAAATTTAATCTATAAATCATGCAATATTTTAGTACTCAACATCTTCCCCACAAATGGTGACAAAACTATATAGAACATATAACATATAGTTATATATCATCTTGATTATTTATTATACAACTTGTGAAGATATACCCTAGAAAAAAAACCACCGAACACAGACTATATGATCCTTCATTTAATTGTCAATCTAAGGATGTATAAATTTGTAATGATTTTCTAGTATATATGCGGCACTATACTACATGGAATACCAAGAAAGATAATGCAAATTTTCTAAAATTAAATGAACTTTACAAAAATAAATGATAAGAAATTAAATTGTAGGAAAGGAAAGGAAAGTAAAAAAAAGTAAATACTAGAGTTTAAATGATAACCTATGTTTGGAAGCTTCCCATATAGAATTGAGATATACAAATAAAATTTAAAGGTAAACATATATAAATGAAATATAATTAAATTCACATATATAAAAATTAAATTAAAGGATGGTAAATTATATCACCAAATCCTTGCGAGTGGGCCCTACCTCAATTAGGTTTGAGCTTATCTCCCCTCTTCAGTTAAGACATGATTAAATCAAATAAAATGCTATTTATTAAATTGTAACATCAACTATAATTAATACATTCACTTTATAGTAAAAATAAAAATCTTTGCTAAAATAAATGATCTAATTTCTTAGTTGAACTAAACTTCATTAACTAATTGTAGCCTACAATATCTCTCTTAAATAGAGAAGGCAAAGCTTTGTTTAGATATACCAATATATATAGGTTATAACCATACATATATGGTTAATTAAATATGAAATAAGTTACAATAATGCAAACATATATGATAAAATAGTATAAATAAATCAAAACATATCCTAGGAGAATACAATGTTACAATAAAGTTTAAACTAACTAGTCAATATTAGAAAATAGGAAGTATTGGGAAAAAAATTAATTTATTGTAACCACTTAATATGTATAGTCCAAATAAGGATTAATAATGAATATATAATATAAACTAACATTCCCTTTTCATCAAAATGAGGAACTATCATAGTCCTCAATCCATGGGAGTTCATTACTCAAAACTATCATCTAATCATGAAGCCCTCAAAATTATATGCATAGTTATTTCTATAAGTGATACCCATTTTATATAGGTAGATTATAATTCTCAATCTATTGATATAGGTATATTTTTGAGTTGTTACGATTAAATTCCCCATTTTCTGTGGGTAGATCACTTAGTTTCAACATGTAACATTCCCAGTCACCATGGGTAGCTCAACCAATTACTATAGGTAAATTTATAGGTTGATAAGGAAATCTCACCCAGTTTATAATGTTACACATATCCAATTGATATGAGTGTACACAACCAATTGTTATGCATGTACATACAATTGCTATGGTTATACACATATAGTTGTTATAGTCTATTAACAAATTAAATGGATATTTTATCCTTCATAGCTTCAGGAATAAAACACATTGAAAGAAGTATATTCTACATTCTTAATTTACAATAGTTATACCATAAACATTCAAACCATTAAATCATACTAATTTATATAAATATAACTCAATTTAACCAAAATAATGTGCATATTCATTATTCATATAGTATATTTATATATCATCATAGTATAGGCCAAATAAGTGTGAATAAAAACATATGGAGGTATTTTAGAGAAGACTAAGAATATAGATAAGGGTCATTTACAAGCCTCGTCACCCACACATGATTCTAATATAAATGAATAAATAGGAAATATATATGTGGACAAGTAGACTTTTCACTCCATGTCGATCTTCATTATTGATAAATGGTTACGAATATTCAATCTATCCTAACACTATCAACCTTTGAATATTTTACCAATGTATATTTCATAAATTATTCTTTTGTAAAGAAAGTGTGAGGTGACAATTTTTTAACATATTTTGACATATATCTATAAATTTTAATTATATTATTTTTCATATTGATGAAAAAATGAGAGAATATTTTGTGGCAGATGTGAGAAATGAGTAACATGAGTCCACCTAATAAAAAATGGTATCAGTTTCAATAATAAATTTGTAATGATATAAATATTTCACAAATTAAAACATGAAAAATACATGGTAAGGGTGGTGGAAGGCTCAGCAAGTCATATATTATTCAAACTCCTCATCTTTTAAAATTACCCACCTATAATATGAAACTTTTTATTAAAAAAACATTGAAAGTGATAGGCCTATAAAGGAGAGAGTTGTTAATTTTATTTTAATCGAATGTTAATATTAATTAAAAAAAATAGTATGCCATATTTTTTAGGTATAAAAAATAATAGATAGTATATTTTTCAAGTACCTATAAGTGATGTTCAACAAGTTGTAGCTATCAAAGTTTTCCAAACCTTCCTCATACATATGAAATATAATCTTCTTGGTTAGAAATGATTCACTCTTGAATGAAAAATATTTTGACACATCTTGCACATCCTCCAACCAACATCATCTAAGTAAAATGTTTCAAAGAGCCTCATTTTATCAAAGGCAAAACTACAAGCATTGCAACATTCGACCAATTGTCTTGAATAAAGAATCAATTTGATTACCCATTTCACACACAATGTGGCATCATAGTTTGTGTTGAATAAAAAAATTTAAGACAACATAGTCATTTATTTTTCTCATCTTTATTACCTAAGAGTAATTAATATATGTTTGTTGATGGCCATTGATAATAAATCAAATGAACTCAATACTAAGTACCTATAGAATATACCCTCAATTAAAATAAACAACCAAAGATGATATCAATATTAATTATAGACATTGATGTTAATATTAATACAATTCATTGTTTGAACATGATCAAATCCACCCAATTCCCTTCATCTAACTTAGAATTGAATCTATTATAGATTTATAAGGCCATTTTTATCTATTCCTTGGCATTCATTTCCATTCTTTCATTTTGTGCATGCATCTTGTGCATTTAATACTTTATGTCAAAAGTCCTCAAAGGAAAAGAATAAGGTGGAAACCATTATAAAATGGATATAGGGCGCCATATTCAACCAATCCCCATTAATTTACTCATTAAGATATTATTTGGTTATACTATAAAAATCTTAAAAATATATTAAAATATTAATGTTAGATAATAATGATACATTCCTAGTTTATTGAAAAAGTTAAAAATATAAAAATAATAAATATTTAATTTTGATGAAAATCAATTTTTTTTATTAGTAAGGGCAATTTCTTGGATAACTTTTGAGTCACCTATAATTTTAGCGATTGGACACATAATTTTCCCTAACAACCACAACATATGAAGAATAATTAAAATTTCTATATTTGAGACCAAATTTACTTATTACATTCATTTCCCCTTGGAGGCCATTACAATTTAAAAACATTACCAATTATATATACTTAACCACATGGTGTGGTTAAGACAACTACTTGGGAGCCAAAAAAGGGATAGGTCGCTAGTTAAGTGCACTCGTGTAAAAGGAGGGCCCAATGGTTAGCCCACCCCAATAAACTATAATTATTAAATATATAACATAGATATTATATATATATATATATATAATTTAATCCTAGGTGTTATTTATAGTAGAGTGTTTGTCTCAAAGTGGTATAAGAATAGTCTACATATATATATATATATATATATATATAATTTAATCCTAGGTGTTATTTATAGTAGAGTGTTTGTCTCATTGGGCCCTCCTTTTACAGAGTGCACTTAACTAGCGACCTATCCCTTTTGTGGCTCCCAAGTGGTATAAGAATAGTCCTATGTGTTATTTATAGTAGAATGTTTGTCTCAAAGTGGTACAAGAATAGTCTACATAGGGAAGATGAATAGTCAGAGATGAAGTGAATAGTCACATTAGAGACTATAAATATTTATAATATTCTTAATTTAATGTAAGGTGAATGCAATTTTGGTTTGCAACAAATTATTTCTTTTTTCGTTCCATTATTCCTGGCCTGACATTGGTATTCGATCACATGTCTCTTTTTATTTTTATTCTTATCAATTCCTCTATTTTAGTCGTGTGTTTTGCTTGAAGTCATTTTTTTCAATTTAAAATGTTTAAAAATAATTTTAAATGTTTAAATTGAATTTTTTTGGCTTGTATGTTGTGTTCCACCTACAACAGAGGCATTTCACCTATCCATATAATAATATATTATGATATTGTTATTTCAATTTTGAAGCATTATACTTGAAAAGACATTGTTTGGCACATTGTGACTACATTTGACCTTGATAAGGATGTGTTTTTCTATATATGATTATGTTTGACTAGTTAAGGATGTTTTATTCAGATTTTTACATGTTTCATTTTGTGCATTTGATATTGTTTGGTGTTTGATGGAATGTATTTTAGCTAACATTGGACTATGCTTCTCTAAAAAGCCTGCATTCAAACCTATCAAGGAACAACTTACATAAAATTAAACATGTGTGGTGTTCTTTAATTAGAATGAATTTTGACTCAAAACACTATTGTATGTTGTGTTTTGCCTATCCACATGGAATTTAGGGTCTACTTTTAATTTAAATTTATAATAATTATGTATGGAAGAATCAATTTAGGCATTAGTTTAAGGAATTGGAGGTGTCTAGGTGGATTTTTTTTATTTTCATACATTTATTTTTCTTCTCCATGTCACCATTATATCCATTAAACCCAAAATCCATGAAAGAAGGTGAGAAGACACTCTTCATTAGATAAGTTTAATTATTTTTAAAATTTTGTGCTTTTTATTTCAAATAAAAGCATTTTTTAATGGAGGATATTACTATAATGGAACAATCTTTTTTTTTATTATTTAATCATATTAAAAATATGTCAATTTTTCAAACCAAATTAAAAATCAAATTTATTTTTCAAAATCAAGTTAATTTGAAAAATAAAAAAACTATAAAAAATCAAACAAAACACATCATTCAATATTAATGGTGCTTATTGTTTTCACATACAAGTTAGGTCATCACACTCGAACCAATACATTTATATCCTAAAACATCTATAACAACATTTTATGTGGAATCATCCCTATAAATTGATGAGTAGAAATAAGTAAATATTAATTTTCCCATTCCCTTTATTTCCCATTCATGACTATTTCCAGACTTAGTTAAAAAATAACAAATACTCTGAGTATATATGGTTGTCAAACACATGTACAAGGACTTATCGATAAGTGAGTGTCATAGATAGAGTAAATTATTTTCATGTACCACCGATGAACCATGTAACATTTTTATCTCAAGTGATTTAATGTCTCTTTAACACATTGTCTAGTATATAGAAAGCATCTTCCACATAGTTCCAAGTATATAGGAATGTAAATTGTATAGATAATTTTGGTATATTGGTCATGTGATATATATATAATGGAATATTTTGGAGTGATAAGGAACCAACCCATATCCCTATACTAAACATGTGTGCTCAATAAAAATTATTGTTGGCACAACACTAAATGAGAAGGACACTTGATCAAAATGGTCAAGACAAATGGACAACTCTCTTATATTCAATGAATTTTGGTTTGAAATATGTGACAAGGTTGCACAACCTTATAAACAAAGGAAGTAAAGAAGATACAAACATGGAAGCACAAGAATAAAAAATTTATTGGATTTGATGTGGGCCTTAGTTTATGGAAATTTTTTTAATCATATATAAGGGTACCACACTCTTTGGTAAGCACTACATAAATTAAAGGACTTATATGGATCTCACTCAATATTAGAGTTCATACAATTTTAGCTAATTTTTTAAATCATGAGTTGAAAAATGGTGATGTCATGAGTTTGGATTCATAACTATGAGATATCAAACATGAATACAATTATGTTTGTGTAAAAATTCATGTATACATAACCACCTTCATAAAATCTCTTCTCCCTAAACACTCAACCTAATTGGAGTCTTTTCAATCAAACAATCTATTTAAGACTCTAACTTTTGATCAACTAGTTGAGAAGATGGTTGAGAGATAAAAAAGCCTTGGAATAAATATTGTGTCCATGTGAAAAGGAATTTTATATACTAATAAAAATGGGAATTCTTCTAATAATTTAGGAAATGATAAATACAAATGGAAAAATAAATGGAAAGGTGGAAAATATGTAAAAAAAAAAATGGTCAACATCAGAAGTAAAATGACATAATTTTTTTTTTACAAATATTGTAAAAACAAATGTAGGCATGGGACCTATAAATTCACAACATAATGGAAAAAAAATTATCCTGTATTAAAAAAATATTAGAAATGAAAAAAAAAACTCAAAACCAGACTCAACTCAATTTTCAAGTGAATATGTGCTTTCCATCTGAGATAAAGTAAATAATGTCGTAGTGATTTCAACTTGATATAATTATTTAGTTTTAATCATTGGTGCCACACAAAATATGAATTTTTAAATATACTTGAGTATTTTCATGAATAAATTTGTAGTCTATTATATTTTATAGATAAAACAAGTCTACAACCTCAATCGAATGTTTAATTCAACTCAAATCACTAGGGCTTCTATACTTCATTATTTATAATGTCCTATACCTTCCTCAATTAAAATTAAACTTGTCTCCATTAATATTTTTATAAAAATTACACTCCATTATAATGAATTATGGATAAGTAAAAAGCACAAGGAAATGTGATAATACAATTATACTAACTAGATTTGATGAGGGAAAGTTTCTAAAACTAAGGGACAAGAACTCAATTCTAATAATTTCTTATCATATTTTTGAATAATTAATACCATAAATTCATCTCTACCATGATATATTATGCATGCTCGATTTGATAGGATTCACAAAATTCAAAATAATGTTGTTGTAGGCTTGCCAACACATTACAAAAATAGTAAAAATTATGAATCTTGAATATTAGCTAAACATGAAAGGGAACCATTTCAAAGGTCATAATAGAAACCCAAAAAAAAATTGTTATTTGTTCACTCTAATTTATGATATCTACCAATTATTTCCTTTTATGGTCACAATTACTTTATGCTTTCCATTGATCACTATATAATAATTACTTGGTCTACTTTCTAATGAAAAAAATGTAAGCCTTCAAAACTTCTCAAATTTTTGAACATGGTTGAAAATTAAGCTCAATCCCACATTGGGACACTAAGGACTAAAAATCATGGTAAATTGACATCAAATGTGTTTGAATCCTAACTCAATAAAAATAAGATAAAATATCATCTCACAGTCCCTTACACTCGTCAAAAAAATGTAGTAGAGTAGATGAACATAACTACAATGAAGATGGTTTGAGAAATGTTATAATTCAAAGGGATAAATATAAATTTATAAGTAAAAGTATCTAAAAAAACATCATATATCTACAATAAATCACCATTAATAGCCCTTAAAATGAAGACACCATATGAAACTGGGTGTGGTAATCTCTATTTAGTGTGATAGCTTTGGGTTTTTGGATCCATTTTTTATGCATTGATTCCCAAGGAGAAAAGGAATAAAATGGACCAAATAAATCATAAAATTATCCTTTTGGGATACTTAAAATCCTCAAATGGATACAAAATATTTGATGATATCAACAAGAAATTTATCATTGCAAGAGATGTTATCTTTTTTGAAACTACAAAAGATAGAACAAGCATCAATCAAAAACATATTCGACTTGAAAAGTATGCTAAATTTCATGTTTTCAAGGATATTGATATGAAGATTAAAAATAATTAAGGGGGGTATGAAATTTGTAAATATTTGAATAACTATTAACTCATATAATATAATTGAAAATGATACCCCATTGGAAAAATTAAACTTCATCATAATGCGGTTCGATGTTATCAAACTAAGGAGATTGAAATCAAGAAAATGAAGCATCGATTATTCCACAAGCTACTCATAAAAAGATACCAAATTATTGAAAACAAACATTGAAAGATGTTAGACATAATGAGATTGAAAAAAAAAGTAATGAGAGTGCACATACAACCACATAACACTCTTAAAAGTTCCTAGAAGAAATTCAAAATAAGATATAAAAACTCACCTTGAAATACCCTCTAAATTAATAAGTATGTGTTAATTTTGACTCTGAACGTACTTCCTCCAAACAAGCTAAAAAATATTGATGCACAGAGAAAATCAATGAAGAGTATGACAAATTGGTCAAAAATGGAACTTGGGAGTTGGTTGATCCTTAATCATTTATAAACTCATTATTTTTATGTGGATTTTTCAAAACAAATGCAAATCAGATGTTTCACTTTAAAAAACAAATCAAGGCTTGTCGTGAATGGATTTGATCAAAAAGAAGGCATAGAGTACAATAAAACCTTTTCACCAATAAAAAAATGGGCTACTATTTGAATTTTTTTGGATTTATAAGGGGAAAATGATGGTAAGATCACCAAATGGATGTAAAAACTATATTTATGAATTATGATCTCCAATCAAAAGTGTACATGGATCAACTAGAAGGTTTTGTAGTGGGTGTCCAAGAGCACAAAGTGTGAAAGCTAGAAAAAAAATTGTGTGTTATGGAACAAGCCCCAAGAGCATGGTATGATAAACTCCCTAATCACCTTCTGATCATGAATTTTAAGCATTTTGAGTTTGAACACAACTCTTTTTCTTAAAAAATTGCATTTCAAGTGGTTAATATGGGTGATTTTCTCATCAAAGGAAATAATGATAGATGCACAATAAAATTCAAATTAGAATTACTAAAAAGTTTGGGGTGATTGCTTTTTATTTTGTTGTTTTTTTTCTATTGAACTTGGTGGTTATATAAGTCCTGTAAAACTTTTTTATTTACCCAATCAAATAAAATTTAGAATTGATAAAAATATTTGAAATGACAAATATAAGTTATCATCATTATTATTTAATTATATAATTAATTTAAAAATAGAGTATATATTCATCACTCAACAAAAATATATTAGTTAAATTATGAAAAAAATAGAATTGCATATTTTAAGCCTCTTATTATGCTCATAGAAAAAAATATGATTTTGACATCAGAAGATACCAAAAATTTGGTAGATGCCACTAAATATATATAAGTCATTAGATGTTTGATCTATGTGACCATAAATAGACCATATATTTATTTTTTTGATGGTGTTATTTATATATTCATGCAATAATGTAGAAAATGCCACTTGGGTATAAATAAAAAAGATTCATTTGATATATAAAAGGAGCAAATAAATGTGGGCTCAAATATTTCAAGATAGGAGACTTCAAAATGATTGGATATTTAGATTATAACCATGTTGCTAATTTTGAATATGGGAAATATTATTCATGTTTTGTAATGAGATATAGAAAATAAATAATTATATTAAATTAAAATAAGTAATCAATGTTGATAATTTATTCAGTGGAAGCATAATACGTGGAAGCTTCAGAGGCAACTAGAGAAATTGTGTGGTTCATAAGGATTCTTTTAGTAGGAGTAACATTTTTTGTCAACACCACTCATGGTTGACAACACATCAGTATTTCAAATGGTGAATAATCCAAAATTTCAATACTAAACAAAACACAAGAATACAAAATTTCATTTGATTTGTCATTATATGAAAGATGGCATTGTAAAATTATTGAATTATCCTACTAGGGAGTAACTAGAAGACATCTTGAAAAAAGTTCTTAGACATGAAAATTTTGAAAATTTCAAAGGCATGCTTGGGATTACAATAGATTATGTGGATTTAATATTATTTAATCATATATTTTATTTTTCTAAGAGTTATTTTTTCATAGTGGTAGATAAATAGTCTACATAGGGAAGAAGAATAGTCTTATAGGAGATGAAGTGAATAGTCAATTTTTTTACTATAAATATTTGTAATCATTTTCATTTAATGTAAGGTAAATAAAAAAAATTGTAACATATTTTTTCATTTCATTATTCTTGGCCGAACAAACAAAATAAGCAACCTCATCTGAAAAGGGGAAAGGGGTTCAAATGGGGCTAAGGAGTTAGTGCGCCTAGTGGGTCCCCTTTCCCTATGAGAACATTAATAGGATTATGTCACGATGGTGAATAATAATAAATGAGTTCATCATGATACAATGCAAGCACATGTAATTACTAATCCATTTTAAAATCTTATGTTCATTAATGGCAATTTATTGATGAAATTTATCAAAAAAAATTATAAATGTTGAATAATCATATTAATAGTTTTTATAGGTCCATTGGGTCTCTGACCAATGACCTATTATGAATAGGTATGTAAATCTAATTCAATTCAATAAATTTTAATAATGTGTCTAATCATACAAGTAACATTTTTGTATTCTTGTAAATTCAAAATATTCATCTTAAATACGAACTGAGTAGTCACATTGTATGTTATTTATATGAAATCTTGCATATAATTTGATGAATGAATATAATTTTGGTTTTCAATAGCACCAATTTCATTTCCAATTTATGTAATCCATTCATAGCCTGAAATTTGTATTAGTGTATAGGCTCATTAATTTTTTTATCATCCTCCAAACTTTTCCTCCCACTATAATTTTTTAATTCTCAACCAAAAAATCATAGCTTATATTCCATAGAGATGTCATATTCTACCAAAATGTATCCATGATAATTAATATTATGATTTTATCTCAAAATCAACTCATATTCCACCCCCACCAATTGTAACTATTTTTTATGACTTTGTTTGTAGCATGGGCTCTCCCTATAGGTTTACATAGCTCCTCTCATAATTATTAACATAAGATTATTTTTTAACATATATATATGCAAGGTTAAGGTAGAATTTAATATTACAATCATACATGGCATCACAAAAAAATGTGTACCATTATCCTAGGTTGTTTGTTACTATTACAACAATTCAAACCCTCTCCCTACAGCCTCTCCACCATCACCCGGCCATTCAAAAACTATGTTTTTTAATCTTTTTCAGAATTTATATTTATTTTGATATTTTATTTGAAAAATATTTTATATTTGTTTTTAATATTGTTGACATTTTTAATATATTTTAAAATAATTAATTTTGGTGAATCATTTATTTTAAATTTTAAAAAAATGAAACCAAAATCATAATGTTAAGTATGTGTGGTGTTTATGGTTCACATTTACGAGTAATATTGTCTCATTTGAACTACTACATCCAATGCCTAACATACATTAAAAAAATTAAACTAAGAATTTGACATTATAAATCATTATATAAATAAGGAAAAAAATTCCTTTTCCATTTCCATCCATCCCC
Organism: Torreya grandis; assembly: GCA_037957365.1. NCBI lineage: Eukaryota > Viridiplantae > Streptophyta > Pinopsida > Cupressales > Taxaceae > Torreya > Torreya grandis. The sequence goes on from JARHVA010003283.1 coordinate 1,180,339, forward strand.
CATTTGTCTCCATTAGTAGATGTAAACCCTTGCAGTAATAAATTCCAAGTATATAGGTAAGTTATGTCTGCATGCAAGGATTTATTTCTAAGTTTAATTAATAGGATGGATTATTTTAATGTACGACCTAATTTCCATGTACCACTCTTCTCTCATGTGCCTTAACATATATTTCACATATTTCAAGGTATATCAAAAGGAATGACTTCTTCCACATATTGATGTGTATATATAAAGGGTGTTCATATCAAGAGGTTTGATATAACAGTCTAGTGGTATATAGAAAGTTAAACCTATTATAGTAATAAATAACCAATCAATCTCCCCTTGATATCAAAATGTATTCAATCAAAATAATAGTCATAATGATATTAAAATGGAAGGACACCTATTTAGAATGGTCTAGACAAGTCAATGATTTTTTGTTTGATAGTTGTGATGGAGATACACAACTAGTTGAACCAATAGCAAAAATAAAATCACAAACTTAGAAGCATAAAAATTCCAAGGCATTAGCCTTTAAAATGCCCTTAATTGATAGAGAATTATTTTTTCACATACAAGGGTGCAACATAATCATGGTAATCATTAGTCAAGTTAAAGGATTTGTATGATTCCCGTTCAGACTTAGAATTCATACAACTACAATTTAAATTGTTCAACCTTAAGTGGAAAATGGTTATTAATGACTACTTCAAAAATTTGTGTAATAAATCATGATGTTTAATCTATTGGTGTAAAATTTGATGTATATATGGATGCTTCGACAAAATATATTGTTCCCATGTATTAAACCTATTTGGGCTCTTACAATCAAAAAATTAGTTGAAACCACTCACTTTTGATCAATGCGTTGAACATATGGATGAAAGAGAAAAAGATTATGAAAGAAAGATTAAAACCATAGGGGAAATTATTTTATATGCTCATGAAAATTGAAACTCTTTAAATAAGGATTCCTCTTCCAATTTTAATGAAATTATAGAGGGAAATGAATGAATAGAGAATGAGGAGGTAGAATTGGCAAAATAATGGTCATCATGAAAAGAAAAATGACAAAAAAAACATATTTTATAATTATGTGGTAAAAAATGGAGTCATAAGGTTCATGAATGCACAACATCATACAAAAAATTTTAATCCTATCAAAAAATAAGGAAATAATGAAAAAAATAAAATAACAGAACTAGAGTAAGCTCAATTTACAATTTAATATGTACTTTTAATTTTTTATGAAGTCAATAATGCCTCAATGAATTTGACTTGGGATGATTCTAGGGTCATAGATACTGGTGTTGTGTAACACATGACTTTATGAAGGATCTTCTTTGAAGAGATTCATGAAAAAAATGTGGTCTCGTATATCTGGTAGACAGAATAAGTTTTTACCTTGAGGGAAAAGAACAATTTGTCTCGAGTCACCAAGGCTCCTATATTTCACTCTAAAAAATGTCATATACCTTCTTTAAATAAAATGAAACTTTTTTTCCTTGGTTATCATTCAAAAATAATTCCAACCCATTTTTATAAATTATAGATGGGTTAACATCAAAATAAAATGTGATAAGGTAGTTTTCTTGACTAAGTTCGAGGAAGAAAATTTGTTGAAACTCGGAGGTGAGCCTGCAGTTACAGAAAAAAATTATATTGATGAAGGAGGAATTTCAGTAACTATTTTATGGCATGATATATTTTTTCATGCTAACAATGGAAATATTCAAACAATAGAAAACAATGGTGTTGTAATTTTTCTATCTCTTCCCAAATGGATTGAAAATGAGAAACATGCATCATGGCTAAACAAGAAAGAGAAACATTTAAAAAATAAGACTAATAAGCTGAAATAAAATTACAATTAATTTAATCTAATTTGTGTACTCTACCAATTATTTTTTTTGGTGGTCATAATTTCTTCATTTTTTCATTTATCATTATAATACAATGACCTATATATATTTTTCTACAAAAAATATTAAAAACTTTTGACAATTTTCAAAAGTTTTGATCAGTGGTTGAAAATGAAGCACAATCCTATATTATGAGATTAAAAATTGATAATGGTGGTAAAACCACATTAAATGTGTTGTAACCCTATCTTAATAAAAATTAGATCAAAAATTATCTCACTCTCACTTAGATTCATCAACAAAATGGAGTATTTAAAAGGATGGACAAAACCATGATGAACATGGTTTGGGTAATGTTATATTTCAAAGGATTAAATATGCATTTATGGGTAGAAATGACTCAAACAAAATTATATCTCTACAATAGGTTACCATCAACAAATTTTTGAATGAATACTCCATATGAATTTTGGTGTGATTATTAGACTTCAATGTGATATCTTTAGGTTTTTAGATCCACATGATACACATTTATTCCCAAGGAGAAAAGGAAAATGTTTGACCACAAGACTAATAAATACATCCATTTTAGATATTTATAATTCTCAAATCCTAAAAACTATTTGATGAATAAAATAAAAAAATTATATTGCAAGATATTTTGTTTTATTTGAAACCACAAAGGACACATCAAGCATTAATTAAAAATTGAGTTGACTTGATGAAAATAATATGGATATTCCAAAAAATGAAGGGGGGACATGTAATTTTAAATTAATTAAATTTGTATTATCATCTATAGTTTAAAAATAAATTCCCTGTAAGGAATAAATTGAAACTTCATCATAAGATGAACACATGTTTATAGAAAAAAGATAAATGATGAAGCAACTTCAAATCAATAAAATGAGGCACAATTTGTTCAACAAGAAACATATAAAAATATTCTAAAATGGGCCACACATGCATTAAAATATGTTAGATTTTATGAAGTCATAAAATTAGGCACTCAAAGTACACACATATACATGCAAAAAATAGAAAAATTCCTAGAAGTGTTAGGTCAGTTGATCCAAATATTATTTAATCTTTTAGTTGGCAGTTAATAAATGTTAAAAAATTAATTAAATAAGTTAGTAATCTAGTTTGGGATGAACCTGTTGGGGTCCCATAGCATAACTAGCTTGAAATATTTATAATCTTTATCTCCTTTGTAAATAAAGATATTGAGTAATAAAGATTTTACCTTTGTGATAACTTTGTTAAATATTTTACAATGTATATATTCATATTTACCTATGCATATATGAGGTCATATCAGTGGTATCAGATTCAATTTTGCCAAGTGAATGATGGAGAGAAAGAAAGAATTTTAGAAGGTATGATGATTTGAGTTTTTAATCTTAATTTATAATCTCATTTCAAATGCTTTCCAAATCAAATCTTGTATGACTACAAGATTCTAAAATCAGAATTTCACAACACAAAATCTTTCACAAATTCCATTTATATATATTTAGAGTAATATATGGTGCCTTCCCAAAATCATATTTGTACAACATAAAAACTTTCATAAATTACATTTATATGGATTTTAGAGTAATGTATGGTGCTTCGCTTATCTTGTTTACATTTATATAGAGTTTTGAATAAATAAAATACCTAAATTCATTTTGTACATAAAAAATTAGAAATTTATAGAATTTTAATCCATTTATGTGTTGTGAAAACACATTTTGTTAGTAAAAAACCATTAAATTATGATTTGTATAGTGTTTGAAGCCTCAAGGTGTTGTTGTAAAACATTTATCTATTGTAAATTATTCAAAATCATATTTATGATCAACAAAACATATTCAACACATATTTTATGTCATGTGAATAGATTTTCATTAGTGAAATTCAATTTTAGTGTAGTGGTACGACTTTGGTATGGATTTATTGAGTAAAAATATGATTTTTCAAGCATTGGTACAAACTTATATGGCATGAAAGTATGAGGTATGGTATAAAAATATTTGTTGTACATTTTTTGTGTTCAAAAATAAATATTACGTCCTCTAAATCAATGTTCAAATTGGACACATGAAAGTAAACATTGGACCATTTTTTTTACTTTAAAAATAATCATGGATCAAACATTTTACATGAACAAGTAATTTTATTTTTATTTTTGAACACTAAAAAAAGCATACATTAAATATGAAAATTACTTTGCATATTTCAAAAATCTCTATAGTTGAGTTGGATCATTGGAATAATGAAGGCATTTGGAATACAAGATGTCTAAGGATCAATTCACATATTGTAGTTTTTTCTATGTGAGAGTAACACTCAAAATTTGCATCTGTAGCCTTTTTTCAATACCTTTGTTCTTTGTTATTTTATGTACACTTATGGTTTTGAATAGGGTTTTTGAAGTGGTTCATGGTCCTTTTTAGTTTACTTGTTTTATTTGAAAACATTATTTATACCATATTTTTCTTTAGGTGGAGAAATAGGTGATTCGTTATTAGTATTTGTTAAATCACATGCATATTTATGTACATCCCAATATAAAGTGTCGAATGAATAAAATTTCTTATGAAATGTTCTTTATCTAAGTGTAGAAATAAGAACCCTACTAAATATAAATTTTAATTTTGAATTTGGAGGGGAATATCTTAAGGAATATAATATATCCTCAAATCTAACAACATGGTCTTGAATGGACTCATTCTCATTTTATGTTAATACTTTAAAATTTTCCAATGGTGACTTGGATAAGGTATATCAAAGAAATTTTGATAATAACACATCTTTAATTTTTTTAAATGTGGATAAGGAACCATGGGAGGCTTTAAAACCAATTAAGATCCTTTTTATCTAAACTTTTATGGAAAGCCTTTAATAGCAAGCATCCATCTTTAGCCTAATGTTCAAAATAATTTATATATTATTTCAAATGAGTAATAAAATCTTTTTGAACATATAAATATGAGAATTTAGGAATAATAAATCTCAAAGGGTAAGTATAGTCAAATACATCTCAAGTAATATATTGATCCTCTAACATATTATTCTCAAAGGTAGCCTCATGGGAAGAGATTTGCAACTTAAGGGTATTCACTTTTTGTTTAAGGTCTCCCATAGTAGTCATGATAGGTAGCATATCACAAGTAGATATTGGTAAATATGTTTAATATTTTCTTAGAGGTTTTAAACTACCATTCATATCAAACATAGGAATGATACATTCTTTACTGCCCTCTAAAGTAGTAACATCATATGGTTTTACAAAATTAAGTAAAAAAGGCAAGTATGTCTTTTCAAATAGCTTTAAGGTTGATACTATTATCATGGCAAGGTTATATATTAATTGAGACTTCATGACATATAATAGGAGAAGAAAAAATAATTTCACTTCTAAACATATTGTCCTTTTGAGATGAAAATGCAAATGAGGGAGGAAATGATATGTTTTCTACTTAATTTACAATATTAAGAGAGGGAAAGATGCAATTTTCACTTTAAATTATAATTTCCAAATGAGGGAGAGAGAATGAGATGCTAAATTTAATTTTATTTAATTTATATGTATTACTTTTGTAAAGAGATGAATCAAATGTACTTAGAAATTTAACTATATCTCCAAACAATGCATTTTTAATAATAACTTTTTTAAGATGTGCACATGCATTTTCATTTCTCCATTCAATCAGGAGAGGAGAGTAAGTAGTACATGAATTTTTATTATTACAATTTAGATAAATCAAATTATTGTTTCTATTCTCATTTGAGTAATCCAAAGAAGGGATAAAATTTTCAAGATTTAGCATCATTTTGAAAATAAAGCACACACAATTTCTTCAACATTTCATTATTAGAAATAGGAGAGGAATATTGATTTTTTTCAACATTTACATCATTGGAAGGAGGAAAGGATCATTCAATTTTTTAAAAATTTACATCATTTTAATGTATGCATGCAACATTTTTATTTACAACATCACAAATGCTACCTTCTTTCCCATCTATTGTCTAATCCGTATTTAATGCACTAATAAAATGTATAGTTTTTTTATTTTTATACCATTCATCATTTAAAAGCAAAGAAATAGGATAAATAGGCTCCACATACCCAAGATTAATGGTGTCACACTCATAACCATATGAAATAATGATATTATCAGTAACAAGTTCATTTATACTTGCATTTGCATTTGCATTATCATAGTTATAAGCAAAATAAGAGGTTTTAGCCCATTTTTGATATGTTGTAAGCTTTTCATATGAAATACATTGATCATTAGGATCATTGAAAAAAAATATAAATGAGGAGACTTGGCATGGATTATAATAAAGGAATTCAAAAGGACTTTAACTTTTAACCCAATGTAAAATAAAGCAAGTAGAAGGCCTAGAGTGACAATATAAGTAAGCATTCCTTAAGTTATGTTCATGTAGTAAATCAATATGAAAATAATTTTTTGTACTAAAATTTTGAAGTAAAAAATGACCCTAATGTTCAAACTATAATTTGGTTTAACAAACAAAGGTAGGGTTCACCAAAAATTTTTTTGCTATTTTTGTTTTTACACAAACACACTTAAGCAAATAAAACTATTTTAATGCAATATGATAATATTCATAAATTAGTGATATATACCAAACTATATAAATTTTTCCTAATTACACATATATAATGAATATAATAATTACAAGGCAATCAATGTATATAGAGATCATATATTATTTCATGTTTTGTCTAGTACTGTAACAATTATTTGAAATCATCTCAGAATAGTAATCAGGCTCTAGGATTTGCCTACTCTAGATTTTGACTGTTATTACCCCCATGACACTTGTGTTTATCTTGGATAATTGTGTAAATACATGCATATATCTTCAACACAAGTTTATAATCCACTTTATGTACATAATTTGATCAAAATTTCTATTTGATCTATGTCATTACTTATATGTCTGTTTGGTTATTCATAATATGTCCACCTATGTGTGGGAGCCAACCAATAAGCAAAAACTTATTCCCCATTCCTTTAACCTCCTATAACTTGGTAAAAAAGGGTTAGTACATGATTCAAGCTAACCTTATCAACCCCAACTATTTTTAAGTGTTTCTTACATATCCATTTACTCTAAAGAGGGCCTCAGATTTGCATGTAGTTTTCCCTCTTAGGCATGTGTGTGGAATTTTGATTTTGTAAATATGTGATATTTCTCATAGTTTAACCCTTGGTACAATTAATGTAAGAGTATATTGACCTTTTCTTATGCTTCAGATATTCTATTTAATATTTAAATATAATTTGATAGCTTATAACATAAATTACTTGTTAATTGGGAACTTGGCAAAGTGTTTTGAGTAGAATATAGCTTTTATATATATAAAGATATATTGATTTTAAATTAGGAATTAATGGAGTGTAAAATAATAAAAATATAATTAAGGGGTTTTAAAAAATGGTCACAAAGTGAAATATATATAAACATATTAAAAGATGAATCTAGACACTTGTGTCATAATTGGACACTTGCGTCGACATAAGAGTCCAAAATATACACAAGTGTACAGATGTTAAAACATAGAAATAATAGAAAATACAAGTATAGGTCCCTATAATACATTAGATAACAATTATTTTTACAACATATATTCCCAAAGGGGTAGATAAAGCAAGTTAAATAAGATGGAATTGAAGAGGTCCATATGAGATCGTGTCATTGACATCTAATTCTTGGTCAAGTGGTATTTATATGAAAAAGGATATGAAAAAATGCTATGAAATTGTTCTTGTACCAAATATAGGCATTTAAAAATATTCATTATCATTCCAACTAAATGTTTTAGGTTTCTCATTATCAAGTGTATGTAACTCAAGTTAAAGAAAGTGTATTTAGTCAAAATAGTGTCCTTTGATCCATGTAAACTATACGAGTGATGATTCAACTTGTAAGTTTCCCATATCCCTTACATAAAGTGTTATCATAAGGTATTATCTCAAGTATCTATAATGTGATTGACATAAGGTCTATCAATTTGAGTGATCAAAAACAATATCATGTTAAACACAACCCACATCTCAAACCATATAAATAAATAATATATAAAATTATGGTTTCACATGAAGAAAATATATGTGTGATAGGTTTTTAAGTCAAGTTATTTAATATTTTTATAAATTCATATCCCTAATTTCCATCCAAACATTTAAGTATTATCCATATCAAAGTTTTATTAATGAATGATAATAAAAATGTGTTTTTAAATACTCCACAATATAAAAACTTTCAATAGAGTCTATAGAGAATCTATAGGTGTATTTAAATTGAAATATTATTGGATAACATTGATCATAACTTTTAGGGGTCTAAACATGTTGTGTTTCATGAATTCATTCCTCTTTCAAAAAAAAATTATAGGTTTACCAAGACAAACAAGGTAAAGTTAATGTTAGATATTACTACAGTATCATTATACCACCCATATGATTTGACAATAATCTCAAAGTAATAATTTGTAAATAATTTAAAGGTAAAAACATGGTTTTCTATGTCCCAATCATAATTTCACATTTCCACCAAGATTGAAACCATGTATTCCATAAATTTAGTGACACATAATAGTCTATACACTCTATAGAGTTTAACCATAGTTTGAGTTATATGCTCAAATTTCTAACAAGTTCCTTTAGGTTTATAATTTTAAGGAGTAGAACATGGATATAAAAATAGAATAATGTAATTAGTGGGTATGTGTGCAACTCTCACTATTTTGTATTTTGTATCTCTTTTTATATTTATTTTGTACTTGAATGTATAGTAATAGTCTAAAAATTGTGAATGTAGACTCTTTCATTTGGATGTAGTGAAAGGTTGAAATATGAAGCAATAGTGCCCTATAAAACTTTATATATAACACTCAGTTGCATTGTAAAATGGTTTTGATGTGATATATATTAACATAAAGTTTTCAAATGGTTTATCTCAAAGTGTCTTTAATTGTTGTTTAGTGTGCAATGAATGAATTTTTTTCATAAATATATTAATCTCTTAGATTATTCCACATGTTCTCTACCTATTAAGTTTTAATTTAGTACATAAATATATTTTATTTTACTTTTGAATGTCTTTTTTTTAGTCTAATTTATTGCCTTGTGCATACTTCCACTACGATTTGCATAATTATTTTTATTTTAGCATGTTTTGATGGGTTTTCTAGGAACCTTTGATAACAATGGTGTAGTGAGCATGGATGATATAAAACATGTTATGATGGATACTAGGGTAGAGAGATATAGATATATGTATAGATGAAATGATCCATAAATTTGTAAAAGAAGAAGCAAAAATAATAGGAAAGACTATGAAATAAGTTTTTCAGGAGCATATACATGGATAAATAAATGAAATCTTCTTGTGAGAGTTGACTGGACTAATAGTTGCATGGTTATTTAGATTGAAGTACTAATATTTTTAGCCTATAAGGATAGAATTTATTGTTTGGATGGAATAAAAACTAGATAGCCTATGAGATTTAGATATTAACTAGACCCATGAGATATATCACAATACAAAGACTACTATCAATGGCTACATCACATAATTTTTTGTACAAAGATATTTAGATTTTAAAGCTTTGCATGACCTATTTGTGTTTCATGACCTATTTGTGAGGGGCATACAATAAAAATTTCTCCATAAAATACCTACTCTTATCAATGTTCGTGATTGAAAAATCCATGGTGTTTACCCCTATAAACATGAAGTAGTATCTTCGGGAGTTATGGGGGTTCATCTGATGTAGGAGTGAATGATGTAGAGTTAAACAATAGAACTTAAACCTAAACCCAAAATATGAAGGATGCAAAGAAGAAGAGTGAGATGAAAATTATGGGATTAGAAAGAGAATTATGACAACAACAAAAAAGGTGGAATAAATAAGAAAACCCAAGTTTAACTATGAATAGGAATAATAGTAAAATAGAAGAAGTAGAAGATAGGGGAGCCTAGATATAAGCTATGCAAGTTACAAAAATTGAAGAGTTTTGAGATTATGAAAAGTGATGAAGGGTAGGGATTGAGAAAGAAGAGGAGAAATATTTAGATAGAAAAGATATGAAATAGTGTGAAGAGGAAAAAGAAAGTATAGTAGTAGTAAATCAATTATAAGATAGTATTAGATCATAATTATGTGGAAGGATATTGTTTAGATCAGGGAAATAATATTCTCTATAGAAATTTATGCACAATCATAGGTTCAAGATTGCAGATAAGAGAAGTTGAAGAAACAGATCATTCATCTCAAAAGTATGCATCTTTCAAACCCATTTTATATTTAGAAAAGATAAAACATAGTACATAAGTTGGGATAGGAATAAATTATTTGAATCATTTATAAATAAATTTTATAAACTTAGTACATAAACTAAGAACACAATAGACAATAATAAGTTATAAGAGGTTATGTTATATTTCACAACTACTTTTAAGACACCCATTAAGACTAGTTCATAAAATCCATTAGTAGTAGTTATAACTACACCAAGAATGGCATTAGATGAAGGAATGCTTATTAATTTTTACACCATATGATAGTTATTCTAACCTTAAATAATATATTTTAACTTATATGAAATGGAAAATTAAGGGAGTGACTATTGAATATGTGAAGAAATGTAAACACATATGAGCCTTAACAAGACAAGTTATGGAATTCATTTTAAAAAGGAATGTTAATTCCATGAGTATTCAATAATTTAAGGACTATTTAATTGAATAATTCAATATTAAAAATTTCCCAAGCTAGACCATTTAATATCTTCAGGATATTTGGTGGTGAAGTAAATAATTAGTATGGAGTACGGTTGTAGATTCTTAAACGAAATGAAAAAGTAAATTTTATTTTTGGAAGATAAAGATAAGTATACCTAGTGTTTGAAAGGGATATTATCAAGGATTAGTTTTTCCGTTATTCAATCACAATTCTTGACCAATGATGATATACAAGAAACTACGCTTCAGATAGAACAGATTGAGGATTATGGAGACACACCATTAACTGGCTCTAAAATTGAAATGAAACTAAATGATTTTCTTAGGAAAATGGATGAGCTTCATGAGATAAATAAACCCAATCTGGGTATATGTTCAATGAAGATTGGTAATAAAGGACATCATATTAATAATTATCCTAAAATTAAAATTGAATTATGCGACATATGTAGAGTATCAAGACATGTAATAATCAAAGTGTCATATACTACAATAGTACATTCAAAAACCACATAACATAAAATATATTTTTTGTGAGTAAAAAATTAATAGAGAAGATTTTTCATTCTCTATAATAAATAAAATAATACATCATTAATAATTCCTTTGCACTTGTAGTGCAATAGATACCTACTGTGCAGGGAATTTTAGGCCCGAAGGTGGAAATGTGTAGTGTGACACAAGGTCATCCTAGGTCGATGCCTTTTTTCCATAGTAACAACCCCAAGGTTTGGCTGGATGGATTCAATCATTTCCATATTCTTATTACCATTCATCTTGGAACACTTTGATTAATCAACTACAACAATCGAATTGGGATATATCATCTCCTCAGTGGTAATATGGCAGATATGATGTGTAATAACAATAGCAAGGGAAATTTGATGGGAAATAATTGTAAGTTAGGGTTTACAAAAAAATAGAATAGTTTAATTATGGGGATACCATGGTGGATACAAATGAGGTTTAAAATAATGATTATTGATAAGCTTGTCAACCAATTAAATGTCTTTTATGTGGCAAATATAACCGCTTCACATGAACTACCCACCTAATCCTCAAAGGTAGATGTATTGTGTTTATTACAAAGTTATAGGACATCATACTAAATATTTGCCTAGATCTAGAGAATCAGAGGAAAGAGAAACCTATGAAAAATGTAAATATTATAAATTCACACCCTAGGTAAAATGTGTTCATGCAAGAAATCATAATGCAATAACATGTAGAATAAGGATTGCCTCTTTTATAAAGACCACATGATAAAATAATAAATAAGGTTCAGTAAGATAATTATTTAGACCCTTAAATGTAGAAATTCTTGATGTACCAAGTATATCAAGTTCTTCAAAACATAGAATAGCACGTTTCATCAGAGTTTGATGTTGCAGTCATCAATGTGCAGATGTATGGGTAGATTATTTGCATAATGAGGAGGAGGGAGTAGTGACTACCTTGAGTATTATTTTAAAACTTATGATTAGTCTTTGAAATGAATTTATCTCATATAATATTACAATTTTTTTAAATAACTTTATTGAATGTGCAGAGAGAGGTTAGCAACATACTAATAAGGTAGTTTGGTTCACAAAAATAAAGAAGCCATGGGATGTTAATTCCCTATGGAGATTAAGATGGTAAGATATGAGGTACCTAATGCTATATTTTATTTTGGAATCACAAAGAATATGATTTTTTGGTCTACATAAGTTATTTGATGACCAACGCTCAACTACATCACAATTACACTAAGACTCACAAATTATGGTAGGGTAGAGCCTATTGGTCAACTAGAAGATGTATAAATCAAATTGAATGACCTAAGCTTGAAGGGATATGTTTAAGTGATTGACATGAATAATGATGAAACATGTTACCCTATGTTAATTGGTAATAAGTGAGCATATTATGGTTAAATGACCATTAATATAGTGTGTAATCAGTTGGAATCACACCAAGGGGATAAAATAATCATTATACCCTTGAATAAAGTAGATCACAAGCCATACATAATATCCAAGGAGTTGAATTCATCATATGTGTATGGGGATAATTATCAATTCAATATGAGTATAGAATCTAAGCCTAATGACCTATGAGCTATAAAATATAAATTTTATCAACCAAAAACACAACCTCAACAATAATTACAACTAAATAATCTACATACAATCCCATGATCACAAAGGCACTAGTTTTATAGTTTTAAATGGATGGATGTACCTCACCTTCTATGTGATCAATAACTAGGTCACAAGTGGATTTTGAGTATAAATTAGGTTTGACATATATGGACTACACTAATCTAATGAAAGAAGGCCATTTTCCATGGAAGAATGCATCCTTATCTAGTGGTGACTCAGATACTTACATGTTGAATTGGTCGATGGGATATCATGAGGTACACCCAATGTGCATGTTTTTTACTATAAAACATCAAGTGCCTCAATAATTTGTTTTATTAAGGGTAAAGAAGAGTTTTTTTAAATGGACTCTACCCTTATACATAAAAACTATATTCTACGATAAAAAATCTAAAATATTAAGAAAATATTGCTCAATAGGACAAAAATAACCAAATGGATGGATCATAGCCAACACACAACAATAATAAAGAAAAAAAAGAAGCTAAAGGTCCCTAATACCCTCCTTAATGATTTTCCTTTTGTGATCTGAGGGTCTTATACAAATTTTATAATCCATTTTCTCCCTTCCCTTTCTTTTTATTACTAACAATCATCCAATCACTACCTCTACCTCTTCATGGAAGATAGGAATGGCCACTTCTAAAACATTGGTTGATTAGATATTTGTAATGAATCCCAAGACATCACACCCTAAGTAGTCTTTGATGAATCAATATTCCTTTCTAATATAATTTTGGCATTAAACAAGGCACTACATGGATCATATTCCTTCTCCTTTGCTAGAGAATCCACATAAGTCTTGTTGACTTTCTACACTGCATACATGACTTCTGCTAGCATATTTTAAACTTGATGCTCATCATCTGAGTTTGGATTCTATTTAAAACTATTATTTTTATCTATTTCCTCCTATATGGCGGGTTTATTCCACCATAAAACTGAAAATCCATGCTTAACCATAGCACAAGCATTGGCTAGATGCCATGTTTCAACTAATTTATAGTAACAAAAGGGTACCCCCTTGTAATCAAGTGGTTGTTTCCACTTCCATTCTTGAATCCTTAAATCAATATGATTTGGAATATTTTATAAAATATTAAGATTTACTAAAATACATTTATTCTACAGATGGGTCTATGGATAAAAATTCACCCAAAGTATTCCCAATGGATTTAAAATAATAGTTAGTTGAGAATGGGAAGGGTAGATGAGGTGATATAACCCATGCTAGTATGATATTAAAGGATTTAGTGATTGTGTAAAATTAAGGAAACTAATGCTTAGATTTAAGAAAAATTTGGCCCCAATTCTAAACCTTGTCATGGAATATCTCTCTCCTATACTTAACAAGGTTAAAAACAAATACAAAAAAGCCTTTACCACATAGGAAAAATTCTAGGTTACCTTCCATAATAGGATTTTGTTGTTGTTAAATACATCCCTAAATCTCATCCCATGAAGGCCAAAAACCATAAAATCTATATATCATCCCTCTATTTAACAATACTTACTCCCATTTTAGGATCTTCTTTAGATCATCCCTCCATTTAAAAATAGTTACCTCGATACTTTGGAATAGATGACTTGAATAAATTTATCCTAAGATTCAAACATGATCAAAGGGTGAGTATGTAATAGTTACCATGGGACAAGGCCTTTGAATTATTGTGAGAGTATTTTTAGCTAACTCTAATTGTCATAGAATAATGGTCATTTTTTTAAGGACAATTTCCTAAGATGCATGTGCATAAGTGCATATATGTGTGGTATATGCAAGGTGTAGAACCCAAGTATTGGGTACATGTTTTCTAATATACTTTGGTAGCCCTCCTAACAGCCTAGTACATGTACCAAGAATGTCTATGTGAAACAAAGAGTTATCTTCAAGTATAATAATATTTCATTCAAACTTTTATATCTAAGGATGAAAATCCTCTAGTTCATATTGCTTTGAAGAAGTTGAAAATGTTCTTTCATCATGGGTGAGTAGAAGAATTAAGTAATGTGGCATATTCATCTTCGTAGAAAGAAGTAGTTATAGATTTGAATGTATTTATCCAAAGTTATAAGGCAATAAAATAGGAGTATATTTTTGTCAAATAATGCAATAGGATTGTAGATGATGATTAATTGATGGACTCAAATAATAGTGATGAGAACTTATATTTGAAAGGCTTTTTTGAACTAGAGTAGTAAAAGAATCCACCAAATGACATCATAGAAGAAATTTAAGACATAAAACTATGAAATCTCAATTTTCCTAAATTGTAAGGACATAAAACTCTAATAAATTCCATTCCTAGTGGCTATGATTTATCAAGATATATTAAATAAACATGTTGAAAACATTGAGATAGATTTTGTGCCCAAGTTTGTGATTATAGGAGATTACTAGACTCAGAGTGAGATTTCTAAATAGAGACAAGTATTGCAAGATTATCATGATGTATTTACGTCCATGTTTGCATAGGTGAAGGGTGTAGATCCATCATTGGGATAAATGCATGTATAATTAAATAAGTGTGCACACCTATCACAAAGTGCCCATATCAACTAAATCCCAACATGAATTTTAAATTAAATTTTTAACTAGATAGGATGTAGAAAGCAAGCATCATCTTTATGGTGGAGAAGGCTAACTTTTTGAATCCAATAGTAGTAAAAACTAAGAAGTTGGGAAAATTAGAGTGTGTGGAGACTACCATATATTTAATTATTCTTGTATCAATGATTCATTTCCTATAACTTTACAAACAAATCTTTGGAATTGTTTACAAGACATGAAGTATATTCTTTCACATATGGATTTAGTAGGTACCATCAGATACCAATCACAACAAAGGACCAAGACAAAATAACTTTTACAATAGAATGGGGTTGTTTTACATATAAGGTAATTCCATTTGGTTTGAAGAATGATTCATCTATATTTTTTAGGGTTGTTCTCACTAACTTTAAGGATTTTATTCATGATTTAATAAAGGTATACTTAGATGATTGGGTTGTATTTTATTTTTTCAAATATCAAATCTCTAAATTGTAACTTGTGTTAGAATGTTGTCAAGCATTGTGCATTGTATTTAATTTGAAAGTGTTCTTGTTTTTAACACCCTTCAATGTGATCTTGGGAAATTTAGTGTGTACTGATGAATTTTGGTGGATCAAGCCAAAATAATAATAATTGTGTGAATTCCACCACCTACAAGCTCGAAAGAAGTAATATCTTTCTTAGGGAATATAGGATACTATATAAAATTCATCAAATGCTATGTAGCTATATCTATGCCCATGGATAATATATTGTGCAAGGATACAAGGTTAGAAAGGATAAATGAGTTTCAAACACATTTATAGATCTAAAGAAAATATCAGTTATAGATCCCATATTGGTTTTTCATGATTGGAGCAAAGTATTTCATCTTCATGTGAATGTTTTAGGCACTATAAAAGTGGTAGGAGTTATGTTAGCAGTCGAGGAGATGGAGGATTTGATCATCTCATCTATTTCATAGGTAGGATACTCTTATCCATAGAAAATAACTATATAACTATAAAGAGGGAAGCTTTGGCAATGGTTTTCACACTTGAAAAGTTTAGACATTACTTGTCAGTTATGTGATTTGAGTTATTTAGAGATCACTAGGACCTATGATATCTAGTAAATAAGACCATGTTCTACGAAAAAATATTTATGTTGCTCATGTTATTTCAATAATTTTAGTTAAGAATCAATGTTAATCTTGGTATGGAAATTGTTACACTAGACCATTTGAATTGTATACATAATGGGGAATAACCTAAGGAACTTCAAGATGAATCACCAGATGCACACCTATTTTGAGTCTCTATAATCCTTGAGAACATGGAGGACATATAAAATTTCATAGAAAAAGGGATATTTCATGTGTTGTGTACAAAGAGACAAAAATTAATTAACTAAAATATCCATCCCTTTCAACATCATTAATGGGTTTCTATAAAAAAAGGGGAGATATGATGTACTATGCAGAGTGGATCTAGAGAATGAATGACCACTACTTCTTAAGGAGATACATCAAAGAATCATAGGGGTTCATTTATTAGGATAATGCACTACAAGTAAAATACTAAAAATTAGTCTATGGTGGTCTACTCTATTTAAAGATGCACACCAAGTATCAAAACATTACAACATTTTCCAAAGGATGGGTAAGCTTAATTAGAGAGATCAAATGTCATTTAATCATGTGCTAGTGGAGTAGCCATTTGAACATGGGGAATTTAATTTGTGGGGATAATTAATCTACCTAGTAATCATATTCATGCATGATACATCATTATTGTGATGGACTACTTTACCAAATGGGTGGAAGCTAATCTGACACCAAGATATAATGCTAAAGATGTAGCCAAGTTCCTATATGAAAATATTATAAATAGGTTTGGATTTCCTTTGAAATTGATCAATGATAGAGGCACATATTTTCTAAATAAAACCCTAAATACCCTTACTTAGGAGTTCATGATATTTCATATCATATCATATCATTCATAATTAAATGGACAAAAAAATGCATCGAATAGAGCCCTTTATAAGATGTTAAAAAAATATGCAATATCCAAAGAGATGATTGGGAGGATCACATTCCTATGACTTAAATGGCATAAATGAAAAATTATAATCATGTGATAGGGTTCACACCATTTTAGATAGCATATGTACTTGAAGCAATAACACCCATGGAATGTATAATTCCTAGTTTGTGCATTATAATGATCATGAGACTACAGGATCAATATTATCTATAGTCACATTTGATGGATTTAAAAAATATGGAAAAAAATAGGAAAAGATCATAATGTAGATATGAAGTTAATAATATGAGTCATAAATCATGTCATGATCATAACTTATGATCCAAATAATTCTTTCTAGAACATGAAATCTTACTATATGATAGCAAATTTAGAGAATTTCCAAGCAAGATGTACATTAAATGGAAGGGACCTTACATAATTCATGATGTCTCATAGTAACTATTTAGGGAACCATATTACCAAGATATTTAAATCGTTGTAGACTTAAGCCTTACAATCAATAATCTCTATCATTTCTCATATAAAATTGAGAGAAGGTGTTGATTAACACAATGTAGTTTAGTATTTTTATTAATGTATTATTTTTTATTTTTGGTTTTAGGTTTATGTGTGTTTTTATAGTAATATATTTATATCTTAGGACATAAAAATACTGTTTTATAAATCAAATTCATAATGTGTGATAGCTGAATAAAGTCATCATGAAGGAAAGATAGTTGTCATCGATTACATGAGAATATTATTTTAAGTTCAAGAATGAGTCACTGGAAACCAATGTATGGAAAAAGGATTAAAAACTATCATTTAAAACTTTTAATGATAATACACTTGAAAGATTACATATTTTTCAAATAAGATTGAATATTAAAATGGAAGGATGTACAATAAAGGAAAGTGGATAGGTGAGAAGATAATGCCTCACATCAATCATTGTTTCCAGGAAAATAAAATGTTTCAAACAAAATAATTTACAATGTCTAATCACTAGCAACCAATTGACATTAAATTTCTATGTGAAATCATGTGCAACCAACTCAACACAATAAAATTATTATGTCATATGGATTTGAGTGGTTAAATATATATAACCAAGAATGCAAAGAACATATATACATTACATACTAATTTAAACAAGAGAGATATGAAATCTATATCTAATTTAGTAAATTATGCACATGTTTTTCATCAGCATCGATACACCCAAAGAAATTATTAAATCTCATCTCCAATAGCAAACATGGATCATGCACAAATATTTATCCTACTCACATATGTTAATAAGGAAAAAATTAGGATTGGATTAGCACTCAAACAATCCAAATGACATGATCCTAACCCTTTGACTTCATTTTTTCTATAGAATCCAATCTCTTCAACCTAGATCAACTAGAAGTAACATAAGAAGCAGCCCTAGCACTTCAACACCTTTTTTGAGGCTTTGATGCAGAGAGACTAATCAATATGCTTGCCTTAAAATAGTTGGATGAGGTGATGCTCAAGGTGATTATTAAATATAATGAGGGTGTGATTCATATTTCACAGGATGTTATCATCCTCATCAAAGTTGCAACTAGGGTGAGAATAACAAGACTTATAACTTAGGTAAAATCCCTTTTGCCTTATAAAACTAAGTCTCCACTCATTCAATTGAACATAAAATCAAGTATATTATGGCATCCATGGGGATTCATATTGACATAATGGATTATATATCAATGCACATTCTTTTTGAGTGCATCACCAAGCAGTTCTAGAAAATTACCAAGATCACATGACATGTGATAAAGGGGTCATTGAGATTTTCTTGCATATTATTTATATGCATGAGAACCTTAATTGGATTGAAAAATTGCCTCCAATCTCACAATTAACATTGATAAGGTCTTAACTATAACATCACAGGTGTTCCAATATCATTTTTTGGTCCTCCTACTCTATTTTACCCAATAGAAGTCACTAGATGTCCTAATGACCCCAAATGAATACTTTTGGCTGGTGACTACATTTTCTAACCTTTCTTGGAATAAGATATGAAACTAATACACTAAATTGGGAATATTTAATACATAGTGCATTGAAATCTAAGTCTTGGTCATCTCACACCCTAAAGTACCTAAGGATGTTTTGCAGTATCTAGGGTAACATGTATATGTCATAAAGTTACATGATGGCATCCACATTAGGGTTCATGAGTTACCTAAGATAACATATAATCCACTTCCATTATTCATCACCATGTTTGATGATAAGGTATAAGTTATATGAAATAAATACATAGCTTTCAGTTCCGAATAACTCCTATGATCTATATATCCAAGCACATAAAAACCTTTGCCTACACAGTCATAAACTCAAGTAGAAGCATTGTCATAGATAGAAGAAGATAAATCATAGGTTTAGAAAGGAAATTTAAAGGAACCAACATGATGAGATTCACCACTACCACTAAATAAGAGGACACCTACCAGCAAATCCTAGTTGGATAATAAGCAAGTCTAAAAAATCAATGCAGAGTGTGACCTTACATAGTTAGGAATAGATGAACAAGAAGTATTACAGTAAATGCTCAAAAAAAATGAAATGATATCTATGATAAATAAGAGGATAAATTATTTTTATTATGGAAGTTAATACGCACCTACCAAATGTAGACCCAAGTGAAAATAGACTTGTAGGTTAATATTACCCAACCTCCTCCTTCTATCATAGTAGAGACTAGGGGGCTGTAAACAATATGCTAATGATTTTAAGTTGATACTTTTCATATGGATCTAGCTAAAAGATATTATTTTATATAGGAAACATGCTTTCCATTATATGAAAGTCCGTCAATGGCCCTTGTACACAAACCAAAGACCCATTCTGTATGCAGGGTGTGTCTATAAATCCACAAATGGATGGTTTATTTTATCGATATAATGGTGGAAGTAGAATTGTAGCAAGCCCAAGGACTCTAGCAACAATCTCCAATTATAATTTGGCCTTAAAAGTGAATGAATATTAATCTCACACCTATACCATCTTATAGATATAAAATCTAAAATGAAGAGGTATTGTGTTAAAACCAACATCATCATCCAATTTGTAATTACCACTTGATTCACCAACTCTTATGTAGGATCTAAAGGAGGTAAATCCACCATGGCTTGAGCAACTCACTGAACAAGTATAAATCATATCATGAGAACATTCTTCCATGACATAGAAACAATAATAAAATGTGTACTCGGTGGCTACAAAGAATAATAAAAAGGAAAAAAGGAAGAAGACTAAGGAAGAGGCAAATAACAACATTTTAAAGAAGGAAGAACATCAAAAGCATCAAGTGAAAGAGGAGGAATGTAGGGAAAAGGTCGAGGAAGCTAAGGAAAAAAAATGGACAAAGAAGTGGAGGTAAAAAAAGATGTAGAAGAAGAAGTAATGATAATGCAAAAAGAAAAATAGAATCAATAAGCATAGGTAGTACAATAGAAGAAAGATAAAGCAAATTAGATGCCAAGGCTCAAGAAGAGCAAAATACTAAAGAATCACTACACACCAATGAATAACAAGCTAAGAGGTAGGATGAGGATTAGGATGCCAAAACTAAGGATGAGGCAAAAGCTAAATCTAAGGATGATGTGAAATCAAAATCCAAGGTAGAAAAAAATTACACAATACAACCAGAAGTTATAATGAAATAAGAAATAGAGACCATCAAGATGGTGGGAATAACTTAGACCCAATAAAAATCATCCTTAGATTAGGGCTCATAAGCTACTCATCGGGGTGCATAAGATGAGGCATATCAATACATGCCCAAAATATCTAGCTAATGGCTATGGGATGTCTATGCATCACACACCATTTTCTCTTCCCATGGTAAAGATCAAAAATGCACATATGATGGATGTGACTTCCAATTTGGATTTAGATATAACAATGCATGAAGCATCTATTTATGTTTTATAACATCCACTCACTAAGAAAATTAAAGGAAAAATAGCCTTTCAAGATTTAATTATTCAAAAAGCTTTAGCCTTATAACAATAAGTCTCATAGCTTTAGGAGGATAAATTAGATTTACACCTCCATTTCTCTAATGCACTCTAGATCATTGATAATGCTTGCCCTGTGTTGGTCACCAAGTGATGTTTAAAGAGCAGTAGTTATCAGACCTCTTGTCATAGCTAGCAAAGGACTATCTTGTTGTGCAAAATATGCAACCACTTTGTACTCAAAAGTAGAACATCAAAACAATGATGGTGGCACTTTTTGAGCTCTTGTAAGAATACAAGAAAATTTGGATATGGCTGAAATTCATACCAAATATATCACACAAGACATGTTTAATTATAATCAACATCTCACCAATTCATTTTTTAGGCCAAACTAGAGTTTGATAACGTAAACAAATCCAAAGTAGTGATGGAATATAATTTGGCTACCTCTATAATAATAAACATCACACTCAAGTAGTTGTTTGAATTGTAAAATAGTGTCATGTAGAGGCTACGGACATGGAAAAATGAAATCCTATGAATTGCATTTGTTGGCATTCAAATGCAGATGCATGTATATCAACAAGAGGAGCTATCCTAGGATATCCATCTCAAAGTGTCAAACACTAGGTCATTCATCACCATCATAGAATATGAAGATATTTATAATTTGATGGTGTTTCACACAATACCCACTATGGTGCGTGAAGTTCTCACTAATTGGAAAATGTTCAAACAATATTTATCACATCTAGATATCTCCAACACACAAATTTTTGAATAACCATATTTTAGTCCTCATAACCAACTAAAAAATGTGATCCATTAGAATAATGTGGTCATGATTTCATAGCCAGTGATCCAACAACAACTCCCTCCACCACTATATTCTATAACATCAACTTCATATTTTGCATTTCAATTAAAACCAACATCATAACACCCACTAGATCAATCAACACAAATCACACCACCATATTTTTAGTAGGTACTGTGCACAATTCAATTTTTGTAATTTTGAATAATTTATGCATACTTTAGTAGGACAACCTTAATCATTAAGAGCAAGGTCAGGTTGGTTGAAAAAATATAAAGGGTTGTCACATGGTTAGGATAGTTGTTTTTTAAAACCTGTAAGGGTGGTAGACTAGTACTCTACTTGTGTTAAAACCTAAAAGGATAGCTAAGTAGTGCACAAAGGGTAAAAACTAGTAAATGTTACCTTCAGTAATTACACAACTTCTATTTATGGTTTAGTTCCTCAATGAAGTCAATTTTTTAGATTCACCATAGAGCACACTTTCTATGACTTTATCTTAAGATGAGACAATCATTTAAGTATAGGAAAGTGTCGAGAGTAGAACAAGTATTAAAAAATCATAGTTTAATTGGTGGACATGTGTGTGAATCATACTATTTTGTATTTTTATATCTTTTTGTATGTATTTGGAACTTGAAATCATAGTAATAGTATATAAAATGAAAATATTATTTCATTTGGATGTAATGAAAGGTTGGAACATCAAGTCACAACATTGTAGACACTATTTATGAATTATATAGCACCTTAGTCTTGTACACTTAGAAAATGCATATCATTGACTTACTTTTAGATTTTATACCCTTCCTGTTGCCAAAAGGCTCATATACACTATCTTTCTATGCCTAATTCCTTATCCCTTAGTCCAACCAATGTTATTCTGATGACTCAGACCTTTTATCATGCCTAAAATGTTATAAACTTGTTTATCTTCTATCTTTGTAAGTTTTGCACATGTGCTTATTTTTCAACTACCCAGACACTTGCATTGTAATCAAATGTCTACATTGATGCAAGTGTCATATCCCATTGCAAGTGTTTAGTGCCCTAAAGTCATCCAATTTGAAAATTAAATGTATCCTAAAGGTTGAACTAAGTGTTTTAATGTAATATATTCTCTAAATTGATTGGTATAAATACATTATTAATATTCATTCATTTCTCACCTAAAAAAAACATGGGAAAAACCTAGTAACTCACTAGCCAACTTACCAAAATCATTCTACCAAGAGCTCAAGTGAGAAAATCTTCCATATTTTCTCCAATTTCCATATTAATCATAAGGACAATACATTTATAGGTATGAATTATTGAAGAATCAACCTAAGAGATATATTTACTAAGTTAGGAGCTAGGTCTTTTTAGATCACCCAAACCATGCGGGTTTTGGGGAGAGCCTAAACAACATTCTTTTCACGCTTTGGACTAGGCACAAATTATGAGTGAAAAGGAACTTTTGGTCACCCAAGTTCTTTATAAGGGATGGGGGGAGAGTGTACATGCACTCTTCATTTTTCAAAAACAAACATGGCATAAAATGAACATTTTCCAAAGCACAAACTAAGTGATTTAAAGTTCATTTTAAGGCATCAAAAATGAAAGGTGTTGTGAAGTTTTTAGCCCCCTTAGCATTAGTTGAAACTTGTAAAAACTTTGAAAAACATCTAAGGCATAAAAAATGAACTATGTTATTTTTAAACACCAAAAGATGAAGTGAGAAAGATTAAAACACATTCAAATAAAGTCTCTTGACCCCTTGGCTTAAGTGCAAAACATGCAACAAATTTCACAAAAAAACTTCAACACAAATCAGCTAGGTTCATTTTAAGCACTAAAAACTAAATGTGCAAGACTTAGCCAAATTCATTTTAAACACCAAAATGAAGTGTTAAAAACCATTCAAATTTTTAAATTCATGTTCTAATCCTGCCTTAGGCCTGTACGAGTTAAGGAGTCTCGTTCTGCTTAGAAGCACAATCAAGAATGAGCAAATAAACTTTCAAAAGATATCTCTTGGGTTTGTGTTTTAAAACCATAGTGACTAATATCGATCAATTGTGACCAATGTCAGTTAGCAGGTAATCGAAGTCAGTTGGTAATAACTGATATCGGCTAATAAGGATCGAGATTGGTTGCCTATGAACTTGAAGGTAAAACCAACATGAGATAAAAAAATGTTAGTTAGCTCAATGTTAGATAAAAACTTAATAAAATATGCAACACAGTGGTTAGGCAGAGAGTATAAAATCTAATGAAACCAAGAAATAAACGTTAGAAGTTGTATGAAGACGCAAAATCAAAAATTTTAAATCGTGTGTTTGCCCTGCATCTCGACCGATGTCGGTCACATAGAACCAAATTCGGTTAGGTATAAATGATGATGGTTTGGTAGAAATGATGCCAGTTATGCCTGACCAATATTGGTCTTTGTGTAGATCTGAATTAGCACAAAAATTAAAAATATGGTAAAAATAAAGCTAAAACTACAATTATGATGATATTCAAGCATTCATTTGACAATTTATGAGTTGTATCTTGGTCTCCTTGGTATGTGAGATGTTCACGGTCCCATCGGTCATGCCATTTATGATCATATGAATTTGACACAAGAGAGGAGGTTAGATCAAGTGTTAGTTTTCATATAAAATAATGAAATAAACACACTAACAAGCATAACATCTCTAGACCTAAATCATAGGGGGATATTAGTATGCAAACAACAATGAAAAACATAACTAAATTTTAAAGAACACTAAATTCCTTACCTTCCTTGAATGCTCCATAAGATTTGTTATACGGCTTGCTTGGCTTGTGCTCAAAGAGTCTTTGGTAATGGAGCTTGGATATCTCCTTCTCTTCTTGGCACTATGGCTTGTGGCTTGATGTTGGATTTGGCTTGTGATTTTGGAATTATAACACTATATATTTCAATCTTACTATAAAACCAACATTATAACTTTATCAAATCTCTCCTAAATGAGAGGTAAATGCTTGTATTTATAGGTTTAGAAACTAACCCCAACTCAAGATGAGTTAGAGTGTATTTAAAGATTGGAATGGGTTCAAACCTAACCTTAGTGAGTTAATTAACCCCAGTAGAGTTAAAGGTGTCAAAACCTCATGATTAGCAATGAATAGACATGGGTGAGATATTTTAAGATTTTTGATAACTCACAAAAGGTAATTATGAAATGCTAGGATATTCTTGATTTTTGAATTTCCTTTTTTAGAATTTCATTAATTGCTCATGGTTAATTCAACTAGGCATTTTATTTGGTTTAGCATTTTGATTCATTATGTTTAGGCTTTTAACATTTCCAAGATTTGATTTTATGTGTACACTTGCCCCATTTAATTGGTCTATAGGCCAAATTGCACGTTTTAATACCATGAAATGATTGGAGATGAATCTATAAGAGGTTTTTGTTGTTTATAGTAAGATACCCCAATTAGGGATGTATCAATGGGATTCTAAACTTTGATGATTGATGCACAAGTGAATTTAAGACATTTAGTGATTTTTAGGCTTAATTTCTAATAGTTAGTAGAAATCGGTCTAAAGTTAGGTATGAAGCCATTGGTGTCTAGTTTTAGGTGTCTACATCATCTATATCCAATCAATGTCTTGTACTAGACATTTACATCTAGCTCAGACACCAACATCGACATAATTGTCTAGATCCGATGCAAGCATCTAGGGCCACAAAGTATAAATTCTTAGAATCTAATGAATGTTCCAAAATCCATATCTAGTCTAACTCCATCATGTTCCATATCAAATTTGTATGCACACAATAAACCAAATAAGTACTCTTATTTTCCATTTATTGTAATATCAATCAATAGTTATACTTTCTATTTTTGGCATGTCTTAGTATTATAAATTCATGATATTATTTATATGAGTTTACAATGAACTAACCTGCTATAGATCTATTTATCACCCTTTTGCTTATTCATTTATATATTATTAACCCTATATTATATTGATCCATCTCAATTTAGAGTCAAACAACTTATCTGATCTAGCCCTTCCACTATCCTTGGTCTAAAAGGAAGTCCCTTGTTAAGTTACTTATATCCTCCTATGCTCCATAATATTTTGTCCCTTTTATGGTTATATTTGATAATTTATCATGATGTTCTTTTTCTTCTGTCTTTTTATTTTTAACTTGCCTCTCTATTAAGTCCTTTTACTTGCCCCTTGGTTCCTTTACTACTTATGCCCATCTTTTATCCTCTTTCACCCTATTTTTTAGCTCATTTTCTCTTGTTTCCATGTTATGAAGTGGATCTTAAATTTATTTTATTTTCATTACATTTTCCTTTACCTCCCTCACCTTGGCACCCATTGGAGTGTGAATTATTTGATTGAAGGTATGTAATTCATGTTGTCCAACATTTATAAGATTTTAAATATTTTCCACTTGTGCTTTAAGCATATTATTGTCATCTTCCAACATTTGCTTGGTGTTTAACACCTCTTCAATTTTAATATCTTTTATTTTATCCCTTGATTCCATACTTTCCAATCTCTCTTACAAACTCATTAGCTCTTGCACAGAGAGCTGCAATGACCAATGAGTGGAGATTTTAGGTCTATAAGTTTCCTCACCATTTTTGATCTCCTTTTGGTGAACTTTACCCTTAATTTTTATGTGTTTCCTTACTTCCTAGCATGTTTTTTATCATCTTTTAATTCTTTCCCTTGATCCACCTATGGTTTTGGTTGTTCTCTTTGTTACAAAATTTATAATGTCAATGGTTGTTCCTTATGATCAATTATTTTTTATTATGTGGTTGTGTCTCTTTTGTTTTAAGTCTTTTTTAGTGTTTATTTATATCTATTATCCTTGCCTAACCTTGTTATCACCTTATAATCCCCCAATAGTATTTTACATTGACGTTTATATATCGTGATATCACTCTAGCAATGTTGTAGTTGGTTGTGATAATGAATTGGTATTATTAGGGAGCTCTATCTTCAATGGATCTATAAATGTTTTGTAATGTCCCTTTTTAAAAACAAATAAAGTACAAAGGATGAATTCATCCCTCATGAATGGGGTGACATGATGAAGGAACAACACCCAAATTAATTCATTCCATGTGAGGCTTCAGGGGATGCCACTCCTTAGGAAGTCACACCATTTGGGAAAAGCCACTTGAAGGGTATTTATGATGGGCAGTTCATGGAAAAAGAGTATGATTAGATTTTATTCAATAAATATTCATATTTGGGAAACATCTTTGATTATACATTTGAGGATGAAAACCCTCATTTATAATTAGACTCAAGGATGAAAACCCTTGATGCCTATCATGGTAACTTCATTCAGAAGTTACACTTGTGCTTTAATTTGATTATTTGACTATTCTTATTCAGAATATTTGTAGAAGATAAAAATCAAGAATTCAGTATTTGAAATCAAGAATTTGTTATATTTGATTTTTATAAGTTCATGAAAAATTGGTGAAAATACCAATGATATAGTTTCCAGTAAATAAGATTTATGAAAAATCCAAATTTAAGTATTTCAATTCCATTTGGTGATATTACATGTTTGGACTTTTTTAACCATGTATGATCCTATATTCCCTCCCTTAATAGAGTTTATTTATATGTGTGCATGGACCAACTGGTGTTTTGTTATACCCTTTGATGTTATAGTTATTATTATTTGTCCATGTTTCCAAAAGGTGGGACCTAATATTATTTGATCTCCAACTATATTGGTCACTTCACCTCTGGTGTGATCTTCTCTAATGGGAGGTCTTCATCTGTGACAACCATTTTTAACCCTACCAACTACTTGCCTTTATCTTGACACCTTTATTTTTTTTCCTATCCAATATTCCTTTAAAGCTTACCAATGTTATTTGATACTTCATGCACTATGAGACCCTACTTCTATGATATTATTCCCTCCTGAGACCCTACTAATATTTTAGAAACTTTGTGGTGATACATTGTTTAGTGTAACAAATAACCAAATAACTATGTGGAATGGGATTACAGACCTCGTACCTATAAATGATCATATTATTCCTATAATAAAGTGGTTTGGTAGACCCCACTCCCATTATTGGGTCCTTTGTGTTCATTTCCCTATGTTTCTAGTTCTCCTATTGTTTCTTTTTCATTAGTTATAGGGACAAAATTTAATGGTTGACTTTGTTTGTCATAATTTATTTTTAATGACCATTATTTAAATAAATGAAACCCTAGGATTAGATTAATTAAATTAGCTAGGTTAGGCCAAAAATCATAAAATAAGATTTTGTAACCCTAATTTAATGTACAAAATTTAGAGAAGGTAAACCCTAAGGAAAATTAGGGTTTTGAAGCAATATTCGAAGTAAGATGGGTTCACCAAATGTTTTAACCATTTAGGGTTTTACTATGTAAATCCTAAGCTAGATTAAAGGGTTGGATCTATTGTTAATTTG
Organism: Torreya grandis; assembly: GCA_037957365.1. Taxonomy (NCBI): domain Eukaryota; kingdom Viridiplantae; phylum Streptophyta; class Pinopsida; order Cupressales; family Taxaceae; genus Torreya; species Torreya grandis. Next base: position 1,208,936 of record JARHVA010003283.1, read on the forward strand.
GAATAAAATTAGAAATCATTGATTCAATGGAACTTTCCTAAAATATTAAGTGTAAGGAAAAAATGAACTTCTCTGGATATACACAAAGTTTTTTGTGGATCAGAATACTAGAAACAGTTGAGCAGATACATGAATCTTTCATCTTTTGATTGTTTATCGAGATCTATCTTTGAACAGTATCGCCCCTCTTAAGACAGTAATGCCATGTGGTGCTAGTGTCCAGTTTTGGCACTAATGTCCTTTTTATAGTGATTATCTGTAACTTTCAAGGAAATTATGGTAGTTTTTGGAGGTATTATAGGTGATTTTGTGTTGTGTGGGGGATTGTCTATGTCATTATTTTGGCTTAATCTTCTACAAAACCCTAATGAATACCTAAACACATGAAATAATAAACTAATCAAATGCAAAAAGAAAATAAAAATTGGCTTGTGGGATGTTACGATCGTGTGGAGGAGAACCCCTATTGTCTTGATCGATGCTTACATTAACCCCAAAGCTAGGGGTCTCATATCATATGTAGTCCTCCCTTAGGGAATGTGCACCATCAACTTGCATGATATGCTAGAATGATTTTCACCTAGGCTCTTCTTTGATCAAGCATGCAAATATCTAGGTGTGAAAATTGAGTAGTATATAGAGTATTTGAGCTATATTATTCGTTAATTTTATGTAAATAAGTGATAAAATAGTAATTACTAGAAGTAAAATGCCTTTTGAGGGTCTTTATATAAGAGGATATTTATTTTGAATATAATACCTTATTTTTTGGCCAATTCATGAAAAATATATAAAAAACATAAAAGAAGGCTCATAGAGGGGTTAAGACTCAAACACAAGTGAAAAGGACCATCATAAATTGAAGACACAAGTAGACACTAATGCCATGTGGCACTACTATCCTAAATGTGATGCTAATGTCCTCAGGCTTAGAACAGATAAAAAATTAGGGAGGACATGCCAGTGGCCCTTGGGACTAGGAAAAGGTGACATGTGACTATTGAGAGTGTCTAAAATAGGGAAAATAAGACATAAGAAAGATCAAAAGACTCAAGATGACCATGTGAATAAGGACTATAACCATCACTAAGACCCTTATGTGGAAGAACAAAAAAAGACACAATACTTGTGGTTGCTTGAGTAAATTTGGGTATTTACATGGGGTGTGACTCATTACACCCATTTTTTTATATGACTAGCATTATACCATATCATTTTTTTATTAATATAAGTGCACTTTTCAATTTAAAAATGATTTTAATTACATCACGAGACCAAATGCTCTATTGGACCACCAATTACACCAATCACTTAAAGTTTTTTGGGATTTGAGGTATCTTTTAGAAAGCTAATCTTCATTTTTTTAATCTTGGTTAACATATTTCCCAACCTTATTAATATTTTTTCCACAAATATATCTACCACATATCTAACTCTTAAAGTTTCCACTTATTTATGTATTCACACAAACTAAACAATAGACTCCAAAAAGGACCAAAGACTAAATTTGATGGTTGTATGACCATATTTAGATTTTTAAACACTAAAAGATAATCAATTTTTTAGGGTAGACCATATGAGATGCAAGCTATAATTTTGGATAGAATATCAAAAACTCTAAATGATTAAAATAAATATATAAATTATATTTAATGTTTATTTATTATACTATGAATTATACTAACATTTGAAGGGAAATGCTAAATTTCAAATTTTTGCATGTCAAATCTAATTCCAAGTTGAGGATTATTTAAGCATGGTTTGGGTTGTAAATATGTCAAGTCATTAATATAAATAAATACAAGTTATTATTTTCAAAATATTTGTCTATTGATAATTTATTGTCTTGATAGTTTTTGGGTTCATTATTTGATATTAGAGCAATTTTTGAATCTTAGAGGAGTAAAAAATGGCAAGAGGACGAAAAGGTATTATGAAGATGAACCAAAATATAAAAGAGATGAAGAGGCATGTGCAATAATTAACTAAAGTTATCAACAATCAGAGAAGAAGACAAGGTGATGATGAAGTTGAGAAAGAGATAGATCATGATGAATAAATTCAGCAAGAAGAATAATAGCAAGATCAACCACCATCAATAGAAGAGAGGATGGTTTGAGCTTTAGAAAGAAGAAATAAAAGAATCAAGGTTGATGTGCCATATTATGGAGGTAGTTTAAAACAAGAGGAGTTGATAGATTGGATGAATAGCATGGAGAAGTTCTTCAAGTGGAAGACTATGAAAGAAGATAAGAAGGTAAATTTTGTATGCACAAAGTTGAATGGTCATGCAATGATTTAGTGGGATCACCTATAGAAAGAGAGACAGAGAAAACGTAAAGAGAAGATTAATTCATTGAAAAATATGGAGAAGAAGATGAGTGAGAAATTTCTTCTTGCGGATTATGCACAAACCCTATATAAAAGATTTTAGAATTTGAGGCAAAAATATCATAGTATACAAGAGTATACAGATGAGTTTTATAAGATTTCTATACGAATGGAGCATGATGAAATAGAAGAGAAGATGTATGAAAGGTATGTAAATAGTTTAAAATTTACTGATCAAGATGAATTAATCATGCATAAAATACATTGTATGGAGGAGGTTATCAATTAGCTTTTAAGGCAGAAGAAAAACAAAATAGACAAAATTTCAAAAGAACGTCTCTTCCAAGAAGAGATAGATCCCCTCCAATAAAAAGAAAAGATGGGTTTAATACCACTAGAGGTGGGTTTAATATAAATAAAGGTGAATCATCATGTGGTACAAAAAGGAAAGATAAGAATAGGTAAAGGTTTCAATACCAATAAAGAGGAAGAGGGTTTTAGAGAGGATAAGGTTATCGTGGTGCTATAGGATGATTCCCAAATCAATGTAGATCTTATGTTTGTTATATATGTGGAGAATAAGGGCACAAATCATTTGAGTGTCTACACTATCAAGATCAAGAAAGTAGGTAAGAATATAACCCAAGAGTGAATCTAGTTGAGGCTAAGATAGATGAGAAAAATACTAAAATTGTACCAGCAGATGTTAGAGAGAATCTCATGATGAGAAGAACAATGATCACTCAAAAAAAATAAAAAAATGCAAAATAAAAAAGGTGTTGATGCATGGCTACGATCAAATATTTTTTAGACAAGATATACTTCAAATGGAAAGGTATGCAAAGTAATTATAGATGGTGGTAGTTGTGAAAATATGGTTTCTAATATAATGATAAAGAAATTAAATTTACAATGTGAAAAGCATCCTAATTCTTATTGGATTTCATGGTTTAAGAAAGGGAATGAGGTTATAGTAGATAAAATGTGCTTAATCAAGTTATCTATAGCAAAAACTTATAATGATGAAATATGGTGTGATGTTATTCTGATGGATGCATGTCATTTTTTATTGAGGAGACTATGGTAATTTGATAGAAAAGTAATTCATGATGGATCAAAGAACACATACACTTTTTTGAAGGGTGTTAAAAATGTAGTTTTTTTAACTCTTAAAGAGGAAGATAATACAGAAAACATGCTCTCTACTAAAAAATTTATCCAAGATATGAAGGTGCAGGTTGTTGTTATGTATTAGTAGCAAAGAATGAAAACACAAAAATGATGTAAATACTAATAGAAGAAGCAAGAGTGTTGAAATAATATGCATATGTTATGTTTAATGAGTTACTAGATGGTTTACCATCAAAGAGAGATATTCATCATCACATTGATTTGACTCCAAGATTAGCTCTACCTAATCAAGAAGCTTATAGGATGAGTCCAACAAAATACATAGAATTAAATAAATAGGTTACTAAACTATTAAGAAATAAGTTGATAAGGAAGAGTATGAGTCCATGAGAAACACCAGCATTGCTAACTCTAAATAAAGATAGAGTATGGAGAATGTGTGTGGATAGTAAAAAAATTAATAAAATTACAATCAAGTATAGATTTCCTATAACTCGTTTAGATGATATGATGGATGTGCTTGCAGGAGCAAAATATTTTACCAAGATTTATATAAGGATTGGTTATTATCATATTCAAATTCATAAAGGAGATTAGTGTAAAACTGCATTCAAGATTGGGGATGGATTATATGAGTGGATGGTGATGCCATTTGGATTATCTAATACACCAAGCACATTTATGAGGGTGATGAATATAGTGTTATGAGAATATATTGGTAAGATTATGGTTGTTTATTTTGATGATATTTTTTATATTTAGTAAGACTAAAGAGGAATACTTACAACATTTGATAATAGTAATGGATTTGTTAAGAAAGGAAAAGTTGTATGTAAATTTGAATAAGTGCATATTTATGCAGAACAGTTTGGTATTTTTGAGATTTGTGGTTTTAGTAGATGGGGTGAGAATGGATGAAGAAAAGATAAAGGAAATTGTTGAGTGGCATATTTCAAAAAGCATTATAGAGGTAATAATTTTCCATGGTTTAGCAACTTTTTACAAAAAAAATATTAAAAATTTTAGTAATATTATGGCACTAATAACAGATTGCATAGGAGAGAAGGAATTTGCATGAACTAGAGAAGCCACATAAAGCTTTGAATTTTTGAAGAAGAAGATTTTTAAAAGGCCAATTTTAGCATTAATAGAATTTTAAAAATTATTTGAGGTTGATTTTGATGCTTCATTTGTGGGAATTAGTGTTGTGTTGAGTAAGGAAGGAAAGCTAATAGCATATTTCAATAAGAAATTGAATGAGGTAAGAATAAAGTATTCTACCTATGATGTTGAACTTTATGCAATTTTACAATCATTAAGACATTTGAGGCATTATATGGTGCCTCAGGAGTTTATCCTATTTACAAATCATGAAGCTTTGAAGTATGTGAATACATAAAATAAGTTGAATAGTAGGCATGCAAAGTGAGTTTATTTATTGAAGGGGTATACTTTTGTATTAAGTCATAAAATAAGAAAATAAAATTAGGTAGTTGATGCATTGAGTAGGAGAGTAACATTATTAACTAATATCATGAGTGAAGTAGTTGGATTTGAGGCTATTAAATAATTATATGATATTGATATATATTTTGACAAGGTAGTTGAGCAGTTCCAAAATTTATTAATAGGTAGGATAGGTACTATTCATGATGAGTATCTTATAAAAGAAGGTTATCTCTTCAAAGAAAAACAATTGTGCATTTCATTTGGGTCTCTACGATATAATATAATAAGATATTTACATAGTGGCAGTTTGGCTGGACATTTTAGTAAGATGAAGACAATAGATTTAGTGGAGGAAAAGTATGTTTGGTCAAAGATGAAGAGAGATGTCACAAGGTATGTTTCTAGGTGCAGGATATGTTAAGTGGCTAAAAGACATGCACAAAATAATGGACTATACATACCATTAGCATTTCCAAGAGGACCATGGACAGATTTGAGTATGGATTTTGTGTTGGGATTACCAAATGCACACAGAGGTAATGATTCAATTTCTATTGTTGTAGACAAATTTTATAAAATGGTTCATTTTATTACATGTAAGAAAAAAAATGATGCCACTAGAGTTACATAATTATTTTCTAAAGATATTGTGAGGTTGTATGGTGTTAAAAAAACTATTAATTTAGATAGGAACATAAAATTTCTATCATTTTTAGAGAATTTTATGGAAGAAGATGGGTACTAATCTACAATTCAGTAGTGCATATCACCCACAAATAAATGAATAGATAGAAGTTGTGAATAAGAGCTTGGTAAATTTGTTGAGATGCATAGTAGGAGAGAAGCCCAAGTAATGGGACTTGGCTTTACCACAAGATGAGTTTGCATGTAACAGTTTAGTGAATAAATCAATATGAAAATCACCATTTCAAATTGTTTATGCAAGAAATCCTATAGGTATTTTATATTTGGTAAAATTACCAATTGCAGATCGAATTAGTGATGATGAAGAAGCATTTGCAAAGCATATGCAGCAGTTATAAAAGGAGTGAGAAGAAAGTTGTAGGAAAGTAATGAGAAATATAAAGAATCAGAAAATGTTAGAAGAATATCCAAGGTATTTGAAGAAGAAGATTTGGTAATGGTTTACTTAAGGAAAAAAATATTTTCAAAAGACACGTACAACAAGTTGAAGTACAAGAAAATTGGTCCATGCAAAATTGTAAAAAAAATAAATGACAATTCTTATGAGGTGAGTTTACCACATAATCTTGATATATCTCTAGTATTTAATATTTTAGGTTTATATGAATTCCATGAAGAAGATGTTGAAGATGATGAAGATGAAGAAGTAAATTGGCAGTAGCAGGTTCCAAAGAAGAAAAAGGAAAAAAATAGTGCAGATTTTGGATATGAAGATAATGAGCATAATGCAAGGGAATTATAATAGGTATTTGGTACAGTGGGAAGGATGCAATAAGAAAAAAACACTTAGATTACAAAATGAGAGATAAATAAGATGAAAAATAAAAGTGACAGCAGTAAAACTAGGGAAACTCGCAAGCGCTAAGTTGTTTTCAACCAACGGAGAATGATGCAAAAAAAATAGGCCAACCTTCCATAGGCCATAAATTTTGACCTATAGCTCCATTTAAGATCTTCTATGCACCAAAATGACTGTATCAAAAAATTAGTTGCTTCCCTAAGCATCAATTTCCTCTTAGATATGTTTTATATATATATATATTAAGGCCATATATGATCATCTGAAGGTTTGAAATTAGAGTTTAATGATTTTTATAGGATTTTTATATTTTTAAAAATTGTATATTTTTAGGACCGGACATCAACTTCAGTTGAATTATTATTAATTTAAATTATACCTTAATAGTTTATGCATATGGTCATTTATGCTTTATCTTAACACTATACCCTTAATCATTTATCTATAATCAGTAGCACTATATCATTAATAGTGCCTTAATAGTTTCATCCATGATAACATTCCACCTACGAAAGATATTCCTTATTATCACTAACATCATGATAAGATAAAATAATGTTTGAACTTATAAAACATAGTACTATTATTATTTAAGAAAGATAAGAATGATGTGGTTCATGAGATATCCACAAGACAAATAATTTACATAAGATAATAATATGAAGTATGAAATGGCAAATATAAAGCTTATATTAATGTTGCCCATTGTCTTCTTATGGTACCCTACCCTCTCATGGTTCTAATCTAAACAAAAAAATAGGAAATATATACTTGAAAAAATAGACTCACCACTCCATATCCATCTCCTTGGTTGATAAACAATTATGAATTTAAAATATAGTATATAACTCTCACACATTCAATATTTTACTAATGCATATTTTATATATTAATTTTGTATAAATCAAGTGAGAGGTGGAAAAAAATGGGAAGATAATTTTACATATATCTAGAAGGTTAGATTATCATATTTTCCATATTGATAAGTTAAATAGAAGACAATATTTTGTTGTTGATATGGTGAATGAGTAATATGAGTCCACTTAATAAAAAATAGTATTGAGTTAAAAAATAACATTGTATAGTTACACCTAATTCACAAACTACATTATCAAAACTACATGGTAAGGGTAATGAATATCTCAACATGGCATATATTATTCAAATGGCTCATATTTTAAGACCACCTTCCCATAATATGAAGCTTTGTATAGAAAACACTACAAATTATAGACATCTAAAGAAGAGAGAGCCACCAAAACATAACTAATTGAAGTGTAATATTAAGTCAAAATTCTGGCATGTCATGTATTATTCAGACTTAAAAATTACTAGATCATATATTTATCAAGTACCTAGAAGTGATTCTAAGCACACCAAAATTGTCCAAGCTATCCAAACCTTCCTCACATATATGCATTCTAATCATTCTGAAGGATATCTTGTTTCTACTCTTCAATGAAAATGATTTTTCACATATCTTGCACCTCCTCCAACCAACATCATCCAATTGAAATGTTTCACATAACCTCACTAGTGTTGGAAATAAATATAAACCAGGGGAAGTACAATAAAAAATAGGGGAGGTAGATTTTGATCTAAAACATAATAGAAATAAGAAGAAAATATGCACACATAAATAAATATATTTATATTAATTCAAAATATCATATAAAAATCCAAAAAATAAGATGTAAAACTTACAAACTTTCACAAAAAAAATTTCATTGAAATAGTTGTTATTGTATACATAGTTATCTATACTAATATATACCTCTATTCTCTTTTGATTGTTTCTCTATATTGTGTTATTCACAATATATTATGTTGTTGTTCTTCTCTTCTATCTATAGCTATTGGTTGTTCTGAATATTATATTTGTATGTTGTTGCAATACTATGTTCTTTCTCTTCTCTCTATTTTTCCTAAACTGTTACTATTATTTCATTTTCATTTTATTCTCTATGTTACATAGGATATCTTCTCTTTAAAAAAATAGTTATATAATGAATTTATTCTCAACTACAAACTATTTTCAAAATTCAAATTCAACTATTGTTACATCCTTTTGCCACTTCAATATTAAACAAGTACTAAAACTTAGAATGAGACAGTTTCACTTTTAATGTTTTGTTGGTGGTTGAAAAATCTTTAGATCTAATGAATATAATTATGGGACAAATTTAGGTGAAATTCAAAAATAAATTGCTCAAGACTAATATTTCAACACTTCCCCTTAATCTTCAGTGTTTTAACTTCTTTTATGAACCTTTCTCATCATGTGAAAATAGTATGGATATGGTTGTACGAGTTTGGAGTTAGTTGTATATATGTTTATGTACAATCTAGAGTTAGATGTGTGAGTTTGGAGATGGTTATGTATATTCTAGAGTTAGTTGTGTGAGTCCATAGTTAGCTATATATATACTTGTGTATATTTCATAGTTGGTTGTGTGATTTTGGAGCTGATTATGTAAATAGTCATGTGTTGCATGTATTAGTTTAGAGTTGCATGAATAAACACTTTGAAGTTATTATTGCTTCATCTATGACCCCAAAATTATCTCTTAGATGTTTAAATATTTCTTTTGACAATGCCTTAGTAAAAATATCAATGAGTTGTTGCTTTGACTTATAAAACTTAAGTTCTATATCACCTTTTTCAACTAATTATCGAATGAAATGATAAATGATTGCTATATGCTTACTTATTCCATGAAAAATGGGATTGTTTGACAAGGCAATGGAAGATAGGTTATCACATAATATTATTGATGCTCCTTGTTTTTCCTCATATAAATATGACATGATTCTTATGATCCATATAGCTTGGCATGTTGTTGAATTTGTTGTTATGTACTCAGCTTCAGCCATTGAGAGTGAAACAATGGATTGTTTCTTTGAATCCCATGAAATAAATCTTGACCCAATATGAAACACATATCTAGATATGTTCCTTATATCATGAAGACTACCTGCCCAATCACTATTCGTATATCCTACTAATTAGAAATCATTTACAATTACATATAAAATGACATGGCCTCTTGTGCCATTCATGTAACTCAAAATTATTTTGCCCACTTGCCAATGTGTTGCTTTTGGAGTCTCCATGAATCTATAAATAAGGCTAACATATATATGATATATGATTTAGTTAGATTTAAATACATTAAACTTTTAAGCTCTTATATTTTGTGGGATCCACATTACTCCTGTAGTCTTCATTTTGTAAGTTTAGACTTGTTTAAGTTGGTGTTGATATTGACTTTTTGTATAGCATCATATATTTCTCAAAAATATATTTTTCATGTTTGTGTTGGGATATAAATATACCACTCTCCATTTTTTAACTTATATGCCAAGAAATTACTTCAAAAAACCTATATCAATCATTTCAAACTCTCTCTCCATGGATGATTTAAATATACCTATGGACTGATTTGTATTTTTAGTAAAGATTAGATCTACAATCATCATAAAAACTAGCTAATCATCCCAAATTAATAATATATCTAATTATCTAATCCACATTCAATGTTGTATCATAATTTATGTTGAATATAACTTTAGAAGATGACATGGTTGTTTAATTTTCTCCTTTTTTATCACCTAAAAGTAATTATGATACATTTTCCAATAGCCATTGAGAAGAAATAGAAAGTAGGAGAGTATTCATGGTCTTTATCCCTCAACTATGATGGCATGTTATTTCATTGTCGTAATTATTTTAATACAGGAAATTTGACCCAAAACTACAACTTTAGAATAAGAAATTATTTTTCATAGCATAGTGACTCCCTTCCCATCCACCTTACAGTGATGGCTAATTTTGGAAGCGAGGATTTAGCATCATATTTAGATGATTTTAAATCCCAATCTCAAAATGAGGACCTTAAGAGCCTCTTCCAGACTGAGGGAAACCTACTAGTAGATCCTATCACTTCAAGGAAGACTTCATCCCCATATTCAAAAACCTCCAAACTATATATCTCTATGAAAGTGAATCTAGAGTGTGATATATTCATGGCAGAACTAAAAGAAGATACATTAATAAAATACAAATCTTTGTCTTCTAAAACAGATAAAAATTATTTACCTGATTAATAGGAAGATGCAAAATATAAGGGAGAATGGACCAAGATACAAAAAAAGAAAAAATACAAAAGAGTTATTGTTCATTCTTCCAGCATGGCCCTCTACTCAAGGTGGAATCTAAGCATAAGTTTCAAAGAAGATAATTGATAGTGATGGTATCTTGGTGTAATTTTTGTGTAAGATTACCCGATGGCACTATGTTGCTAAAGGAAGGTAGTGTTTGTTTCTTGGTATGACAAGTCTTGGTACCTCAGCATTAGACTACATTGCCTACTTGTTTTCCATTGGTAGAGGCATCCTAAATGAGTGTAAATTTTGTCATCTTTATCTCCATTATATAAAGTTTTGGTAGCTTCAAAATCCATGATCTTTAACCTAATCAAATAAAAAATGGAGAATAAATGGCATGAAATCCATATTAATTTATTTTAGACTATACCCTTGGATAAAATACACAACCAAACATGATTTAAATATGCATTATATCCTAATGTTGATGCTAAGACAATATTTTATACCAGCCTAAGCTAATCCACTCAATTCCCCTCCTGCAAATCAAAATCTAATCTCTTATACGCATCTTGGGTTGTATCATTCCATTCCCTAGCATTCATTGGCATTCCATCCTTCTATGCACACCATTTGTGTATTTAATATTTTGTATCAAAAGACCTCGGATCCCAAGATGATGGTAAGCACCGTTAGAGGATAGACACAAGGCATCATATTTTGTTGCTTCCCATTAATTCATTTTGATATTGACTATGCATGCTACGAAAATATTAATAAATATTAATTTTTTAATTCCAAATAATAATGAGGCACTCCTATCCTGGTAAACAATTAAAAATAATAAATATAATAAATATTATAATGTTGGTGACATTAGAAATTTTACTATGAGTAAGGAAAATTTCTTGGATAACTTTAAAATCATTAACAAGTTTAATAGTTATATGCTTCCTTTGCCCTAATAGATAGCACATATAAATAAAAATTAATAAGTAGATTTTGTACCACTTTTATTGATTACATGAATTTCCCATGGAATGCCATTATAATTTATAATTTACAAGTTATTAATAAACATTACCAATGTTGGTAGCTTAACCACATGTTATGACTAAGACAACTATTAAGGAGCTATGAAATGGACATGTGGTCTATTAATCAAACCTTTTTTCAAGAAAGTGCCTGATAGGCATCCCAACCCACTAAAGTATAATGTTTATAAATATAAACCAAATATTAAAGACACACACACACACAAGACTCACCTCAAAAAGTGAAAGGGGTTCAAACGAAGATAAAGTGAATGTGTACTAAGTCAGTCCCATTTTTTCAACAACCTTGTGAAGATTGTCTCTTGGGTAAATACTACTTAAGGAGGCCATCATGAGATGACACAAACACATGTAAATATTAACCCGTAGTGAAATATTATGTTCATAAATTTAAATTTATCAACCAAACTTGTCAAAACATAAAAGTGGCAATGCTAAATAGTCACACCAATAATTTGTATATGTCTAATGTGTCTCTAACCCAATGATTTATTACGAACATGTCTATAAATGTAAGACAGAATAAGAACTAATCATACTTATCAACAACTAAAAGTAACAAGCATCCAAGACATGCATAGATAAAAAAGGTGAACATACTTTCCTAACCAGTTATTATGGCTGCTAGTAATCCCTAGAGTCAATACATCCTTTTCAACTATCTAATAAAAAATATGAAAGAAATATTAAGCACACAATCAATCACCCAAACCTAGATGATCATTACCCATGGAAAAATAGATGTTCAAATAAATTTTTATGTCTAACATGAAACTATAATGATCACAAATTAATCAACAAGATTCTCACTCTATTTCCCATAATTTGTGTCTCATTCCTTCTCTCTAATGTTACTCTTTCTTTTACCAAATGGGTTTTGCATGTGTCACAAATAGACAAACATGAAGGTAGTTATCCAAAATTTTATTTAAAATAGTAAATACATGATCATACATAATGACATTTTTTTTGGATTGATTTTAGTTTTTGATCGGAACCATAACTTATTCTAGGGCAAAAATTGTGGTCTTAATCCCCATGAACTATTAAACCAATATCAACGGTCATCACTTTAACACTTTGAAAGCACATTCAAATGGTCACATCCAGCTTATAATGCCCTATGAGATTCAAACTTGGGTGGGGATAAGCACAACCAAACCACTTCAATCCTTCTACATCTCATTGGCCATATATAATGACAATTATTCCATATAATTTCATAACATTAATTTATCTGATTGAAATTTAATTCTTTTCATTGCATTATATAACTATATGAAATAGGATAACAATACTTAATTGATTCACAACCTAAAAATAAGGTTAATCAATAATCAACAACATTCAATTAATATTCTCATTATTAATTATACCTTATCAAGCCAAGAGATATTCTACAATAGCATACATGGGTTGTTGGTGGGTTGTAATGTAATGAGTGTGTTCACTTTTAATTCTAGCCTTAAATTTGACATCTATTTAACCATACTTAATTGATTTACAACCTAAAAATAAGGTTAATCAATAATCAACAACATTCAATTAATATTCTCATTATTAATTATACCTTATCAAGCCAAGAGATATTCTACAATAGCATACATGGGTTGTTGGTGGGTTGTAATGTAATGAGTGTGTTCACTTTTAATTCTAGCCTTAAATTTGACATCCATTTAACCATCATTTAGAAAAAAAATTATTTAAAGGAAAATCTTGGTTGGCATTATGATACCATATTAACTATTATTAAAAATAAATGTTTATGATCGGATACTATTACAAGTTAAAATCTCACCGACATGTTATACCATGTTAATTTTGACTTAAAATATAATTTTATGAGTGGACACTATTACATGTTAAGAACATAAAATTCATATTTTTTAATTTCAGTCCACCATCCACTGTCACAAATTAATTTTCTCTTATTTGACATGTTAATGTTGTAAACTTATAAGGTTATAGCATTATGATTATCCATAATAACAAATTTCATTCCCACCAATAAATTTTTTTCATTCTTTGTAGTAAAATTTGTTGTTTTTTATTTAATTTTCAATCATATATGTATTTTGAATGGCATTGTATCCAATCTCTCTAATTATATTAAATGGTACTTATAAATCTAGGCTCATTTCTATGCTTATAAATATATTATTTTGATAGATTAATAACTATGTTATTTTTAATCTTAGGTGACCCTGTGGTTAGAGTTTGAAAGAAGACGCAATTTTTTTTTTAAATGTAAATTATGCTTTAGTATCCCCAGGTGACAATAATTTTTATAAATCTAATTATCTACAATTGACATATAAATAGAGTTATGCTTAGGTTTGTAAACAAAACTTAATTATTGTATAAGTCATTGATTTATGTACAATAATTTTATCATAAATCATGGTCAAAATGTTTTGTAAATGAAATGGGAAATTTTAAGCACACCAAAATATTAGAGCATATATGTATTTCCTTTAATGTTTCCATATTTCACTATTATTTATATGAAAAATGTTGAATACCAGAACTTTTTAGACCCACTTTAAATTAGACTTATCATATAATAAAATTCTCAAACATAAATCTTTATTGACTGAAGTTTATTATGGATGAATTTGGAATGAGCGATGCCTTCTAAATTGACTCCCAAGAATCATGTTATTGTTATAAATGATAGAAAAAGTCCATATACATGGTTCACATATGCAACTATATGTACTAGATAAAATGTGTTTAACAAACAAAATATGAATAAGAATAACTAATTTTAAATAAAATATAATAATTTAAATATTATATGTGTAAATCTTACTATTTTATGTATATTAATTTCATATTTTAAATTAATAATTAATTACCGTATATATCTTAGATAAATACAAAATATGAAATATTATTTCACAAATTCAAAAAATATATATGTACCCCCATTCTATTTATATAACAAATCCAAAATCATATAGGCCTCTCAAGAATGATATCTCTTGGCATATTTTACATAGATTTATCTAAGATATTTATGTTAGTATTAACATATAACATTAATTATAAGCAATTGCCTTCAAAATCTGGGACTAGAAAAATAGGATGTAACATATTGCTTGATGTCTTGAACATTAATGTAGAGTTATTTGAGGTGGTATGGGAAAGCTTTTGAGGTTTCTATCTATAAGAGTTTTAGTAGTTGTATTTATATGTTTGATGTGACTATCAAGATCTTCCTAGTAACTTTCTCAAGATATGACACCATGTTACATTGAATTACGGGAATAGGTTGATATTGAGAAATAATGTGCCATGAGTGATTACTCTTGATGGTGTGCATAGAAGCCGTAAAGGAGAAACACATAAAATCTAAATAGATTGAGTCTTTCTATAAAAAACCCGAGAGACATTATTTAGATTAATTGAAAATATATAGGAGATAAGAAGCTTGATAAGGAAAAGTGTGAAAATGACCCAACTCATTGATGGGGTAAGATCCACATCAATTTATGTAGATTAATAATGGTCAATAATATAAATATCCTTTAATATATAAAAATATATAAGACCATAACATATCTAATACACATAAATATGTTTATTCACAAAGTCATTGGGAGTTACAGACAAGGTAATGAGGAAGTAGGTTCTAATCACATAAAAGTGGTAGTTGGATGCTAAGAGTGTCATTTGGGTTAGCATATTCCTAGATTATCCCTAGACCTATCCTAGAGCCTTAGACATATTTTTCTAGTCATTATGCAGACCACAAATAGTTACAGTCATCCAAAACACAATCCCAAGATGGCTTCCTCAGATCCCAACATAATTTGCCCAGCATTCTACCAAGTAGACATTAGCACCACATTTGGGACACTACAGCCACATGGTGCTAGTGTCCCCAACTAGGCACAATTGTCCTTTTCCCTAACGCTCTCGAACGAATACTTTTTCAAATGTGTATAACTCTTAAGGTTGACCTAAACTCATTTTATTATCCAAAAAAGCTATAGACCCCTATAAATACAAGTCTATTTGACCTTTGTTCACTAAATGGCAAATAGATGCAAAAGCCTATTCAAACAAAAGACAAGTTGAGAAAAATCAAGGTATTTGAACCATATTCTACCCTACTTCTACATACTACAATATATAATATCTTTAAACCCAGATTTCAAAGCTCAAACACATTCAAGGCATCCAAGTCCACTCTCATTATAACATTCATTTGTACTTGCATCAAGCACTAGGTGGGAGAATTACAACAGGCTTGATCCCTCTTTGGAGAAATGGTATGTAGGAAACTCTCTTCATATAGAGGTGTTGAGGATGTCCATATTATCCTAATAATGAACACACAATTATTGATCATGCCATAATTACAAGGAGGATTAGGTTTTTCACACTAAATTAGGTTTTCTAGGCACAACACAAAGTTCCATATTTTGTGCACGCAGGAATAAGACCTAAAAACACAGGCGTAGGTGCTCCCATAAAATAAGAATAGTCCTACAAAGAGGACACTAGAACCACTTTGAGGACACTAAAACAATATGGTGCTACTATCCAGGTGGGGTACTATTGTTCAGTGAGTAAACAGATCTTGGGAACCTGTTGAAAACACTCAGACCTATCTAAAACTCAATTTTTAGAACCCAAATCATCTATGATAGTCACTTTTTAGATAAGTTTCTATTTAAGCCTATTTATTACTATTTTTAAGAAGTCAAAATAAATAACAAATTAGTTCTTAATTGTTGCATATTATTTAACTAATTTAGACATATCATCCATTTAATCTAAATATAAGATTTACATAGTTAAACCCTAAAAGGTTAAATCATTTGGTGAACTCATCTTACATTGAATATTGATCCAAACCCTAGCTTTCATTGATCCAATTTTTTGTGCAATAATTTAACGATACATACTTTTGATTTTTTTATTTTTTTAAACAACCTAGCTAAATTAAATTAGAATCATTTAGGGTTTCAATTTATTTTACATATAATTTAAATTGTTATAAATAAACCATATATTTAACAAACACTAACCCTAGACAAACTTAGGGTTTATATATTTTTATAATCTATAATCAAATTTTAATTCTAAACATATCAAATTTTTTACAATATTTCATTTTTGTAATCTTCCATAGATTACTATTCTTGAAAGGTTCAAAATATACAAAACTTGTTTTCCTACCTTTCAACCTACAATGGCAGAATTTAACAACAAATTTGATGAAACCGATAAGCAAAAGTTATAAGACTTTGTGGTCAAACACACAGATATACAAGATGATTTCATAATCATTCTTCAAGAAGATCTCCAAAATACAAGCGATGGCCAATCTTCAACTCCTCAAGTTAATAATGTTGTTACACCTCCAATGGGGCTAACTAAACTAACTCAGATACCACAACCTAAGATTATTATTCAACCATCAGTGATGGATACACTACATTTGGGTAGTTCCTCCACTCCAAATGTACAATCACTTATGCACAAGATTCATACTCTACAATCTAACGTGTTACATCTCAATAAGTGAGCAACTGGGCCATCACATGCCTTGGATTCCAACATCTCTTGTATACACCTTTGTCACATCACATAATATCAAATCTTTTGCCATCCAATTTTGTAGCACCCAAGCTTACATTATATGATGTCAAAGGTGACCTAGAGCATCACTTCAAATCATTTCACATAGCATGCTTGGACTATGTGTCCAATGATTAGTTTATTACAAAGTTATTTCCATGTATTCTTAATGATTATGCCCTATAGTGGTTCCTTTGATTTTCCAAATCAAT
The DNA here is from genome assembly GCA_037957365.1 of Torreya grandis. Taxonomy (NCBI): domain Eukaryota; kingdom Viridiplantae; phylum Streptophyta; class Pinopsida; order Cupressales; family Taxaceae; genus Torreya; species Torreya grandis. Next base: position 1,226,317 of record JARHVA010003283.1, read on the forward strand.
CATGGCATTCAATCCTTTAGCAGACATGCTCTTAGAACACTTCTCCATCAACATCAGTGATATCATATGCACAAGCGGCACAGTTGAATCAAAATTCAAATGAGCCTATCGTAAATTATGTAATATGATACAAGACAATATTATCCAAATTGACTATCCCCATGGAAGAAAGAGAGCTTCAAGATATATTTAAATAGAGTATATTTCTATCACTTCATGAAGGTATCTTATTCAATAAGTTTCCTACATTTACCGATTTGTGCCATATAGTTAAGGAAAGAGAGGTTATGCTCTTATCAATGGGAAAACTCGAGTACACAAATGGATCATAATCAACTATTAAGAGTTCAAACAAACCTACATACAAGGTAAGGACCAAAAAAAAAACAAAAGTTAACAAAGGGCCATAGTCAAGGCAACTTTAGAGCCATCTCCTATATTGGTTTTATCCACTCAATGCAAAGTCTCCACTAATCTTTCAGATTCACCAGCATGGGTTCTACAACAACTATTGGAATGTAATATCATATATATCCCTCCCATTAAAGATGATGATACTACATAACATCTTCAAAATGGTTATGATTTAAATTAATTATGTGAGTATCACAGGGCATTGAACCAAATGATAAATATATGCATTAGCCTAAAGCACAAGATACAGGATCTCATCGAGGATAACATTATTGATGTGGGCAAACCTATAGAGGCACTAAAATAAAAACTCCATATCATTTCCTAAATCATACATCATATGAGGTAGGGGCACATCAAGTGTTCACTATACGTATCAGACGCATCCACCACCAGATTCCTATCACATAATTATAGAGGAGACACATCCACTAAATAACATTATTGGCATGTATCACACTACAGTGCCACCTAGAACACTTAACTCATTTTAAGAGCAAGAGAATGTGGATGATGACATGGATTTACATGAACCCTTCATATGAGCATGCATAGACCTCCATCTTATTCATATTATTATGGTTGAAAATGGGTCAAGCATAAACATGTGCACCATGATAAGCTTATAGTAGTTTGGATACATAGAACAAGATATATTCCCCATGGATACAATCATTAGTGGTTTTAGTGCCCATGTTCAAAGCTACATCAAGGATATTTTTCTTCTATTATAGGTTGGACCAACACACATAGCCACTCGATTCCTAGTAGTACTTAGTGTAGGTGTATTTGATATATCATTGGGTAGGCCATGGTTACAATAGCTCCAAGACATACCATCTATAGTACACTAATACTTGAAGTATATGCATGCTATTCAAGTGGTTATTGTTGAGGGTTTCTCATATGAGTATCTTCTACCTATCTCATAGGTAGTTCCAGCTCAGTTTCTAGCTACAGTTCCAACACAAACACCAGTTACAGTTTCAACATTATTACTAGATATTTCATATTTATCAATTATACTAGAGAGTATAAATCCTATGCATACATCAAAGTGTTCATCAAAGTCATCAGTAGAGGCTAGGTCTACTCTTATGGTATATATATGTACGCATACTCTCCCATGGAAACTATTACAAGAGAGACCTCTACTTCAAAGATATGTCAAAGATTCTATAGAACGTTCCTCTACTTAGTTTACATTGAGATCAGTTTTATTGGGTTTTATGGGTTCTCAACACAAGGTACCCACATCACCTATAGTTTATTCTTCTACCAGATGGGTCCCTAAAACCCCTATAATTCACAAGGCATCATAGTTAGTTCCACAAGAGCATAGCATCACTACACAAGTAGTTTTAGACTCGTATTACATAGCACAATAGATCATGGGCTTATAGTTTCCCTTTCACACTGCATGTAGGATTGTAGTTCCCCTATTTGACATAGATCACGGTGATAGTGAGTCTCTTATGAGACTCATTGGTTAGTATGGTTCCTACTCTTGTACATACTTCATTCTCTCTCTTTCTCCGTGTACATTGTTTATTTTCATTTACTTGTAAATAAATTATACTCAAAACATACAAAAATATTCAAATATTTAGAAAATACAAAATTTATAGATTATATGCATTTCTTTGTTTGCATCTCTACTACTTGACAGATATTGCATATTTTTAGCTATCCTAATATAGTTAGTTTTATCATACACATATGCTTCCCTTGCTCTTGTCAAGTTATTATAGATTACATACATGACTCTAGTCCACTATGTTGATCTAGACTTGTTATCATCTACCCAATAGGAGCATATACACTGATCTAGGTTTATATATATGATACATTTATCCACTCAAGGGTATCATATACATAGTTGTTATTACCAGGTTCTATCCTAACATTCTATATATTCTAATGTAAGCATTGATATATCTTGATGTTACTCATTACTACTCATTGCTTAGATTTTTTTTGGCTATCCCTAGTTAGACTCAGTATATATGCCTCCTACCATCTATATACATATTTATTACATAGTTATACATGCTTTCCTTTTTAGTTTTCTTATATTAGACTTGACCATGTTTCCTATGCTTTTTCCATCTTCGAGGGAATTTGAATATGCCATTGATCTTTGACACTATGCCACTTCTCTATTTGTATGCCTTGGACATGTGCCCATGTCCCTTGTGTGTGCTTTCTTGCTTCTGTATGTGGAAATTTGAATATGTCCATCTATGTGGCTCTAAGCCAAATTATTTATTGCTTGCATATGTGGACATTTTAACATGTCTTTGTATGTCTTCATTCTCAAATTTAATGACACGTGCCCATGTCCCTTGTATTTTATCCCCTTAGCCTATCTTTGTGTGCCTCGTGTGCTTGTAATATGATTATTCACCATGACACTTGTATTTTCTTGTTACACACACCAATTTTTTATGCCATGAGGGACCTCATACATCTACCATTCTTAATTGGGTGATATGACGGACATCATACCCCATTACCCTAGGTAGTTACTCAAATTTAGTATTACACATTGATTACATCTATCTTGACACCCTTGTGTAATGCTAGATTATAACATACATCTTACATTGCCTACTTATGGTCAGATACTTTTATGTTTTGATGTTATGTTTATACATTATATTAGAATATCATTCACATGCTCTGACTAACACATTTTTTAAAGCTAATTATTTTGAGGATAGTTCTTACACAAATTTCATAACTACCCTCAAAAGAGGGAGCATTCACAAGGGTTTGTCATAGAGATCAGGATCCTAAATAACTATTCATAGATAAATTTCAACACACATGCTTAGTTTTATAAATCAGACATGAGGTAGACACAGGGAAAATAGCCTCAGAAGTTAGTTCAGATCACCTAGATTTTATACCAAATAGACATTAGCACCCATATTGGGACACTAGCACCATATGGCACTATTGTCCACTACAAGGTGTTATTGTCAAGTATCCCCAACTTCAAGATAGTCTAGATTAGCCACACTAATACACTAGGTATAGTATATATTTGCATAGACACTGTCATAGGTTTGATAGTTATGTTTAAATTTTGCTCAGAAACACTCATTTCAGCTCAAATTCATACTAGTTACTCATATTTTGGGACATCATGCATGACATGATCACTCATATATTCAGTTGAGTTACATAGATTTAGTTATTACATACTTAGTTTAAATTTATTAAACTCAAATACTAGATTAGAGGCATGTGCACAATAGATAGTTTCCATATACTCAATTATACATAGGTTGATCAAATGGAATGGCAAATTCCATGTCATTCTCTACATTATATAAACTTTTTATCATATTCCAGATTGTCACCAGATTCATGTCTTATTCTGTATATAGTGGTTTTCATTCTCAAGTGGACTAGAGCCACCTAATATACCCGAGTGGTCATGGAACTGACATACACCATTAGATATACTCAATTAGATACTTTCATCACTTTGCACAGTTCATTTACAGATGCATCTAATTCACATAGGTGGCAAGTGATGGAGTCATGGCCTATTTGAGTTATTTATCCACTCACATGAGAGGGTTAAACACATTTATAGTCGTATCTAAGCTATTCACATATCAAGATCCACTGAGTAGGGGTGGGCAATGATGGATTCAAAACTGGATTGATTTCTTGAGCCACCCATATGAGGATTGATCAAGGTGTTAGCTCAGTCTAAGCTATTTAGTGATATGATCACTATGTACACTCACACACATAGATTATCATGTGAGGTTCATGCATTAGTTTACGTATCCAATGAGGTGTGTTCATTACTTTCCTGTCTCTTTACTCATATTTATTAAATTTATTTCAACAGTCTTTTGCTTTTGATCATATCTTAAGTAAGGACTTATTTTTTGCATGTTTCATTGTAGGTCATTGCTTTGGATCATGTTTCACATACTTAGACCTAAATTCACATAATCATACTCAATTACACAAGCTTCACTTCCAAGGTAAGTCTAGGTACGCTTCTTTTTCCTTTATACTAGTCATTTCACTTGTTTATGTTTCTATCATAAAATGGGGGCAAATGTATTCACCTAAAAATAGTAATTGGATTCTAAGAGTGTTGTTTGAGTTAACCTATTCCTAACTTAGTCCTAAACCTATCCTAGAGCCTTAGACACATTTTTTTAGTCATTGTGCAGACCATAGATAGTTACATTCAGCCAAAATAAAGTCCTAAAATATCTTTCTTAGATCCTAACCCAGTTTGCCCAGCAATCTGTTAGGTGGACATTAGTGCCACATTTGGAACACTACAGTGACATGGATCTAGTGTCCCCAACTAGGCACTATTGTCCTTTACCCTAACTCTCCCAAAATGATACTTTTTCAAATGTGTGCCCGTCCTAAGGTCGGACTAAGCACATTTTATTATCTACATAAATTAAAAATCTCTATAAATATAATTCTATTTGACCTTTATTTACTAGATGGAAAATAGATGCAAAAGTCTATTCAAATAAGGGACAAATTAGGCAAAATTAAAGTATTTGATCCCTATTATGCCCTACTTCTACTATTTTTATCTAATTTTTATTTTTTTTAGTGTGAAAAGAAGAAACTAGTTAAAAAGGGTGTGTATAAGAATCCCTGTTGAATATGTGTGTGTTAAATCCAAACTTTGTGAGAACTCATTTTTGGCTAGAGAAGAATCCCCTGCAATAAGAAAGCACTTCCAAGCTTGAATAAGAATGTTGTTGTTGTTGTTGATGATGTTGTTGAAGATGTCTTGAGGTAATTTTGGCAGAGCTTCATTGCTTTGAATTCTTTTCCTCCAAGATGTGGATGACCTCCAAAATGATGACCTCCTTCAAAGACCTGCAACAAGATGTTGATAACTAAAGACTAACTTCCAACTTAACCTTGGGTGAAGGAGAGGGGGGTATTTATAGCATTTTTTGGCAAGAACCATGCCAAAAGAGGGAATAGTAGAAGTATGGCACCATTTTCCATCTGGTGCATGAATGAGTCAAAGATGAGGTTGGTGGGGATTCCCATTTGGGTTGGTGAGTCTCCCGCCTTGCATATGAGTCCAATTTTGAATGGGAATCATGCACATGGGTCTAAATGAGGCTAAAGACTTTTCACCATCATTTTTTGTATTCATCCAAGCATTTAAAGAGATGGCACATAAAATGTGGTGCCCTTTTCTATGTGGTGCATGAATGAGTCAAAGATGAGGTTGGTGAGGATTCCCATTTGGGTTGGTGAGTCTTCCATTTGGGTTAAAAAGTCAAAAATAGGTGCCTTTTTTCTTTCCCAAAGCAATAAAAATGTAGGTACCTCATTTTGAAGGCCACTTTCATGTGTGAAAGCAAAATACATGTTGAATGATGACCCCTAAATAGAAATTCGCCATATTTCAAGGGGGGGCCTTGTGATGCTTAAATAAGGTCATTAAGCACTCTGAGAAAGGGTCCCAAGTGGGGTATGATGTCCCACATCCAGCCACCTCACTTCTAAACCATGTCACTTGCCATATTACCTCCTAAATCACCTTCTATGTTACTTGTCATGTCATCATGAATAGTGATAGTGGGTCCCATAGTGAATAGTACTTTTGAATAGTACTTTCAAATAGTAATTTTGAATAGTACTATATGACTAGGATAATAGTGATTTGGTTAGGTTAAGAAGGGTTGGTTAAGGGTTAAGAAGGTTTAGGGGTGTTTACGGGGTCTTGAGGCATTTAGTCATCAAAAATTGTAAGTGTACAGTTTTCTAGTGTCTACATTTTGCCTCTTTTTATTATGTGGCTTTGAATTAACAAGATACAAAACAAAAACAAATTGTTTGGTTGAAGGTCAGGGTGTCTTGAGTATGGGAGGTGTTCCCCCTTAAACTGAGAGTCGATGAGGAAAGGCCGAGTTGGATGTAGGTTTGATAAGCAGTTGGTGGGGAGGCATTGGTGGTGCCACAAGGTAATTGGGCATGTGAAATGCCAATGGGTTCATAAAATGTGACTAAGCACAATAGTCAAGATTGCACAGAGACTAAAGCTACCAATGTTGATAAAAATAAGGTTAAGTTCTAGATGGACATATGATAGGGTAACCAGTCCACAACATTAATCATAGTTGATCAGATTAAGCTTATCGAGTCATCAAGATAAGGTCGGTGTTGTTCACAGGTATCCAGGGTAGGAAGTGCTCCTGCAAAATGATATAAATGGTATGGTTGTACATGAGGTGGGGCATAAAAAGGGCAACACAACAAGCATAGTCGGTATGGTCAAAAAGATCAAGGTAAGGTCATCACAAAACATGTGAAGAGGTCGGGTTAAAAATAGCGAACGTCGAGATGGATGTGGGCAAGTGGGCTGGTCGGTTGGAATGGGGTGACCAAGCAGACTCCATATACCCTAAGCAAGTGGATATTGCCTACATAGTTCCATGGACATAATGTCCAAAATGAACTTCAGGCCTAATGTAATATTTTCTGAGGTGGGGAGTGTTGGTTAACTTGGTTTCCCCAATTTGATATCATGTAGTTAGGTCCATTTGAAGGATGTTGGAGAAAGGGAAGCTCCAAATGGTGGAAAATATGGGTATCAAATAGTTTATTGATTGGTTTGGTAGAAATGGTGGATGAGATTACCTAGGATGCAATTAGATGATTACTTCAACTATGCAAAAAGAATTTGCAGCCATGGATAAGCAGGTTAAAGCATGAAATTTCTGCCACCATTTTAAAAAAAGGAGAAATATGCTTTATCAGGCTTTAAAAAATTTGGCACTACTCAAATTACCGAAATGACCCAATGGGTTCTTTCATCACCATCTAAATAAGCTAACATTGTGTACACTCCACAACAATGTCATTAACAGGCTATGGAAGGGTATTATTCAATGATTTAGGGAAGCAAAGTAGCAGAGTGGGTAAACGAGAAGTGGTGAAGATTCAAACCCTTGACCCTTGAGCCAGTGGGGCCCCAAAATAAGTAAACGTTGAGTTTTGAAGGAATTCAAAGAAAGACTCTAAGGGATTTTGGAATATAGAGCAAGGTGAATAATAATAATATTAATTAAATGAGGGATCAGGTTGAAATAAAAAGGAAAATAAATGGTATAAATGGAAAAATGAGAGGAAAAATAGAAGAAGGATGTACAAAGACAAACAGATTGGGGTGTTGAAAAGGAAGGTGATAAAAATAGGTTCAAGGAGAAAATAGTTTGGTGGAAGAGATGACTTCTAGAAAAGGTTATTAGGTGGAATGTGATTAAAGATCAGGGCTATTACGGTGTATAAGAGGATGTAGGCCAAGTAGGGAGAATCAAGGAAAATTATTGGTTGCGAGGTAGGTCGCGTGAGAGGGTATAACTAGCATCCACACGTGGGCACCCCAAATATTCTAATTGAAGGTGGTTTTAGTTTTGATTCTAAAATCTCCAAAGGTTGGAGTAAAAGGGGTTTGAAATAGGCAAGACCAGAGGGGGTGGGGAAGGAATCTTCATCCCGATGGCTTAGTGGTGTTCAGGCTTGCTTGTTGGTCATATGAGCCTACAAGCTTAGCCAATTGTGCTATAGAGTCGTCAGATCGATATACATCCTAAAGTGGAATGGAAGACCTGTGAAACCATAGCATGCTATGTGTTATGATCTTATAAGATAAAAATGGGTAGAGTGTTTAAAAGGGAAGAAGGTGATAGGTAGGGTGAAGCGAGTAGCTAGAGAGGGACAAAAAAGAGGATCTAGGCTCAACATGCAAAGTCATTAAAGGAAGAAAGGGATGCACCTAAAGTAATGAACTTGACCAAATTTAGTGAATTAAGTCAAGGGAATGGAGGACATGAAGAAGTAGACAAGGAGATGTATGTAAAATTGGTACAATTGGTGATCGCACTCTGAGGAGCTAGAGGTTGAATGGGAGAAAATAAAGGAGATCCAATAAGGGATGAGGTGAAGGTAGACCAGGAGATGGATGAAGAGATAGATAGAGAAAATAATGAGGTTGTAGATAAAGACAAAGGTGGAGAAGGATGCCAGGAGCCAGGCATGGACATATAGTTTGAGAAGAACAAGGAATGTCATCAAGGGAGATGAAAAAAATGAAATAAAACGAAGAAAAGAGAAGAAAAATAAAAAGTAGAAGATGGGGGGTGAGAGATGCACTAAAGAATGACAAATTGGAGAAATGAAAAGGATGGGGAGAGACGTGTAACAATCGTGAAGGGTAAGGGGAGGATGAGAAATATGGGAGGCCATGAAAGGTTTGACAAAAAAGACCAAGGAGAAAATAGTATGGTGATGAAAATGAAAAATAAGGAGATATGTAGAAGAAAAATAAATAGAATAAGAAAGGAGTGAAATGTGGACACAAATAAGATGATAGGAGAGTGAAGAAGCGGGTGGTATCTTGACTAAGTAAGCATGTATGATGATAAACAAGGAAAGTAACAATGAAGCAAAGAATATGGTGGTTTTAGAGATGAGAACATGATGGAAAATGGGAAAGGGGTTAAGAAAAATAAGGGGAAGTGAAGGATGGGTGAATAAAAAGCTGAAGAGATAAGGTATGCGTCAATCAGCTTGTTAGAAGAGGTTGACAAGCTAAAAAGGGGTGAGGTGGTGAAGAAATAGGGGAACACAATGAAAGGGCATGAGATGAAAATAATGGATGAAAATTAGAGATGATAAGAAGAAATAGGAAAAATTGAAGCAGGGATATAAATCATAGATGCTCACACAGATGCAAAAGACAAGTGAGTACCGAGAGGAATGCGAAAGGCAAAAGGTAAGAACTGATAAGAAGAAAAGGGGCAATTATGGAAGGCTTTTCAAAGGATAAATACCCAGGTAGAAACTAGTTTTGTAGGAAAAAAAGAAGACAAAAGGGATGAAAGGATGAAAATAAAGCAAATAAGAAGAATGAAAAATGGGAAAGGTGGGAAGAGTGGCAAAATCATAGAGAATGGTGGTACACGTAAATAAAAAGTGTAGTAATAGAAGAAACAGAAAGCTTGCAATATGCATAGTATGATGTGGAATTGGTGAAGAAAATAAAGTGATAAAGAAGGTACAAAAAATAGCCAAGGGCAAGGGGAGATGATGAGGACGGTGAAAGAAGATAAAGGGGATAAAGGGCAATCTTGGTAATAGGTGGAGAGAGGGACAAAAAACATGAAACGTGGGTGAGAGAGCGAGCTATGGATCATGTGTAAGGAAAGGTGATAGGGAGATTAATGAAGCAGAGTAGATGGTGGCTTTATTGGAGATAAGAGGGGCCAATGAAGAAGTTGTTAGTCCTTGTGTTAAAAGAGATTGACAAGCTGAAGGGGGGAGGTGGTGAGGAGATAGGTAGAGAAGTGGAGGAAGAGATTTTAGGTGAGAATGGAAAATAAAATAAAGGATGTGGTCGAGCTGACCTCAGTAACTAAGCGCTACCTACATAGTCTAAAAAGACCTCAAGCCAATGTAGTTCTCCTAGCAATTAGAAAAAAATAAAGAGGGAGTATTAGGTGATGTAAAAATAAAAGGATGCTAGGAAAAATCTAAAGCTTCCCTGATATAGGATGCCCTAGGTAAGAGGGAGTTGTTAGCAAAGGAATTTAATGAGAAGGAAAAGGGAAGGGTAATTAGTTGTTAGTGGCTGAACTACCCTTAGAATTCAAGCAACGTCTATATAGTCAATAGACATCAGGCTAATGTAGTTCAACAAGGTTTGGGTGACTGGTGTTCAAATTAGCAACCCTAATTTGATGGATCACATGGGTTAGTTTGGGCTGATGGAGAAGGTTTTGTAAAATAATGGTTTTGGGTTTTGGTAAAGGTGATGGTGAAAATGTATAGCATAAATTGGTGAATAGTTACTATAAAGATCCCATATTTAGTAGGATGAGAGGCACGGATGGGTAAGGTAGGATAAAAGGGAACATAATGCTAAGTACCACAAATGACCTTCAATCGAGCTAATCCAAAGAAGAGGTGTCAGTGTAAAGAGGTTGCACCTTCTAAAATTATACGAAGGTATAAGCATAGTTATAGTAGCTATCATTATGAGCCAAGTTTTAAGAGGTGGGTGTCTATCAGGATCTGCATAGTCATGTTGGCAAAAGGTCATCATCACTATGAGTCAAGTTTTAAGGGCAGTAGCGAAGTGACGGCCTACAAAGAATTTCTTTGACGGTCAAGTAGATTCTACAAGGTAGAAAATTGGAAGGTTGGTGAATGATAGAGGATGGATTATCCCTAACCTACGAGCTGCATGGGTAAGCTATATGAAATGTGGCCATGTCTACATCCTCTATCCTAGTTCCTTAGAACTAATGACTTGGGGTTCTACTAGGTCAGGCCTAACCAAAAAGAAGTTATGTGGCCTAGGAGATTGGTTATATAGTTAGATAAGGTGATCATTACCCTACTATGGATGAACTTTCAGTTGGCACAAAAGAAAAGACTGCCATGTTTGAATAGGCACTGTCAATGGTTAGGTCTAACATTCAGATCCTGTGGCAATGGGTTGGAAGTAATAGGAGGGTAGAGGGGATAAGAAGGTGAATGTATTGTTGTGAATTCATGGCAACCTACCTCTGATGGACGAGTTTCTACAATGACAAGGATTTAGAAGCTACCATTACCAATAATAGTGGTAGTTTTGGAGGCATGACCATTGTAGCAGCACATGGTTGGAAGCCACTTTAAGTCAATCGAGGTAAAGGTGAAAATGATTAGGACCATAAGGATCACAAGATGCAAAATAATCAAAGACATCAGATGTGGATTGGATGAAAAGAGTGACAAAGGGAAATCATGATGGTAAATGATAACTTTATCTAAATGGCTAGGTGGATTGAGGGGTACGTGTCTACACAAAAAGGCAAGTAGATGTGACCGTTTCAAGTGGGAAGATTGTCCAAAGGAATCAATGACATCATATGACCTTCCCCATCGGTGGAATGAAGAATCATGTTGATGAAGAAGAATGGTCAGGTATTCTATTTAAAGAATCATGATAGGGATGAATGTCTATCATTGGGTTATTTGGTTTTGCAGGTTATAGAGAGTGCATAAAACTACACAAGGTTGAAGATGGAAAACAATGGGGATAATGGTGGAGATAATCAACAATCACCATAACCCAAAATAATCAATATGATGAATGTGTGGATCTACCAGATACTACAACATGTAATGGTGATAATGGAAGTACTACTAGATCAACAACAAGAGGAAAGGCACCCACAGCTTGAGCTTGAACCTGAACTCTTACCTCTGCAGGAGCGAAGAAGGCAAGAATTTCATAGTGCAAGATATAGGGTTGGAGAACATGGCCATCGACCTATCTATGGAAGGAACCCTCACTGTCCAATGGGATGTGTATTGAGGTAACAACTAGCGGTACCTATGCGAGCAGAACAACTAGAGCAGAGAGATGCAATGGTTGCGACAGGTGAGCAAGGTAAAAGATGCAGAGAAGAATAAGATTCTCGCCCTATGGGGATGAATATGGAAGAGGAGAACAGAGTATACCCTTTAGAAACTGATGAGATAGGGAATGTTACAGATGTTAGTTCAAGGAGAAATCAAGTAGAAGGATGGCTAAACATAAATCTAGAGTCACCAGACAATCAAACCAGTGCTTAGGTAAGAAAATAATGTAAGGGCCTTAGGTGAAGTGTGGATAGTCTAATAGCTTTGTATGTGTCGTGTGACTCACCGTACCCTAAATAAAATGTTGTATAGTCTGTTGTAAACATGTACAAAATATGTTGGATTTTGTTGGTTGAATGTTATCATGTTTAAGGTTGTGTTGATACTTGTGAATGTTATGGTTATGTTTATGGTTGTTTTAATCTCGCTTAATGTAAAAAGAATCATTATTGTTGTTGCAACACTGGATGGTAAAATTTGTGATGAAAACATCAACCAAGCACATTAATAATAGGGCACGATACTTTTTTTTGATAAGGACTAAAAATAGACCTGAAGTAGGATCGACTTAATGAATATAAGCCCTTCAAACGCTATGCATGAGCAATCGTTAGTCGATAAAAAGGTTTCTCAATCATAAGGTGTCAAGTAAACTCTAAATCTCTTGATTTACGGATAGTCTAAAGGGAAGATGGGTGATAGGTGGTGTGAAGGGTAATGGGTGATATGTATGATAACCTCATGTGAATTAGTTTGCCCCTTCTATAGGTGACCTAAGAATGGTAATAGACAAGTCCATGTCGTAACCTAGATATAGACTGATCAATGCAGGAAGTCTACATGTGAAAGCTGATTGTGGCTTCTAACTTATTATGCTTTTTGAGAGCCGATTATGACTTTCAAGATTATTTAAAATTTGCTTTGATTTCAATAGTGGGTCTTTTGCTTTATTTTTGTATATGAGAAGTTGATCGATGCAGGAAGTTTCTAAGTAATTTATCTTCTTTTCACAAAGTGAACTTAGCCATCCTTCAAGGGAGTGGTCTAAGTTTAGTGGTTTTGTTTAATGCTCTTAATAGTTGTCCTTCAAGGGAGCAGTCTATAATGCTTAAGATATTGACCCAAGTAATATTTTGGTATTCAAACTATTTTTGGATATGATTTTTTTTAGACATGGGCAGGTCTAATTAGGTTTGGAGGTTTACCTTTATGAGGGCAAAATTTTAACATAAGAAGGTTAATGATATGAAAAGGTTTTTTTTTTTTTTTTTTTTTTTTTTTTTTTTTTTTTTAAAGTGAGAGACAATGACCATGGGATTCCATCTTGTTAGAGACGAAAAGTATTAATGAGAACCATGTTATGGGTAGATTCATGGTACCCACATTTAGGATTAGGCTATGACTATGACGGTTAATCACATGGTTGTATATTGTAATCAATTGTCCTCAAAAAGAGAGGAGAAAGATGGGTTAAGTTTAAAAATATCGTAATCAAGGGATGAGCTTAAGTTAGACAAAAGGAGTGAGCTTGATCTTTCTTTAACAGAAAAATAGACGTAGATGTAAAGCATTGAGGGTCTTAAGTTTTGGTTTGCCTTCAAGAGAGGGCAAACGATAAGCTCCTGATCCATACTTATGGATAACGATGTAGGGTCCAAGCCAATTGAAAGCAAACTTGTCTCGTTTACTCTTCTCCATGTTGGTCACGTGTGGTTTTCCTTTAGGATGAGGTCTCCAATATTGAAGTCTCAAGGTTTGAGGTAAGGTTAGTTAGGTTTGATGGAGAAGGGTAATCTCCAATGGTTTGATAGGAGATTTTGAATCCCAAATAGGTTGGGTGGTGTCCAAATGGGTTTTCCCAATTTGATATACCACTTGGTTCAATTTGGGTTGATGGATAGGTTTGGTTGATAGGTTGAGGCAAAAAAGCCAAGGTTTAGTTCAATTAATGGTTAAGGTATGGTTGAAATTAATAAATGGTTAAATCCTTAAGGAAGGAAATTTTCCCCAGTTTACTCTTTGCATGGGTGGGAAAAAGATCCCAAAGTGAAGGTGTTTGTGGTTGGCTTTGGTTAGAATGTTGAGGGTTTGAAGGGTAAGTCCATGGAATGGACACTTTAGCCTTTCCTTTATCATTTTGTTGGACCCGAGAGTGGGTAACCCTATGGATGGTGTGGATAAAAGGAAGTGTTGGTTTTAGCTTGCTGCTTCGATTCTTTCTCACTCTTAGGTGAGAATGGGGGAATAGGCAAGTGTTGAGTAGGTTTGGTTGATGGTTGGGTTGGTAATGGGCTCAAAAGAGGTTCATTCGATAACATATTATCCTTGTCATACAATCGATGGATAATGGTTTTAAGAGCCTTGCAGTTCTCTATATCATGGCCAAGTATCCTATGGTAATAGCACACATGGTGGTCATTGTACCATGACAATTTTGGGTGTGAAGGGTCAAAAATTTTGATAGGGTAAAAAGGTTTAATAGGTGGTAAGGTTAAGGAAGATGTTTGCAACAACCTTTATAAAATGGTTGAATAGGATTCCTGCAAAGGTGTTGGAGGTGATAGGTTTTTAGTTTTGGGAGCCTTCCTAAAATTAGTTTTTATTGCGAAAGTAATAGGTGGTGGGGTAGTTTTGGTTTTTCGGTTAGGTTGGTATGGCTTGGTTAAGGGAGTTCATCTGATAATAGATTATCCTCATATAAGTTGGGGATGAGTGCTTGGAGAGATTTACAATTCTCTATGTCATGTCCAGGTGTCTTATGGTATGCACAAACTAAGTTGGCATTAAACCATTTTGGTTGAGGACGTGAAGGGTCAAAAGTTTTGACAGGTTGAAAAAATTTGAGAGGTGGTAAGGTTAAGGAGGAGGTTTGCAACAACCTTTGTAATGTGGTTGAATAGGATTCAAGTAAAGGCATTGGGGGTGATGGATCTTTGGGCTTTGGAGTGGGAGCCTTCTTAGGTGTAGGCTTCACCCTGGAAGTTGTTGGTTGTGGAATGGTTTTAGTATATTGGTTAGGTTGGGGTTGCTTGGTTAGTTTGGAAGTAGAAGATTTAAGAAAGGAGCAAGGGGGGGAGAAGGGTGGTTGGGCGGGGGGCTAGGGGGTGAGCATGGGTCTATTTCGAGATGGTTTAAGAGATTCCATCCTTTTAATGGGTTTAGTCAAAGTTTTATTTGATGGACTTGATGGAGTTAGGTCCAATTACAAATATTGGTGAGCTATGCTAGGAATAGGAAGTATTCCTAGATTCTTGATGGGTTTGGTCAAAAAGGTGTAAGGATATTTAACAATTTTAGATGGGAGTGGGTTGGATGGTTCCCCTATAGTTTTGGAGAATGGAATATCTGAGGATGGGGTTGACGTAGTGATAGGTTTGAGGGTGGATTCAAGTGAAGCTAAGGGTTTTTGTTTGTTTTGATAGGGGAGGCCAAGATGATGCCAGAAAATGGCTCTATCGAGATTGGGTTGAGAAGTGAACTCTAGGATTTGTACTAGCCTAGAAAAGGGCTTGTAGATAGGTTTGGTTCCTTGATCATTGATTTCAAAGCTTAAAACCTTGGGTGGAGAAGAGGGAATGGTTTCCCCATCTATGTTTTTGGTGGAAGAGATCAAAATTTAGAGAAGATGTTTCTTTCATGGATGGAGTGGATAGGGTGACCTATTCTAAAGGAATGATTTCCCAAGGAAGAGTAGGTGAGTCTATAGTGGGGGAGGAAGGTGCAATGGTGTCAAGCGAAAGGAAGGAAGTGGTTGCTTCCTTTATTTGGTCATCCAAAGGAATGGGAAGTGACTTCCCCACTTCAATGAGTGGGGTGGAAGAAGTAGTAGTAATAGGTTTATCAATATCAACATTGATCATGTGCACCTCATAAGTGTGTGATGATTATGGTTGGATTTAATTCACTAAAAGGGGAAGTGGAAAAGATTGTTTAGATTCCTTAATTGTGATTTGTAAAGAAATTTTTAAAGGTTCTATTTGGTCAAAAAGTGGATTGGTTAAGGTTGGTGTTATTATAGTTTCTTCAGTTGTAGGTTTACTAAGGGCCAGAAGAGGGTGTACCAATGTCTCAGTTATCACATTAGGGTGTGAAACTATTTGTAAGTTATTTGGTTGGCTTGAAGAGACTAGTTGGTTTGATGGGTTAACAAGTTGGTTGGGTTGATAAGTTGGTTAATCAATTAAGGGTGATGAAATTGATTGGGTTAATGAGGTGGGTCGAGGTGGGTTGAAGTTGATATGATGGTTAGGGGAAATGGCCTAAGCTTTGGCAAGGTTGGGGTGATTGAGCCGATAGATGTTGATAGGTTATTGGTTGGGCATAATAATAATTAAATGGTTGATGATATGTCATTAGTTGGTTGTGAGTGAGGTTTGATTGATCATGGATACCGTAAATAGATGGCCTAAGTTTTGACTATAATCTAGCTATCCGATCTATTAACACTGCAACAAACTCAGGTGGTAGTTTAGGTGAAGGTTGATAGTTTGTGGGTTGGTTGGAATTTGATGAGTCATAGGTAAGGTTAGGTTAATTGTAGACAAGGTTGGGTTGATTATAGACAAGGTTGGGTTGGTTGTAGACAGGATTGGGTTGGTTTTTGGTAAGGAAGGGAGTATAAGTGGCTTATGATGCAAGGTACCGCTTTAAGATGAAAGGATTGTTATCCAAGATCCTAAAAAATTTAGGATCTCCCGGAGAGAAAATAGGAAAGCTCTCCATTGAACAAGGTAGTGGAGATGAGGTATTGGAAAATAGTTTCTTGGTTGGTTTGATTCTTCAATGTGTAGTCTGATAAAGACTATATGAAGAATGGAGAGAAACGAAGCTCACATCTCAAATAAAAAGTAAGCAAAAGAAAATATTCAAGGAAATCAAAGCATACATTAAGATACATTAAATCTTAGAGTTTTAAGTATCTCTCTTTTGGCCTATGCCTTAGAAAGTGTGAAGAAGAAATATGGTTTGTAGAACAGATTCTAAACAAGGTAGTCTATGTTTGGTTTCGAGTTGTGTTCAGGCGTTCAAGAAGAAGTCTATATTGGATTTCAGTACATGGGAGCTTACTCCCCTCACTTCATGATCCCATAGTCAGTGCGGGTGTTTAGCCAATATATACCAATTTTTAAGGCTTATACTCAGCGAAAGAACTGAGTTGGTTATCTCCTTGGTGATCAAATCCAAGTACGATAGCTACGAGAAGGTAAGGTGATCCACTAGATGGTGAAATCCTAATCGGGCCTTATCTCAAACTTGTTTGATGTTTAGTTGTGCAAGTGATTTGAGTTGTGTAACATTTTTGATGCTACGGCTAATGTGCTTGATTAATAAAACTATGTGAGCTAACCAACACAAGCAAATAATGGATGCAGTTAATTTTAATCAAAAAGAAATTCTTTGATTTTTTTAATGAAAGCAAAAAAAACTAAAATGTTCCTAAATGCAAGATGAAAATACAATCTTAATCCTATGATGAATGCTCTTTCTGATTTTAGAAATGCAAGAAAAAAAAGAATGATAATTTTCTTTTTTTTAATTTTTTGGTTTTTAAAAAGAAAAAGAGATGAAAACTTACGTTTTTAGAAGGAAAAATGGAACATTTAAATTTTAGAAATGTAATGTGCAGCTAAATGACATTTTACTAATGAAACTAAATGTCATAAACATCTATGAACTCAAAAAAAACTCAAGGGTCCCACCAGGCGTGCCAAAATGTTTCTGTCTAATTTTCATTTTTTCGTAAGTGTGGAAAAAAAAACTAGTTAAGAAGGATGTGTAGAAGAATCCTTGTTAAATTCATGTGTTAAATCCAGAATTTAGAACTCATTTTTGGCTAGGAAAGAATGACCTGCAATAAGAAAGCACTTTCAAGCTTGAAGAAGAATGTTGTTGATGGTGTTGTTGAAGATGTTTTGAGACAATTTCAATAGAGTTGCGTTGCTTTGAATTCTTTTTTTCCAAGATGTAGATGACCTCCAAAATAATGACCTCCTTCAAAGACATGCAACAAGATGTTGATAACCGAAAACTAACTTCCAACTTAAACTTGGGTGATGGAGAGGGAGGGTATTTATAGCATTTGTTGTCAAGAACCATGCCAAAAGAGGGAATAGTAGAAGTATGGTGTCATTTTCCATGTGGTGCATGAATGAGTCAAGATGAGGTTGGTGGGAATTCTCATTTGGGTTGGTGAGTCTCCCACCTTGCATATGAGTCCAATTTTAAATGAAAATCATGCACATGGATCTAAATGAGGCTAAAGACTTTTAACCACCATTTCTTGTCTTTATCCAAGCACTTAAAGAGATGACACACAATATGTTGTGCTATTTTTTATATGGTGCATAAATGAGTCAAATATGAGGTTGGTGGGGATTCCCATTTGAGTTGGTGAGTCTCCCATTTGGGTTAAAAAGTCAAAAATGGGTGCCCTTTGTCTTTCTCAAAGCACTTAAGAGGTAGGTATATCATTTTGAAGGCCACTTTCATGTGTGAAGAAAAAATACTTGTTCAATGATAGCCCCTTGAGGAGAAATTCACCATATTTCAAGGGGGGCTTGTGATGCTTAAATAAGATCATTAAGCACCTTGAGAAAGGGTCACACGTGGGGTATGATGTCTTACATCCAGCCACCTCACTTTTAAGCCATGTCACTTGCCATATCACCTCCCAAATCCCCTGTCATGTCATTTGCCATGTCACTTTCCATGTCACATGCCATGTCATCATGAATAGTGATAGTAGGTCCCATAGTGAATAGTAATAGTGAATATTATTTTTTAATAGTACTTTCAAATAGTAATTTTGAATAGTACTATGTGATTAAAATAATAGTGATTTGATTAGGTTAAGAAAAGTTGGTTAAGGGTTAAAAAGGTTTAGGGGGTCTTGAAGCATTTAGTCATTAAAAACTATAAGTGTGCAGTTTTTTAGTGTCTATATCTGCATACTACAATCTACAGTATCACTAAACCTAGATTTCAAAAATTTCAAAGCGCAAGCACATTCCAGGCATCCAAGTCCACTCTCATTCTAAAATTCACTTGTACTTGCATTAAGCACTAGGTGAGAGAACTACATTAAGCTTGATGCCTCTTTAGAATATTGATATGTAGACAAATCTCTTCACATTGGGGTGTTAAGGATTTCTAGCCTATCCGACTAATGAACACACCATTATTGTTCATGCCATACTTGCAAAGAGGATTAGGGTTTTCACACTAAATAAATTTTTCTAGGCACAACACAGAGTTCCAAATTTTGTGCACGCAGGAACAAGACCTAAAAACACAATCGCATGTGCTCCCAAAAAATAGGAATAACCTAAAAAGAGGATGCTAACACCAATTTGAAGATACTATAATAACATGGCACTACTATCCAGGTGGGGCGCTACTATACAGTGAGTAAATAGATTCCATAAACCTATTGACGACACTCAGACCTATCCAGAACTTGATTTTTAAAACCCAAATCAGTCGTGAGTGTCACTTTTTAGATAAGTTTTTATTTAAGCCTATTTATTAATATTTTTCGAAAGTAAAAAAAAGTCAAAATATATTAAAAAAATCAGTGCTTGATTTTTGCATATTATTTGACTTATTTAGACATCTCATCCCTTTAATCTAAACATAAGATTTACATAGTTAAACCATAAAAGGTTAAATCATAGGTGGTAAGATATCTAATAGGGGAATCTACACACTAAATAAGTGTAGTTATCACTAGATTCAAAATGTCATTAGATGGTAACCAAGAGGTGTAAACAAAGATAATCAAAGGAAATACAGTGTCATTAGGTAGTAACCATGAGATATGGAAACTTCAAGTTCTAAGGGTGTCATTAGATGGTAACCATGATGAGGTGCAAATAAATAGATAAAGATTGAAAAAATAATAATATGCTATTAAATATAAGTAAATATAAGTATGAAAGACATAAACTTACGAGAAAGATGTAAACTTCCCAATATAATATAACCACCAAATAATGAAATTAGGGGTGTAGGGTTATGATAATTATTTTGCTTTAACTTGTGGGTGGATTAATCTTACTCTTGGCTCAAGTTGACACTTTGTAAAAGATCATTGTAGGTGGCGTCAAGATGGAAAGAAGAAGATGCAAGTAAACCTTAGTTGAGGACTATGAATATTAGGTGTATATTATTGGTTTAAATTTTCTTCTTGATATATTCAAATACTTGTGCAAACTAGTCTTCCTCAAGTGTGAGCTTCTTATCCCTAATTTCTCTTATTCTTATGAAGGTTGATTTTTGTACACATGGAAAACAACATATTTCCTTTTTTTAAAAATGAGAAAAGGGAACCATATAAATACAAATCAAAACCTTAAAAGTCACAACTCAAAATCGGTCAACATTTTTGGTTTGACTAATGACATTCAAAAATGTCTATCAAATATAAAATGTCAGTGGCTTAACTGATAACATTCTCCAAGGAGGGGACACTACAAGACATCATTCACTTAGAAAGAGACATGTAAATTTAGAAAGAAAATTAATGAAAAGGGGAATGAAAACCATTGAAGACAAGCAAATTAATGTGATGGAATGAATGAAGGAAATAATAATAATAATAATAGATGATAAGAAAACTCTTATAAAACACTAAAAACCCACCCACCCTTCTCCAATATACTCATTAAGATACACACTTAGAAATTGTCAATGTTGCACTTTCTATTTCAACGAATTATATGACACAAAATAGATATTTGTATTACTCCTCCATGTTACCACAGCTAGTCAATTACTATTATAGTTTCAGGTGACTACTCTTTGTAAAGATGTTGGAATAAAAAATGAGAGAATGTGTAGGCCCAGGTGGGTAGCAACCAATATCATACCAAAAAATAAAATAGAAAATCTAAAACTTTACAGATAGTTAGGCGCTGATAGAACAACTATGCGATTGCACTAAAATATATGATAAAATGAAATAATAGGGGAGGGTAGAGCAAGATAAAACAAACACTGAAATATATGTTTATATTTGATTCAAAAATTAACTGTTTACAATGCATAAAATGATACAACTACAGTTGTACATGAACTCAAAAAAAAAATTGTTTTTTCTCCTATCTTGTTGCTACAATCATAATTTGACTATTGTCTTTTTCTTTTGCTTGCTCCCTTTATTAAACTGTTGTCTCTTTCTTACATTCTTTGTCTGTTGTTCTGTTCCTCTCTCTCTCTGAGTTGTTATGCTTAAAATTTGTCTACACACATTCTACTCTATTTTTACTAGTTGTTGCTACATTTTTCTGCATATTGTTGTTGCACTAGTATGTTCTTCTTTACTAGTTCTATTTTCTGCAACTTCTTCATTTTGTTTCTATTGTGCTAATATCTATTTTATTTGTTTTCTTTTCTTTTTGAATTTACTAGTTGCTCACCTACCTACCACGAATTTTTCCACCAAAGATGAAATCGTTCACACATTTTAAATTCAAACATGGTACGCATTAAATTTGTTTGGTGGTTGCAACTGCTGAGTCCAGAGCTGGACATAGTAGATGAGGAGGACAAGGAAAGAATAATAATATTTTAACACTCCACCTTATTCTTTACCTTCCTACCTTGGTCTGAAATAATTTTCTCACCGTTCAAAACATTCTTATAACTTATCTTCGCTTGTCCATATCCTTCTAGACTCATTATGTGCATGTCCAGAGCTTCATTGTTGAAGTTTGTAGCTATGCTAATGGAGTTTGTAGTTGGGCTAACAGAGTCTGTAGCTAGACTAGCAACGTTTGTAGTTTCCTTGTGAGAATCCGTAGTTAGACTGACAGATTTTGTCGCTGCCCTATGTGAGTCCATAGCTAGACTGTAGGAGTCTATAGCTAATCTGTTGGAGTTTGTGGCTCTGTTGTTAGAGTCTAGAGCAAACCTATTGGAGTTTGGAGCTGACCTTTAAGAGTCTGTAGCTGGCTTGTAGGAGTTTGAAACTAACTTATGAGAGTCTAGAGTTGGCCTGTAGGAGTCCAAAGCTGGGCTGTAAGAGTCTAGAGCTAGACTGTAGGAATATGGAACTAGATTGTCGAATGTTTGGAGATGACATAAAAACTTGTAGGCCCAATGCTTCTGCATTAATGAGCCATAACATTTGTTTTAAGTGCATGAAAATGTCTTTTGATAATGGCTTAGTAAAAATATCATCTAGCTTTTCATCTGACTTGCAAAAACTAAGCTCTATCACATGATTTTTAACTAATTCTCGAATGATGTGATACCTAATTGCAATGTGTTTAGTCCTACCATGAAAGGCAAAGTTCTTTGGCAATGCTATAGAGGATATATTATGACAATAGACCATAGAAGCTCCTTGTTACTCCTCATACAAATATAAAAATATCCTTCTTAACCATATAGCTTGGCATGTTGCATTGGATACTTGTACTCTGCTTCCGTTGTAGAAAGTGATACTATGAATTGTTTATTTGAAGCCCAAGATATAGATCTTGACCCAAGATGAAATACATACACTGAAGTGTTCTTTCAGTCATCAAGACTACCAGCGCAATCACTATCGATGTAGCCCACTAGTTGAAACTCATCTAATATTGCATACAAAACTCCATAATTTCTTATTCCATTCATGTACATCAATATACTCTTGCCCACTTGCCAATGTGTCTCCTTTTGGCATCTCCATGAATCTAGATATGAGGCTAAGTGCATACATGATATCCAACCTAGTAGTAGTCAAATACGTTAAGATTCCTACTAAGCTCTTATACCATGTGGGGCCTACATTGTTGCTACAATCATCCTTGTACAACTTCAAACTTGTCTTAGTTGGTGCAGATATTGGCTTATTGTCTAGCATCTTAAACCTCTCCAATATCTCTTTTACATACTTCGATTGGCATATAAAGATGCCACTATCTATTTATTTGACTTCTATCCCAAGAAAATACTTTAAGAAGCTTAAATCAGTCATTTCACACTCCTTATTCATAGTTATTTTGAACTCTCTTATTGACTGATTTACATTTATGATGAATATTACATCATCCACATACAAAACTACAATCAAAATATCACCTGTACTCAATTTGATGTAGAGTGTCAACTCACTAGCACTTTTGCTAAAGTTGTTGCTCAACAAGTAAGAGTCAATACCGTTGTACCATGCTCTTGGAGCTTGCTTGAGCCCATACAATATCTTCTTCACCCTACATACTTTGTTATCATGATCGAAGATCTCATATCCAAATGGCTGTCCCACATAAACCTCTTCTTCTAGCACTCCATTCAAGAAGGTTGATTTGACATCCATTTGATGCACCTTCCACTTGTGTTGAGCAATAATGGCTATGATTGTCCTTACCATTTTTAGCCTTACTACAGGTGCAAACATTTCATTATAGTCACATCTAGACCTTTGCTTGTATCCCTTCACCACTAGTCTTTCCTTATACCTCTTTATCTTGCCTTCAAGAGTGGTTTTTGTATTGGACACACACTTGAATCCTATGACCTCTTTTCCTTTTGGTAGGTCAACTAACTCCCAAGTCTGATTTCTCTCTATTACATGTATTTCTTCATCCATTGCCTCACACCACTTGTTGTCCTTGACTATTTCTTCAGAGTAGATAGTATCAACTAATAAAAAGATAGCATAATTCATAGTTTCATCTTCATTTTGCTCATACCTTGACTACTCATAGACTTCTTGCAAGCTTCTTGTCCTTGTTAGGTGTTGACTTGAGTTGGAGGAGGAGGATGTTAACTCTTGAACAACTCCTTGACCTCCTTGATGACTACTACCACTAGATGAATCAGCCCTTTGTGAAATAGGGGTTCAACTTGATGTATGGGTGGTTGTACCACGTAATGTTTAAGATTCAATAAAGGGTCCACTAGCCCTTCTTTGTTCTTGTTCTTATTCTTGTCTCTCCTTTCAAACTTTGTGCTCAATAAATTGAACATCTCGGTTGATTATGAGTTCTTTGATGATAAGATTGCACAATCGATAAGCCTTTGATTGATCACTATACCCTATGAAAATGCACTTCTCACATTTGTCATCCCATTTTATCATTCTTTGCTTGGACATGTGTGTATATACAACACATCCAAACACTCTAAGGTATTCAACACTTGGCTTCTATCTACTCCATGCTTCTTGAGGGATCATACACCTAATGCTCTTCATTGGATAAATATTCAACAAGTATATGGTTGTTGCTATAGCCTCAATTCAAAAATCATTAGGCAAACCCTTTGCCTTTAGCATGCTCCTTTCCATATCTTGGATGATCTTATTCTTTCTCTCAATCACACCATTTTGTTGCAGTGTATACCCAGTTATAAATTAATTATTGATGCCATGATCCTTGCAAAAATTCATGAACTCATTAGATATATACTCTTCCCCTCCATCCGTCCTCAAAATCTTGATGTAGTGGCCACTTTGCTTCTCCATCATGGCCCTAAATTGCTTGAAGGTCTCAAAT
The DNA here is from genome assembly GCA_037957365.1 of Torreya grandis. Taxonomy (NCBI): domain Eukaryota; kingdom Viridiplantae; phylum Streptophyta; class Pinopsida; order Cupressales; family Taxaceae; genus Torreya; species Torreya grandis. Next base: position 1,250,646 of record JARHVA010003283.1, read on the forward strand.
GCATCAGATTTTTTCTTCAAGAATATACCCATATCTTTCCACTGAAATCATCTATGAATGTCATGAAGTAGACATTCTTGGATAAGGAATGGGTCTTCATTGGACCACACAAGTTTGAATGGATCAGTTCTAAAAGAGCTCTAGTTCTTCATGGTTTCCTCACAAAAAATGCACTCATATGTTGCTTCCCCAATATGCATCCCTCACACACTTTGTTTAGTTGTTCTAAAAAGGGCAACCCTCTAACCATTTGCTTCTTGTGAAGAAGGTTCAACCCTCCAAAAATCAAATGCCCATACCTTAGATGCCAAAGAGTAGACTTGTCTACTATCATAATTTTGAATGTTGTTACGAGCTCACTTTGCATTCTCAACAGAAACATTCGATTGCTTGTCATCTTGACTATTGCAATTTGCCTATTGAAGTGATTTCTATCAAAGATGATGCATTCTTCATTCTAAAATCTAACCTTGTATCCCTTTTGTACAAGCTATCCTATGTTGATTAGGTTGTGCTTCAACCAAGACACATAATATACATTTTAAATTTTCCTTTTGTCACTTTTCTTGGTGCAGATAGAAATATTGTCTTTGCCCATGATGGGAACCTTCACATTATTTCTCATCTTTACCTCTGATTTTATTGTCTCATCAATGTGATTGAACATCTCTTTGTTCCCACTCATGTAGTTGCTACAACCACTATCCAAGTACCATATTTATTTACCATTTTGCTCCGCAATGTTGCATGTTACGAACAAGTTTTCACCTTTATCATTCCTATTAAGTTCATCCTCTTGTGTTTGGGAGAAATTTGAATTTTGTCTATTCATGTCATACTCTTTTCTACACTCACTAGCATAGTGTCCAAACTTCTTGCAATAATAACATTGGATGTTAGACTTATCATACTTTTGTGTAGATCCTCCTCTAAAAGTGTTGTTGCTCCTTCCTCTTTCTCTTCCATATAACTTTTCATAGCTATGCCTTCCACCTTCTTTACTGCTTCAAGTTCTTCGTCTTCCTCTATTATTTGATCATCTCCCCCTTCTTCTCACATTCATATTGATCTTGAATGCTTGCTCATGGGAGTTGGTTGACCTACTCATCCTTTGTTCATGGGTTTATAAATGACCCATTAGCTCATCTATTGTCATTTGCTTGAAATCTTTTGACTCTTCAATTGCAACCACTATAGGATCAAATATGATTACAAGACTCCTCAACACCTTTATGATCTTATGATCTTCAAGTGTATCACCACATGTCTTCATTTAATTGACAATATTCATTGTCCTTGTGAAGAAGTCATTGATAGACTCATTCTCCTTCATTTTTAAGGTCTCAAAGTCCCTTCTTAAGAGCTGCAACTTGACAAGGTTCACCTTGTCACTCCCTTGATAAGTATTTTGAAGAATATTATATGCTTGTTTAGAATGGACAACTATTGCTAGCCTAGAAAAAATTGAACCAACTAATATCATTTGTATGTAGTTGAGTGCTTTAGCATCATTTCTCCTATTCTCTTTCAATGTATTCCTTTGTGCTTGGATTTATGCATTGAACGTTGTTAGGTCTACAACCTCATTATATCCACCTTCAACCAACTCTAATAGCTCTTGAGAGTTGAATATTAACGTCATCTTGATGCTCCACACATCATAGTTCTCTCCATCAAATGTATGGAGTTTTCATGAACCAAAACTATCTATTGCCATGTCTAAATGGGTTTACAACCTAAGAGCTCTAATACCAATTGTTGGCAGAAGAAAGGAAAGAATGTCCAGGCCCAGGCAGGCAACAACCATTATCACAACACAAACTAAAACAAAAACGCTGAAATTTTGGAGATAGTCTGGAGCTGACAGAGCAATGCTACTAATGCACTAAAATATATGATAAAATGAAAGAATAAGGGCAGAGTAGGATAGAACAAACAGTGAAATATATGTTTATATTTGATTTAAAAATTAACTAATTACAATGCATAACATGATACAGCGACAGTTCTACATGAACTCACAAAAAACTTTTGTCTTCTCCTTATGTGTTCATGCTATAGTGATACTCTATCTGCTATCTTTTTCTTTTGCCCACTCCCTTTATCAAACTGTTGTCTCTTTCTTACATTCTCTTTATGCTATTTTGTTCCTCTCTCTACAAGCTGCTATTGCACTAAAAATTCTGTGACATACGTTCTACTTTGATTTTACAAGTAGCAGCTTTGTAAACTGTTGTTGTTACGTTAATCTGCTCTTCTTTTTTAATTGTTGCTTTGTTTTCTACCACTTCTTCCTTTTACTATTACTGCACTAATATCTATTTGGTTTGTCTTCTTTTCTTTTATCTCTATTGGCTGCTCACCTACCTACCAAGGATTTTCCCCGCAAAAATGAAACGGTTCACACATTTCAAATTCAAACCTGTTGTCCATTAAATTTGTTTGGTAGCTGTGATTGCTGAGTCAGGAGTTGGGAGGGTAGGTGAGGAGGAGAAGGAAATAATAATAATATTTTAACCAAACAAAAAATGTATCGATGAAAATAAAAAAATCTTTCGAAGAGGTTAATTATAATTTGGGAAAAAAAAAAAATCTAACTTTAGAAATGTTCAATTAATAAAATACATTTCTACCAGCAGCTATGAGAAGCAACAACTGGCGGTGCTGATGCTGTTGAATTCTTGTTGAGAATTAATTTGGTTCAGATGTATATACTGATGCTATTGCACTCCAAGCTTCTCAAATTTATACCATCAAATGAAACGTCTTCCATTTGTATTTCGAATTTTTGTAACCCAGCATTCTCTAAGCTTACAAAGCTCTCGCTCTCTTCCTTGCTGGACTTTTGTCCTTGTATGTTAATGAGCGATCGATCTAGTAGGTTGCAGAATTTGACAGTAAAGATGGAACTCTAGCTCCTCACAGATCTGCCTCATGGTGGGCCTCTCTTTAGGAATTTCTTCAACACATCTCAACCCAAGACGGCCCATAAGCAACATCATGTCTCGATTATAAGTCTCTGCGAGCAGACAACAGTCCAAAATGTTCTCCACATCTCCTTGTTCCAGGCTTGGCCTAGCCTGTTAGGAAAATTGAGTAACCAACATAAGCAAGAAAAAAGCAAAAAAAATTGAATATGTATGAAAGTAAAGAGGCAAAGTGTGTATGTAGATGGTATTGCGGAGGCACCCAGTCAATGATATTATAACGAGGTGGTTGCTTTCTGGTAAGATCGACTGCGGGTTTTGCAGTAAGCAACTGCAACAGTATGACCCCAAAACTGTAAACATCACTGAATGTTGTAAGATGGTAGCTTGAACAGTAGTGAGGATCCAAGTAACCAGGAGTTCCTTTTACTATGCTGCTCACGTGGGACTCGTCACCTGACGGCCCTGCTCTCACAAGCCCAAAATCTGATACCCTTGCTTCCATGTAATTGTCAACCAGGATGTTGCTAGGTTTTATATCTCTATGAATGATGGCAGGCTTGCAGTCTTCGTGCAGGTGACCAATTCCTGCCAAATACATTTAATTAGTAATATAATATACAAAGTTGCTGGAATTCAAATATTAAAGCTTAGAATACCTTTTGCGGCACCAATTGCTATTTGAACTCGCTGCCTCCATGTTAAGGGTAAGTCCTTCTGACCTGTATATAACATATAACAATACAACGTGACTCCAAGCTCCAGCCTCACTCCAGATATATATAACATAAAACTATGTACCTGTAATATGCTACAGTAGAGAACCATTGGATATGTACTCATAAACTAAAATCTGCTCGCCTACACATACAAATATATATATATATATATATATATCTTAATATGAAAGAATAATAACAAACCAGTAAAGCAAAGCATGTTAAACTTATGCTCACCAGTTTCCTCACAGAATCCAATCAAAGTGACAAGGTTCTTGTGACGAATCTTTGATAGTAATGTAACCTCTGCATGCATGTAAATAACTGTTATATATGTGTGTGTGTGTGTGGGAGAGGGGCGGGACAGGCGGGGGGGTGCCGGCACAGGTGAAGTGGTAACAAAATTGTATTGTAAATTAAATGAAATACCATTGTAAAACTCTCCGTTGTTCTGATACATGTCTCTGTTTGCTCTTTTGATTGCAACTGTCTCACAAGTGCTAAGGACGCCCTTATAAACCATTCCAAATGCTCCTGATCCTATTAACAACTCAGGGCTGAACTTGTGGGTTGCCGCTTCCATTTCTTTCAAATCGAAGCGTCGAATAACAAACTCATTCCTCTCTGCTCACCATTGCAATCTTATATAAGTTAAGCCACTCCCCATTAGAATTATTGGAAAGGTCAAAACAAATGACTCACCTGGTACCTCATCTTCAACTTGTGGAGGCCGTAATCGGAAAATCTTCGGGAAAATGAATGTGAAGCAGAGCACCATAGCGATGATGACAGCAGCTGAGGTGAGGCTTAGTGATACTATATATATATATATATGAAGTTTTTCTTAGGTCGATCAGAAGGAGAAGGCGAAGGTGCTGCCGCGCTTTGCCTGTTTGTATAATTCCATTTAAAATTAAGCAGATTCGAAGCACAATAAAAACCAAACAAGACAAGTGCATGTTTTACGTTTTAAAACATCCAATTCTTTAAATTATACCACAATTTGGAACGTTATCACTGAACTCAAGCGCGCACTTCTTATGTGTAGGAAGTTAGTGTGTTTACGTAGGGGTTACTAATCTTTTATACCCTTCCTGCCAACAACGTCACTCTCTCAAGCATTTCTTTTACTTACGCATGTATGTCTAGTCACCATAAAAAATAGATGCACACCCTCTTTCAATTATTTCATCACACTGTTTTGTTTTGTGTTTTAATTTGTGTTCTTAAAAATATAAAAAATATATAATATATTTTTATTTTGAAATTCTTTTATAACTATTAAAATATATATCTTTTAATTATTTATATTTCTATTATTAAATAAAGTGTAAGAGATATTTAATACAATGTTAGGGATACAAATGCAAGATAAAAAAGTTCATCTAAAAGTTAAACATCTGTTGGATCATTGTGGGGCGGTGAGAGGTGCTCCATACGCAGTCACTCTATTCTCTCTAAATTCTTCCCACCGATGGTCTCCTTTTCAGGGCTGTGGTAGGCACCATTCATAGAGTAGACGGTGATGTTTTTTACCACTTTTGTAATGCCCTTCATCTGGTTGTAACTCTCATACTTACAGTGACGACAGGTTTACATTCTCTAATGTTGGTGGATGGATGGGTGAGCAACAAGAGAAATTCCATTGTCTAGGCTTAACATTTTTCTTGTCCAAACAAGATATAGATGATTATGCAAACAATGATAAAAATAATAATGGGTGGGAGCATGTATTTGATAAAGCGGATCTGCTTGTTGGTGGTGGCTAGGATGACATGTTGGACAACCCTTTGCCTTTGTGTTCTACTCTAATTACTCATATGACCTAATGTTATTGTGCCTTGCTATTTAGTTTCCTAATGGGATGTTTATCTTATTGTAACACCCACTAGTGGTAGCTGAGGTGACATGTCGGATGATCCTCCACCTCTGCCATCTGCTCTGATTTCTTACATGGTCGAATGCTCATGTCTTGGAATTTGGTTCCTCAATTGACTATTTATCTAGTTGGACATTATGTTATACTTTTTCGATTGAAAAGGTGCTTAATAGGTTTTTAAATTTTATTTTAAGTTAATTAAAATTGCTTACCACTCTCTCGATTCATTGGATCGATATAATATTGTTTGTAAGAACGTAATTCTATTTCTCATTATTTTATGACTAACAACATATATTTTTATTTTATATTAATTACATCGAGAGACATTCTAAAATGACATCTACGGGTGTTAGTGGTGCACTGTAATGTAGTGAGTGTGTTCATTTTTAATTCCACCCTTACATTTGACAACCATTTGACCATTTAGAATTTTTTTTTTCTTGGATAATTCAATAGAAAAATTACAATATCTTGGCCATAGGGTGGGGTTTGGATCCATTTTTTTCCAGAAAAATATTTTGAGCTTGACACATTATTATAGTTAGATTGACACAATTTTTCAGTAAAGAATAATAAATATGTGAAGAAGGTAATGAAGTTATAAGTAATCAAGACACGTGAGAAATTTAAGATCAGAGCCTTGAGACTAATATCTCTCGACATTTTTCAGATAAATATATTTAACATATATGTATTAATAGATAATTTTTTTAATTAAAAATTTACTTAAAAACATAATAAAGTAAGATACAATGCAATTACACCCAAGATAAAAAGGAGATTGACTGTGTTGAATGACGAGGAGAAGACTGAACCAACCAATGTACAAGAAGAAACTCTCTTGGAGCTTAAGAATGATCACCCAGACTCACCAATTCTCTTTTTTGAAGAGTACGAAAAACTTGTAGGGGCGAAGGTGGGTGAGATTGGGACCCATAAGGCCCAATGGAGAAATGAAAGAAAGAGCAAGAATGCACAAGGAAAGTGGGAAACTGAAGAGGAGGGCCCAAACCTGAATTTGAAAGACAAGCTGAAAATTCTAGAGGGTAGGCTGAAAGGGATGGAGAAGGACATTAGAAGCAACATAAAAGACATCAAGTTGGTCATAGAAGGGAATCCGAGATGGAGAAGGTGTGGGAAATAGAGATGGAAAGGTCGGGTGAGGCGCTTCAAGATCAAGGTTACGCATACTCAGAGAAGCATGAAAGGCAGAAACAATAAGAAGATGGTTGAAATAAGTGCAAAGAGTTCAAACTGAGCACAAAGAGAGAAAAGGTGATGAGCCTGATGAGAACCTGAAAATCATCCTGTAGCTGACGGGCCAAGCAAAAGGACCAGGGGAAACATGCAAAAGAAAGTGGCCAGTAAGAAGGAAACAAATGTCCACAAAAAGAACAAGCTCAATGTTTCCATCCAAGAGGACCTGGAAGACTAGTAACGGATACCTGTAGTTTTATCATTTTGGTGACTTATTTAGTCAGGCTGGGTTTTTTGTTAATTTAGGGTAGGATCTGTGGGAGATTTTGGCGCTCACAAGTAACAAGTCAGTCCTCGTTTGTCTTGGTGGGTAGTGCTTGGTCTACACTTAGTGTTTATCTGTGGGTTATGAGAACCCTTAGAACCCATTTGTTTACCTTATCTAATACAAAACAATAACATCATTTCTATTTAAAAATAATTGAACCCAGACAATTTAGAAGAATAATAAACTAAATATTACCTATAATACAAATCATCAACACAATAACATTATTTCATGTTTAAAATGATATCATCAAGTTTAATAACATCGTTTCATGTTTAAAAATGGTATGTTAAGTTATTTTTCCTTGACTTTTTCAACTCTAATACAAATTATCAACACAATAACATTGTTCTATGTTTGAAAATGTTATACACTACAAGGAAACTATGATTACTTTTATCTCTGTTGAATCAACCTGCTGTGCCAAGGGTTGATAACCTTGTTACTTGAGTCAGCAAAAACCTACCCTTTGACCTATCTTTTCTCTTATTTTCCATGTCAAATATTAACAATCAAATTTTCTACCATAAGCTATAAAATTGCAAATGTGTGAACCTAAATTTATCCAAACATATGTGTGAACCTAAATTTATCCAAACAGATGCTAAGTTATGACATAACATATATTTTCTAGGTTATCTTAATCTAGGTATATACTACTTAATATATTCTTGCTCTATAGCTCATAAACCTCTTCACCATTATCCAAAATAGCTAAGTCACTATGGGATTGTTTTGACGTCCAAGATCTTTCATGTAGAACTCTAAGTTATACTTAGTCATTGAGGAGTAATTAATAAGATCTCTAGTTGTATATTAATTATGTGTTTATGTGAGGAATGTGTCGTGAGTTATGTTGAAAGCAATAACTATTGTACTTGTGTATTCTTCCTCGTGGCTATATTATGTATATTTTTTCAATTCATATTATCATATTATAGATCATCTCATTTTGATTATGAAATGTGAAATTTTCAGAGTACACAATTAACACAACATGTATAATATAATGATTAATGTTTATATTGCTATGTATCTAGATATCCCCTTTATATTTGAGACCAACACCTCCCATATACTTAATTTGATAGACTTTGTGCCATTTTAACAATGTGATTCTCTTTTCTGAAAAGAACCTTGTTATAAAACTTGCTTTATATTTTTATTTATTTTGAATTCATAGGAAAAAAATTTATGTGTGCCAAGGGAGGTTAGAGAATTGTCTTTGACAATGTAATTCTTCCAACTAAGCTCTACCATTTTCCTAGTTTACTTGGGAACAACCTTCACTCAAAAAACATGTACATGATTTCTTAGTAAATCTATGAACATCCTTCCTGTATGCAATCGGAAATGCATCATGTCCATAAATCAATCCTGGATCGGATGGGATAGAGCACACCTACACTTCCGATTGGGGGCATACAATTGTTGAGCGGTAGCATAACCAATGTGAGGATATACTAGACCCAATTAGGGAATCACTTGTCACAACATACCATGTGAGGTAGGGTTCCAAAGCCTACAGTCTAACACAGTCGCACAACCACCCTAAAAGAGTCCTATGATTTAATATTTCACTAATCTAATAACAAGAAAAGTAAATCTAATCTAGTGTGCACCAAAGCTTGTGGCACAAAATGGGGGTTAGAAACAAAACAAATAAACAACTAAACTAGACATGATTGAAGACATATACTGACTTCAATGTATACAGAATCCTAATACATGAAAGTGAAGAATACAAATGCATTATCTATCTACTCTTACAAAGAGGAATAAAGTTAAGAATACTTACCTTTGAAGATGAACCCACCGAGCCTCAATCTCCCCCTTGGCCAAGATGTTTCACAAGAGATTGTTGGTATGTAAGGATAACTACGATAAATCAGCTCTAAGCTACACAACCAATCCAAGCATCCAAAAGACCTATCCACAAGATGAGATCAAAGCTCCAAAAAAAGTGTTTAACCCTAAAGCTTTATTCCCCAAGTAGAATGGTCAATAGGCAAATGTCCGTTTGCACTTCTTCGCTTAATTCTTCTTTATTTTAAATGGTAAGGAATAACCTTGTATATATAGTAGTATCTTACCCTAAAATCATTCAAACATGTCGGATGTACTAGGTCAACCGGGTCGACCTAGCACATTTTCGGGCTAACTCACTAGGTTTGTGCTAGGTCGGCTAGAAGGCTACCAAACCAAGAAAGCTAAGGTCCTTAAACTGCACTAGGTCGACCAAGTCGACCTAGTTTGTTGAACAGGTCAAAAGGATGCTAAGGCAATAAATGAAGGAATAAAGCATGACAATGACTGAAATGGTTAGGAAAGAGAAGAATAAGCTTAGGGTTCAAAGTTTTTAGGAGACAAATGTGTAGATGGCAAGTGGCAAAAGGAACAACAATCTTACAAAGCACCGATGGTCTGCCCACCCCTTTCCCGGTGCACCCCTTAAGGCATGCACTCAGAGAGATTTTGTCTCGACGAGTTCCTGCAAGATCTAAAGCGTCAGTATTTGATAAAAGTTGAAAACATTATGTGCATGCATATGCCCCACTCGAAACTCATCACGTGTCACTAAGGTGTAACAAGGGATGGTGCTTCGAGAAAAAACATAAGGACACAATGTTGATGCTAAAAAAAAGTTACAGTATTTTAAAAGCATAAAATGACTGAAAATAAATAACTGAAAGGGAAACTAATATAAAAAGTAAATAATTGAAAAGTAAATGCGATGTGTACCCTGATTTACCTTTATCGTGGGATGGTTGCCTATTGTGTTGTTAGTTTTGATTGTGTAGGGTGCAAAGATTGCTTTCAACAAACCCAAGAATACAAAAATAAAGAGCAAAAACAAACATAAGAAAAGCCAAGATTATTGGTGCTATGAAGATGAGACATACTTGGAATATTTGGCAAGCTGGGGTGACAGGTGCTATGTTAGACCAAATGACCAAGTCAAAAAAAAAAAGTAAATCAGGTAACCGAAAAGCCAAGGCTCCTAAAAACCAAAAAACTCAAACAAACTATCATAAAGTAAGAAAGGCAAACTCACCAAATCAAACCAAGGATACATGTTAAACAAGATGGTAAAACAAAAACAAAATAAATGGTAAAAATACTAACTACAAAGACAAAATGGTAAAACAACATTCATAAGTGAGCAGTAACAATCCACATCTCACTCAAAAATGAAAAAAAATGTAAAAAAAAGGGAAAACAACATTAATGAGTGAGAAGTAACAAGCTAACCACACTCAACAATGGAAAAAGGGTACGAACTCAAGTGTTCGTAATAACAAAACAAAAAAATGACAAACGGTAAAAGAAAGGTAAAGTAAGTCTAGTAAATGTAAATCATGGTGTAAAGATAAAGATCCAAAGTTACTCAAACATGTTGTTTCGCTTTAAGGATAGATAAAATTGAAACAAAGTAATATTAGCATGTTTTTAAGAAGTGAAGAAGGAATTAAAGAAGAGAGAAAATGGATTTTGAATCACAAGTTGTCTATCAAGGGGGGAATATGAAATGGGTGGAGGGGAGAATGAAGGAAAAACCAAGGTAGAGAGAACTCTTTATTATCGAAGTCAAGACACTTAAATTAGGTTTGTCAAAACAAGAGGACTTTCAATCTTAAAGACTATGAAGAACTTCTCTTAGCCACACAAGTCTTGGGTAAACAATGAAGTATATAGATCATCCCATGAAGGCTATATGCATGAAAAATAAAATGGACCTACCTCTCCATGACGTGTTCCCCGTTCTTCAAGACCTCTTACAGAGCCATCAATCTACTACGAAAATTGGGTACTTGCATGAGAAAGTAGGTAGCACCATAGAGTTTTTTGAAATCCCCTATTTCAATCTATTGGCCTACCGCACCCCAAAGGACTTAGGCTCTATGTGAAGTCGACTATGGAGTTTGAGCTTCGATTGGAGATAGAAAATGTGCTTGTAATCACGTCTTTTGGTGTGAATTTGACTTTTGAGATCTGTATGTTGCCTTTTAAATATCATTACCTTTTGATTCAAATGATTTGGCTTTTAACTTTCTTTTGATGGCTTTTTTTTAAATTCCTCCTCCATACGAATTTGGAAAACCAAACATGGGTGATAAAGATGACTTTCATTTGAATACTTGGGACAAGGTTACTAAAAGAGAGAAACTTCAAAGAGCATGGGGTCTAAGAGTAATGTAAGTCAAGGTGAAATAAAAGTGTTATCTTGACTTCGACCTTGTTTTATTTAATGTGGAGTGAAAGGAAAGGAAAATCAAGAAGAAATGACACATGAAACAATTTGAATTGCTTCAAATCACAAAAAAAGGTGACAAAGGGAAAAAAAGAGATACAATGACAGCAAAGGTGTGATTCTTTATCATAAGAATGAGGGAAATGGAGGAAAACATGCTAACATAGATTGTTATGCAAATTTCATCTATCTAAAGAAGCAAAAGCTAAAGTCTAAGAACAAGGATCACAAAAAACATGAAAAAGATGGCAATTTTATGAGGGTCAGATCCTATCCACGGTCTTACACTACAACTCTCAAAAGAAAAACCCAAGAGGTAACAAATCAAGATTGGTAAGCAGGAGAGAAAAACATAAGTAAAAGATGGTAATTTTATGAGGGGTTTCGAGTCCTATCCGCGGTCTTACGAAGCAACTCAAAAAAGAGAAACCCACGAGGGTACCAAAAGAGAAATGTCAAAAGAAAAAAAAGACTATGGTACATCAAGAAGTAAATGCTAAAGAAAGAGGCAAAAATGATCATAAAGCTATTAAGGCAAAGAATGATAGAAAAAGACAAAGAATAAAAGAGATATATAAGGGCAAAAATGAAAGCAAATGCCAAATATGATGTGTAAGAAAGCCAAAAAACATAAAGGAAAATGATGATGCTTAGGAAAGTGAAACTAAAAGAAGAAAAATGCACAAAAACAAAGAAACATGAAATAAAAAGAACAAGTAAAATCTATGTTAATATCTGTATCAAAGATGAGCATGTGAAATTCAAGTCTATAAGTCTCAGAATATTTCTTGAAACTGAATGTGTTGGTTATCATGCATTGGAGAAGAAGAGTGGGCATCGCAAGGTTCCCCAAAAGTTAAGTGGTTGCAGGGATGGGCATCGCAAGATGCCCCAAAGTCTAAAGGGATATGTGGATGGGCATCGCAAGATGCCCCAACATGTGAGGTGAAATGAGGTAACAGTGAACCATTAGAATGAGTTGCATTGGATTGATAGGTGCATTTGGAGATAGGTAAACGTGTTGGTTTGTTAGATTTCAAAGGGGTTGAATGTGACATATGATGTGTAGGAGAGGTATGAGGAGATAAAGGAGGACCATGTATGATATGCTTTGGAGTAGGCATTTGAAAAAGATATTCTTTTGGTTCATGTGACTTAAGAGGTTGAGGTTCATTGGTTGCCATAATATGTTTAAATTTGTTCATGTTAGCTATTCTTTCCTTATTGGTGTAAGAAGAAGGTTCAACTGTGGTTTGAACAAAATTAGTAGATGAGGTTTGTTCATTAGGTAGATGATGTTGTGATTCTGGTTCTTGAGATTGATTTTGAAAAGCTTGAAGATAATCTTGATAACGTTGTTTTGTTAGAGTATCAAGATTGAAATGTGGACCAAGAAAGGAAGAAATAAGAAATCAGTGAAGATCACGACAAGATTCATGAGAATGACCTATAGTAGCATGCCACCAACAAAATTTATCTGGATTGTACCATTTTAGAGGAGGTTTGGAAGGATCAAAGACCATGGGTTTAGAGGGGGGCAATTTCTCCTTAAGTTGTTCTAGACTCAAGGGTGGGTGGCTTGGGGTAAAATTAGTTGAATTAAATGTTTCATTTTGAGGTTGGGGAGACTTGGATGAATCAATGGTATGAGATGAAGATTGGAAAGCTACTTTAGTAGTTATTTTAGGTGTTTCAAATTGAGTTATAAGAAAGTCTTGTCTCTTTGCTTGATCTAAGGCTTCTTCTAAAGTTTTAAGAGAAAAGATTCGAACTTTATATTGAAGGGGAGGTTTAAGAGCAGCGACAAATAGTTTTAAAAGAGTGTCATCATTCATGTTATGGTCCACTTTATGATCAAGAGACTTCCATTGTTTGATGAAAGTATGAGTAGATCCATCAGGGAGTTGTTTGGCATTGATGAAATAGCTAAGGTAATTTTCAAGAAGGTCATCATGTTGGAATTCTTTCACTAGAGCATTGACTAAATCCTCTAGTTGTGAGATGGAATGTCTAGGAAGTTGGTTGTACCATTCAAGTGCATCACCAACAAAGGTTTTGGCTAAGAGCTTGGTGGTAGCAAAGGTGTTAGTTTGGACCCATTCCTTATAAATATTACTAAAAGACTTAAGAAAGATAGTAGGGTCATTAGTCCCATTATATGTGATAGTTGAAGAAATGTTTCCAATATCTCTAGATGCAATGAATGGGGCTAAAGGTTCATTTTGAAGATGTTGAAGCATTTTATTATTCATTGGAGGTTGAGGGATGATATTCCCATTGGCATCGCTAAGAGGAGGGATAAAATTTTGATTTGGTTGAAACATGATGAATTGAGGTGGTGGACTAATCATGTTGCATAAATGTTGTTGCATGCTCATCATTTGAAATTGATTGGTTGCTTGCATAATGTTCATTTATTGAATGACTTGGGCAAGAAGTTGAGTTGTATCAATAGGTGGATTGGTGTTTGTGGGAGGGGTATTAGTGTTGATACGAAGATGATTGTTAGTGTTGGTGAGAAGAGGATTGTTAGTGTTGGTTGGAGGAAGATTCTTTGGAGGTGGAGGATTCCCAACATTGGTATTAGTTGTCTTGAGTGTGGTAGAAGAAGGAAGCTTATAAAAGCCACCATTCTTGGGAGGAGTGTAGATAGTATTATCATCAAGGTTTTTGAATATTTGAGAACCATCTAGATTATCAATTTGATTGGTATGATTTAGTGAAGGATTCCAAACATTGGTATTGGGAAGAGGATTATGACAAAGGATCTCAACTGCATTACATTGTGTAGTGAGTGGTTTAGGCTTAGGAGAAGAGGAAGGAAGAAATTGGATAGTTTCATTGGAGGTAATGAAATAAGTGAGGATACTATCCAAGTCCTTAATTATGCAATGTTCTTGACTAAGGGAAGGCTGCAAAGATGTCATCATGATGAAACAAGAATAGATAACCACACAATAAATAAAAAGTGACAGAAAGCAGTACAAGGTCGATTGGATCGACCTAGCACAGAAACAGGGACTGCAAAACTGTACAGGGTCGACCAGGTCGATCCAGTATAGTGTACAAAGACTGGCAAAAAAATTAAAAGCGCTAATGATAGTACAGGGTCGATTAGATCGACCTAGTATAGTAGATAGAGCCTGAAAAAGATACTAGGTCGACACAGCAAACAGGTTCCTTGTTTTGCCTATATCTTTAATTCTACTTATCCATTTTGCAAACCGTAAAATGCATTGGATTCGTGATGATGTAGGGAAGATGAAAAAGTTGATAGAAAGTTATGAATTGACAAAAAATAATTTTTAAATAATTTAAGTATAGAAAAGAAATAGATAGTCAATTGGATCAACATTGGCCAATCCAATTGATGCACACAAAGCAAAACTTTGCACTAACGCTGGATAATACAAGTTTTTTCACACACAATTGAGCAAAGAGCAAGCAAACAATTTGAAAGTAAAGCTCCCTGATTGGTCAACCTAGAATGTTGATTAGATTATTAAGAATGTTTTTAAGTGTGAAAGAAAGATTGGTTATAAGCAATGTACTAGATAGCAATCTAAGAATAGTTTCAGGTAGTTTGGGTTGAAAGGGACTATAGTGGCGATGATACAGTGTTGGTATTGGGGCCTACCCCCTCACGTCACACACCATAGTAATAAGGGTAATGGGTGCTTAGCCAAAATATACCATTAACCATGCTTTATACTTGACCAAAGCATCAAGTCAACTTCTCTCTTGGTGATGAAATCCAAGTAGATAGACCTAGGTAGTAAAATGTTTAAATGCTTGTTGATGTTTATGTGGTTTGGTGTGTGTGCAAAAGAATAGAAATAGTGCAACTAGGCGATTGATTGAAAATCCCCTAATTAGACTATGTGAACTATTCTAAGCATGCAAGCAACTGAAAAGAAAGTGTGAAACTAATTATTAGCATATAGAGGTTAATTCCAACTTTGAAACAAGGTATAGTGTAGACACTATATGCATAATCATACAGAACAGGGTCGACAGAGTCGAACCTGTACTGTGGAATCAGGGTCTAAAAATGAACTAGGTCAACCAAGTCAACCTAGTTATTCAAACAACACACAAAACACAGAACTAGGTCCACATGGTTGACCTCATTGACTATGCACGAGCAGTTTTAAATATTGCAAACTGTGAAAGGAAATATAAAAAAAGAAAGATATAGAGAAATAGAAACTGACCTTGGTGGATCAGAGATGAAAATGAATAAGATTGTTGATCAAGAACTTTGGAGAAAACTGACAACAACCTACAAACTGGGCCGAGCTGGTCAATCAAGCTATACAGGAACCTATTGTAAAAATGCTGAAAATGCACTAGGTTGACCAGGTCGACCTAGTACGCTGCACTGGATGTTTGAAAATACACTAGGTCAAGTCGATCGACCTAGTAGGCTAATTTAGGCTAATTTAGAAGTGTGGAAAACTGACACATGTACTGGGTTGAGCTGGTCGATCTAGTTTCCCATTCTTAAAAACCTACGCACAAAGAAAAAAAATTAGGTCAACAAAATCGATCCAGTATGTCAAAATATATGATAAAAATGATGACAAAAGAAAATTAAAGAAAGTGAAAGAAATCTTGCAAGGGTTTGATTCATGTTGGGTTCACTAGAATGTATGCAATCGAAAATGCATCATGTCCATAAATCAATCCTGAATCGGATGGGATAGAGCACACCTACACTTTCGATTGAGACAATTGTTAAGTGGGAGCATGACCAATGTGAGGATCTACAAGACCTGATTCGGAGATCACTTGTCACAACACACTGTGTGAGGTAGGGTTTCAAATCCTATAGTCTAACATAATCGCACAACCCTAAAAGAGTCCTATGATTTAATATTTCAATAATCTAATAACAAGAAAAGTAAATCTAATCTAGTGCGCACCAAAGCTTGTGGCACAGAGTGGGGGTTAGAAACAAAACAAATAAAAAACTAAACTAAATATGTATAGAAGACATATACTTACGTCAATGTATACAGAATCCTAATACATGGAATAAAAGAATACAAATACACTATCTATCTACTCTTACAAATGAGGAATAAAGTTAGGAATACTTACCTTTGAAGACGAACCCGTCAAGCCTCAATCTCCCCCTTGGCCAACGTGCTTTGTAAGAGATTATCGTGGTATGTAAGGATAACTAAGATAAATTAGCTCTAGACAACACAACCTATCCAAGCATCCAAAAGACTGATCCACAAGACGAGATCGGAGCTCCAAAGAAAGTATTGAACCCTAAAGCTTTATTCCCCACATAGAATGGTCAATAGGCAGATGTTCGTTCGCACTTCTTCGCTTAATTATTCTCTATTTTAACTGGTAAGGAATGACCTTGTATATATAGTAGTATCTTACCCTAAAATCATTCAGATATGTCGGTTGTGCTAGGTCGACCCGATCAACCTAGCACATTTTCGGGCTAACTCACTAGGTCTGTGCTAGGTCAGCCAGAAGGCTAACAAACAAAAAAAGCTAAGGTCCCTAAACTACACTAGGTCGACCAGGTCGACTTAGTTTGTTGAACAGGTCAAAAGGATGCTAAGGCAAGAAATGAAGGAATAAAGCATGATAATAACTGGAATGATTAGGAAAGAGAAGAATAAGCTTAGGGTTCAAGGTTTTTTAGGAGGCAAGTGTGTGAATGGCAAGTGGCAAAATGAACAACAATCTTACGAAGCACCGATGGTCTACCCACCCCTTTCCCAATGCACTCCTTAAGGCATGTGCACTTAGAGAGATTGAGTCTCAACGGGTTCTAGCAAGATGTAAAGCATCAGTATTTGATAAAAGTTGAAAATATTATGTGTATACACTTCCCTGTGAACAACAAGGCATTTGTTTGGTAGGGTTCCTATGTCTAAAATTGAGATATTCTCCCAATTTGGTTGTCATCTAGTGTTAACATTGAAGAAAAATGTTGTATTTTTATGAATTTTTGAATCAGAGTAAGACTCAAGAATAATTTTACTGAGTATATATTTTAACTTGAAAATTTTCCATAGTTCTACCCACAAGAAGACTATGCCATCTAAAAACTAATGAGGGAAGAACTAGTGGTGAATTTCAATTTGTTTAATCTTTCCAAGATTTCATCAACACTATAGACCAATCCAAATATTTAGCTAGAATATATAATAAATTTAGTAAAAATATATCAATTCGTTTGATCTTCATTGATTTTTGGAAGAACCTAGTGTTGGAATATTTAATCTTGCCTACTCATATTTACTCCTCTTAGTACATAGTATTAAATGGTCTCAACCACTTGATATAAATTTGTTTATATATATTAGAACTTTCTAGAAATTCTATGGAATGATGATAAAGTATTCAAATAAATTAGAAAATTGTGTGTTTTTTGAGTTCTAACGGTGAACAAAGCTTATGCTTTGATGATACTTGCATTAAAAGAGCATATACATTTATACAATTATGTTTGGTTGAGAACAGTTACCAACCGTACCAACCAAAATACTTAACCTATCCAACCAACTACATAACCATAGATTAACAACTAAGTAATTTTTATTTTAAAAAATGTAATACTTAGCATTACACTAATATTTCCCCATTTATTACATGGTTAAAAATGTACCCCTGAAACAGATCAAATTTAACCTTGCCAAGTGGCTTGGTGAGTATATCTATTATCTGTAAATATGTTGGGAAGTATTGGAGCTGAATGTGGTGGTTGAAGACTTGTTCTCGAATGTAATGGTACCGGACCTCAATGTGTTTAGTTCTTTCATGAAACACTAGATTCTTGACAATATTCAACACACCCTAATTATCGCAGAAAAGATTAGTGGCTGATCTTTAGGAATTTCCATGTTAGACAGAATGTAACATAGCCAAATTACTTCACACATAGCTCCTCATGTGGCAAGATATTATGCCTCTATGGATTAGAGAGAAATTACAAAATTATTCTTACTAATACGTGAAATCGATCCAGAGCCAAGATGAATGATATATCTTGTAGTTGATTTCCTATCATCAATAGCAACTGCATAGTCCGAGTCTATATAACCCTGCAAGAAGAAATGTGAGTTCTTGTATTCAAGACCATAATCCCCTATACCTCAGACATATCTCAAAACTCACTTTATTGCAACCCAATGACACTTTTTAGTTCATACATGAATCTCGAAAGATAGCTGACAACAAATCATGTATATGAACTAGTATATGTCAAGTAAATGAGATTCCCAACAAGTTGTATGGAGTGAGTTCCATCTACTTGAGGTGAATCCTAAAGTTGGGATAGTTTCAAACCTTTGTCCATCAGTTTTGACAATGGTTTACAATCCTTCATCGCATATTTTTCAAGTAGTGTCTTGGTATATTTCATCTATGAGAGAAAAATGTGATTCTTCTTTTGCCATATCTCCAATCCAAGACGGTAATTAAGTAGCCCCAAGTCTACCATGTCAAAGGATTTCTTCAAGTCATTCTTCACTTATTTGATGAGATCATATGAGCTTCCTCCAATCACAATATCATCCACATACAAAACAAGAATTACAATCTATGTGCCTACCTTCTTGATATACAAATTTGAATCTGAGGGTCTACGAGTGAATCCGTGCTATAATAGATGATCATCTATCTTACTACCATGCCCTCAAGGTGCTTGCTTGAGTCCATAAAGTGACTTGATTAGACAACATACCTTTTGTGGATGTTGTTAGTCAATAAATCCTTCTATCTAGGTCATGTACACTTCTTCCTTGATATCACCATTCAGGAAAGCACTTTTAGCATCCATCTACATAAACTTCCATATATTTTGTGCTACTAGTGTGCAAACAACTCTAATGGTTTTAATCTTCGCATTGGGTGTAAAGGTCTCCTCATAATCAATTCCTTCTTGTTGAGCATACCCCTTTGTAAGAACTCAAGCTTTGTATTTGTGGATGGATCCATCTGCCTTTGTATTTTGTTTTAAAAATACACTTGCAGCCAATGGGCTTCTTTCCCATAGGTAGATTGACAAGTTCCCACGTCCTATTTTCTATCAAGGAATCATATTTGGCATCCATGGCTTTCATCCAATAAAGTTAACATGATGCCTCTTAAACTGTCTTTGGTTTAGTTTTGTCAACAACTAAACTCATATGTGTGATATTAACCTCATTTCTCACCTATCTTCTTGTTTGAACACCTGATAAAGTATTTGGAATAGAGTTCAGGTATGAGTTCTTGATGGTGATTTCTACCCATTTTAGACATCAATGTTGTTGCTGATTTGATGAAGAATTATCTTCCAAATTTCCAAGATCAACAAAAAAATCTCCTTGTAACTCATCTTCATGTTGACAAGATTCATCGTGCTCATCATCTGACTATGGAATCAACTTATGAGAGGTGGTTGGTTTGACTCCTCTTTGTATGTCAATGGGTCAAATGATGACTCATCACAAAACATGTATCGAATTTTTTAAATCTTCCACATGTCAAGGTCTATGAGATGATATGATTTTGAGGTAGTATTATACCCCAATAGGATGCACTAGAGTGTCTTCAATTCGAACTTCTTCCTCTTTTTAGCTAGGACATGCATATATAATGTACAACCAAATAATATTAGATGGGAGATCAAAGGTTTATGAACACTCCATACCTCTTCTAGTGTCTTATCTTGTAAGACATTTGTAGGTGCCCTGTTGAGAAGGTAAACTATCTGAACTACTTCTGCCTAGAATGGCACCTCTAACTTTGCAATGGAAAGCATGCAATGAGTCATATCCATGATAGAATTATTGCATTACTCTGTAATTCCATTTTGTTGGGGTGTAAAGGGAGCAGTCAAGTGATGTTTGATGTCATGTTGCTACAATAATACTAAGAAATCCTTTTATGTGAATTCCCCCCTTTGATCTAAGTGGAGGACATGAAGAAGCCTCCCTAACCAGGTCACAACAAGTTCATAGAAGATATTAAAAATAGTGTAGGCTTCACTCTTAGTTCTGATAAATAACACCTATCTTTCAATATAAATCATCAAAAAATAATTGGAAGTACTTAAATCCTTGAAAAATAGCAGGCATGGGTCTACACTGAGATGATCTAGGGCATGAGAGGAACTCAACTCAACCAAAACCTTGTGTTATTTTCCTGCAAGGCATCTATGGAATACAGGAAAAGAATGGGAAAGTTAAGGAAGTTAACTTACCATTGCCTTAGAGATGAGCTGATACAAGGAGCTAACAGGAAAGTGTCCATATTGATAATGCCAGAGAGCAGTAAATTCTGCGAGAGGCAGAGATAAGCAATTACATTAGATGAAACTGCGTCTAGTGCAAATAAATGATCATTCATAAAATCTCTATTACTTATCCTACCTTCCCTTAAGATGAGATAGGATTTGGTGCCATTCTTGATCAGGGACTCCACCTTAATCTTATGATTCAAGAGATAACTTATTTTCAAGAGATTTGTTGTCAAGTCATGGACATACAACACCTTTATGAGAGTACAACTTCTCATCTTGAGAGGAATGGTGATAATACTAATTCCTCATGCAACATACTCTTCACTGTCTATGATCCGAACTTGATCTCTAATGGGTTGGTTAGTCAATGAATTAGAGACATCCTTCCATCATGTCATATGCTTGCTAGCATCTGAGTTAATCAACCAAACATTTCTCGTTGGTGACAAGGTTTGGACAACAAGAACTACATTTCTATGTGCACCACAATATGCTTCTACTAGTACCTTCTCTTCAGATGCATCATATTGTTCTGGTTGATTTTGTGCCACTACATGTCCTCACTACTTCTATCACCGATGATGAGGGCGTCTTTTTGATTGTTGGGAATCATTTCGACTGGCTGTGCTCTCTTGACTAGATGCGCCTTGAATTAAGGCATTATAATAGAAGTGATCAGTGTCATGAGTATTTTTGTGGCAAATATGACACCATCGTTTTGATTTTTGAGACCTTGACTGATTTTGATGTTGCATTAGAAATCCTTACCATAAATTCTAACCACACTACTTGGAAATTAATTATTTGTCCTCAAACCTGTCTTGCACTAACTAGATAACTTCCTCTTATTGGAGCATATTTACTAGGCCTTTATAATACACTGCTTTATTTTTAATGTTTAGTGTTGTGACAAATGTCCAAAACTGAGAAGGAAGAGCTCTCAGAGTGATCAAGACAAGCATATTGTCCTCAACATTTTCACCAAGCACAACTAGTTCTGTGCAAGGTTTTTCCCCCTGGTGTAAGAACTACTCAACTTTATTTCCATCTTTCATGCTAAGCATATGAAGCTTGGATTAGAGATGGAGGATATTTGTTTGGTTATTCACCTTGTAGATAGTGGACAAAATGTCCCTCGCCTCCTTCGATGTTGACACATCCCGAATACTTGGTTAAACCTCATCGGTGATACCAAGTGTAATCAACATTAGGGCTTTGGCATTAGATTTGTCATACTTCGTCTGCTCATCAACTCCAATAGGATGGGGCACACTACTAGTGAAGACACCCCACAATTATTTGAATTGAATAATTATGCACATGTTTGTCTTCCATGCTGCATAGTTGGGCCCTTTTGGAAGATAGGCATTAGAAAGGAGCAACTTTGGTGCTGACATGGCCTATGTCTCCCTTTGACCACTTGGTAGTTCATTTTTTTAAAACCAAGAGTTCACTAACCACTTGGGGATATGAAAGACCAAGATTAGACAGTGAAAATATGAATTTAAAATAAAATAACGTAGCTTTGGTAATAAAAACTTACCATGAATTGGTAGAACATACGTGTTTGGATGGTTTTGTAGGGTGGTATGGTAGCGAGCTCATGGATATCTCTTGTAACGTCACGTATGTCTAAAACATTCCTATAGTGTGCTTGTAACTTCTTACCAACTACCTCAACAAACCAACATTATGCCTTTGTTCAATTGTCTATACCTCTTCAATGGTGAAGAACAGTGTGTGACAACACGATAGGGTTGAGATCATTACATGAACCTTCCTATAGGATGTGTACGAACACTGAGCACCTTTATGGTCTAGTTAACACTTTGAAGGATAAGAAGGGAAATAATATGATGTCTTTGATTCTCATTTGCCTTTGCTCTCTATGGATTTCAGGATGCCATTACTCTGAGCATGAATTCAGGGTGCATTCAGGATTCCATACATCTTACGCCTGGGCTTAGGATCAGTTTGCTCTAATACCACAATGAAGAAAGCCTATGCTTCGATGATACTTTCCTAAAGAGAGCATATGCATTTATACAATTATGTTCGGTTGAGAATACTTACAAATCATACCAACCATAATACTTAACCTATCTAACCAGCTACATAAATGCAGATTAATAACTAAGCGGTTGCCATTTTAAACAATGCAATACTTAGCATTACACTAACAAAATGTATGTCAAAGTTGATTACATATCTGGATAAAAATTAATATATGTATGTATTTTGTCATTAGTTGTATGTATAAGAACATGGCTGAATAGAAGAATAAAATAAAAACATAACATGTTTGTAGCAACATTGTTTTAGAAATATAATTTCTATTTTATATGTGATTTTTGTGTATTATGAAAACCGGTCTTTGTTTGTGCATTTCTACATTAAAGAGAAGCCATAAATATAGAAGTAGAAGAACAAAGTTTATCATTATTTTCGTGACAAAAATATAGTAGTATTTTTAGTTGAACAAATCACATGGAAAAACAAAACATAGGTCATACACTTGCATTTCTAACAAATTGATATCAGAGCTTTGGCCTAGAGTTTAGCAGCTTAGTTCAATCATGGAAAGTGTATGTGGAAACAACCTTACCTAGCATCAAATCCCTATTTTCAATGGAAAAAATTATGATTTCTGGAGTATCAATATGAATAAAGTATTTTTATCTCAAGATGTATATGATTTGGTCAAAAATGGGTTTTTAGAACCATGAAATCAAGTGGCATTCAATGCATTTTCACAAGCAAATAAGGATGTGTTGAAAGAGAATAGGACAAAAGATGCAAAACCTTTGTTCTTCATACAAGAAGCCATGGAAGAATCTATGTTTCCAAGAGTTGCAACAACAACTAGATATAAACAAGCATGGATGAAGTATGAATGATCAAAGTCACATTTTGATTTTGTGCTTATATATTGATGACTTGATATTTACAGAAGATTTGTCAATTGACTTGTTCAAATAAACAATGATGAAATAATTTTAAATGATTGATTTGAGATTGAGAAAGTGGTATTTTGGTAAGTCAAACAAATGATTACATTTTTATTTGTCAATAAAAATATGAAAATGATATTTTAAAGAGATTTAGAATTATGAGTTGTAATCCAACATCGACACTAGTTACCACATAATTAAAATTGAGCAAAGAAGATAAAGGCTACAATGTAGATCCAACATTGTATTTTTTTTAGAGGAATTTAATGTACTTGACATCCTTAAGGTTGGAGATCATGTATAGAGTAAACCTATTTTCAAGAGTCACCAAAGGATTTTTGTGGGACGCTGGGAAAATAAAAATACATGTTAGTAAAACAAAAAGTGATGGCATTTTATATTCAACATTGAATGATTTAAAGTTGATAAGTTACACTAACAGTGACTGTGTCAGAAGAATTGATGACAGAAAGGATACATCTGGTTATATTTTTCATTTTGGTTCTAGTGTAGTTTCAAGGGCCTCTAAGAAATAGTTCATTCTCACTCTTTTATTAATTGAAGTAGAATATGTAGTATCCATAGTAGCAGTATGTCAAACAATATGGATAAGAAGAGTTTTGTCAGACTTCAAGCATGATAAAGATGAGTTGACAAATATATTTTATGATAACAACTTAGCAATAGCATTGTCAAAAAATAATATTTTTTTCACAAAAGGAATAAGCACATTAACACAAGATATCATTTCATCAAAGATATAGTCAACAATGGAGACATATATAAATTATAATTTTGCATATTTGAAGATCAATATGCCGATATCTTTACCAAGCCATTAATAAAACCAAATTTGAGTCTCAGAGAGAGTCTGGAAGGAGTGTTGGAATATCTAATCTTGCCTACTTACATTTATTGCTCCTTCTCTTAATACATAGCATTAAATGGTCTCAACCACATTATATAAATTATTTTTTACATATTAAAATTTTCTAGAAAGTTTTTGGAGTGCTGAAGAAGTAATCAAATAAATTAGAATTATGTGTTTTCTGACTTCCAACTATATGTAAAATCTGATTTCAAAACTAGCTAAAACTTAAGATATGTATGCATTTTTTCATTGGTTGTATGTACAAGAACAAGGTAGAACAAAGTAGGAGAATAGAGAAAAAGAAGAAGAAAGAAGACAAACATAGTATGTGTGCAGCAACATTATTTGAGAAGTATAATTTCTATTTTATGTGTACATTTTGTATATTACAAAGATTAGTCTCTATTTGTGCATTTAAATATTAAAGAGATGCTGAAAATACAAAAATAGAAGAATGGAGGATAACATTATTTTTGTGATAAAAGTACAACAATATTTTTAGTAAAACAAAGCACATAAAAACTATAAAAAATAAAATGAAAATAAATGTCATACAATTAACTTTACAACTGGTAGGCTTTTGGAAGAACCTAGGAGGGATGCCATTTTCAAGAGTAGAGAATTTGAAATCCATTTACATTGGAGAAACTAAACTCTTTCACTAACACTTTTCAAGGAGAAAGTGTTAAAAATATAATATCCCTACCCTTTTTCACCTACCCAGGCAGCTCTAGACTTCTATAGCAGAGGCATTTGAAACACACCAAACTATATTTAATGCAACAAAGTTTGAATTTTTTTGGTAGTCATTTGTATTAGGGGGAAGTTGGGTGGTAGGTGGATTTAGAGCAGTGAAGAGACAAAAAGAATAGAAGACAAGTGTGGCAGAATTTTTAGCTCAATAGTAACATAAGTAATAACCTAGAGAAAATAGTTAGAAAGCAATAGAACAATAGATAGAGAATAGAAGGAGAACAACAGAGGAAGAATGTACGCATGCAAATAGTTAGAAGTTTAATCTAATCAACATAAAAGAGGGAGAAAAAATGGGTTCAATAGCTATAGCTAGAGCAGCATTCAATAATCCAATAACAAAGGAAAGTTGGTAGGAGTTTTATTAACAATTATAGCTGTGATAGATTATGCGTTATATTTATATTGTAATATGAGTTTTAATTGAATTTAATATAATATTTTTTGTGTTTTTAATCTTCGTATGCCCTCCCCTGAATTTTTTGTTTTAGCACATGGTCTTGTGCATTTTTAGCACTAGTTATTTTAGCTTCAGCATAACTTCAAAGCTTCATTTTTATTTTTATTTTGGCCTTTCATACAAGATTCAAGAATAGTCTGAAGCTTTAGATTTATATTTCCTTTGTCCACTTGGGCCTACATAGTTCTGCCAATAATTTGTATCAGATCTCTTAAGTTGTAAGCCCATTTAGACATGGCAACTGGCAGTTCTAATTCATGGTAACGGTCCCCTACATTTGATGGAAATAATTATGATGTGTGGATAATGAAGATGAAGACTATATTTAA
This sequence comes from Torreya grandis, assembly GCA_037957365.1. Classification (NCBI taxonomy): domain Eukaryota; kingdom Viridiplantae; phylum Streptophyta; class Pinopsida; order Cupressales; family Taxaceae; genus Torreya; species Torreya grandis. The sequence goes on from JARHVA010003283.1 coordinate 1,276,574, forward strand.
CTGCTAATAGCTATGGGAGTTGTTTGAAGGTGGATACAATTAAATTGTAGACTTAGTAGCCTTCAATGCACTAGGTTAATCACAAAAGAATGCATTGAAGGATAATAGAAAGAAAGATGCTAAAACACTTAGCTACATACAAACGACACTAGTTGATTCAATTTTTCTAAGGATAAAAGAAATTACCCATTCCAAGTAAGCATGGGACATTTTGTAAAATGCCTATCAAAGGAGTGACAAAGTGAACATTTTCAAGTTGCAACTCTTAAGAAGGGACTTTGAGACCCTATCAATGAAGGAGAATGAGTCTATCAATGACTTGTTCACAATGACAGTGAGCATAGTGAATCAAAATTAAAACGTGATGATACAATTGAAGATTATAAGATCATAGAGAATGTGTTGAGGATCCTTCCAATCAGATTTGACCCTCTAGTGGTTGCAATTGAAGAGTCAAAGGATTTGAGAAAAATGATAATAGATGGGTTAATGTGTTCCTTGCAAACCCATGAACAAAGATTGAATAGGTCAACCACCTCTTCCCGTGAGCAAGCATTCGAGACCAATGTGAATGTAAGAGGAAGATGGAGAGAAGCAAAAAATAGAGGAAGAGGAATAAATTGTAGTAGTCAAGAAGGTGGAAGGCATAGCCATCAAGAGTCACATGGAAGAGGAAGAGGAAGGAGCAATAACACTTCTAGAGGAGGATCTACACAAAGGTATGATAAGTCTAACATCCAATGCTATTATTACAAGAAGTATGGACATTATGCTAGTGAGTGTAGAAAGAAAAAATATGACATGAAAATGCAAAATTCAAATTTCTCCCGTGCACAAGAAGTTGAACCTAATAAGATTGAGAAATGTGGAAACTTGTTCATAACATGCAACATTACCTAGTAAAGAGATAAAGAAACATGATACTTGAATAGTAGTTGTAGCAACCACATGAGTGGGAACAAAGACATGTTCAACCACACTGATGAGTCAATCGAATCAGGTGTAAAGATGGGAAATAATTAGAAGGTTCCCATCATGGGAAAATGCAACATATCTATTCGCACCAAGCAAGGTGACAAAAGGTAAATTCAAGATATTTATTATGTACTCGAGTTGAAGCAAAACCTTATTAGCATTGGGCAACTTCTCTAAAAGGGGTACAAGGTCAGATTTAAAAATGGAGAATGCATAATTTATGATAGAAGTGGTTATAAGAAGCAAATTGCATCAGTCAAGATGACAACCAATAGGATGTTTTCTCTAAGGATACAAAGTGAGCTCGCAACAACATTTTAAACTATGGTAGTAGATGAATATACTCTTTGGCATCTAAGATATGGGCATTTGAGCTTTGGTGGGCTGAACTTTCTTCATAAGAAGTAAATAGTGAGACGCTTACCCCTTATAAAATAGCCAAACAATGCATGTGAAGGGTCCATATTGGGGAAGCAACATAGGAGTGCATTTGTTGTAGGTAAAACATGAAAAGCTAGAGCTCCTTCAGCGCTGATCCATTCAGACTTATGTAGTCAAATGAAGACCCCCTCCTTATCCAAGAATGTCTAATTCATGACATTCATAGATGACTTCAACCAAAAGACATGGATCTACTTCTTGAAGAACAAATAAGAAGCATTTGATACATTCAAACATTTCAAGGCTTTGGTTGAGAGGCAAAATACCTATTACATCAAGATTTTGAGGATGGATAGGAGGAGTATAACTCTAATGATTTCATGAATTTTTATAAGGATCATGACGTCAAAAATCAATTTACATTTAGGTATACACCACAACAAAATAGTGTGGCTGAGAGGAAGAATAGGACCATCCAAGAGATAACAAAGAGTATGCTAAAGGCAAAAGGTTTCCTTGATGATTTTTGTGTTGAAGTTGTATCAACAGTCATATACTTACTAAATATTTGTCCAACAAAAAGTGTTAGGGATATGATCCCTCAAGAATCATGGAGCAGCCAGAAGCCTAGTGTTGAACACCTTAGAGTGTTCGTATGTGTTGCATATGCACATGTGCCCAAGAAAACAATAACAATGTGGGATGACAAAGGTGAGAAATGTATATTCAATGGGTATAGTGACTAATCGAAGGATTATATATTGTACAATCCGGTCATTAAGGAACTCATAATCAGTTTGGATATTCAATTCATTGAGCATGAAGCTTGGGAAGAAAGACAAGAAAAACAACAAGCACAAACAAGGGCTAGTGGACCCTTTATTGAATCTGAACCAGTAGGTAGTACATCCACTCATGCACTAAGTTAGAACCCTATTTCACAAAAGAGATCATTCATCTAGACAAAAGAGATGATTCATCTAGTGGTAATAACCATCAAGCAAGTCCAAGAGTTGTTCATGAGTCAACATCATCCTCTTACAACTCAAGTCAATGCCTAGTAAGGACAAAGAGCTTGCAAGAAGTCTATGAATAGATAAGATATGAATAAAATCAAGATAAAAAAATGAATTATGCTCTATTTTTATCAATTGATCCCCTCTATTATGAGGAAGTACTCAAGGACGGCAAGTGGTGTGAGGCAATGGATGTATAAATGCATACCATAGAGAAAAACCAGACTTGAGAGTTACTTGACCTTCCAAAAGGAAAAGAGGTGATAAAAGTCAAGTGGGTATACAAGACAAAAACCACTCTTAGAGGCAAGATATAAAGGCATAAGGAAAGACTAGTAGTCAAGGGCTACAAGCAAAAATCTAGACATGACTACAACGAAACATTTGCACCCATAGCAAGGATAGAAACAATGAGAACAATCATAGCCATTGTTGCTCAACATAAATGGAAGGTGCATCAAATGGATGTCAAGTCAGTTTTCTTGAATGGAGTGCTAGAAAAATAGGCATATGTGGGATAACCACCTGGATGTGAGATTATCAGACATAAGAACAAGGTATATAGGCTAAAAAAGGTGCTGTATGGGCTCAAGCAAACACCAACGGCATGGTACAGCCAGATAAATTCATATTTGTTGAGAAATGGATTTAGCAAAAGTGATAGTGAGGCCACACTCTACATCAAAGCAGACAAAAGTGATATTTTGATTGTTGTTTTATATGTGGATGATCTAATATTCACTGGAAAGATAAATTAGTCAATAGGAGAATTCAAAACAGCCATGAAAAAGGAGTTTGAAATGACTAATTTAGGATTGTTGAAATACTTTATTAGTATACAAGTCAAGCAAATGGATAGTGGCATCTTCATATGTCAATCTAAGTACGCAAAGGAGATTTTAGAAATGTTTAGGATGCTAGATAGCAAGCCAATATCTACACTAGTTGAGACAAGTTTGAGGTTATGCAAGGATGATTGCAGGAACAATGTTGGCCCCATACAATACAAGAGCTTAGTGGGAAGTCTAATGTATTTGATTGCAACTAGGCCGGACATCATGTATGTAGTCAATCTCATATATAGATTCATGGAAATGCCAAAGGAGACACATTTGCAAGCGGACAAAAATTTATTGAGGTATGTGAATAGAACAAAAGGATACATAGTTTTGTATGTAGTAGTAGATGAATTTCAACTAGTGAGTTACATGGATAGTGATTGGAACAGTAGTTTTGATGACCGAAAGAGTATTTCAAGGTATGTATTTCATCTTGAGTTCAGAGCCATATCTTGGGATTTAAAGAAACAACTCATAGTTTCACTTTCTATAGCTGAAACAAAGTACATAGCAGCCAATACAACAACATGCCAAGCTATATGGTTAAGAAGTACACTTTCATATTTGCATGAGGAATAACAAGGATATTCTATAGTCTATTGTGACAATGTATCCTCCATAAAGTTGTCAAAGAACCTTATATTTCATGGTAGTAGCAAACACATTGCAATCAAGTATCACCTCATTCGATAGTTAGTTGAAAATCATGTGATAGAGCTTAGTTTTTGTAAATTAGATCAATAGTTAGCTGATATATTTACTAAGCCTTTACCAAAAGATAGTTTTATGCACTTAAGAGGAAGGTTAGGGGTCATTAATACAACATTGGGTCTACACGACTTTATGTTGGCTCTAGAGCCTGTTAGCCAAGCTTTGGGGTCTTACAACCAAGCTCCAGAATCTGATGGTAAAGCTCTGGAGTCTAATGGTGAAAAGCTCTAGAGTTCGATAGCGTAGCTCTGGGGTTTGATAGTCCAACGCTTGACATGAATGGAAGAGGTGCAGAATCTTATAAACAGGCAAGGAGAAGTTATAAGGATGTTTTAGCAATTGAAAGAGGTTCATCAAAGCATTCTAAGAAGGTCAGGAAGAAGGGGAGTGTTAAAAATATAATATCCCTGCCCTTTTTCACCTACTTAGGTAGCTCCAGACTTCTACAGTAGGGGCGTTTGAAAGACACCAAACTATATTTAATGTAGCACAGTTTGGATTTGGATTTTTTTGGCAGCCATTTGGATTGGGTGGAAAATTGGGTGGTAGGTGGAGTCAGAGCAACAGAGAGATAAAATGAATAGAAGACAAGTGTAGCAAAAAAATTATCACAGTGGCAACAAAAGTAACAGTCCGGAGAAAATAGGCAGAGAGGAATAGAACAACAGACATAGAATAGGAGAACAACAAAGGAAGAATGTATGCATGACAACAGTCAGAGGTTTAATCCAATCAGCATAAAAGAGGGAGAAAACAGAGGTTCAACAGCTGTAGATAGAGAAGCATTTACTAAGCCAATAACAAACAAACAAGGAATGTTTGTAAGAGTTTATTAACAACTGTAGATGTTATAGTTTATGCATTGTAATCAGATTGTAATAGGAGTTTTAAGCAAATTTAATATAAGAATTTCTGTGTTTTTAGTCTTCCTCTGCCTCCCCTGATTTTCTTGTTTTAGCATATGTTTTTGTGCATGCATTTCCAGCACTAGCTATTTTATCTTCAGCATAACTTCGAAGCTTCATTTTGTTGGAAATAACATTAAACTTTGATTAAACTGGGGACAACAAAATACAGCTACTGCTGCGTTCATTCCTTGCATTTCAATTGCTTACAATATGTCTCTATAAAGAGGACTTTGACATATTTCAATACAACAAATTTCCTATTCTTAGACATATTCTAACGGCATCCAGCTATTACAATGAAAAAACAAAAATCAAAGCAAAAACAAATTTACTAAATATAGTAAGAAGAATTTACAAATTCCAACACATTTTTGTTGTGTCTTTCTGCCTTTCATGCAAGCTTCAAGATTAGTCTGAAGGTTTAGATTTATAGTTACTTTGTCCACCTGGGCCTACATATTTCTCCCAACAGAAAGGTCAGTCTAGGAGTCATATGTCTGCTGATTTTCAGTTTGATAATCATTTTTAGATCGCATCCACTCGTGTGATAATAATTGTGTTAAAAATATTTATTTCGATTCTTGTTAAATATAAAGATCTGATATCATTTTGAATGAAACTGTGTTTGATTCTCAGGTAAATTTGAGAGAATGAAATGCTTAAAACTAAATTGAAAACATAATCAATTTTTTTTTTCAAAAAACTTACTTTAATGAGAACCTTTTTTAGGGTGGCGGAAAGGGAGCAGGATATAACTGTGTTTGATTCTCAGGTAAATTTGAGAGAATGAAATGCTTAAAACTAAATTGAAAGCATAATCATTTTTTTTTTCAAAAAACTTACTTTAATGAGAACCTTTTTTAGGGTGGCGGAAAGGGAGCAGGATATAACATGTAAGCTAAGCACATGAGCAATGAATTTGTACACACTATTACAAAGAGAGAGAGGGCAAAATCCACAACGATTCAAGTAAAATTTCTTTGGAAACAGACTAATAAAGGAGCAGTTAAAATGTAGACTTAGATTATCCAATTATTTTTAGATTCATTATTCTGAGAATTTAAAATCAGTTAGGGGAATGACTAGTTCTACCCTTTTGGGTGATCTATATCCTAGCCTACAAATTGGCTTTTTGTCCCCTTCCTTATTTATTATATTTTGTCATGTTTCACTTCTCTTTGCTCAGGACTCCTTATGGTATAACGCCACAATGCCTGTGAAGTGATTATTTGGGTTATGTTTAGCCATTCATTTTATTTGTATGACAATGGACATAAACCTAAGTTTTCATTACCCAGTAGCCGTTGCAATTATGGGTTGTCAAAAATAAGTTATGATTTATTATTTCTCTACTTTTTCAATAACAAACAATATTTTCAACATTACAAGGTAGAGAGTATTGCAGGATATAAATGTTTTGTAAACCCACAAACTTACTTGTTGACAGGTTGATTGGCATCTGAAGTTGGATTGCCCTGCGTCAATGTTTTTCCTGCACATGATTATCGACATTAATGATTAATGATTCAAACAAATACAATAATAATAAAGCAGGAATTAATTGAGAGTCAGACTCACTGTCAACATCATCATCATCATCATCATATTATTATTATTATTATTATTATTATTATTATTATCATCATCATCATCATCATTATTATTATTATTATTACTGTATGGAGAATCGATTCTCATTCCGGTGGTCGTGCTTAACACCGTGAAACATAATAATATAACAAGGATGAGTAGAGGCATGGTGTTTCGGTATTGCAAACTCATCTTACTGCATGTTATTACAAGGGAGACATGCGGAGAATCTGAGGAAGCATCGAAGCCTGGCCGGCTTATTATTACCATGGCCCTTTTTTGTTTCTACATTCTCATTCTGTATTCTGTTTGTTTCTGTTTTTGTACCTTTTGCTTGTCGGGAACTGAACAAAGACCCACTCTTAGACATTAGCATTAACAAACTCACTAGCGGACATCTGTCTCTGTATTTATAAGGAAGAATAATTATAAAATTCATTTCAACATTACGTTGACCTATCACCATATATATCTTCTGATTGTATTCTGGTGACATTTTATATAGTGTCATCTTTATTTTATTTAAAGAAATATTATGTATATTTCTAATTAATATAAAAGTAGGTTTCAATTAAATATATATAATTAATATTATGATTATTTAATTTTTTAAAATTTAAAATTAATAATTTAATAATATATTTTTTTTTATGTAATTGATAATGTTTGATTTATTAAGATTTTTTTTTATTAAGTAAAAATTTTAAACTCTTTTGATTAAGTAGTTATGAACAAAAAAATATACCATCAAAATGATCCAAAATAAGATCATTTTCATCATTCAAATTAAATTCATTTAATATTCATTATATTTTAAAAATAAATAATTAATACATATTCCCTGTATTAATTATATAACAATTTTAAATATTAAATTTTCTAATTCCTTATTAGATATTCATAGTTATCATGTTCGTCCAAACATGTCTGACATTCGATTCTGACCGAACATTTTCCACTAATCGAATTTATTCGGTAAAATTCGACGTCTTAAATTTTTATTTTTATTTTTGGTTAAAAAAATTTAAAAGAGCATATAAAATATTAACATTTACACACAAACGAAAGCATACAAAATATTAAAATCACTCGCCCTTGTTCTGTTGAAAAATAAGAAACCCTAGACGAGCAGAAAATAGGAAACCGAAGGCAGCGGTGCGATCTATGCAATCACCAGTTAGTGGAGAATGAATAACGCAGTTTGCCATTTAGTATTACACAAATTCGTGCCTTAAGACTCCATCATGCAGCTTGCAGTCATGGTTCGAAAGCTATCGGTTATCACGTGGTCTGTAGTCGGGGTTTGCCGTCACGCTATCTGCGCTTTACAATTTATTTCACGCTATCTGGTCTGTAGTCGGGGTTTGAGGCAGAAGCTAGCTACAGGATGGATATCGTCACGTGCCGTTCAAGCAGTGAACATTATTCATCCTTCTTCCACTACAGAAACGAGTCGAGCCCTAGGGAGCCGTATGTCCGTGCAGACTGTAAGGAGGATATCGCTGCATTAGGAATGTTCATTGTTAACATTCAACATTCGTAATAAACTTATAGTTATATTAATATATTCTTTTATTAAATATTAAAAAATTAAAAGTCTTTGTTTTATATTTATTTACATGTATAACGAATGATTTTTTTAAATTTGTGTTTAATTATAGTTTGTTTAATTTTTATTTAATTTTAAAATTTATACTATTTTATTTTTTAAATGTACATTTAATTTTTTTTGTTTCATTTTAATTTATTTAACTTAAATGTTTATTTATTTTTATGTATGATATAAAAATATATTTATTTTTATATAAAAAATAAAAATATTTTACTTTTTATATATTTTTTAAAATTTATAAAATTTAACTAAATTTTTTGCAAAATTTTGAACTTTCAAACTTTTTCTCCCTTCCTAATAGAACATGTAACTATGGTAATCGATGTTTTAGACATGCCTCTTTATTATCAGGGATTAATATTTTGAGATTTATTAAAGGTTTTCCTCGTATACCTATTTTATGATAATAGAGTTTATAATTTATAAAACATTTATATTATATTATATTATATTATATATTTATAATTTTATAGTTATATATTATAATTTATAAAATATTAATTAATATATATATAGTCTATAAAATATTATTACAATATAATATATTTATAATTATAATAAATATTAGTATTTAAAAATATTATATTTAATATGTACAATATATTATTTTTTATAAATTTTTAAATTTATAAAATATTAAATCGAATTTATCAAACCGAATTTTTTGTAAAATTTCAAACTTCCAAACTTTTTTCCCCTTCCGAACTTTCCAAACATGATAACTATATAGATATTGCATAACACCGAATTATAAATAACTCAAATACTTGTGTGACAAGCAACATTGAGAATATACATATGCTACACTCTACTCATAAAACACCTCTAAATTTAAATACTATGATTATGATGGTGGAAATACAGAGATAATGCTATTTACTTTTTCTTTCTTAGAAATAAAATTTTGGTTATTGCAAATTTTTGTTTGTGAATGTTTGGTGAAGATGTAACAACATTATTCTTATGGATGATAATTCAAGATGACCATTTTTAATTTTGTATTATATATTTAGAATTTTATATCAAAATTTTTTTAAGTTATTTAATATTTATTATATAATTTTTTATTTTTTCATTTTTAATAAATTTTATTTTAAATTTATAATAAATAATATTCGAATTAAGGTAAATTCATTTTTGATTTGGTATGGAATTTAGTATAAATATATTAGGAGGTTCAGAGCTCCCTCTGTGATATACAAGATAGAAGAAGGTGCAGCTCACCAAAAAATAAAAATAGTTAAATTAAAATAGGAGACAACAACGAAAAGAGTTACAATCACAATTGATTGGTGTTGGAACCAGTCAGTTTTAACTAAATCAAAAACCAACCTATATTAATAGAGAGAGAGACCCAAGTCTCAAAAAGAACCATCGAGGTCCCCAAAAGACCGAAACCTAATAAAAGCAATAAAAAAATCACCAATCAGATATTTCACTAGATACAGAACCAGTCTGAGCACAGATAGAGGGTCAGAGCTCCATGACAAAGTAAAATAGGGAACAAAGAAGCGGTCCACACTTACAGACACAACCAAACCAGACCCAAAGGAGAGATTAAGTCCAAAAATTAAAGCTAACCCCAAAAAGGCAGGCCAAAGCAGAAATTGAAATTAAAAAAAGCATAGCCCATTAAAGCGGTCAATACAAGATTTGAAATTCAAAAATAAAGACCGGTTGTGATGCCCAACAAACAAAAAAACACCATGTACTAAATGCCAAATGGCAAAAAGGCCCAATCATAATAAAGGCCAACGTTTTAAAATAAATGGTTATGTACTGACCCAACTAAACAGAGCACGTCATCTATTTTACCGGCGTCCTAAATAGGAGGTACCAAGTTCAAAGCAAGGGTAAGCTAGAAAAAGGGGTAGAAAACATCTGAAATCACCAACCAAAAGTCGATCCACTAACAAAGCCCAGCAACAATTCATTAGCTAAGAAACATTAATGCAGACTGACACATAAACCAAGGGTCAGGTGTTCCACCAGAGAGCCAGGAGCTTCCTTTGAAACAACCATTTTGAAATTCTGGAATGGATGTCTTCCTAGTTTCTTCAGGCTAGTTCTACAGTTCTTTACAGGTGTGTGCAAATCCAATGAACCATTCCTTGCAGACCGCCTAAGATTTTTTAAGAATGCTAACACACTATCCAGACTTGTTTACATTCTTCAAAAGGGTCCTTTTTTATAAGCGATGACCCTGTGTCGACTTGGTATGGGATAGATCTCATAATCCCATTACCACCAGGGGATATCTCCTCATAACACATTGGAATAAAGATGTACATGTGCCTCCTAAGCCTATGATTATCATCGTGCAAATAGTCTTCGAATGGGTCTATCTTTGTTCTGACTTTATACAGAGTCTCCTTTGTTATTTTTTGGGATGATTGCTCGTCCACAAAGCCTACTTTATTTTAAAACTACCCATCCTCCTTGGCTGGGCCATTCTCCAAAGGCAAACCATTCGGATCAGGCCTAGAGACAACCCCAGGGATCAAGATGAGTTCACCTATGGATTTGACCATACCCAGATGACCATTTCACCTCGAATCCACTAATTTTCGAGGCTATGCCTCTCCTTTATTTGGCTTTGACCCAATTTTCAAAACCTCTAACCTGCCTCTATTATCATTCAACTCCTTTTACTTGTCTGGCTATTCCCCAGTCTTGTATGTTGCACATTTGTGCTCAAAAACATAGCAACTAGGACAGATTTTATTGTCTTTTTTGTATACAACATTTTGAATCCAAACACAATGTTTATATTTCAAGCAAATGGAATTTGGGAGAGCCTTATCTAACACAAAACCTTGCAAATGTAAGCCTACTTTTAGCTTTTGTAATAGAATCTATGGCCACAGGCACTCCAAAAAGTTATCAATCCCCATTAAGATATTATCATTCTAGAATTTCAACGGGATGGATGGAAGTCTCATCCAAAGGGGAACAACATTCCAAGTCTCCTTAAGAGCATTAAAACCATACTTCCATTTTTGCAAAACCAAACAGAACTTACCCAAAATCCACAGTCCTTGAAGAATGTTGAAGCAATCTTCTTGGTTCGTAAAGGTAAACAAGAGAAAAGCATTATCCATGGCCACAGTTTCCACCTGCCACTTTAGTCTCCACATTTTATGGGTCCAATCCCACACCACATCTATGTTATGTCTGAAACCCACAAATTTGCCAATGAGGTTGTTCTGGTACAGCAGCTATGCAGTATCAAGTTCTCTTCATCTGAGATCTCTAGCAACACATGGGACGGCAAGACAACTAAGCAGATTTAAGTAGCACTGTTCGCTTCTTGTGTAGGCTGATGATGAGCCCCCCAAAATGGAGGGAAGTAGTTCATTCCGTGCTTCCGTGGGAATGGGCGCTACCTTAACCATATATTTCTAGAGAATTTTAGACTTCTTGACCCCTCCTTCATCCTCTTCCTTGTTGACTATATATATATATGCACATTAATTATTTCATCAAATTACAATTTAACAATTTATTATCATATATTCATTTACTTTACTTTTAATTGATACATTATATTGATATATAGATTTTAATTTTCATATACATAATATGTATATGTTTTCATATATGTATATATGTGTATATGAATATTAATGATGTTTTCAATTAACAATTCTAATATATTAATTTTGTTTATATTTCTTATGTTATTTTGATTTTGTAATTAAGAAGGTAATTATATCACTTAATTCGTTATATGATAAAATTTAACATATTATATTAAACTATAATGTATATTTTAGATAAATCTATATAAAAGATATTGAGAAATATCATTTTTGAGGTGCTTATTCAATTATATTACATATATAATATAAGTTCCCTAAGAATGATATCTCTCATCGTATTATATATAAATTAATCTAAGATATGTATGCTAGTGTAGATAGTAAAAATGAATATTTATAACATCTCAATTTTGTACATTTAATAAATATCAATCACAGTTTTCCCTTCAATTTTAGATCTCCCTGTTGCCACTTGTATTTGTCATCTCATTATATCTAAATGTTTATCTCTTAGTCTGATCCATATCATTTTGGCGATTGGGGTTTCATGTACTGCACATAGAGCTTAAAATATGATAAGCATCATTCAATGTCATTTTTTGATACATACATATTTTCTATCCTTCTGGACACTATCGACCACATAGAGACACTACCACCAATAGTTGTGTTCATATGGTTATCTACTCTTTAGTTGTCAAAATTATTCCAAATTAAAAATATTTTAAAACCTATGGGTTGATCTATTTTTTTATTAAACTGTACCATGAGATATTTCAAAATGTATGGTATAAATACAAGTCTAATTCTACTCATTCTTCATCTAGTAAATACCAAACAAACGCCTACTAAAGATAAATTAATCAACTGCACAACCAAACTATTTTGCTCTGTTCATTCTTATTTTTATACCAGGCATAGGATCAGTCATATTACAGGGATTAAGCATTTGAATAGTATCCTATAAGATATAATTTTCAACTTACAAGTTAGATCACTATATGCATCATCATATAGTATATTTCATCATTGTGCACACACTTTTCCACACATAGGGGAGAACTACATAAGTATGAGGCCCTATTTGGAGTAATGGCTATGTAGGCAACATCCATTGATAGAGGGGTCTTTAAGGTCAACTCGACACCGTGAGCCTACTAGCCTAATTTTAGAAAATTCGTTCTAAGAGTGAAGAGCTAGGGTTTGATCAATCAGTGAAGAATGACAACCTATACTTTAAAGCTGAATAAATCAGTAGAAATGAAATGAAAAACTCATAACAATAAAGTTGGTTGCATCTAGATTCAATTATTAATTTGTACCATATACTTGCATCACAGGCAGACACTAACATCATTGGTAGTGTCTAGATCTGATCGTAATATATGTAGCTATAGAAGTACAATTCTCATAATCTAAAATTAATTAAGAATACTGGTCTTGCATACTTTGAACATGTTTCTAGTTTAGATATATTTGCACACAATAATTTCATCTAAGTATCATTTCTCTTTAGTATTGTAATCAATTAAATATATTTCAAATTTAGTACTTTTTATATTTAGCATATCATAATATTATAATTAAGAATGTTCATTTATCTGAGTTTATAATTAATTGACCTACTATAGATTAGTTTATCACCATTATATTTGAACTGAGTCTATAACATTAAACCTATAATTACCACACATCTAAATTTAGGGTAAAACATTTAGTAAACTTGAACTTTATGTCTTTTTATGCAAATCTTATATTACTAGTGTATTTAACCTTTTGAAGTTTGTTTTTTCCCCAAAGCTATTCTATTATTTGTGTGCAACCTAGGCATATCCCTATATTAGGTGGTGTTTCTATTGAACATTTAGAGCTTCTTATTTTACCACCTAAGATGGATCAAACCAATGAAGTATCAAATATTATGCCTAATGAAAGTGCCAATAACAAAACTAAACAAAATGTTGAAGAGGTATATAATAGATGATTTTGTATGCAATGAGAAATGCATCAAATCTATAAATCAATCATAGTTCAGAGAAGATAGATCTTACTTACACTTCCAATTGGGGATACATTAGATAATCGAGATCATGATCAATATGAATCTGTTATACCTAGCCAAGGGATATCTTACCACAATAATATTACTAGGGAGGATTCCAAAGCCTCTAGTCAAGCAAAACTATGCAATAACCCTAATTAGGTCCTATGTTTTCATATTCACTAAACTAATAACAAGCAAATCAAAAATCTAACCTAATGCTCACCAAATCTTGTGACACAAAAGGGGGGTTAATAAACATCAAATAAAACATGCATAAAAAAATCATAATTAAGCTCTGTATAGGTAAAACTGTAATGCATGGAGAGAGAGAGAATATTATTCAAAGCCATTACTTATGCTACTTCTATCTACTAAAGAGAGGGAAAAAGTTAGAGATACTTACTTGGAAGATGAACCTATCGAGACTCAATCTCTCCCTTGGCTAAAGATGATTCACATGAGGTTATTGTGGTCTTTAAGGATTGCTAAGAAAGGCCAAAGAATCCAAGACTTCTCCATAAGACTAGACTCCTCTCTAAGTAGAAACCATAAGCTAAAAATCATCAATTAGAATGGTGTAAGATCATATTATAATGGAGCATAAATGAATAATAAATCTTGTTGTCTCTATAAGAATGGCAAAATAGATGTGTTTATATAGGCATATCTAACCATAACCCCTTACAAAAGTTTCAGCCAACAAGGTCGACCCAGTCGACTTAATATCATAGTTGACAAAAACTAATTAGGTCACAGACTAGGTCATCCAGGGGCCAACCTAAACCCTTAATAAGTTTTGTCAATAAGAATACAATGTTGACATAGTCAACGTAGTCATGTAAACAATCAAAGTGGGATTTAGGTTAGAAAAATGGCTAATGAAGGTGGAAAATGATATGAAGAGTGTGAAAAATAGGAGGCAAAGTTTAGGGGAATGGTTTTAAGAGTTGGTTGGATTCATAATAAATGAAAATAAGGGACAACAATCCTGCAAAGCACTAATGGTCTGCCCATCCCTTTCCCAATACACCCCTTAGGACATGTACTCAAAGAGATTGAGACTCGATGAATTCTTGCAAGATAGAAAGCATCAATAATTGATAAATTTTGAAAGTATTATGTGTATACATATGCGCCACTCAAATATCATCATGTGTCACTTAGGTACAACAAGGAATGGTGCTTCGAGAAAGACCATAATAACACACAACATTGAGGCTAAAAAAAGTTATAGTATTTTAAAGCAAAAATAACTGAAAGTAAATAATTGAAAGAAAAATAACTAAAAAGTAAATGTAATGCGTGCCTTGATTTACCTTTATCATTGGATGGTTATTTTCTATATTTTTAGTTTTGATTGTGAAGGGCATAGAGACTGCTTTCGGCAAACCCAAGAATACAAAACTAAAAATAAAAAATAAATAAATGTAGGAAAGCCAAGATAACTGGTGCTATGTGGATGGGACATACTTAGAAATTTGGCAAGTTAAGGTGATAAGTGATATGTTAGACCAAATGACCAAGTCAAAATTTCTAGAGTGAATCAAGAAACTGAAAATCCAAGGCTATTAAAGACTAAAAAACTCAAACAAGTAAACCTTGAGTAAGAAAGGCAAACTCACTAAGTCAAACCAAGAATACATGTCAAAAAAGATGGTAATAAAACATCAATGTAAAAACAGTAACAATATTTACTTAAACAAAGGTGGGAAAGCAAAAATGGTAAAACAACATTGATGAGAGAGCAATAACAATCCTTACTCAATCATCAAATAGAAAAAGGTGCATAAAAAAGAAAACAACATTGGTGAGTGAGTAACAAACCAACCTCACTCACCAATGGAAAAGGCACATGAAAGTAGAAATGGATTTAGGTGTCCAAAAAAAGGGTACTACAACAATGACAAATGGTAAAAGAAAGTAAAGTATGTCTAGAAATGTAGAGCCATGGTGTAAAGAAAAAAATTCATAGTTGCTCAAGCATATTGTTTTGATTTAAGGGTAGATAAAAATGAAACAAAGTAGTGCTAACATGTTTTTACAATGTGAAGAATAAGGGATTATATAACAACAAAAATAAATTTAGAATCACGCATGCCTATCAAGGGGGGAAATGAAATGGGTAGATGGTAGAATGAAAGAAAAATCAAGGTAGAGAAATTCTTTATCAAAGTCAAGACATTCAAATGAGGTTTATCAAAATAAGAGGATTGTCGACATTAAAGACTCTAAATAACTTCACTTATTCACACAGGTCTTTGGTCAATACATAAAGTATGTAGATCATCTCATGAAGGTTGTATGCATAAAAAGTAAAATGGACCTACCTTCCCACAACATGTTCCCCATTTCTTAAGACCCCTTATAGAGCTATCGATATACTACAAAGATTGGGGTACTTATGTGAGAAAGTAGGTAGCACCATAGGGTTTATTGAATTCTCGTATTCTAATCTACTATCCTATCACACCCCAATGGACCTCGACTCTAATGTAAGGCCAACTTTGGAGTTTGAGCTTCTATTGGAGATAGGAGATGTGTTTGTAATCATGTCTTTTGGTGTTATTTTGACTTTGAAAATTTGTATGCTACCTTTTGTATATCATTGCCTTTTATTTCAAATGATTTGGCTTTTAAATTTTTTGATGCTTTTTTATATTCCTCCTCCATACAGATTTGGAAAACCAAACATGGGTGTTAAATATGACTTTCATGTGAATACATGGGACTTGGTTGCTAAGAGAGAGAACTCAAAGAGTATGATGTCTAAGAGTCTCGAAAGGTTAGGTAAAATAAAAGTGTTATCTTGAATTAAACCTTGTTTTATCCAATGTGAAGTGAAAAGAAAGGAAATCAAGAGGAATGATATATGAAACAATTTGAATTACGTCAAATTACAAAAAATGTGACGAATGGTGAAAAAGGGATATAATTATAGGAAAGTGTGTTTGCTTATCATAAGAATGAGGGAAATGTAGAAAAGCATGATAACACAGGTTGTTATGCAAATTTCATCTATCAAAAAAAGTAAAATATAAATTTGAGAACAAAGATAAAAACTCATAACCATTGCAAAACATGTTCTAGAAAAGGAATGAAAAGATGATGATTTTATGAGGAAGGCCAGGTCCTATCCATGGTCTCACACTGCAACTCGTAAAAGAGAAACCCATGAGGGTGCCAAAAAGCATTAGGAAAATAAATGAGATAAGAAAAAATGGTATTTGTGAGGAAGGCCATGTTCTATCCATGGTTTTACATTATAACTCACAACAGATAAACCCAAGGGGTGCCAAAAAAGTGTGGAAAAAGTATGAAAACAAAGAGGAAAAAATTACATCATGAGGAATATCGGATCTTATCCATAGTTTTACAATGCAACTCATGAAGAAAAAAGAGGAAATGAAAAGACCAAAAGGAAGGACTAAGGTTTATGAAAAGAGAGAACTATTGTGAAGGGTGAGACCCATGTAAGTATATTGCAAAAATTATTAGATATATAGCATATATATATATCATGAAAAGAAGGGAAGGATTAGGCAAAATACTTCTTGAGGAATCGTGTGTTGGTGGGTTCTTTGAAAGTATGACCTTCATTGGTTTAAAGGTGATAGGTACTTAGACCAAAAATATATTTGAGTAAATAGAAGCCCCACCATTTTTGGGCATATTTACCTTCTTTGTCATGAGTGTAATCTAATTTAAGGACAAGATTACCAATATTAAATATGCAAACTTTAACTCGTTTACTATGTTGTTTGGTAATATGGGTTGTGTATTGGTAATTATGTTGTAAATCAGATAGATAGTGTTCATCAAGGAGATTAAGAACATGAAGGAGAGTTGCACTTAATTCTTTATTGGGTATGATACCATGAAGAGATATACAAAGAAAGGGAAGCTCAACTTCTAATGGAAGGACTGATTCAGAACCATAGATTAGAGAGAATGGTGTTGCCCTAGTGGCAGTATGTATGCTAGTGCAATACACCCAAAGGGCAGGATAGAGATGAAGGTGACAATCTGTATGTGTTTCATGAATTATCTTTTGGAGAATTTTATTAATAATTTTATGGGTGGCCTCAGCTTGGCCATTACATTGTGTATGATAGGGTGTGGAGAATTTGTGATTAATTTTAAATTTAGCATAGAGTTGTTTGACATTTTTGTTTTTGAAATTACCACCATTATCATAAATTATATTATGAGGTACACCAAAGTGATAAATTATTTTGTTAAGGATGAATTTGGAGATGGTGGTACCGATGACGTTAACAAGGGGCATAACTTTGGCCCATTTGATAAAATATTCAATGAAAATGATTATCAAGACACGCCCATCTTGGGATCGAGGTAATTTGCCTATGAGATCTAATCCCCACATAGAGAATGGCCAAAGAGATTTTATAATTTGAAGCTCGGCTGGAGGTGAATGAATTAAATCATAATGAAGTTGGCAAGGAGTACACTTTTCAGCAAATTCAATGTAATCTTTTTCAAGAGTGGGCCAAAAGTATCCCATACATAGGCATTCAGAGGTTGTAGCATCTCTGCTACAGTGGCCACTACAAATGACCCTATGCTTATTTAAGAAGAGGAGGAACCTCATATTGCATAACATAATAGAGCAAGATACCTTTAACATTGTGATATATAATATGTTATATCAAAATACATACTTAAAAGCCTTTTTACAAATGTGAGTATTTTTGTGGGAATCTAGGTTGGGAGGATAAGTTTAGTGTTCTAGAAATTGAATGATGTCTTTATACCATGGGCTTTGTCGAATGGTGAAAGCCTCAATGTGGAAGCTAAGTGAATCTTGTGGTTGAATAAAATATGGAGACTTTATTATTTTGATAAGAAAAGTGAGATCAATAAGAACTTGGTGTGGATCAAAAAGAGATGTTGAAGAAATAAGTGAATCAACAATAAAATTTTGATCTCGACAGATAAGCTCGATGGTGAAGGAAATGAAATCTTTGGCAAGAGTAGTTGCAATTTGATGATAATAAATGAGATTATCACTTTTTCATTGGTAATAACTATTAACTTGGCAACAAATGAGCTAGGAATCACCTAAAGAATGCAAGTATTGGAAGTTTAAATCAAGGGCAACTTTCATGTATAAGATTAAAGATCCATACTCTGCCATGTTGTTAGTAGTGTCAAATGTTAAGCAAAAATTCAAAGGGATGATTTTTGCAATAGGGCTTGCAAGAATACTACCTGCCCCATCTCCTTGAAGGCATGTAGCACCATCAAAATAAAGGGTCCAAGTATCCTCGTGTAAATCGACATTAATTTCAAAATGTTCTTTGATAACTACTTTTAGTTTAGTAGTATCGGGAAAGATTATGGATTCATCGAGATTACTTGATTCAAAATTATAAGTGAAGTTATGTAATTAATCTTTGAGGTATATGGCTTGGTTAAGACCTTCAATATAGACAATATTGTCATTGGGAAGACTATATTGAAGGTGGTCGGTAGTGCGTATAGGAGATACGACAAGTTGATCAACAATGATTTGTCCTTTGATAATGTTTTGAGTAATAATTCAAAGATCAAATTCCATGAGGAGGACCATCCACCTGCCAATTATGTCTCCAAGAAGAAAGGCTTTGGAGAAGAAGTGATGAAGGGGATCATAATGGATGATAGCATAAGTAGTCTGATAAAGCATATAATGTCAAAGTTTTTTGGCTACAAAATATATGGCGAGGTAATCACGTTCAATTGTTTGTAACATTTCTCATAATCAATGAGGCCTTAACTAATATATTAGATGGTAGACTCTCTTCCAGTATCATCTTGTTGTGCAAGCATTTCCCTTACTGATATGGGTATGGAAGAAGTACATAAAATCAAAAGTTGATCATTTAAAGGGGACAAAGTGTAGATGGGTGAAGCAATGATTCTTTCATATTATCAAATGCTTTTTGATAGGGATTTATCCATTTAGAGCATTACCTTTATTAAAAGGAGGATTGATGAAGTGGATATAGTAAGCCATTTGGGGACAAATCATCTAACTACCCCAAGTTTTCTTAGATAAGTATAAATGTTTATAATAGATCAAGGGATGGGCATGTTGATGATAGTGTTAATATTCATAGGGTTAACATCGATGCCATAGAGAGAAACTCATAATCCTAACAGTTTACCAAATGTGACACCAAAAACACATTTGTAAGGATTTAGTCTAACTTTGTATTTAAGAAGGTGGTCGAAGATGATGATAAGATCAAAAAGATGAGTCTTGTAATATTTAGACTTAGCAATGACGTCATCCACATAGGTTTCTAAAATTTTGTGAAAAAGATCATAAAATATATGATTCATTTATTATTTACAAGTAGCTCCAACATTTTTGAGTCCAAAGGGCATTTTAACATAGCAATAAGTGCCCCATTCTATGGTGAAAGTTGTCTTATATTGGTCTTTGAGGGCGATGTGAATTTGGTTATAGTTTGAGAAATCATCCATACGAGACAACATTTCAGAACTAGTTGTGGAATCGATAATGGCATCTATTAACGGTAGAGGGAAATTGTCCTTGGGATAAACAAGATTAAGATTATGGAAATCAATGCAAATACAAATGCCCATGGTGACCTTTTTCTGAATAGGAACTATGTTATAAACACATCCAAAATGTTCCACTAGTTTCATAAACTTAGCATCAAAAAGTTTAATAATTTCTTTGTGACATAAGGTAGAAACCTCAAGTGGAAATTTTTGTTGCTTTTGATGCATATGTTTGACATCAAGATAAGCGATGATATTGTGCACCACAATGCTAAGGTTAATACTAGGCATGTCTTCATAGGACCAAGCAAAGATATCATGATATTTATTGAAAAATAATCTAAAGTTATCATGTTCAGTAGGTGTGAGTTCGCAATAAACTATAATAGGTCGAGGGCATGATGGAGTATTGTATTCAATGCGAGTAATTTCTTTGATAAGCATAACATTTCCATCTTGGAAGTGGTATGATGCATTTGGTAAATAATAAATTGGATTAACTTTAGGATTAATGCTAGCAATGAAGTTGTTAAAATGAGGAGCTTTATTTTTTAAATTCCCAAGTTTGTGATGTTGTCAAGGAAGTTAATGTTCATGAGCATGAAGTAATTCAAGGATAGCTTCATCGCTAGGCAAAGTGGAAAGAAGTCCATAATACTTAACATCTACTTTAAGATCAAGAATTTTATTAGCATGGATATCATATTCAGAATTTATTTGATGGATATTTGTGGCCTTGCCATCTAATGTAATCTTAGGATTAGGAGGAGTAGATTGTTTGGATGAGATTGGTATATCATTAGTTTCTTTGATGGAGGAAAAGTTGGAGGAAATTATGGGATCTATAGGTTGTAGAGAAGATGCAAGAATTTCTAGAGGTTCAGAATGTATGATTTGTTCTACCACCCAAGGAATATCAAGAAGTAGATAATTAGTAGGAGGTACATGACCTTCAAGAGTTAATTCAAGATCTGTGGAAATGATGTGAACATCTTGGTTGAAAGAATGTATTAGAGCTAAATTTTTCTAATAATGTTGATCATCCAAGTCTCGATATTGAGCTTGGGCCATGATGTAGTTATCATCATAGGTTGGAGAAATGGTACATGCTTGAGGTTCAGGGGGAGTTTCAGAAGGTGAAATTATGAGGTCACTAAACTTATGTGGAGACATGATTAAGGGATCTTGGAATAATTTGTCCAATCTATAATCATCCCATGTGAAGGCATATTCTGGGTGAGAAGGTTCCTGAGCATTGCATGGAGGGGGAAATAAATTATCTCATCAATGAGAGGAATAGTTTGATCATGAGGTAATAAAGAAAGAGGAAGCCAATCTAATATATAGGGAGGTAGCTTAGTAGTGTCGCAAGTATGTTGAGAATCATTAGGTTCATCATCATCTGAATTAGTGAGAGTGACCTATAGGTCTAGATTGATGTTGATGAACTCATGCAAAGGAGCACTGTTGATGGTAGGAATGTGATATTGAGGTTTTGGATGGGGAAGTTAAATATTTTGAGAGTTGGGATTAGCTTCATACTTATACCATTTATAGTTATGTAGGAATTTGATGCATTGGGTACCAGAAGAAGTGATGGCCCTCATTCTGAGTCCAAGGGCGATCAAGGATTATATTATAAGATAGAGGTAAATCAAGGACCATAAGTTTAGTTTAAATGGTCTTAGGTCTAATTGTTAGAGGAAGCCAGATACAACCAAGTGGCTTTTGATTAGTTTTATTAAATCTATGATAGGTAAGGCTGTTTTTCTTGAGATGATCCTTATTATAGCCAAGTTATTAGATGAGCTATAAATTTGTCACATTAATGCCCTACCCTCTTTCAACTAACACTTTACGGATAAGGGTAGTATTAATGGCCATTTTAATGAATCATGGTGGATCATTAGCATGAAAAAGGATCTCATAGTTAATCATGTCTTCTTCAATAAATTCAATAGATGGTTTGGAAGGACACAGATTCAATAGTATTCATGTTGGTAGGTTGAGGCTCAATAGAGGATGGTTCTTTATCTATAGAATGTGGATATTCAGTTTCATGTAATTGTTTCACAAAGAACTTGTAATGATAAGGGGAAGTATGAACTAACTCCATAAGTGGATTCTTGCAAGGCATGGAGTTAAGTTCTGTGAGAAAGTTTAAATGGGATTTCAAAGAAGAACCAGTGTAAGTTTTAGAATGTAAGGTAAATGTTGGAGGAATAAAAGTTGTTGAGGGTTCAAAAGGAGGTGGTTCCTCATGGAGTTATAAATATAAATTAGTGATTTTAGTATCTTTGAGAATTTGTTCTTCCAAATATGGTTTTTTAGGTTTTGTGACAGGATATTTGTGAGCTAGTTTACGATGATAGTTGACCTTGGCAATATTAACATATTAATAATTATTGTAATATTGGTCATAGTCAACATAAATAATACAAACATCCTTAGTAAATTTTTTTATTAAACGTGGAAAAAGATTTTTGGTTATTAGAAGAAGAAGCTTTGGAATCTTGTCATTTTTGAGAAGTGGTGTTGCACTCTCGATGTCGAATTTGGATCATGGATTTGTGATTAAAGAAATCACTAAACATGTAGGAGACAAAAAATTTAGTGAGCCATTGACAAGTTTTATGGGAATGGCCAATGTCACCATGAAATCAAAATAATTAATTAGGATCATACCATTTAGGAAGATTATTAGGATAAGTAAAGGGTTTGGAGGGTGGCAGGAATTATTTCATTTGCTACACTGTTAGTGGTATGCAAGAAGATGAGGGATTGTTGGCTTTGGAAATTCCTTGTTTGGTTTGAGGAGTATTATTGGTGATGGCACTAGTATAAGTTTAAAAATATCCTTTAAGGAATTTGGTTTTAGGTTCGAATTGTTTCATGAGGAAGTCTTGACATTTGGCTTCATCAAGAGCTTTGCTAAGTGTTTAGGGAGAAAAAGTTTGAACCTTATATTGAAGTGAAGGAGTTAAAGAAGTTATATTAAGTTTGAATAAACTATTGTAAGTCGTGTTATGGTCAGCTTTATGGGCTATAGATTTTCATCATTTGATAAAATCACGAGCTGATTTGGTGAGAGATTGCTTAGCATTGATGAAATGGCTAAGGCAATTTTCAGGAAGATCATTATGTTGAAACTATTTAACTAGAGGATTAAATAAATCCTCAAGTTGAAAAATGGAATGTTGGGGAAGTTGGTTGTACCATTCCAATACATCTCTAGTGAAGGTTTTAAATAGAAGTTTAGTCATGGCAAAAGTATTAGTTTGGATCCACTCTTTATAAAGATTTCCAAAGGCTTTGAGAAAAAATGCAGGGTTTTTAGTCCCATCATACTTGATAGTTGGAGATATATTATCAATATGAATAGATATGATGAAAGGAGCGATCGTTCTAGATATTTTGAAGCATTTTTTTATTCATGATAGTTTGAGGAATAACATTTCCTAAGCCATCTCTAAGAGGTGTAGGAATAAATTTTTGGATTAGCTTGAGGATTGAAAACCAGGAGTTGATTAGCCATGTTGATCAAATGATGTTATAATTGCATCATTTGAGAGGTTTTAGAAGTTTAAATTAAGTTCATGTGTTATAAGACTTGTGGAATAAGTTGAGTCATATCAATTAGTAGGTTGGTGTGTGTAGAAGAACTCCTTGAATTGGTATTAGGGGGAGGGTTGTTTAAAGTGGATTACTAGTGGGATTATTGGATAGACTTGTGTCACTTGCTCCCACATTATGTTGAAAAGTGTGAAGATGAGAATTATCTTGATAGGTACAAAAAATATCAGATCTACCTATTTCATCTTGAGGTGTGATTTGAACCATGTTACAATCCACAAAAGGAGGGGAAGAGGTACTCCAAGAATGAGGGTTCTCTTAGAAGGAAAAGAGAGGGAGAAATGAATATCCCATATAGTGTTAAAATGGATTCAAGTTGTCCAAGAAGATTCTAATAGGGGACTTCATAATGATTTGAGGAAATGAATAGAATGCTAAGGAAAGAGAAATAGAAGACTAAGTTGTCTATATAGGAGAGTAAATCAAAGCAAAGAAAAGGCAACATTAAGAGTACAAAGTTGACCATATCAACCTAGTACTACTAGACAAGGCCTGAGAAGAGTACATAGTCAACCAGGTTGACCTAGTATTGTAAATAGGGAAAAACACAATCTGATTAAGATATAGAGTCTACCAGGTCAATTTAGTACTGTAGGTAGGGAAAAAGATAGTCTAAAAAATACTATGTTGAACATAACCACAATATGCTAAAAAAATGCAATTTGAAGCAAAAAATGGAAGTAAACACACAAAAATTAGACCAATAAGAATGGTCCAATTAACACATAAAATAAAACCTTGCACCAACGTTGCTAATGCAAGTTTTTAAAATACAACATACAATGAGCAAAGAGTAGATAGTCAACTAAAAAGTAAATGCTAGCTAAGTGGTCATCCTAAGTGTTTTTAGATTATTATAAAGTGTTATTTTAAGTGTGATAGGGAAGTTGGCTAAAAGTAGGGAACTAGAAAGCAATCTATGGATGGTTTTAGGATGTTTAGGTTAAAAAGGATCTATGTTGGCAATGGTAATGGATTGGTATTGGAGCCTACCCCCTCACTTCATAATCTCATAGCGATAAGGGCATCATGTGATTTGAAAATATATACATTAACTATGTTTATACTCATCATCTTTCCCCTTGGTGATGAAATCCAAGTAGGTAGGCCTTGGGTAGAAAAATGTTTAAATGCATTTTAAAATTATGTGATTTGATAGTGTATGCAAAAATATAAAAATAGTATAACTAAATAGAATATTTAAAAACCACCTAATTAGACTATGTGGGCTACTCTAAACATGCAAACATCTAAAAATGAAAGTGTGAATTAATTACTAGCATATATTTATTAATTTCAAAATTGAGAATGGTACATAGCTAGTTCAGATTATACTATATACAAACATTACAAAACAGAGTCAATAGGGTCGATATTATACTATAGAAGTAAGAGTATTTAAAAACTAATTTGACCAAGTTGACTTAGTCTTTTAGATAGAAGATAGACTACAAAACTAGGTCAACTAGGTCGACCTAGTCTGTTATAGGATTACAGTTTTGAAGACTACAAACTTGTGCAAAATAGAACTGTAATGAAGAACTGAATTAAAAGAGACAGAAAGAAAGGAACCTTGGTTGGTTGGAAGATAATGAGGTTTGTGAAAATTATATTGAAGTACCTTAAATGTTGCTTACAAGTTCTACCAACTATGTCGACCTAGTTCTATGAAAACCCTATTTGCTGAACCTTGTTAAGATGACTGAGTCAACCTGGTCAACTTGGTTTGTTATATGGATGCTAATTGGAATACTAAGTCAACCTGCATGACTTAGTTTGTTATTCTATAACTAAATAAGAGACTAAGTTGACATGTTCGACATAGTGTATTATCTGAAACTAAATAAACATACTGTGTTGACCTGCTTGATCTAGTAACATGTATATGATGAAGACCTACATAGAAAGAATAAAATCATTTTGATGTGATTGTGTTAAACCTGCACACAAAAGTTAGAACTATACCGTCCTAGTTGACATAGTATCACAAATATAGAAAATAATAAAATGATAGAAAAGGGACTATTTCAGATAATTTGAACTTATCTATAGTCCAGTTGAAAAACAAATATCAATAATAGACCTACATTATTCAAAATTTTATAATTTTAAATTCTTTCCAATATAATAAATGGGGAATAGATCCAAATCATTACCATACTCTCTATGTGAAACTTACATAAAACCCAAAAACTATTCATTTCCAAAGATTATCTCCCATCCAATTTAGGGACATAAGTTCAAATTATCTAAAATAGTCTTTAAAATGAAAAGCGTGAAAGAAAACCTACAAGGGTTAGATTCACATCAGGTTCGCCAGAATGTATGCAATGAGAAATGCATCAAATCTATAAATCAATCCTAGCTCAGAGGAGAAAGATCTTACTTACACTTTTAATTGGAGATACATTATATAATTTGGGTCATGACCAATATGGATCTACTACACCTAGCCAAGGGATCTCTTACCATAATAATATTACTAGAGAGGGTTCAAAATCCTCTAATCAAGAAAAACTATGAAATAACTCTAACTAGGTCATATGTTTTCATATTCACTAAACTAATAACAAGTAAAGAAAAAATTTAATCTAGTGCTCACCAAAGCTTGTGGCACAAAATGGGGGTTAGTAAACATAAAAGAAAACATGCATAAGAGAATCCTAATTAAGTTATGTACAGGTAAAACCCTAATGTATGGAAAGAGATAATATTATTCAAAAGCCATTACTTATGCAACTTTTATCTACTATAGAGAGGAGAAAAGTTAGAGATACTTACCTGGAAGATGAAATTGTCAAGACTCAATCTCTCCCTTGGCCAAAGGTGATTCACAAGAGGTTATTGTGGTTTGTAAGGATCACTAAGAAAGGCCAAAGCATCTAAAACTTCTCCATAATACTAGATTCTTCTCCAAGTAAAAACCCTAATCTAATACTCATCAAGTAGAATGGTGGAAGAGCATATTGTAAAGAAGCACAAATGAATAATAAATCTTGTTATCTCTCTAATAATGGCAATATGGATGTGTTTATATAGAAAGAGCTAACCCTAAACCCTTCTAAAAGTTTTAGACGATAAGGTCAACCTAGTATTGTAATCAATAAAAACTAATTAGGTCATGGACTAGGTTGGCGAGGGGTTGACCTACACCCTTAATAAGTTCTATCAATAAGAATATAAGGTCAACACAACCGACATAATCATGTAAACTATCAAAGAGGGATTTGAGCTAGGAAAATTTCTAATGAAGGTGGCAAATGATATGAGGAGTGTGAAAATTAGGAGCCAAATCTTAGGGGAATGGTTTTAAGAGATAGTTAGATTGGTAATAAGTGGCAATAAGGGACAATAATCCTATGAAGTACCAATGGTCTACCCACCCCTTTCCTAGTGTACCCCTTAGGGCATGCACTCAGAGAGATTGAGTCTTGACAGGTTCTTATAAGATAGAAAACATCAGTAATTGATAAAGTTTGAAAATATTATGTGTATATAGATTCTAATTATGAAAATAATGAATCTAATAAAAATAATGAACATGAAAAAATTTATCAAGTACAATCTATCATTATGTTTTAAGAGTGTATCCATCAAAACCTTGAATATCTTTGTGAGATCCTCAAAACCATATTGTTAACTAATACATAAAAAAACTAGATAAACAACTAGGTCCATCTATTGATCATATTATTAGCGTGATGGGACATCACCATATTCATGTGTCTTTCCCCTTGAGCATATCATCAATTCTTACTTTTAGTGGGGGCATGGGTGATGTGTTTACATGACTGTACCCCAAAATAAATCCTACTATTGCTACACCCTCCAAAGGAACCAATAACACTTCAACCCAATTACCAGTTTCAATTCCCCTATCAACTCAAACCATGTCTATACCCCCTTTGGTGACTTCTCAAACTTCAAACCTTACTGATCAAAATGTGTAATATATTATAAAAACTATAAAACCTTTGAAATCTAAGACTACCAACATTGAGGAAAATTATATGAAACCACCTTACGTTATTGATTCATAAGATGTTTTACACAATCCTCTTACACTTGAAATATCTTTGTACCATTTTCCAACTGGCTATGTTACACCCAAGTTTACATATTATGATGTCAAGGGTGATCTTGAACAACATCTCCAGTCTTTCTATACGGTAGGTCTTGATTATGCCTCCAATTATAAAATTTCTTTTAAATTATTTCCAATAACTTATAAAACTATGTTTTACAATGGTTCTATGATTTACCACTCTAATTAGTGAAAGCATTTAGGCCTCTAATTGATCAGTTCCTAGCATATTTTTCTATCAACATCACTAAAAACATGTCATATGCTTAAATTATAAAGATCAAACAAAGAACCAATGAACCTATTAATGAATATGTTTTTAAGATAACAATGTTGGCCAAATGAAAAATATACTGGAAGATAAATAACTACAATAAATATTCAAGTAAATCTTGATTTCCCCATTGTATGAGTCCATTATTTTTAAAAAATTTAAAATTTTTGATGACTTACGCCATATTGTTCAAGATTGTGAAATGAAACTTATTTCCTTGAACAAGCTTAATTATGTAAAAAACATACTGACTACATCCAATACCAAGTTTCATATCAAACCAAGATACATGGTCAAACCTACATAACCTAAAAATGAAATAACCACAAAGGTTAACATAATGTCAAAAAAAAAATCATCTCATCTTATTTAGTGCACCTAAGAGATAAATTACATGATTACCTAAGTCTCCAACTTCTTTACTTCAGAAGCTTGTGGAGTGTCATCTCATATCTCTTCCTTATCCCATAGAGGTTGACACGAGTCAAACTCTACCCAATTGATATGATGTTAATGCATATTATAATTATCACGAAGGCCCTAGGCATTATATGGACATATATTATACCTTAAAGTATAATATACAATACCTCATTGATGACCAGAAGATTACCTTCAATGATCTTCTAAAGGATTTAGGTTCATAACCTCGTGATCACCAAAATCATAAAATATTTAACAATCCTTTACAAGATCATTCTAAGAAAAATTCAAAAGTACAAATGGCCTAAAATGCACATCCTCTTCCATCACATTATGGACACCCACTATATGAGATTATTGGCACTTATACATGCACAATATCTCCTATGGTTCAGAGACCTTCTATTACATTTGATGATAGTGAAATAGTGGATGATGATTTAGATCATCATTCTTTATTTATTCAAGCATACCTTGACCATCATCCTACACATAGTGTTATTATAAATAAAATTATAATGGGAATGTATGTAATATGACACTGCTTACACATTTGGGATATACACATGATGATTTATACCTTTTGAACAAAATAGTTCGAGCATTCAATGAGACATCACAACATGTTATTGGTGAGATTGACTTAGCTTTACAGGTTGGTCCAACACATGTTATTAGTGAGAGTCTTTGATATGTCATTAAGATGGCCTTGGATACATAAACTCTTTGTAGTACCTTTCATAGTGCATGGGTTTATTAAATACATTCATACCAATATGGTAGTCATATTTCTTAGAATACCATATAAACATCCACTTGAACAAGAGAAGTTTATTCCAAGACAAATAATTATCAAACTAGGTTAATAATCTATGAAAAGGTAAGCAATATTTAATCCCCTATCCTAGGCAACTAATACTTGAGAGGCCTTTGCACTAATGATAAATAGTGAATTCCATAGAATCTTCACCTACTCATACACAACATAATAATTTACCTAGAGAAAATAAACATGTTCTAATTATAGATACCACAAATAAGCCACATAGAAATAAAATATGAGTTCCATGAACCCTTACTTCTTCTATTGTTTCTTCACAACTATAAAGTCCTATTACACATACATAGGATACCACAGATTCTATAGATCCATATATGACACATATGGATGCTCCTTTATAGTACTACCAGTTTCATATACCATATTTTGAGATTGGATCTACCTATGAGCATCTATTATATTGGATCATATGATAGCCTTTTCCTTTAAAATATTTCAAAAATAAAAAAAAACACAAAAATTCCAAAAAACTAAAAAAACTCAAATATTCCAAAAACACAAAAACATTCAAATAAATACAAAAAAAATCAACATTCCCATATTTTATTATCCCCTTCACATATATGTTGTTGGATTTATGTTAGTAGATATAATATCATTCCAATTCATTATACAATTGTGTTTCATGCATCTTTGACTATGATAAATGCATACCTAGACACATGATCTGTGCATTTATAAATGTTGGGCCTCTCCTCTACCCATGTCATATAATATGTTGGGGGAATTTACTTCTTTGATTAAAATTGAAACATGTTAAATATCCTTTATGATCATTGCTAAATTATAATATTTGAGCTTATATACTAATAAATATACATGTCTATATCCGTACTCATATCTTTCATAGTGTACTTGATATGCTATGCTACATAATGATTTTTTATTACACATATATGTAAGGACTAGCATAATGTGCTTGTGTTGGTTGCTTGTACTTTATTTATTCACATTGTCACTTCCTTTAGTGTCTTCCATTGCTTTTTATTGTCTTACTTGTTGAACATTTTAATATGTTCCTTATTTATTGGCCCCTATGGCACTATATATTGAGCGAACATTTGAATATGTCATTCTATGTTAATTAGACATTTAAAGATGTCATCCATTTAAATTTTGGGGCATTTAAACATGCCCCTTGTATGAGGTATCTATGTACCATTTATTGCATTAATTTTAGTTCTCTTGTGTGTGTGATTGATTGTTTAATGAGCTTGTATTGTTACTCTCTAGACATTGCCATGATCTATATCATGCATCATAGGACATGATGTGATCACATACTATGAGCTAAATTTATATATCTACTTTAATATCCTATCCTTATATGCTACATGATTCATACACATATATACAACTACCTTATCCTTTTAGGTAAGTTGCCTTCTAGATTCTAGTTCCCTAACCTCAAATGGGGGAATATCAATTGGGGCATGTCATATAAGAATAACATCCACATTTTCACAATTTACAGACTTCAGTGGGGGCCTCACAAAGGCATGACCTCCACACTTATACACTTTCTCAGTATTTATATATTTCAGTGGGGGGATGTCATAAAAACATGACTTCCATACTTATACAGTTACTTAGTATCTTGAAACTTCAGTGGGGGAATGTCACAAAAGACATGACCTCCACACTTACACAAACTCTAGTTTAGTTCCATGATCTAGATATAAACTTGGTTTAAAATCTTATACATTGCACTAATTTTTCATATATTTAAGATAAAGTTTTTCAGATTTATGACACATATATTTCATATTATACATATTAGAGGTGCATATTCCATGCTATTGCATAAAAAATACAAACCTTACCAATTATAGTACTTATTAAAATGCATTGATTACACCAAGATGTAATGTTATCCAGCCTTTTCTACTGCAACAGTTGTTTCATTTTATAGGTTGAAGTGATTAAATCATTACATGTTGCTAGACTTATATATTGAAGTGATTAAATCTTCCAATCTCATGATATTTATAGGATGACTTAATTAAATCACTCACCCTCAAAAAAATTCATACATACATACATACATACATATATATATTCACACTCGAGTTGTGTATGTCAATGAAACTAGATGGTTCTATAACTTATCCTACTCAATAATTTTCAAGCTCAAAATAGGTAATTAACTAATAAGTACATTTTAAAATATGTTTAAATCAAGGTCTTGACCAATAATGGATCTACTAAACCTACACTTAAGGGTCTTTTATCACATTATGTAAAAGGAGAGGTTTCCAAGGCCTCTAGTCAAATGTAATCTTGTGATAACCCTAGCTAGGTCTTATGATTGTAAATAATATTAACCAAGTTAATCTACTAAACAAACTACGCAAGCTAATCTATTAAATACAATTCAATATCATTTATTTCTCACCAAAGCTTGTGGCACAAATGAGGAATATAATAAACATGCAAAGATATATCTATATATGACACAAAAATGATTTAATCAAGGAGATATATAATCTAATATATATTAATTATATAACATCTACATATCAAAACATGAAGGGCTAGGAATATACTTACATTTGTTGAAGTGAACCCATTGTACCTCAATCTCTCCCTTGGTCAATAGTGATTTTTAATAAGTTTTTGTGGGATTGTAAAGATCATAAGCATAAATAATCTATAGGATACAAGACCTCTTATATGCATCCAAGATTTACACAAGATAAGTTCTACTTTTGCAAGGGTAAAAACTTAAGTAATGAAACCTCCTATTCATTGTATAAATAGATTTATGAGTAGTAATGATGCACAATTGATTCATCCTCTATTAGAAATGAAATGAAAAGGGGTATGTATAGCCATGGATTGACCCTAAACCCTGCAGATATTTTATTTGACATAGTTGGCCTGATCAAATTTATTTGGTGAGAAATAAATCCATTAGGTCTCGAACTATGTTGGCTTAAGCCGACATAGTTCTGTACTATGCAGTAAATCCTATAATGGGGTCAACCCAATCAACCTAGTAGGAGACATGGTAAAAAGGGTTTTTTTCCTTGGTTAAGGGCTATTTTGGGTAGTGAACTACTTAGGTAAATATATAAGTGGGGTTCAATTCCTAGGGAAATGGATAAGAGTAGATTATATTAGTTTTAAGTGGTGGTATAGGGGATAAAAATCCTAATAAGTACCAAAGATCTATCAAACGCTTCTTCATTGCACCCTTTAAGGCATGCACTTAGAGAGATTGAGATTCAATGGGTTCCTACAAGATAAAAAACATCTATAACTGATAAAGTTTAAAATATTGTGTGTATACATATGCCCCTCTTGAAGCTCATCACCTGTCACATAGTTGTAACGTAGGATAGTGCTTTAAGAAAAGAACATAGGCACCCACAATGGTGAGATAAAGAAATTATAATATGAAGCATAAGAGTAATTGAAAGGAAAAAATTGAAAAATATATACCTTTATTTACCTTGTTATAAAATAGAAGCCATGTGAAGAGGTGTTTAATTTAAGGAGCATTAGGTGGACCTGTAAAATAAGAGAAAATTCAAAAAAATTATAAAAATATATGTTATATGTAGTAAAATTATCTACAATATTTGAATTTCAGAATATCTTCTAGTTCAAAAAAAGAGCTAGTAAAAACAAATTTATGAGAAAAAAGTAGAATTTGTTAGAAAATATTTGATATTTAAAGAATTTAAATATTAAAATATAAATAGGATTCTTAAACTATTCATTTTTATTTTTTCTATTGTGAAAAAAAGAAAGTTCTAAGAGACCTAAGAGAGTGAATAGAGAGACTATGGCCCGAAGATGATGAGTACAAGCTAGGGGACACATAGATGTAATAGATAGTGTTATTTAGGTAAGTGTTGCTTTAATTTTTGCAATTTTTATTGGAAAATATAGTAAAATTTATAAATTATAGGATGGGGTGAATCCGTATAACAAAATTTTCTCAAATAATTTTTAGGGTAGAGTAAAAAATAGGATGATCAATGGGTAGTTCCCAAAATTAGTCATAAATTCCTAAGACATCAATGATAAATAGGTATAAAGTCACTATAGTAATCGAACAAAATTGGCTAGGATTACTTAGTTGAAAAAGTGAAAGCAAAAAAGGGTGGCCGACTATAAATCAAATAATTGATGTACTTTGATCATAAGTGGTCCATTGTGTATAACAAGGTTGATCTAGTTTGGAAATTATATGTGGTTGATTGTGTGAGTAATGGTTAATGTAGTAATGTATGAAAGTGGATAATATAGTTTGTAATAATGGCTAGCTTCATATGAGTTGGACAACATAGTTTGTAAAAATGTCCAACTTCATATGTAGTGGCTGACATAGTATAATGACATGGCCGACTGCATAATAGTGGGCTAACTTAGTTTTGTAAACTATTTGAATGTGTAGTAGTGGGATGACTTAGTTTTAATGGTGACATAGTGGCTGACATAGTTTATTACCTAGCTAACATGGTATAAAATTTGTTATTTTTTACCAACATAGTGAACCATGTGGCTGGCATACTATAAAATAGTAAAAAAATGTCAAAATAGGTTGATGTAGTTGATTTTTGAATTAAGTATTTTTTTAATCAATTTCAGAGTGTATTTTCTTGATTATCTTAGAGCGAGGACTAATACATATTTTTTTGTTTAGAATTTTGTAGATATGACAAAGACTCTGGTGCTTGATAGACACATCATGGTTACCTAATTTATTGGATATATTGACAATAGATGACTACACATGGTTGGCATCATTAGGTTTTGGTGGCACCATGCAGATGCATAGTGTATGCAATGGGAAATACATCAGATCTAAAAATCAATCCTAGCTCAGAGAAGATAGATCCTACTTACACTTTTGATTGGGGATACATTAGATAATTAGGGTCATGACCAATATAGATCTGCTAGAACAAGCCAATGGATCTATTACCATAATAATATCACTAGGGAGGGTTCTAAAGCCTTCACTCAAACAAAACTATGAAATAACCCTAACTAGGTCCTATGTTTTCATATTCACTAAACTAATAAGAAGTAAAGTAAAAGTTTAATCTGGTTCTCATCGAAGCTTATGGCACAACATAAGGGTTAGTAAACAATAAAAGCAAACATGCATAAGATAATCTTATTTAAGTTATGTATAGGTAAAACCCTAATGCATGAAAAGAGCAATATTATTCAAAAGCTATTACTTATGCTACTTCTATCTACTAAAGAGAGGAGAAAAGTTAGAGATACTTATCTAGAAGATGTACCTATCGAGACTGAATCTCTCCCTTAGCCAAAGGTGCTTTGAAATAGGTTATTGTGGTTTATAAGGATCACTAAGAAAAGCCAAAACATCTAATATTTATCCACAAGACTAGATTATTCTCCAAGTAGAAACCCTAAGCTAAGACTCCTCAATTAGAATAGTGGAAGAGTAGATTGTAAAGAAGTGCAAATGAATAATTAACTTTTATTGTCTCTCTAAGAATGGTGAAATGGATGTGTTTATATAGGTGGATCTAAAACTAAACCCTTACAAAAGTTTTGGCTAACAAGGTCAACCTGATTGATCTAGTATTGAAATTAACAAAAAACTAACTAGGTAATGAACTATGTTGGCCATGGTCGACTTAGTTCCTAGTAATCTCTATCGATAACAATATAAGGTCGATGTGGCTGATATAGTCATGTAAATTGCCAAAAATGGGTTTAGGCTAGGGAAAGGGCTAATGAAGATGGTAAGTGACTAGAGGAGGCTAAAAAATGGAAGGCAAAGCTTAAATAAATGTTTTAAAAAGATAGTTGGATTGATAGCAAGTGGAAATAACGGATTATCAAGTGGCAATAAGGGATAATAATCCTGTAAAGCACTAATGCTCTTCCCACCCCTTTCCCAGTGTACCCCTTAGGGCATGCACTCAAAGAGATTGAGACTCGATGGGTTCTTACAAGATAGAAAACATCAGTAATTGATAAAGATTCAAAATATTACGTGTATACATATGCCCCACTTGAAGCTCATCACATGTCACTCAAGTACAACAGGGGATGGTACTTTGAGAAAAGAACACAATAACACATAATGCTGAGGATAATAAAATTTATAGTATTTTAAAGCATAAAATAACTAAAATTTAAATGATTGAAAGGGAAATAACTAAAAAATTAAATATATGCATATATCAACATACCTTTATCATTATATGGTTGTCAGCTATGTTTGTATTTTTGATCATGGAGGGTGAAAAGTCTACATTCAACAAACCCAAGGATACAAAAATAAAGATAAAAAATGTAGGAAAGCCAAAATAATGGGTGCTATGTAGATGGGATGTACTCATAAATTTGGAAAGATGGAGTGACAAGTGCTATGTTAGACTAAATGACCAAGTCAAAATTTAGTGTAAATCAGGTAACCAAAAATCTAAGGTTATTAAAGACCAAAAAACTAAACCTTAAGTAAGAAAGGCAAATGCATGAAGTCAAACCAAGGATACATGTCAAAAAGGATGGTAATCAATATCAATGTGAAAGCAATAACAATCCTTACTTAAACAAAGATGGGCATGCAAAAATGGTAAAACAACATTGATGAGGGAGCAGTAATAATCCTTAATCATCAAATGGAAAAAGGTGCATAAAGGGGAAAACAACATTGGTGAGTGAAAAGTAACAAGCCAACCTCACTCAACAATGGAAAAACTACATGAAAGTATAAATAGATGTAGGTGTCCACAAAAAGGGGTGGTACAATAATGAAAACTGGTAAAAAGAAATTAAGGCATATCTAGAAATGTAGATCCACGGTGTAAAGAAAGTAATCCATAGTTGCTCAAACATGTTGTTTTGTTCTAAGGATAGATAAAATTGAAACAACTTAGTGCTATCATGTTTTTAAGATGTGAAGAAGAAGGAAGTATAGAAGAAGGGAAAACAAATTTAAAATCACATGTGCCTGTCATGAGGGGGAATAAAATGGGTGGAGGCAATAATGAAGGAAAAATCGAGGTAGAATAACTCTTTATCAAAGTCAAGACACTGAAATTAGGTTTTTCAAAATAAGAGGACTTTCAACATTAAGAACTCTGAAGAAATTCTCTTAGACACACAAGTCTTAGGTCAATAAATGAAGTATGTAGATCATCCCTTGAATGTTATATACATGAAAATTAAAATTGACCTACCTTCCCACAATGTGTTCCCTATTCCTTAAGACCCCTTACAGAGCCATTGATATATTATGAATATTGGGTAATTTAATGAGAAAGTAGGTAGCACCATAGAGTTTATTAAGTTCTTTGTTAGGTTGTGGAGCTAAAAGCTTCAACTGTTTGCAGACATGGAGGAGTTGCTAAGTGTCACAGTCACCGGCGTCGGTCAGGCCAACCGACGTCAGTCAGAGGTGAACAAAAGGGAAATCGACATCGGTAGGAGTCAGCCGACATCGATCATCTCCAGTCAGATAGGGACTGACGTTGGTCACCTGTGCAGTTTCAGAACTATTCGTTACATGAACAGTTAGTTTGTTGAACTGATTGTTTGCATGTAAAGGCTATTTTAAGTCTTGAGCTACGTGTCTAAATTAAGAGTCTAAGTTATGGTTTAATCTGAGATCTATTTATAGACCCATTGGCATGTATTGTAATTATGAGCAAATAGAGGAAGGCAAGGTAGATCCTTCCAATTGTAAGAACAGGGTGATTTGCAGGTTGTTGCAAGATCAGGGAGAAGTTCTACATGTGTAAGTAAGATCATTTGAGTTGCAGGTTATTGCAAGTTCATGGGAGATCTACTTGAAGTACTTTGAGTACTTGTGTACTGGCAGGGTTATTACTGACTGGTTGGAGGTGAACACCAATTCTGTGTGTGAGTTGTGTGTTGGGACCATTTTTGGTAGGAGAGTGAACTCTTGATTGAGAATTACTGGGAGCCCTTGAGGTGTGTGGGAAGCCTCACAGAGGTGGAAGAAGAAGTGGCATCTTCTTTATTGTATTTTATTTTTGGATGAGTATTAATACAAGATTGTGTATTATCTCTCATATTCTGTGTTATTTGTGAATTCTAGTTACTTGTTCATTCTGGTATAATTTCGTGTTTAGTTGCTTATACAAGGTAATCATATTGTGCTCTTATTGAGGAACAAGATCCTGACAAGTGGAATCATAGTTTGTTGTTCTAGATTACCCATCAATTGGTTTCAGAGCTTTTGGTTGGGTTACTAACAGGTTGTATCAGATCTGGTTAGTGTGTGTTGATTACAGGTTACTCATAGGAGTTTTTGTTTGAGTGGGAGTATAGTAATGGCAGAAGAAAGTAAGCTATGAATGGAGAAGTTTAATAGCAAGAACTATCAATTATGGAGGATGCATATTGAAGATTATCTGTATCAGAAAGATTTGTACTTACCATTGGGTGGGGTTGCATGCAAGCCCCTGGATATGAAGGATAAAGAATGGAATGTTCTTGATCAGAAGGCTCTAGGATTTATAAGGTTGCGCCTTGCATCATCTGTGATTTTCAACTTATCACAGGCTAAAACAATGGTAGAGTTGATGGAATCTTTGGCAAATTTATATGAAAAACCCTCAGCTTCGAATAAGGTATTTCTTATGAAGCAATTATTTAATTTGCAAATGTTGGAGGTGGATCTGTACATAGTCATCTTAGTGATTTCCATGGTTTGGTAAACCAGTTAAATTTAGTCAATATTATTTTTGATGATAAAATTAAGGCTCTCTTAATCTTATGCTCATTACCTAAAAGTTGGGAGAGTTTGGTAATGGCAGTTAGTAATACTGCGTCTGCTTCAAAAATCTTAAAAGTGGATGATGTTGTGAGTGTAATCTTGAATGAAGAAATTTGTAGGAAAAGCACAGGTGAATCATCAGAGAATGCTTTGAGTGTTGAAAGCAAGGGAAGGTAAAGAGAGAAGATCGAGCATGGGAGATCAAGGTCAAAGATAGGTAGGAGATCCAAGTCCAGGTATGGCAGAATAACCTGCTGGAAATGTGGAAAGCAAGGGCATCTAAAGAGAGATTGTTGGGTGAATGAAGATCAGCATGAAGGACATGAAAAAGCAGATGTTGCAAATTTTGTTGCACAGGATGCTCTGGTATGTTCTTTGGATAAAGTAGAATCTTGGGTTTTAGATTCTAGTGCCTCTTTCCATGCATCCCCAAATAGGGAATTTTTTCATGAATATGTCCAGGGAGACTTTGGAGAAATTTATTTAGGGGATGGTAAGCCTTGTTAGATGGTTGGCAAAGGGAAAGTGAAGCTAAAATTGTAGACAGGGAACACATGGGTGTTGAAGGAAGTCATGCATATCCCAATCCTAAAGTGGAACTTAATTTCTGTTGAAAAGTTGGGTGATGAGGGTTGCAAAGTAACTCTCACAGTAGACTCTTGGAAGGTTACCAAGGGTGCACTTGTTGTAGCAAGAGGTAAAAAAGTAGGTACGCTTTATCTATCTACTTGTATTACTGATTCTCTTTCTGGTTTATCTACTTCAGTTGTAGATTCGAAGATGTGGCTTAATAGGCTTGGTCACATGAATAAGAAGTGGATGCATGTTCTTGAGTCAAAGGGTATGCTTTCGGATTCGAAAAGCATGGATCGAGGTTTTTGTAAGTAAAAGAAGAAAGTGACATTTCTTGAGAAATTTGATGTTCGTGACAAGAACAAGAAAGCCTTGGTTTTCAAGGAGAAGATGACAGACAGAGATCAGCATAAGGGGATGAAGAATTTTGAGCAGAGCAAGGTTGATTTGGATAGGGTTTTGATCTAAAAGGAGCTTGCGAGTAAAGGTCATCGCTCACAAGTAAAACATAAAGACCGACGTCGGTTAGAAAATTGGCATCGACATCCAGACAGAGATCGACATCGACTATGTGCAGCTCGACGTCGGTGATTCAAGATAGATAAACACTGGCGTCAGTCAGAGGGAATCAACGTCAGCGATGAGGCAGTCACATGGAACTAACATCGGTCTGGTGCAGACTGAGATGTGACTGACATCGGTCACTAAGATAGATTTTGGGTGGATAACAAGCTGTCAAAGAGTCTCAAGCGGCCATATGGATGACTTAAAGGGTAAGTAAGCCTCAAGTTCATCATTTCCCTTCTTTACACTACTTGTTGCTCACTGATGGTCAAAAACCAAGAAGTTATTAAAGAAGTAGAGCAGGTAGATCTAGGAAATAGTGGGAGCTTGGCATGGATGAAGGATGTGATTCCTTAGAG
Organism: Torreya grandis; assembly: GCA_037957365.1. NCBI lineage: Eukaryota > Viridiplantae > Streptophyta > Pinopsida > Cupressales > Taxaceae > Torreya > Torreya grandis. The sequence goes on from JARHVA010003283.1 coordinate 1,316,214, forward strand.
AAGAACCAAATGGGAGTTTTTTGGGTGGAGTTGCCAGTTGGAAGTAAGCACTGAGAGACGAATAGATGTTTAGGATAAAGAAGAGTGGGAATGGACACGTGAGACGAAAGGCCAGGGTATATGGTCTTGAGTAAGCTGCAGGACAATGGAGGTTTGACCATTGTGTTTTTCTTTACTAGGTTGGATAATATTAGCTACATTATCTTATTTTTATATGCTGTGCTTGTAGCAGGGTCACATATGTAGGGAGTTGCTGAACTAAAGGTAAAGTTAGTTCAGAGGTATGTCATGAAGAATCTGGGAGCAGCAAGATTCTTTGGCATGAGTGTGTTCTAGGGACATGGAAGGTCACAGGTTGATTTTGTCTTTAGATGACTGTGTGAAACTGGTTAGCACATTGATGGTTAGACAGTTTTATGAACAATGTTCTGAATTCACATAATGAGGTTAAGTGCATGGTATGTACTAGACCTAAGTTTTCCCAAGCAGTGGGAGTTGTCAGCAAGTTTGGAGCCAATTTGGGAAAGAAGCACTGGAAGGCAGTTCAGTGGATTCTTAGATATTTGAGAGGGACCAGCAGCAGGTGCACATGCTATGCAGGGTCAAGTTCTTTTCTACATGGGTTTGTAGATGCAGATGTGGCAGGTGATTTGGATGACAAGAGGTGCACCATAGGATTTATGGTGGTTGGTCTTCAAGAGTGATTTTGAAGAGGGATACAATGCCAAGAAACAAACTAGATGATGTACAGGTATAGGTATAGTTATAGCTATTTATCTCTGAGTAGGAGATTGTTAGGTTGTGGAGCTAAAAGCTTCAACTATTTGCAGACATGGAGGAGTTGCTGAGTGTCACAGTCATCGGCATTGGTCAGGCCAACCGACGTTGGTCAGAGGTGAACAAAAGAAAAACTAACATCAGTAGGAGTTAGCCGACATCGGTCATCTCCAGTCAGACAGAGATCGATGTCGATCGCCTGTGTAGTTCTAAAATTATTCGTTGCATAAACAGTTAGTTTGTTGAACTGATTGTTTGCATGTAAAGGCTATTTCAAGTCTTGAGTTGCATGTTTAAATTAAGAGTCTAAGTTATGGTTTAATCTGGGATATATTTATAGACCCACTAACATGTATTGTAATTATGAGCAAATAGAGGAAGGCAAGGTAGATCCTTCCAATTGTAAGAATAGGGTGATCTGCAGGTTGTTGCAAGATCAGGGAGAAGTTTTACATGTGTAAGTAAGATCATTTGAGTTGCAGGTTATTGCAAGTTCATGGGAGATCTACTTGAAGTACTTTGAGTACTTGTGTACTAGCAGGGTTATTACTGACTGGTTGGAGGTGAACACTAATTCTATGTGTGAGTTGTGTGTTGGGACCATTTTTGGTAGGAGAGTGAACTCTTGATTGAGAATTACTGGGAGCCCTTGAGGTGTGTGGGAAGCCTCATAGAGGTGGAAGAAGAAGTGGCATCTTCTTTATTGTATTTTCTTTCTGGATGAGTATTAATACAAGATTGTGTATTGTCTCTCATATTCTGTGCTATTTGTGAATTCTAGTTACTTGTTCATTCTGGTATAATTCCATATTTAGTTGTTTATAGAAGGTAATCATATTATGCTCTTATTGAGGAGTAAGATCCTGACAAGTGTAATCATAGTTTGTTGTTCTAGATTCCCCATCAATTGGTATCAAAGCTTTTGGTTGGGTTACTAACAGGTTGTATCAGATCTAGATAGTGTGTGTTGATTACAGGTTACTCAGAGGGGTTTCTGTTTGAGTGGGAGTATAGCAATAGAAGAAGAAAGTAAGCTATGAATGGAGAAGTTTAATGGCAAGAACTATCAATTATGGAGGATGCAAATTAAAGATTATTTGTATCAAAAAGATTTGTACTTACCGTTGGGTGGGGTTGCATGCAAGCCCCTAGATATGAAGGATGAAGAATAGAATGTTCTTGATTAGAAGGCTCTAGGATCTATAAGGTTGGGCCTTGCATCGTCTATGATTTCCAACTTATCACAGGCTAAGACAATGATAGAGTTGATGGAATCTTTGGCAAATTTATATTAAAAACCCTCATCTTTGAATAAGGTTTTTCTTATGAAGCAATTATTTAATTTGCAAATGTTGGAAGGTGGATCTGTACATAGTCATCTTAGTGATTTCCATGGTTTGGTAAACCAGTTAATTTTAGTCAATATTGTTTTTGATGATGAAATTAAGGCTCTCTTAATCTTATGCTCATTACCTGAAAGTTGGGAGAGTTTGGTAATGGCAGTTAGTAATACTGTGTCTGCTTCAAAAATCTTAAAAGTGGATGATGTTGTGAGTGTAATCTTGAATGAAGAAATTCACAGGAAAAGCACAGGTGAATCATCAAGGAATGCTTTGAGTGTTGAAAGTAGGGGAAGGCAAAGAGAGAAGATCAAGCATGGGAGATCAAGGTCAAAGATAGATAGGAGATCCAAGTCTAGGTATGGCAGAATAACCTGCTGGAAATGTGGAAAGCAAGGGCATCTAAAGAGAGATTGCTAGGCGAATGAAGATTAGCATGAATGACATGAAGAAGCAGATGTTGCAGATTTTGTTGCATAGGATGCTCTGGTATGTTCTTTGGATAAAGTATAATCTTGGGTTTTAGATTCTGGTGCCTCTTTCCATGCATCCCCAAATAGGGAATTTTTTCATGAATATGTCCAGGGAGACTTTGGAAAAATTTATTTAGGGGATGATAATCCTTGTCAGATGGTTGGCAAAGGGAAAGTGAAGTTGAAATTGTAGACAGAGAACACATGGGTGTTGAAGGAAGTCATGCATATCCCAATCCTGAAGCGAAACTTGATTTCTGTTGAAAAGTTGGGTGATGAGGGTTGCACAGTAACTCTCACAGCAGACTCTTGGAAGGTTACCAAGGGTGCACTTATTGTAGCAAGAGATAAAAAAGTAGGTACACTTTATCTATCTACTTGTATTACTGATTCTCCTTCTAGTTTATCTACTTCAGCTATAGATTCAAAGATGTGGCTTAATAGGCTTGGTCACATGAATAAGAAGGGGATCCATGTTCTTGAGTCAAAGGGTATGCTTTCAGATTTGAAAATCATGGATCAAGGTTTCTGTAAGCAAAAGAAGAAAGTGACATTTCTTGAGAAATTTGATGTTCGTGATAAGAACAAGAAAGCCTTGGTTTTCAAAGAGAATATGACAGATAGAGATCAGCGTAAGGGGCTGAAGAATTTTGAGCAGAGCAAGGTTGATTTGGATAGGGTTTTGATCCAAAAGGAGCTCACTGGTAAAGGTCATCGCTCACAAGTAAAACACAGAGACTGACGTCAGTTAGAAAATTGGCGTCAGCATCCAGACAGGGACCAATGTCAGCTATGTGCAACGCAACATCAGTGATTTAGGACAGATAAACATCAGCGTCGGTCAGGGGGAATCGACATCGGTGATGAGGCAGTTGCATGAAACTGACATTGATCAGGTGCAGACTGAGATGTGACTGGCATCGATCACTGAGATAGATTTTGGGCAGACAACAAGTTATCAAGGAGTCTCAAGTGCCCATATGGATGACTTAAAGGGTAAGTAAGCCTCAAATTCATCATTTCCCTTCTTTACACTACTTGTTGCTCATTGATGGTTAAGAACTAGGAAGTTATTAAAGAAGCAGAGCAGGTAGATCTAGGAAACAGTGGGAGCTTGGCATGGATGAAGGATGTGATTCCTTAGAGAAGAACCAAATGGGAGTTTTTTGGGTGGAGTTGGCAACTGAAAGTAAGCACTGAGAGATGAATGGATGTTCAAGATAAAGAAGAGTGAAAATGGACACGTGAGACGGAAGGCCATGGTATATGGTCTTGAGTAAGCGGCAGGACAATGGAGGTTTGACCATTGTGTTTCTCTTTACCAGGTTGGATAATATTAGCTACATTATCCTATTTTTGTATGTTGTGCTTGTAGCAGGGTCACATATGCAGGGAGTTGCTAAATTAAAGGTAAAGTTAGTTCAGAGGTATGTCATGAGGAATCTGGGAGCAGCAAGATTCTTTGGCATGAGTGTGTTCTAGGGACATGAAAGGTCACAGGTTGATTTTGTCTCCAGATGATTGTGTGAAACCGGTTAGCATGCCGATGGTTGGACAGTTTTATGAATAGTGTTCTAAATTTACATAATGAGGTTAAGTGCATGGTATGTACTAGACTTGAGTTTTCCCAAGTAGTGGGAGTTGTTAGTAAGTTTGGAGCATATTCAGGAAAGAAGCACTAGAGGGCAGTTCAGTGGATTCTCAGATATTTGAGAGAGACCAGCAACAGGTGCACATACTATGCAGGGTCAAGTTCTTTTCTACATGGGTTTGTAGATACAGATGTGGCAGGTGATTTGGATGACAGGAGGTGCACCACAAGATTTGTGGTGGTTGGTCTTCAAGAGTGATTTTGAAGAGGGATACAATGCCAAGAAACAAACTAGATGATGTACAGGTACATGTATAGTTGCAGCTATTTATCTCCAAGTGGGAGATTGTTAGGTTGTGGAGCTAAAAGCTTCAACTATTTGTAGACATGGAGGAGTTGCTGAGTGTCACAGTCACGGCATCGGTCAGGCCAACTGACGTCGGTCAGAGGTGAACAAAAGGGAAACAGACATTGATAGGAGTTGGCTGACGTCGGTCATCTCCAGTCAGACAAGGACTGACATCGGTCGCCTGTGCGATTCCAAAACTGTTCGTTACATGAATAGTTAGTTTGTTAAACTGATTGTTTACATGTAAAGGCTATTTCAAGTCTTGAGCTGCGTGTATAAATTAAGAGTCTAAGTTATGGTTTAATCTGGGATCTATTTATAGACCCATTGGCATGTATTGTATTATGAGCAAATAGAGGAAGGCAAGGTAGATCCTTCCAATTGTAAGAATAGGGTGATCTGCAGGTTGTTGTAAGATCAGGGAGAAGTTCTACATGTGTAAGTAAGATCATTTGAGTTGCAGGTTGTTGCAAGTTCATGGGAGATCTACTTGAAGTACTTTGAGTACTTGTGTACTAGCAGGGTTATTATTGACTGGTTGGAGGTGAACAACAATTATGTGTGTGAGTTGTGTGTTGGGACCATTTTTGGTAGGAGAGTGAACTCTTGATTGAGAATTACTGGGAGCCCTTGAGGTGTGTGGGAAGCCTCACAAAGGTGGAAGAAGAAGTGGCATCTTCTTTATTATATATTTTTTTCTGGATGAGTATTAATACAAGATTGTGTATTGTCTCTCATATTATGTGTTATTTGTGAATTCTAGTTACTTGTTCATTCTAGTGTAATTCCATGTTTAGTTGCTTATACAAGGTAATCATATTGTGCTCTTATTGAGAAGCAAGATCCTGACAAGTGAAATCATAGTTTGTTGTTCTAGATTCTCCATCATTCTCCTATTCCAATCTACTAACCTACCACACCCCAAGGGACCTTGGCTCTATTGTGAGGCTAACTATGGTGTTTGAGCTTCGATTGGAGATAGGAGATGTGCTTGTAATCATGTCTTTTTGGTGTGATTTTGAATTTTGAAATTTTTATGTTGCCTTTCATATATCATTGCCTTTTATTTCAAACTATTTGGCTTTTAACGTTTTTGATGGATTTGTCTATTCATCTTCCATACAGATTTGGAAAACCAAACATGGGTGTTAAAGATGACTTTCATTTGAATACTTAGGACTTGGTTACTAAGAGAGAGAACTTAGAGAGCATGATGTATAAGAGTCTCATAAATTCAGGTAAAATAAAATTGCTATCTTGACTTTGACCTTGTTTTATACAATGTGGAGTGAAAGGAAAGGAAATCAAAAGGAATGAAACATAAAATAATTTGAATTACTTAAAATCATAAAAAATGTAAAAAAAGATGAAAAAGGGATATAATGATAGTAAAGTGTGATTCCTTATCATAAGAATGAGTGAAATGTAGGAAAACATGCTAACACAGTTTGTTGTGCAAATGTAATCTATAAAATTAAGTAAAAGCTAAAGCTGAAAACAAATATCAAAAACTTATAGCCATTGAAAAACACATTCTAGATAGGGAATGAAGAGATGGTAATTTTATGAAGAAGGCCAAGTCCTATCCATGGTATTACACTATAAACCATATAAGAAAAAACCAAGGGGTGTATGAAACATGTGAAAAATATATAAGATAAAGATGGCATTTGTGAGGAAGTCCAGGTCCTACCCATGGTATTATACTAAAACTCACAAAGAGAAACCCAAGGGGTGCCAAAAAGTGTGTAAAAAGTATGAAAATAATGAGGATAAAAGTACATCATGAGGAATACTAGGTCCTATACACGATTTTACAATGTAACTCATAAAGAAAATGTTAGGTTGTGGAGCTAAAAGCTTCACTGATGCAAACAGAGGAGGAGGTTGCAGAGAGTTTGCTGAGTGTCAGAGACATCGACGTCGGTCAGGCCAACTGACGTCAATAGGGAAGAGACAAGAAGCAACTGATGTCGGTCAAGAATCAGCCAGTGTCGGCACCCCCAGGCAGACAGGGACCGATGTCAGTCACCTGTGTGGTTCGAGCTGCGAGTGTTACGGGCAGTTAGTTAACGAACCAAGTGTTTGCATGTCAAGAGCCAAATTTAGACTAGAAGCTACAGATCCAATTATTGTAATTAGGTGTCTAATTATTATTTGCATGAGATCTATTTAAGAGACTCATTGGTTGTATTGTAAAGGTGTGCTAGAGAGTAAGAGAGCAAAATATAAGCTCCTTCAGAGAGAAGAGATCATGGTGTGTTCCTCTTAGTGCCACAATACCAAGTGTGGGTGCTGGATTGGAGATTTAGCAGGGTTTTTCATGTATGTATGATCTTGGTCATCAGGTGAGCATGGCTACATAGGAGATCTGCATAGGTAAGTAAGATCATTGGTCTGTAGGTGTATGTGTGTGCAAGGTCTAAGGTTCACATGTGTGCAGAACTAGATTGATTTGCAGGTGTGCAAGATCAGATAGGATAACAACACAATAGGGAGCAGAATCAGGTAGGATCTACTTGGAGTACAGTGTGTACTCAGAAAGAGAGCAAAGAGCAAGGCAAGGAAGATCCTTCCATAAGTAAGATTAGTTTGAGGTGTAGGTTGTTGCAGGTTCAGGGGAGATCTACTTGAAGTACGATTGTGTACTTGTGGAGTGCATGGAGCACTGGAGTACTGGCAGTAGTGGATACTGGCTGGTTGGAGGTGAACACTAACTCTATATTTGAGTTGTGTGTTGGGACCTAAGAGAGAGAGCTTTGAGGGAAGATTTATTGTTTATGCCCTAGAGGTGTGGGAGCCCTAGAGGTGTGTAAGGAAGAAGAACTGTGGCAGCCTTCTTTGTTGTATTTCCTTCTGGAAGAGTTTTAATAAAAGTTGTGTATTGTCTCTCATATTCTATGTTATTTCTAAATTCTAGTTACTTGTTGATTCTGGTTAATTCTGCATATTAAGTTGCTTGTATTTGGTAATCAATTGTGTGCTTCCATTATATTTCCCAACAAGTGGTATCAGAGCTAAGGTTGTAGGGAGCAGGTTTTGTGTTTGGTTACAGGTCACTCTTAAGGGTTTTTGATTGAGTGGGAGTAGAGCAATGGCAGAAGAAAGTAAGCTAAGAATGGAGGAATTGAAAAGCATGAATGGTCACTTACGGTCCTATGAAAAGAAAGAGCAGGAAAAATAATATTGTTGGTTGGTAGCAGATCAGCATGAAGGAACTGAAGATGCAGATGTTGCAGGTGTTGTTGCACAGGATGCTCTGGGAGGTTTCTTGGATAAAGTTGAATCTTGGTTAATAGATTCTGTTTCCTCTTTCCATGCAGCCCTAGGGAGAGGAGCTGGTGAGCCTTGTCAAATTATTGGCAAAGGGGAAGTGAAGCTGAAATTACAGGTGGCCAACACAGGGGTGTTGAAGGAGGTCATGCAGGTCCCAGGCTTAAAGATGTGGCTAATTTCTTCAGGAAAGTTGGGTGATGAGAGATGCATAAAAACTCTCATAGCGGATGCACTTGAATTAGCTAGTGGTAAGAAAATAGGTACTCTTTATCTACTTGTTTATATTACTTATTCTTCTTCTGTTGTGGAGACGTGGCTTTGTAGGCTTGGTCACATGAGCAAGAAGGAGATGCATGTTCTTAAGAGGAAGACTGATATATTTGACAGGCTTAAGAACTAGAAAGCCTTGATGTTCTTGGAGGAGATGACGGACAAAGTTCAGTGGATGGGGCTGGATACTTCTGAGCAAGGCAGTTTGGACATGGGTTTTGATTCAAAGGAGCTCACAGGTAAAAAGTCATCACTCACAGGCGAACACAGGTATCGACATCAGTTAGGGGGAACCAGCGTCGAACAGACAGGTGCCGATGTCGGTCATGTGCAGGCCAAAGCCAGTGATGTCAGGCAGGGTAAGACCGACGTCGATTAAGAGGACCGACGCCGGTAGTAGGTAAGACCGACGTCGATTAGGAGGACCGACGTCGGCAACAAGAGACACCGATGTTAGTAGGGTTGGTAGTCAGGACAGGTGCATGGAAACTGACGTCGGTCAGATGCAGACTGTGTGGTGACTGAGGTCGATCACTGTAACAAATTTTGGGCAGACATCAAGCTATCAAGGAGTCTCAAATGCCCATATGGAGGACTGAAGGTGGTAAGTAAGCCTCAAATTCATTGTTTTTCTTCTTTATACTAGTTGTTGACTGCAGAGTAGGAAGGATCCAAGAAACAGTGGGAGCATGGCATGGAGAGAATATAAAACCAAATAGGAGACTTGGTAGGGTTGCCAGTGGGTATGAAAGCACAGAGATGAATGGATACCTTAGTTGAAGAATAGAGTGAACGGACACGTGAGACGGAAGACCAGGTCATATGGTCTTGAAGAAGCTGTAGGACAGTGGTACAGGTTTGACAGGTGGATGACAAAGCATGGCTTTAGTCATTATCAGGGTAACTACTGTGGTTTGTCTTACCAGGTGGATGATGGTCGCAACATTATCCAGTTACTATATGTGGATGGTTTGCTAGCAGGTTTGGACATACAGGGTTTTGCTGAGCCAAGGGTAAGGTTAGTTCAGTGGCATGTCATGAGGAATTTGGAGCAGTGAAATTCTTTGGCATGGGAGACATGGAGATCATAGGTTGATTTTGTCTCCAATGGGAGCTGATGTGAATCAGGTGTTGGCAAGGTTTAGGATGTAGAATCGGAGCACACTAAGGGTTGGACAGTTCAGTGTCTGAAATCACATGAGGTTTGGTATAGACCTGAGTTTGCCCAAGTAGTGGGTGTTGTCAGAGAGTTAGGATCCAATTCGGGGAAGTGGGTTCTCAGGGATGTGAGAGGGACCAGCAACAGGGATTCATGCTATGCAGGGTTAGGACTTCACTACATGGGTTTGTAGGTTTAGATGTGGCAGGGTACTCGGATGACAGGAGGTGCACCACAGGTTGTGTGGTGGGTGGTCTTCAGGGTTGAGCTTGAAGAGGGATACAAGCTAAGAAACAGATTAGATAGGGTACAGGTACAAGTATAGTGCAGCTGTTTATCTCTAAGTGGGAGATTGTTAGGTTATGGATCTAAAAGCTTCAATGATGCAAATAGAGGAGGAGGTTGTAGAGAGTTTGCTGAGTGTCAGAGATACTGGTGTCGGTCAGGCCAACTGATGTCAGTAGGGAAGAGACAGGAAGCAACTGATGTCAGTCAAGAATCAGCTGGTGTCAGCACCCCAAGGCAGATAGGGACAGACGTCGGTCACCTTTGTGGTTCGAGCTATGAGTGTTACGGGCAGTTAATTAACGAACCAAGTGTTTGCATGTCAAGAGCCAAATTTAGACTAGAAGTTGCGGATCTAATTATTGTAATTAGGTGTCTAATTATTATTTGCATGAGATCTATTTAAGAGACTCATTGGTTGTATTATAAAGGTGTGCTAGAGAGTAAGAGAGCAAAATATAAGCTCCTTCAGAGAGAAGAGAGCATGGTGTGTTCCTCTTAGTGCCACAGTACCAAGTGTGGGTGCTGGATTGGAGAATCAATAGGGTTCTTCATATATGTATGATCTTGGTCATCAGGTGAGCATGGCTATGATAGGAGATTTGCATGGGTAAGTAAGATCATTGGTCTACAAGTGTATGTGTGTGCAAGGTCTAAGGTTCACAGGTGTGCAGAACCAGATTGATTTGCAGGTGTGCAAGATTAGATAGGACAACAACACAACAAGGAGCAAAATCAGGCAAGATCTACTTGGAGTACAGTGTGTACTTAGAAAGAGAGCAAAAAGGAAGGCAAGGAAGATCCTTCCATAAGTAAGATCAGTTTGAGGTGCAGGTTGTTGCAGGTTCAGGGGAGATCTACTTGAAGTATGATTGTGTACTTGTGGAGTGCGTGGAGCACTGGAGTACTGGCAGTAGTGGATACTGGCTGGTTGGAGGTGAATACCAACTCTGTATTTGAGTTGTGTGTTGGGACCTAAGAGAGAGAACTTTGAGGGAAGATTTACTGTTTATGCTCTAGAGGTGTGGGAGCCCTAGAGGTGTGTAAGGAAGAAGAACTGTGGTAGTCTTCTTTGTTGTATTTCCTTCTGGAAGAGTTTTAATACAAGTTGTGTATTGTCTCTCATATTCTGTGTTATTTCTGAATTCTAGTTACTTGTTGATTCTAGTTAATTCCGCATATTAAGTTGCTTGTATTTGGTAATCAATTGTGTGCTTCCGTTATATTTCCCAACAAGTCGTATCAGAGCTAAGGTTGCAGGGAGCAAGTTTTGTGTTTGGTTACAGGTCACTCTTAGGGGTTTTTGATTGAGTTGGAGTAGAGCAATGGCAGAAGAAAGTAAGATAAGAATGGAGGAATTGAAAAGCACGAATGGTCACTTACGGTCCTATGGAAAGAAAGAGCAGGGAAAAGAATATTGTTGGTTGGTAGCAGATCAGCATGAAGGAACTGAAGATGCAGATGTTGCAGGTGTTGTTGCACAGGATGCTCTGGGAGGTTTCTTGGATAAAGTTGAATCTTGGTTAATAGATTCTATTGCCTCTTTCCATGCAGCCCCAGGGAGAGGAGCTAGTGAGCCTTGTCAGATTATTGGCAAAGGGGAAGTGAAGCTAAAATTGCAGGTGGCCAACACACGGGTGTTGAAGGAGGTCATGCAGGTCCCAGGCTTGGAGATGTGGCTAATTTCTTCAGGAAAGTTGGGTGATGAGAAATGCACAAAAACTCTCACAGCGGATGCACTTGAATTAGTTGGTGGTAAGAAAATAGGTACTCTTTATCTACTTGTTTATATTACTGATTCTTCTTCTGTTGCGGAGACGTGGCTTTGTAGGCTTGGTCACATGAGCAAGAAAAAGATGCATGTTCTTAAGAGGAAGACTGATATATATGACAGGCTTAAGAACTGGAAAGCCTTGGTGTTCTTGGAGGAGATGACGGACAGAGTTCAGTGGATGGTGCTGGATACTTTTGAGCAGGGTAGTTTGGACATGGGTTTTGATTCAAAGGAGCTCGCAGGTAAAAATTCATCACTCACAGGCGAACACAGGTACCAGCGTCAGTCAGGGGGAACCGGCATCGAACAGATAGGTGCCGATGTTAGTCATGTGCAGGCTGAAGCCGGTGATGTCGGGCAGGGTAAGACCAACGTTATAGATAGGGAATGAAGAGATGGTAATTTTATGAAGAAGGCCAAGTCCTATCCATGGTATTACACTATAAATCATAAAATAAAAAACCAAGGGGTGTATGAAACATGTGAAAAATATATAAGATAAAGATGGCATTTGTGAGGAAGTCTACGTCCTACCCATGGTATTATACTAAAACTCACAAAGAGAAACCCAAGGGGTGCCAAAAAGTGTGTAAAAAGTATGAAAATAATGAGGATAAAAGTACATCATGAGGAATACTAGGTCTTATCCATGGTTTTACAATGTAACTCATGAAGAAAAGGGGAAACCAAAATACCTAAAGGAAGGACTAAGGTTTGTGAAAAAGGAGAACTGCTGTAGAGGGTGAGACCCATATAAGTATCCTACAAAAAGTGTTAAATAGATAGCATATAAAAAGTATGAAAAGAAGGGAAGTATTTAGGAAAAATAATTATTGAAGAATTGCACATTGGTCGCTTCTTTAAAAAGATGGCCTTCATTGGTTTGAAGGTGATAGGTACTTGGACCAAGAATATCTTTGACTAAATAAGGGCCCCAATATTTTTGGGCATATTTCCTCCTTTATCATGAGTGTATTATAATTTAAGGACAATATCACCAACATTAAATGTGAGAACTTTAATTCATTTGTTATGTTGTTTGGCAATACAAGCCTCATATTGGTGATTATGTTGTGAAGCATAAAGATGGTGATCATCAAGGAGATCGAGAACATGAAGGTAAGATTCACATAATTATTCATTGGGTATGATACCATGAAAATATATATGGAGAGAAGGAAGCTCAACTTCTAGTGGAAGGACTGATAGATAACCATAGATTAGTGAAGATGGCATTACCCCAATGGTAGTGTGTGTGCTAGTTCGATAGGCCCAAAGAGTAAGATAGAGATGAAGGTACCAATCTATATGGGTCTCGCAAATTGTCTTTTGGATAATTTTATTAATAATTTTGTTGGTGGCCTTAGCTTGGCCATTACATTATGGATGATAAGGAGTGGATAATTTGTGATTGATTTTAAATTTAGCATAGCGCTGTTTGACATCTTTGTTTTTGAAATTACCACCATTATCTAAAATGATAGTATGAGGGACACCAAAGTGATAAATGATTTGATTTAGGATGAATTTGGAGATGGTGGTACATGTGACATTAACAAGGGTGATAACCTCAACCTATTCAGTTAAATATTCTAGGGTTATGATTATAAAGACATGCCTATCTTGAGAGCAAGGTAATTTACCTATGAGATCTAATACCCACATGGAGAATGGCTAGGGAGATTCTATAGTTTGGAGATTAGCTAGAGGTGAATGAATTAAATCATCATAAAGTTGGCAAGAGGTACACTTTAAAAAAAAATTAATGGCGTATTTTTCAAGAGTGGGCCAAAATTATCCCATATATAAGCATTTACGGGTTATATCATGTCTAATACAGTGGCCACCGCAAATGCCCCCATGTGTTTATTCAAGAAGAGGAAGAACCTCATCTTTCATAACACAATAGAGTAAGGTACCTTCAACATTGTGATAATATAGGATATTATATCAAAATACATACTTAAAAGATTATTTATGAATGTGAGTCTTTTCATGGGAATCGAGATTAGGAGAATAAGTTTGGTGTTCCATAAATTGAATCATGTCTTTATACAATGGGCTTTGTCAAATGGTGATGGCCTCAATGTGACATATAAGTAATTTTTTTAGTTGAGTAAAAGATGGATATTTTATTATTTGGATATGAAAAGTGGGATTAATAAGAAATTGATGTAGATGAAAAAGACATGCTAAAGAATTAAAGGAATCAACAATAGAATTTTGATCTTCAAAGAATAGGCTTGATGGTAAAAGAGACGATGTTTTTGGTGAGAGTAGTTGCAATTTAATGATAAGAAATGAGATTCTCACTTTTGCATTAGTACTCACCATTGATTTGGTGGAAAATGAGTTAGAAATCACCTAAATCATGTAGGTATTGGATATATAAGTTGAGGAAGCTTTCATACCTAAGATTAAAGCTTCGTACTCTGCCATGTTGTTAGTGATGTCGAATGTTAGACAAGAAGCTAATGGAATGATTATTCCAAGAGGGATCATAAGGATACAACCTACCCCAACTCCTTGAAGGTATTTAACACCATCAAAATGAAGGGTCCAAGTATCCTCGTGTAAATCTATATTAATTTTAACAAGTTCTTCAATAACTACTTTTGGTTTAGTAATATCAAGGAGGATAGTGGATACATCGAGATTGATTTCTTCAAGATCAGTAGTAAAGTTAAAGAAGTAATCTTTAAGGGATATGGCTTGGCTGAGACCTTCAATATATATAATATTATCATTTAAAAGACTATCTTGAAGGTGTTTGGTAGTTGGCATAGGAGTTGTGACTAGTTGATCAGTGATGATTTGTCCTTTGAGAACTTTTTGAGTAATGATTTGGAGATCAAATTCCATCATAAGGACCATGCAATTGCCAATTCTATCTCTATGAAGAAAAGCTTTTGAGAATAAGTGATGAAGGGGATCATAATGGATGATAACATAAGTGGTTTGATAAAGCATATAATGTCAAAGTTTTTCAATGGAAAAATATATGGCAAGGAAATCATGTTCAACTTTTGTGTAATGTTTCTCATAATCAATGAGGCCTCATTTGATATAGTAGATGGCATATTCTCTTCTAGTATGATATTGTTGGGCAAGCATTACCCCAACTGATATGGGTATGTAAGAGGTATATGAGATCAAAGGTCTATCATTTGAAGGGGGATGACGAGTAGGTGGGTAATGTAGACACCTAAAATTGGCCACAACTATCTTTCGACTAGAATTCAGACCAATTCCTACCAACCATTGCAAAATAAGACAAGGAATCACTGAAGGTCCCAAATTTACTTGTGCCTCATTATTCAAAGCTCAAAATCACATTGAGGCATCCCTAATTGGGGTATCCTACCTTATGCAATAATAACATCTCATAGATTCATCCCTAAGCATCTTGTGGCATTATAATAGTCCATTTGGCCTATGGACCTATTAAGTGGGGAACTTACACACTTAAATCAAATCTTGAAAGAGCTAAATAACTAATCAAAATTAATTAACAATCTAAATGAAATTAAGATCCTTGTTGAATTATCCATGTGCAAATAATGAATAACTAAAAATTCAAATTCAAAAATGCAAATATCCTAGCCTTTCATCATGACCTTTGTGAGTTGTCAAGATCTTTAGAAATATCCTAAAATATCTCATTTTGGAGACCCATGCCTATTCATTGAAAATCATGATTAATTAACAATTATTAACTCTATTAGGGTTATATTTGACTCACCTAGGTTAGATTTGAACCCATTCTATGTTTAAACTACACCTTGACTCACCTTGGGTTGACGTTAGTTCCTAAGCCTATAAATACAATGCCTTACCTATTAGGTTTTAAGCTATTGTGTTGCAAATTTATCATGCAAAAATGACTTCAAAGCTCTTTTGATATAATCTTATTATTGATATTTTTGTCACAAAAATATCAAAATATTGAATACCCTAAGGAATAACCCCTAATTTTTTGAGAAAATCCCTTAAGTTGACCAAAAAACCCATTTTACCTTTACATTATAGAATTCATAACTCTGGATGTAATTTTCAATTTGAAAATTACTTCACAAACTCTAGATCCCATAATGAACTAGCCTTCCAAAACTAGTTGAATCTGGAACTCGACATGCAATTTGCAATTTTCAAAATTTCAAATTGCATGCTGAGGTCGGATCCCATGAAGCCATAAACTAATAGAATCCAAAAATTGACATGCAATTTGAAATTTGTAAAATTGTAAATTATACGCCAAGCTCCAGATTCATGAAACCAAACAACCTTCCCCATAAGATCTATAACTCAAAGAGAAATTTGACAATTACAAATTTCATCCTAGATTCCACTTCCCACCAACTACCCAAGCTGTGAAATCCAAAACTCCAGGAGAAATTTTTAGTTTACAAAATTGAAAATTACATCTTGGGTTTTGCCTTCTAATTTTTAAGCAAATCAAAACCCTGACCTGATGGACATGGGACTTTATCCAAGCACCTCATAGCTCCACCACCAATTACCATTAGAGAGCATTAATTATAGGGATTTTTTTATTTAAGTAATATAAATTAGGGATTTTTAATTCATTGATTTGTTTTCTAATTTGGTTTTCGAGATTTGATGACCTTTACCATGCATCAAACCCTCGAAGGTAGGCATCAAGACATGTCTTTAAGTCCAAATCCACCATTGTGAATTACATGGTATTGTCCTTGTTAATTTCATCACTATTCCTATAGTTAAAACTTATTTTAATCCTTTTCATTTCCATGAAAGTTTATTTACATTTTTGATTGAACTGATTAGACATTTGGGATTTTTAGGGCATGTCTAGTTGTATTTCTATGGTTTACATTTTATACATTCATAGTGGCTCATTGTTTATCTAAAAATTGTCATTGTCTCCAAGGTTTGAAGTCAGTTATTTTTAGGGTTTTTAGGGTGATCATTCCAAACTGTACATCAAGAAACCTTAGTTTTTCCCTTGAGATTCACAATTAAATATAAGGATTCATTAAAACTAGGCAAATATTTCTCAATATATTCCTAAGCAGTTATAATGAATATTCCCCTAAGATCCTCCAAAGTCCCTACGGGTATCGGACTTGCCCAAAGCACCTAAAATCTTCATGGGTTTTACCATTATCCCAAGCACCCAAAATACCTACAAATTTTTAAATCCTTGTGAATAGTGGACCCATTTATAACACTTCCCATCTCCATGGGAATCCATATTGCTTCACACACCTTTCATCTTATTTGGAATAATTCCTAGATCCATGGAGTTGTCACCTACTTCAAACACCTTTTAGTTCTAATGGAACTATTACGAGGCTCAATTTTCACCCTTGGAGAGTGTTATTTAGGCTCTCTCCAATTGAGATATAAAACTGGGACAACCCCAAGCTGTGGGTCACCTATGTTGGGGCTAAACCTCTAGAGTAGGCTGGCTTCCTCTTTTATGGTCACCTAAAACTAAGACTAAACCTAATGCTTCATGGGAAAAGAGTTATAAATAGGATAAGGGATCTTAAGAAAGTTAATAGGGTGATGTACCAAATTTAAAAGAGAAATCCCATAAGCTCGAACCCACACTAGATAAAAAAAGTATAGTACTAGCTTACACAACTTTAAGATCAAGTTAGTTTACATAAGTATTTCATAGGAGAGGTTCAGAGTAGAACACCAACCTAGACTTGAAAATAGCATTGAAAATCCCTAAAGTAAAGTTAGAAAAGAAGGACCATGAAGGAGAAATATTCTCCTTCACACAATGCCATAATGCACAACTTGTCAAACAAATATTCAAGACAAAATATAGGTGACAAAAAGTCTTATTGCATTAAGAGGTAGTTCTTACAATTACTGGACAGGGTTGAGCTTAATCAAGCTGAGTATACTTTACAATATCTCAAGGAATGTCTCATATCTCAAAAATATAAAAGAAAATCTCAAATTTGAAGTCCCCAAGAGATCTTTTTAAAATAAAAAAGAAAGGGTTCATATAGGAGAAAGGGGAAGAGGAGAGGAAAAGCATGTTGTTCATGATCATAAATGATTTTTCAACTACAAGAGACATTTTTCTAGGCTTTTGGCCCAGTCAAAATAGGTCACTATGAACAACATATTTGTGATTTTCTCAAAAGCCTCTAAATCATTCTATTTTGAGTGAGTTGTACTATAAGTCAAGAATTTATTGAAAGTGACAAATCACGATCCGACTGAATGTAAATGATCTAACTACTTTCCAAATCCCTAGGTTCTAATTTGTTGATCTTCCACTAGATCTCATCAAGGAAATAAAATATTTGTACCTTCTAAAGACATGTCATACCTATCTTGAATGATGGTTTATCAAAGGCCTGACTTGGGATGATCTCTTCACCAATCACATATTTATTCTTGTTCCTTGGATCTTAGACCGAGATAACTATAGGTGAAAACCAATTTAAAGATATTGGTTTTCCTATAGTTTTACCTATAGGTGGTACTTTGTTCAATGTCAGGTCTTAATTGAGTCTTCATCGATCTTCTTTCCTTGCTTCCTCTGCGAACTTAGGTTGGAATTGAGTTCGGGTTCTTTTATTTTCATACTAAGTTAGGTCTATTGATGTTTGATTGACTTTCATCGAAACATCTCTAATCACCTCTTCACTATTGGCTATCAAAACTGCTTCAGGTTATTGACCCCTTTTTACTTATTTCACTCCATCAAATTTTGAGATCTGATAAAATGTAGACCACAAATATTTTATAACCCACCACCTTGAGCTCAATCTCTCATTGGGTCCTAAGATTTGTTGACTATTTGAATTGCATATCACTGGTAGATTTCCTTGGCATGGTGAAATGTGCACCATTTGATTTGCTCGAGCCCACTGTTTGAATTCTAATGTCTATTTTTTGAATCTTAAAATTGATGTCTATGTGAACATCTACCATTTTTGACCAACTTTGAAATTTTATAACTTGAAGTGCAAAAATTGTAGAGGCACCGAATTTGTAAAGAATGGACTTAAAGCTGAAGGGAACAAACCCTTTTGGTCCACTAGACATTTGAGCTTTCCACATATGTCTATCAAATTTTGAAGTCAACTAATTCATGTGACCCTGCATGACATCTTGATGATGGTCTGGCCTAAAATTGACTATGGAAACTTAATGGATTTTATATTAGGAGCCAATCTTTGAAACCTTTGATCTTCTGTCATGATTTAGTAGACGAGTTGAAGCTTAGTGCATGGCAACCTAGGACTAATGTGAAGAAATCCATGTGACCTATTCTCTTTTACTTATCCACGTGTGTGAGATCTAGCATCATCAACATAGTCACTAAGATTTATAGCCAAATGTCCAGGCAAGCTTTGGATGGTGGGTGGGTCAGATGAATACCATGCTCCTCCATGCTTATCCTAGGTATTCTGACAATCTATAGAGTCTTTGTAACCTTAGACCTATCCTTAGTAATTTATAAATTACACTTTTAAGTGAACTTAAAGTGTTTCAAAAGCTTGGTGAGTTTCATGATCTCACTGGTCCACCCCTTCCATTTAGAGCTTGTTCTAGCCATTTGAGTATTTGATCAATTAGAGTTTTGCTTCTTTTTCTATGTTAGAAACTAGGCACAAGCTTGGTATGTGGGCCAAAAATAGCCAACATCTTTAGTGACTCACAAGGAAACATGTCTGCTATGCTTTGAGAGCCCAGTTCATTTGCTAGTCTGATCCATTAAGCATGGAGTCAATCTAATGTAATTGAGCTGATCATGGATATGATGCAAGGTTGCCTCTTTCTATAACTTTCTCTTGAAACAAAAAGTACACAAAATAAAATAACAAGGGCAAATGCATGTAGGCAAATGCAAGAAATAAAAACAACTAACCTACTAAACAAATGTGCAAAAGGTCACTTAGAGAAAAACATAAAACCTATTCTAACTTATATACAAGGTTTAAAATTTATAATTACTTACAACTGAATCAAATGGAAAGGATTTGAAATCACTTAATTATGGTGAACAAAGCTAGAAAACACCTTGATTTTGAGAGCTTATGGCATATGAGTTGAAAGGCCTAGCTATTGCTTCCTTTGGCCTACTCTTGAGTAGATGAAAAGGGGAAAAAAAGTCTCCAATGTAGACATTTTGATCCATTTCTTCAAGGATTGATCCAACTTAAACTGTAGGGGCCTCTGCCAACTGCTCTTTTAGATTGGTGCTTGTTTGAGTATTTAGGCTTGGGCAAAAAAACTCGAAGTCATCCTAGTCATCCTAAAAGGAAGCTTCCTCTTGGTCATCTGAGATAATGCCAATTTCAACACCATCTTCACTCCATTTGCTTTTGAGGGGACCATCTCGTAGTTCATCAATCCACCCAAAGACTAGAGTATCATATTCTTATGGTTCTAAATTTGATCATTCCCCTTCATTTTTTAAGGCATTAGTGCTGCCTTCAAATAATATCTCAACTTGAGATTGATCAACACCCCCAACCTAATGGATGAGTTCCTCTTAATTCTTTAGAGAGGAATAAGTTGGTTTAGAACCTCTACCTGATCCATGAATTCATAGTACAGTTGTTACCATACTTCATCTTAGAGCCTCTTTTTCCTCTATATCTTCCTCAAGCTTATTTAAGACCTCTCTACCATGGTCAGCTGACTGATTGACTCTATTAATATCTACATCTTGCTTATTTCCATATACAACCATACTAAATGGAAGCTCTTGGGACCATGAAGACTTTTCCCTATCCTCAGCCACATCTTCAAGCTCTAAAATATCAAAGCCATACCAAGGAGTCAGATTAAAACTTGACTCCTCATAGACACTTGTGTTATTTTTTTTAGATAGCTTCTGAGGGGAAGAGGGAGAGTCTTAAAACTCTTGTATAACAAGCTCATTAGGTTAAGCTATAATTTTTCAATTCATTTCTTGCATAACTAGTCCTTCTTCTATGAAGACTGGCTTTTGGATCTTCTTAGCTAGCACTTCCCCCTTTTTTATACCCTCCTTGATTGATTCCCATAAAGGGAATATGGTGTAAGATTCACTCACCCCTACCCTTTCTTGGATGGGTGTGGGAGAGGCAGGTTTCACAATAGAGGGTATGAAATAGTTGGGGTTATTAACATAGGAGAGGATCCAATATGGGAGGATTTCATGTTCCTTAGCTGGTAGAGATGAGGCTCAATAATATTGACTAGAGTGGGAAGTAGGTTGATATGAAGGATAGGTAATCTTGTTGCAGGGTTGATAGGAATGAGTATATGGTTGCTGCACTAAACTTTAAGGACCTCTTGGGGTGAAGCCATGAACATTGCTAAATTGATATGAAGGATAAGGAATGGATGGACATGCATTTTAACCAAATGGGTGATAATTGTACATATTATAAGGTGGTGATTAGACACTTGAGCTACTTAAAGTAGCTGACAGATGTTTGGAGTCACTAGTGATGTTTACCAGAATGCCTCCAAAGGCTGATATATAGAAGAACAACACCAAAAATTCTCCCACTAATTTGGACCTTAGTCCCATCGGGTGTGCTAGAAACTATTACAAGGCTCAATTTGCACCCTTGGAGAGGGTTGTTTAGGTTCTCTCTAATCGAGCTATAAAATTGAGACAACCCTAGGCTATGGGTCACCTATGTTGGGGCTGAACCTCCAGAGTAGGATGGATTCCTCTTTGATGCTCACCTAAAATTAAGACTAAG
Source organism: Torreya grandis (assembly GCA_037957365.1). Lineage (NCBI taxonomy): Eukaryota > Viridiplantae > Streptophyta > Pinopsida > Cupressales > Taxaceae > Torreya > Torreya grandis. The sequence goes on from JARHVA010003283.1 coordinate 1,337,224, forward strand.
CCTAATGATTCATGGGAAAAGAGTTAGAAAGAGAGTAAGGGCTCCTAATAAAGTTAACAGGGTGATGGATCAAACTTAAAAGAGAAATCCCATAAGCTCGAACCCACACTAGATCATCAAAGGACAATACTAGCTTACACAACTTTAAGATCAAGTTAGTTTACATAAGTATTTCATAGGAGAGTTTAATATTAAAACACTAACCTAGGCCTACAAACATCATTGAAAATCCCTAAAAAAAAGTTAAAAAAGGACCATGAACAAGGAATATTATCCTTCACATAATACCACAATGCACAACTTGTCAAAGAAAGATTCAAGGCAAAAGATAGGCAAAAAAAAGTCCTATTGCATTAAGAGGTAATTCTTACAAATACTTGACAGGGTTGAGCCTAATCAAGCTGAATATACTTTACAGTATTTCAAGGAATGTCTCATCTCTCAAAAATATGAAAGAAAGTCTTAAATTTGAAGTCCCCAAGAGATAATTTTAAAATAAAAAGAAAGGGTTCATATAGGAGAAGAGGGAAGAAGAGAAGAAAATCACATTTTTCATGATCATAAATGAGTTGTCAGCTCCAAGAGATGTTTCACTGAGATTTTAATCCAATCATAATAGGTCATTATGAAAAAGATATTTGAGATTTACTCAGAAGCCTCTAAATCATTCTATTTTAAACTAGCTACACTAGAAGACAAGAGTTTACTGAAAGTGTCAAGTCAAGTTCTGGCTAAAAGTAAATGCTCTAACTACTTTCTAAATCCCCAAGTTCTGATATGTTGATCTTCCACTAGATCTCATCAAGGAGATAACATCCTTTTACTTGATAGGGACACATCATCCCTATCTTGAATGGTGGTTTAAGGCCTAATTTAGGATGATCTATTCACCAATCACATATCTATTCTTGTTTCTTAGATCATAGACTGAGATAACTATAGGTGAAAACCAATATAAGGATATTGGTTTTCATATATTTTTACATATAGGTGGCACTTTGTTCAATGTTAGGTCTTAATTGAGTCTTCATTGAGCTTCTTTCCTTGCTTCCTCTGCCAAATCGAGTTGGACTCAAGTTCAAGTTCTCTTATTTGCCTACCGAGTTGGGTTCATTCATGTTTTAACAACTTTCATCGAAACATCCTAACTTGCCTCTTCCGTATTGGCTATCAAAACCACTTTGGGTTATTGACCCCCTTTGACTTATTTTACTCTGTTAGATCTTGAGATCTGATAAAACATGGACCATAGATCTTTTAGGACCCACCACCTCGAGCTCAATCTCTCATTGGTTCATAGGATTCATTGACTATTTGACTTGTATCTCATTCATAGATCTCCTTGGCACAATGAAATGTGCACCATTTGATTTGCTTGGGCTCACTATTTAAATTCCAATGGCTATTTTTAAAGCTTGAAATTGATGTCTGAACAAATGTCTGTTGTTTCTAAAAAACTTTACAATTTTATAACTTGAAGCACAAAGATCTCAAATGCACCAAATTTTTAGAGAATGGACTTAAAGCTGAAGGGAACAAACCCTTTTAGTCTATTGGCCATTTGAGCTTTCCAAATGCATCTATTAAATGTTGAAGTTGACTAGTTCATGTGATCCTACATGATGTCTTGATGATAGTCTAGCCTAAAATTGACTAAATATGGAAACTTAGTGGATTTTGCATTAGGAGCCAATCTTTGAAACCTTAGATCTTCTATTGTGCATAGGTATATGAGTTAAAGCTTGGTGCATGATAACCTAGGACCAATGTGAAGAAATTCATGTGACCAATTCTCTTTGACTTGTCCACATGTGTGAGATCTAGCAACATCAACATAGTCACTCAAATTTATATCTAAATGTCTAGACAAGATCTAGATGGTAGGTGTTCCAGATGAATACCATGTCCCTCCATGCTTATCCTAGGTATTCTGATAATCTATAGAGTCTTTACAACCTTGGACCTATCCTTAGAAATTGTTAAATTACACTTTTAAGTGAACTTAAAATGTTTCAAAAGATTTGTGTGTTTTATGATCTCACTGATCCACCCTTTCCATCCAGAGCTTGTTTTAGCCATTTGAGTATTTGATCAATCAAAGATTTGCTTCTTTCTCTATGTTAGCGACTGGGCACAAGCTTTGTATGTGGGCTAAAAATGGCCAACAAGAACTTTTACCTACTTAGAGCACCTTGCATCTCCATCGAATATTATATTTTTTTTAAACAACTAAAAACTCTGGTAGCTCTCATAGTTGGTTTTTTGTAAGCTTCCTAGCAAGATTCTATGTCTTCAAAAGAAATGAAGTTTAAATCAAAAGGCCCTAGAGTGAATTTTAGCTTAGTGTCTAATACAATAGAGATAATAGATACTAATTTAGGTCACATTGACTTCAAAAATTTATGGACTCAAATAGGTGCAGAGTTCAAGAATGATTAGATATAGAGTATTTATGTCTTTGGCTTTCCCCAAGATGCAACATTTCCATTATCAGTCCAAAGCCCTGAGGTGGTGCTAACAGTAGTCCAACACTATGATCTTGATAGAAGATAAGTTTTAAGTGATAAAGGGGAAAGGATTTTGAATCTAGAATCTAAATTTATTGATTCAATATTTGTAATCCCAGAATTTGAGATTTATCTTGACATAATTCCACATACTTCCACATAATTCTTTGAAGACAATAGAGATAAATGTTAGGAGATGATTAACAAGTAGTGACTTAAGTCCCCCAAGGCTACCTCCACTAAATTACCAAAGACCTTGTATAGGGTTGATTTCATTGATGAAGTGGGAGATATTATCATATTGTTTCATTAGATCACTAGCAGTCCTGAAGCTAAGAGCTTCTAGGAGTGGATGTATGAGTACATCTGGGTCATCTGAAAAAACATTCAATACATTCAATGGGCTCAATTCATAAGTGATTCCCTTCATAATCAATTTATGGAGGTGAAAACAACTGGCATGTTTTTTATGACATCTTATCTCATATACATGTTGGCCAAAGGGAGATCTTTATCATGCCTTAAAATAGTACCTATAGAAATAAATAGAGTATACAACTACTATCCAAACCTCACATTGGAGGCTAGTAGACAACATTTTAGAAGAGTCAATGATGCTTTCATCTATTGCATCATTATCATGTTTGATAAAGAACTAGGAAGGACAAGATTCTCACAAGCATCAATTATAGATATTAGCAAATGGAGCTCATACTTCATTCAATTCCACACCTATTCTTATATCAGATCAGTCGAATTCAATGGTTGTCCCTATACACTTCCTTAATATGTTAGTGATAAGTGGGCACTAATGGAGCTGGTCAGACAACTTGTTGAGACCAATAATCTCCTTTCCAATAGGCAAAAGGTAAGAATTCATTTCTCAATCTCCATTCATAGATACACATGCCAATCCCTCCTTCCAGGCCAATGTTTATGGAAATATCATCTACACACTAGCACTTTTTACATATATTCATGTTCCATATTTTGAGGATTATTGGGAGGACTGTGAAGATGAAGAGAGGGTCAAAATGAGAGATTATTCTAGAATGACTTTGGAACAAATCAAGGATTATGATTTGGTACTAGTCCTTGATGACTTGGTGGATGATGAGTCCCTAGTGGACACAAATTATTTTAAATAAATCATCACTCAACCCTTGCCACTAGTTAAGTGGTCAACTCTAGAATCCTTTTTTTTGTTAGCTAGGACAACATGTGTGATCAATAGAATAATAAATTGGATAAGGAGTAAGGTAATACAAGTAACAAAGGAAATAATAGGTATCAAAGAAAATATTTTGAAGCTTAAGGAAAAGAGAGTTCATTTATTTATAGAGGGCCCCAACAGGATAGCTAGTGAGCAACTAGAAGAGCCAAGGACTTCCAATAAAAAGAAGAAGAAGACCAAAGACAAAAAGGGGTAATCAAGTAAGGATGCGATAGCTACAGAATAAATAATCACCATCTATTCTTAAGATATAGCTATAATAATGGCTTCCACAGCTTCAATTCCCATATCTATCATAGTGACAACCCCAATTTTTATTATTCACCCCTATATACATTGTTACAAAAGTTCTAACACCTCCACCTTAGGTTTCAATTTCCAATGCACCTCAGGTCTCCATTCCCCCTCTCATTCCTACTACCTCACCTACCACAATAATTCCATTGTAACCTATGTAATCAATCCAAGTAGCTGCTCAAGGTTCTCCATCAATGGATTCTCAAGTTTTCACTCCACTTTCCCTTCTTCCACTTTCATTCCCTCCCTTTTCACTTCTCTTTTCCATTCCATTAGCAATTCCTTCCATTCCATCTCTATTGATTTCCAAAACCACTCAATATTACATTGCCACATGCTCAATTATATGACTTCAGTTCCATAAGCCATCTCAAATCCTAGGGTAGGTACTATTTCATCTTCATCCCCATTCACTTTCCTTACATCACCAACCCTGAGTGGTCCAACACATTTGATTGATTCATTCAATGCCTTGGCTTTTACCCTCATGCTTTTTCCCAAATTTAGAATTCCTATGTCTATTTCATCTTCCACACCCCTAATAACAACATTTATTTTCATTTCCTCCACCTCTTCCACCTCCATAGTTTTCATATAACCTTTAGTTGATATTGGAGAAACATAGGTTCATAGTGTGAATGTAGATTTGTGAATAATTAAAAGAGATGAAATTTCACAAGCATATCTCGAATGATCAATGACAACATCTACTCAGGATTCTACAATTATCATAGTGATTACCAGTGTAGCAACATCAGCTATTGATTCTCAAGTGATGGTATCCACACAACCAGGTACTGCCCATAGTTGACTAACACAATTAGTGGGAAAGAAGTGGAAAAAAATGATTTCCTCAGCATGTTGAATTTTGGCCTATCATAAGTAAAGAAGAAGTCCAAGTCTACTCCCCAAAATTTCTCTAGGTTTTGCAGTGATGATAAAGGGTAAAGATATGTTGAAATTTTAATACCCCCACTAGACAAATCAAAATAAAATCTTGTGGTGGGAGATTATTAGATTTCAAAAATCCACCTTAGATGGCCAACAAGAGAAGGTTTAAAACATGATGTCCAATTTGACATCAACTCCATATTTTAAAGAATTGATCATGATAAGGCCACCAAGGATGAATTAAAAAACAAAGTGGCTCAACTTATGGCTACATTGAACAAGTTCATAGAGCCTAGTGGATCATCTAAACAACTAGAGTCAGTACAACCAATCAACCAAATTCTAGATCAAGCAATAATTGATGTAGAAATTGGGATTGCTAGTATGGGAAGGGTAACCAAAGAATGGTTAGAAGAACTTATTTCTAGGGGAAATAAGGTTATTTATATAATAATGGACCATTATGAAGTTATTAAAGAGAGGAAATATGTCATAAAAAAATAGATCAGTGAATATGAGTGAGAGATACAAACATTGAATATATATTATCCCAAGTTGATAACTATGGATTCTATCAACATGGATATCCTCCTTATTGAGAAGACATAGGAGAATGATGTAGATCAAGAGGAGTTGCATAGAGCAACACAATTTTGGATAAGGATACTCATAAAAGTTGCTCACAAATCCAAGGTGGCACATGACAAATCTATTGATATGTTGTATGATATTGAAGTAATGATGAATATGATGTCATGCCAACCAAAAGATGATGTAGATAACCTCTTTCAGGTAAAGGATGTTCAGAATAAGTTTAAGGAAGTGGTTGAATAGGAATTTGCAAAGACTATAATCTTCACCCTAAGTTCTATCCATCACTTTATCTGGTATGAAAATGCACTGGATAAGATGAGAAAGAAATGTAGGAAATCAAAACTTTTAGGAGGGAATTATTTGAAATATTAGCAAAATTTGTAGCCTCTAATATTTACTCATTCAGACCAGATGAAGAAATAATACAGGAAATTTTCAAGGCCTTTAATGCATATATCTAGAAGCTATAGGTTGAGAATGATAAGAAAGCATAGGAAGTTTTGCAAATTGATTAGTCCCTTATATTGAAATATTTTCATGAATTGTAGTTTCATTTGAAAATACATTGTAAAGTTGTATATTGTAAAATTGTAACTATCTTTTATAGTTCTTTTGAGAAAGAGACACATGTATTTTACACTTTATATTTTTGATAGGGTGAAAGTTGTAAAAAGCAATTGAAAATTACACTTTTTATTTTAAAAAGTTGTAATTGTTCAAAGTGTAAAATCATGTATTGAAAATCACAAATTCCATTTTGACAAGGTGTATGACTTGCAAGTTGTAAAAGTCGCACTTGTAAATTACAAGTTAGGGTTTTGCAAAAGTAAATTTTTAAAGTTATCCTTTGATGAAATGTTGAGTTCCATTTTGGGTGCCATACATTTGCATGAAAGAGAAGAAGCATTGCATAAAGATCTTCCTATTCCATCCACACCATTCCAAGATAAGGATCACATTAGCTCTTGCATGCTACTTTCCAAACCGTATTTCACAAAGTCAAGGACACCAGAAAAAGAAGATCACATCGCTTTTTCATGAAGTTCTAGATCTACATGGTTTTTACTACTGAGAATTAAAGTTTTGATAATTACATCTCATCTATGATATATTTTGTATAAATATGGGCAAACCCCATGGCCCAATCTATCTTTTTAATGTTAGTGATATATTTTTGCATTTTGAATGTATTGTCTACAAGCTGTAACCTTGAGAATGAAAAGAAATTGAAGATTTGCCTTTCTTGTCTGAGAGATCCTTGTGTATGCAAAGTTAATTGAGTATTTTTGGATATTATAGTTCTTATTTTAGTCATAATAAATTATTTTTTAGTATTTTTTTGATCTGAAATATTGTTTGATGAAAATAAGTGAATCTTGTCCTTTTTATGAAAATAACAAATATTGCCTTTGATTTTTCATTTGCATGAGTCTATGCTCAAATAAATTTCAATTGATTTTATATTATGTTATGTTTATCAAGCAAGCATTATATCATTTCATTTTGTATTTTTCAAATTTAGGGACCTCAAAATGTTTAATACCCACTAAAATATTTGGGGAAATCACCATTTCATATTTGAAAAATTTCATTCTTAACTCTTTTCCCAGTCAAAATCTAGTTTAGGAGAAAGAATACTAAAAATGAGCAAAATTTCTATAAAATTAATATCTTATCAGTTGAATCATATTTACTAAAAGGAAGCTATACTTATTTTGAGGTTAAACTCAATTTAACAAAGTCCCATAGCTTGGAGGCTTTCCCATTGTATCATTAGGCAATGCACAATGAGTTTTTTTATATCAAGGAGTGAGTGCAAAGCCTATGTGATAACAGTTTTTGGCATGCCTGATGGGACTCAAAAATTAAAAATAGATTGGTTATATTTTTAGTGAATGTTTTAAAAGATTTAGATTCATTCCAAAGGTACTTTATGACTCCACTAGTTTATGGTTTCAAGATTTCAAGGGTTTTGTATGCCAATCTGATAAATGAGATCAACTACAAAAAGTAAGAAAGTTGATTTTTTAGAGTTGTCATTTCCACCAAAAAAGAGATCAAAATAAAATGTACCTCATTATAAAGTATATCTAGAAAATTTATTTGCATCCCCTATAAGTAATCCTACTCCTATTAGTTTTATTCCTCCTAAAATGGCTAGAAATTTAAATTTTCTAACCTTCAATGGGGCCAACCCTCTCTAGTTTACTTAATATGATGACATAACAACCTCAAATTTAAAAAATATCCCATATTTTAATATCAAAATTTCCACTACTCCTATGAAACACATATGAGATATTGTCAATTTATGTGTATTCCACAATGTGGTAGAAGACAATGTTGCAATTAGACTCCTAGTTTCCTCTTTCAAGGGTAAAGCCTTGCAATGGTACAAAAGTCTTGCTTTCAACTCTATTTGATCTTGGGATGATAAAGGCACCATAATATGTTCTCAATTCAAAGATAAGGGTGACCACCTTTCCTTGGTTGAAAAAATGACCACCATTCATTGGGATCCTCATGAACTCATGACCAATTTCAATTTCTATTTCCATAAGACATGGAATAGAATTTTGGCACTAGACAAGCCAACTACAAATAATGCATTCCTATTTCACCTAAGAGCCCTAAATAGTGATATTGTTGTTATGATTCAGTCTATGGTGGTACCCCACTCTATGGTGCTTATGAAATTGTGATAAGGGTTGAAAATTGTTTAATCCAAGCCAAAAAAATTACCCCAAGGCCACCAATGCCTATATTTCTAGAAATAGCTCCTACACTGCCTAGAATTACTTTAATTACCACCATGAGAAAGGCATTGGATTTTACCCCTACTCCTATGGATGAACTATATGAGGTCAAATCATTAATCAAGAGTTTTGGCAATTAGTTAGTATCAATGAAGAGGTAGCAATCTCAGAATTATAAGCCTTACCATTAGGCTAACCCAACATACCAGCCTAATAGGCAATCATATCAAGGAGATAGGAAATAATACCAAGGAAATCAATAATTTAAAGGTCAAAACACGTAACCAAAACCCCCAAATGTTCATTCCTTACCTGCACCAAATACTTCTAAAGCCATTGTACCTATTCAAAATAACTTGGTTTAAGATTATGAGTGGTGTTATCATTATTCACAGCCACATAATCAGAATACTTATCCCAATGGTATCATTAGTTAAGATTTTATGGTTCAAGTCATGACATTTACATAGGGAAAACAAGAAGAATCCATTTCCTATCAAGCAGATACACAAGAACTTGCTCAAGGAGAGGCTACTCTTTTGAACTAGCAAGAGGAAGACTTTTATGGGGTAAATCAAGAGGAGGTAATTTTTAATGGTGGAAGTCCAGTGGTAGCCAATACATGGTCAAAGAAAAGAGAAATCAAGAGTGATCAGCCCCACAGGATGGAATAGGCTACAACTTTCAAAGTTGTACCAAAACCTGCAAAGAATAACATATTGCAAAGGCCACCCTTTGTACCCACTAGCCAACCCAAAGTGAAAGTGCCAACTCTAAATATTGTCAGAGAGTATATAGTACCTATAAAGGCACCAAAAAAGCTTGGGAATATCCCTTTTAGTATAGTGGAGAAAATTAAGAAGACCAATCTGAATGTTACTATGTGGGAGGCACTCTCTATACCAAGACAAATAAATTTGCTACAAGAGGTTTTGAAGAATTTCTAAATAGCATATTAAGTTCTAGCCAAGGGGACTAATAATGAAATTGATCTATGTCAAACACCAACTAAAGCTAAGATGGGAAAAAGTGGTAAGACTCACCCTTTCTATCTCTCACTAATAGTAGGGAAACATCTAGTTCATAATTGCAAGGTAGATTTAGGGGCTAATAGTTCTGTTATGCCCAAAAAGATAGCTTATGCTCTTGGCATAAAATATACACACTATGAATAAGGGAGTGGCTCAGTTGGATGGATCACTATTTAGATAGTAAGAATAATAAAATATTTTAATCTCACTATTCACACTTGTCCAAGTTTGTCAATTTCTAAAGATATCTCAGTTATCGATCTTCCTCCTTATTTTTCCATTTTCCTTTCATGAGATTTTACCATGAAAATGGGAAGATATTTGTCTATGGATTGGTCTCACATGTTGATTAGGATAAGGTATGGGATAAGAGTAATAATAAGAGCTGAGTCAATAGATAAAGACCATATTGAACCATATACTCCTCCTCTTATGGACATGAATTGTATATTACAGGATCAAGAAGAAGAAACTGATCATGAAGATGTAACCACCACAAAAGATATTATAGATATTCTCTTATATGAATGGAGATCAACTCTATAGTTTGATCCTTATGACCATGTACAATAAACTAGGCTGGGTACATATTGCATACATGTGAATGATGCAATCATTCTTAATATTCTAAAACCAGTTGAAGATCTTTACTGAATATGGAAAATATTCTTTGATGGTTTGAGAAGCAAAAATGGAGTGGGTATAGGTGTTGTCCTTATATCTCCCCAAAAAGAGAGATATTTATATTATTTTAGACTTTAGTTTAGTTGGACTAACAATGTAGCTAAATATGAAGCTTTGATTTAAAGACTGTAGTTGACCAAAGAGAGAAGGATAGAATCCCTAGAGATATTTGGTGACAGTGAACTGATTGTTCACCAAGTAAGATCTAGAATAATGACTAAGAAAAATTAATTGAGGTCTTATAAACACAGGGTTTGGGACATGTTTCAAGATTTCACCACTCTAAATATTCAAGTAGTGCTAAGATCATGAAATAAAGATGTTAATCTTATGGCCTTAGTGGGATCTCAATATAACTTACTTGAGGAAATAAACAAAGAAAGTAGACAACATGTAAAATTAGTATTAAGACCATGTGTTCCTAATGACATAACTAATTGGTAAGTCTTTGATAATGATCAACAGATTGTAAATTTTTTGAGAGAAGAAGCTAAATTCTCAGATAGGAACCAACCAAAACTTTAGGATCAATATGGAGATCAGATCATCTGGCTAAAGACAAACAAACTACTTATGGGTCTTATTACACTATAGAACATCTTCAATTCGGATGACCAACTGAAAGGTGAGAAGAAGAACATTATAGTCAATAAAGAAGACTGCAATTTGGTGATCATTTTAAAAGGCAAAACTTTAAAGCTAGGAAAGGTATGTAATGACTCTAAGAAGCAAGATTTAATTAAATTTTACAAATAATTTGATGATAACCTTTTTTGGAGTTATCATGATCTAAGAGGGTTTGACCCTAGTTTAGCCTAACATAAATAAAAATTGATCTTAATACCAATCATGTCAGACAAAAGTAAATACCAATTAATCCAAAAATAAAACCCTTGATGAAAATTTAACTATCTAAATTGATATAAGTTAATATTATTTTTCTTATCAAGCACTCATCTTGGGTTACGAATTTGGTCCCTATAAGAAAGAAGAATAGCAAGATCAGATTTTGTGTGGATTTTAAAGACCTAAACAAAGCAAATCTAAAATATCATTATCCTTCCCTACACATGGAGCAAATTTTATAAATATTAGTAGCATCTGAAAGGTTTTCCCTTATAGACAATTATTTTGGCTATAACCAAATGCTAGTGCAAGAGTCAGACCAATACAAAATTGCCTTCACCACAAAATGAGGCACGTATGCATACAAAAAGATGCCATTTGGTTTGACTAATGCTGGTGAAACATTTTAGAGAGCCATGGATATGGTGTTCAGAGGGTTGATAAATGAAATGATCTTAGTATATATGGATGATATCACTATCTACTCAAAGCATGTTGAATTACATCTATATCACCTTAGATTTTTTTTGAAAGATGTAGATAATTTAGGGTTTCATTAAACCCAAATAAATGTGTTTTTACATTACATAAAGGAAGCTATTGGGGTATATAGTGTCAAAGGAAGGTCTTGTAATAGACCTAGAAAGACTTAGTTCTATATTTGCATTAGCACTACCAAGACATAAGAAAGGAATGTAGAGTTTCCTTGGAAAGATTAATTTTGTGAGAAGATTTGTCCCAAGTTTTGCCTCTTTTAAAAAACCCTTCACTGCAATGCTTAAGAAGGGTATCATTTTTAGCTAGACACATGATGGAAGAGACAAATTTTAGGCCATCAAATAAGCTATCTCTTAGGCTCCCACCCTAGTCAACCCCAACTATGATAAATATTTTATTCTTTACACTTTTGGAGGGGAAAGAAACATCTCAGCTATTCTAACCTAGTATAATAAAGAACAATTAGAACAACCAATATCCTTTTTCAATTAATCTCTAAAGGGTTATGATGAAAATTATAGATTTGTGGAGAAATAGGTATATGCCATAATTAAGGATCTCAAAAAATTTAGGCATATGCTCTCCAACAATAAAATTCATTTGATGGCAAGTCATCAAAGTGTTAAGGAGTTTTTGCTCAGCTAAGAGATAAATGAAAAAAAAGCAGGATGGATCATCAAGGTCATGGAGTATGATGTAGACATAAAAGTTAACAAGCTGGTGAGAAGAAAGGGTTTGTGTGAACAACTGGCTTTCTATATTATAACTATTGAAACAACATCTAAAATAGTATATGATTAAAATACACCTCAACTAGCCAACCCACCTATTTTTAATAGCTAGATCCAAGACATGACCAACTTACTGTAGATAGGTGAGTACCCGTATGATCTTTAACAGTCTAAGAAATGGTATTACATACTCTAGTCCATTCCTTATGTCCTTATTGATAGATTACTATTTATAAAGGCTTTAAATGGAGTTATGTTAAGATGTATTGAGCATGATCAAGTTCTTAAAGTACTCAAAGAATTACATGATGGCCCATCAAGAGGACATTTTTCTACCAGGACCACGACTATCAAGATAATGAGGGGATGATATTACTATCTTGAATTATTCAAAGATGCCCACCAATGGGTAAGAAACTAAAAAAAATATGCTTACTTCACTGGCAAATAGAGATTAGTAACACTCCCCCTCAGACCAATTCAAGAAGATCAACCATTCATTCAATGGGGATTAGATTTCATTGATATGATAAATCTACCATCAAGTGTAGACCATAAATGGGTCCTCACAACAATAGATTATTTCACATGATGGATGGATGTAGTTGCACTAAAAGATGCCACATATGCATCTATTTTGGACTTCATGGATGGTATAGTGTCAAGATTCGGTGTACCTCATACCATTATCTCTAATAATGCTAAAGCATTTATGGGTACTAAAGTGAGTGAATGGGTTGTAAAGCATAATGTATACCTGAGTACTTATTCCAATTATTACCCTTAGGGCAATGGCTTGGTTTAGTCAACCAATAAGAACCTTATTAGAATTATAAAAAAAATGGAAGACAACCAAAGAACTTGGCACACAAAGTTGAAATCATCACACTAGGATGATAGGATCACTCCTAAGAGAGCCATTGGTAATTCCCCTTTCATGTTGGTACATAGAAGAGAAGAATGAGTCCCATTATCAATTGAGCTACTAGTTCTAGAGCTCAATCACCAATTGGATTTGATCGATAATGATGCAATGACAATAAGATTGGTAAAACTCATGGAACTCAAAGAAATCAAGAACCAATCAATGAAGGTCTTGGAAGCTAATTAGGCTCAAAAAAAGAATAATTTAGACAAAAGGGCATTTGAAAAGAGATTTAATGAAGGAGACATGATTCTCAAATGGGATGCAAACAAGGTTAGATCAGGCAATCACACCAAGTTCAATGCAATATGGAGTGGTCCATATATTATAAATCAATGTAAAGAAGCTAATGCATTCCATCTCTCCAAGCTTGATGGATTATAAATGCCTATCACAGTCAATGGGATATACCTCAAAGCTTGCTTTTGAGGTAGGAATTCATTCTAAAGGTTAAATTTTTTGTATATAATATGGTTAGTTATGTTTTTAAATGAGTGATTTTATAGAGGTCAACTCATTAGGAGTTTTTTTGTGCCCTTAGTTGTGTTTTCCCCCCTATTCTATTATCTATTTTCCTTTTTTTGTTACGCAAATCCTAGTTTATTCTTCACTAGGTTAGAGTTTGTTAAGCCAAATTGACTCCATGCCCAATAAACTGAAAGGATATCAAATTAAAAATGATTAACATACAATCACCCCATAGAGGTCACCAAAAATGTTGATATTTTAATCCCAAAAATATCAAAATATTAAATACCCTAAGAGAGACCCCTAATTTTTTGAGAAAGTCCCTTAAATTGACCAAAAAACTCATTTTACGTTTGCATTATGGAATCTAGAACTATGGACATGATTTGCATATTGCTTCATGGAATCTGGATCCTATAATGCACTAGCCTTCTAAAACTCATAGAATCTAGAACTTAACATGCAATTTTTAATTTATAAAATTGAAAATTACATGCTGAGCCTTGGATCACAAAAAGCCATAAACTGGCATAATCCAAAACTGGACACATAATTTACAATTTATAAAATTACAAATTTCATACCAAGATTCAGATCTCATAAAACCAAATACACTTCCCTATGGGATCCAAAACTCGAAGCACAAATTTCAAATTACAAATTGGATCCTATATTTTGCTTCCTGCCAAGTACCCAAGTTGCAAAATCTCGAACTCTACAAGCAATTTGTAAAATTATAAATTACATTACAAGTTCCACCTTCCACATTTTAAGCAAATCAAAACCCTGACCTAATGTACATGGGACTTGATCTAAACACCTCATAGCTCTACCACTAATTTCCATTAGAGTGCATGAATTATAGGGATTTTTTTATTTAAGTAATGTGAAGTAGGGATTTTTAATTCAATTTTTAAATTGCTAATTTGGTTTTTGAGCTTTGATAACATTCACCATGCATTCAATCCTTGAAGCCATGATTCAAGCCCTTTTTGCATGTATGACTCCACCATTATAAATTACATGGTATTTTCCTTGTGATTTTTACCATTATTCATGCAGTTAAAACTTATTTTAATCCTTTCTATTTCCACAAAAGATTAGTTGCATTTTCAATTGAATTTCTTAGATGTTTGGGATGTTTAGGGCATGTCTAGTTGCATTTCTATTGTTTACATTTTCTAGGTTCATAGTGGCTTGTTATTTATCTAAAGATTATCATTGGCTCCAAGGTTTGCAATTATTTGTTTTTAGGGTGATCTTTCCAAGATGTACATCAATAAAGCTTAGTTTTTCCCTCAAGATTCAAAATTAAATCTGGGGATCCATTAAAACTAGGTGAATATTCCTCTATATATTCCTAATTAGTCCCAAGAAATATTCCCCTAAGATCCTCCAAGGTCCCTATAGACATCAAACATGCCTAGAGAACCTAAAATCTCTACAGGTTTTACCATTGTCCCAAGCACCTAAAATCCCTGCAAGATTCCAAATCCCTATGGATAGTGGACCTATTTCAAACACTTCCCATCCCCATGGGAATCCACATTGATTCACACACCTTCCCTTTCCACTAGAGATCCAATGTATTCAGAACACTTCCTAGCTCCATAGAGTTGTCACCTACTTCAAACAACCTTTAATTTTGCTATAACTTTTACCTACTTAAAGTAGTTTCTGTCTCTGCTAGAGATTATATTTACTTTAAACACCTACAAACTCTGCCAGCTCTTGTAGTTGGTTTTCCACAAGATTCCTATCTAGATTCCATATTTTAGAAAGAAAAGAAGTTTAAATCAAAATGCCATGGAATGACTCTTATCTTAGAGTCCAATACAACATAGATAATATATATTGATTTAGGTCACATTGACCTAGGGGATTTATGGACCTGAATAGGTGCAGAGTTCAAGAATGATTGGATCTAAAGTATTTATGACTTTGGATTACCCCAAGCTATAACATTTCCATTATCAATCCAAAGCCTTGAGTTGGTGTTAACACTAAACCAACACTATGTTCCTAATAGAAAAGAAGTTTGAAATGATAAATGGGAAATGATTTTAAATATAGACTCTAACTTTATTGATTCAATATTTGCAATTCCAAAATTTGAGAGTTATCTTGACATAACTCCATAGACATCCACAAAATTTTATGAAGACAATATAGATAGATGTCAAAATATGATTAACAAGTAGTGGCTTAAGTCTCCCAAGGATACCTCTACCATATTACCAAAGACCTTGTATAGCGTTAATTTCATTGATGAATTGGGAGATATTATCATATTGTTTCACAAGATCACTCGTAGTCTAGATGCTAAGAGCTTTTAGGAGTGGATGTACCAGTACATCTAAGTCATCTGATAAAATAATCAATACATTCACTGGGCTCAACTCATAAGTAATTCCTTCCACAAGAAATTGATGAAGGTGAAAACAACTAGAAATTTTTTCATGAGATCTTATCTTTTATACATCTTGGCCAAACAAAGATATTTTTTAGGCCTTAACACAATACCTGGAGAAATAAATAAAGTATACAACTTCTATCTAGACCTCATATTGGAGGCTAGTAGACAACATTTCAGAAGATTCAATTATGATTTCATCTATTACATCATTATCATGTTTGATAAAAAAAACTAGGGAGGATAAGATTCTCATGAGCAATAATTGCATAGATTAGCAAGTGGGGCTCATACTTCATTTAGTTCCCCACCTATTCTTATATTAGAGTAGTCAGATTTAGTGGCTTCTCCTATACACATCCTCAATATGTTAGTGATAAGTGGACATTGATAGACTTGGTCAAAAAACTTGTTGAGACCCACAAACTCCTTTCTAACAAGCATAAGGCAAGAATTCATATCCCAATCTCCATTAACAGATACACATGCCAATCCATCCTTAATGCCAAAGGTGCTAAAGTAGAAATGTTCTAAATGACCTAAGGACTTTGGAGTCCAGGCCATTTTTTGATGTTTATGGAAAGATCACTAGCACATTAAAGCTTTCTACATATGCTCATGTTCCATATTTTGAGGATTATTGGGAGGATTGTGAGGATGAGGAGACGGTAAAAATGAGAGGTTATTCTAGAATGACCTTAGAACAAATCAAGGATTATGATTTGGAACTAGTCCCTAATGACTTAGTGGATGATGAGTCCCTAGTGGACCCAAATTATTATAAACAAATCATCACTCAACACTTACCACTAGTTAGGTGGTCAGCTCTAGAATCCTTTTATCTATTAGATAAGACAAGTGTGATCAATAGAATAATCAATTAGCTGAGGAGCAAGGGAGTACAAGTAACAAAGGAAATAATAGGTATCAAAGAAAATATTTTGAAGCTTAAGGAAGAGAGAGTTACTTTATCTATAGAGGGCCCTAATAGGATAACTAGTGAGCAACCAGAAGAGCTAGGGACTTGCAAGAAAAATACGAAAAAGACTAAGGCCAAAAGGGGAAATCAAGCAAGGATGGGATAGCTATAGAACAACCAATCATCATATCTTCTAAATACATAACTGTAGAAGAGGCTTTCATAGCTTTGGTTCCCATATCTGTCATAGTGACAACCCCAATTTCTATTTTTCATCCCCCTATATACATTGTTCTCGAAGTTCCAACACCTCCACCTCATGTTTCAATTTCCTATGCACCTCATGTATCTACTCCCCTTCTCATTCCTACCATAATAAGTCCATTAAAACCTATGTAATAATCCAAGTGGATGCTCAAGGTTCTTTATCAGTGGATTTTCAAGTTTCTACTCCACTTTCCCTTCCTCCACTTTCATTCCATCTTTCCTTTTCACTTCCCTTTTCCATTCCATTAACAATTCTTTGCATTCCATCTCCATTGATTTCTAACACCATTCAATAGTACATTTTATGGACTCAGTTATCATGATTTTAGTTCTATAGGCCATCCCAAATCTTGGGGTAAGTAATATTTCACCTTCATCCCCATTAAATTTCCTTACATCACTAACCCTAAGTGGTCCAACATATTTGATTGATTCATTCAGTGCCTTTGCTTCCACCCTCCCGCTTGTTCCCAAATTTAGGATCCATGTGTTTATTTCATCTTCCACACCACAATTAAACATTACTATTTCCATTTCCTCCACCTCTTCCACCTCCACAGTTTCCATAGAACCTTCAGTTGAGATTAGAAAAACATAGGTTCTTAATGTGAATGTATATTTGCAAACAATTGAAAGAGATGAAATTTCATAAGCATCTCTAGAGTAATCAATAGAAACATTGACTTAGGATTATACAATTGTCATAGTGCTTACTAGTGTATCAACATGAACTATTGATTCTCAAGTGATGGTATCTACACAACCAAATGCTACCCCTAGTTGGATAGCATAATCAGTGGGAAAGAAGTGGAAATAAATGATGTCCCCCAACACATTGGATTTTGGCTTGTCATAAGTAAAAAAGAAGTCCAAGTCTACTCCATGAACTTTCTATAGAATTATCAATGATGATAAATGAAAAGATATGTTGAAATTACAATAACCCCCATTGTACAAATCAAAATAAAATCTTATGGTGGGAGATTATCATATTTCAAAAATCCACCTTAAATGAACAACAAGAGAAGGTTTAAAACACAATGTCCAATCTGGAATCAACTCCCTCTTTGAAAGAATTGATCATGATAAGGACACCAAGGATGAATTGAAGAAGAAAGTGGATCAACTTACAACTACATTGAACAAGTTCATATAGCCCAGTGGATCATTGGAATAACTAGAGTCAGTACAACCAATCAACTAAATTCTAGATCAAGTAACAATTGATGTAGAAACTAAGATTGATAGTATAGGAAGGGAAACCAAAGAATGGTTATAAGAACTTATTTATAAGGGAAATAAGGTTATTGTTATAATAATGGACCATTATGAAGTTATTAGAGAGAGGAAGAATGTCCTAAGAAAATAAATAAGTGAATATGAATAAGAGATACAAACACTAAATCTATATTATCCTAAGTTGAAAATTATGGATTATATCAACATGGATATCCTCCTTACTGAGAAGATATGGAAGAATGATGTAGATCAAGAGGAGTTGCATAGAGCAACTTAATTTTGGATAAGGATACTCATAAAATCTGCTCAAAAATCTAAGGTGGCACATGACAAATCTATTGATATGTTGTATGATATTAAAGGAGTGATGAATATAATGTCATGCCATATAGTAGATGATGCAGATAACCTATTTAAGGTAGAGGATGTTCAAAATAAGTTCATGGAAGTAGTTGAACATAAATCTATAAAGACTACAATATTCACCCTAAGTTCCATCTATTGCTTTATCAGGTATGAAAATGCATTGGATAAGATGAGAACATAAATGTAGGGAATCAAAACTTTTAGGAGGGAATTATTTGAAATAGTAGTAGATTGTGCAACCTCTAATCTTTACTCCTTTGGACCAGATGAAAAAAGAATATAGAAAATTTTCAAGGCCTTTGTTGCATATGTCTAGAAGCTGTAGGTCGAGAATGATAAAAAAGCAGATGAATGTTTACAAATTGATTAGTCCCTTCTGTTGAGATATTTTCATGAATTATAATTTCATTTTTAAAGAAATTGTAAAGTTGTATATTGTAAAATTACAACTATATTTTATATTTATTTTGAGAAAGAGACACATGTATTTTACACTTTATATTTTTGACATGGTGAAAGTCATAAAAAGAAATTGCAAATTATACTTTCTATTTTGACAAGTTGTAATTGTTAAAAGTGTAAAAGCATGTATTAAAAATTGAAAATTCCATTTTGACAAGGTGATATGACTTGAAATTTATAAAAGTCTCACTTGTAAATTGCAAGTTAGGGTTTTTAAAAAGTAAATTTTCAAAGCTATCCTTTGAAAAAACATTGAGTTCCATTTTGGACATCCATTTACATGAAGGAGAAGAAGCATTGCATGAAGATCTTCCATTTCCATCCACACAATTCTAAGTTAAGGATCACACTAGCTCTTGCATGCTATTTTCTAAACTATTTAACAAAGTTAAGGATGCCAAAAATAGAAGATCACACCAATTTTTCATGAAGTTCCAAATCTGCATGGTTTCTACTACTAAGCATTGAAGTTTTAATAAATGCATCTCATCTATGAGATATGTTGTATAAATATGGGAAGACCCCCTAGCCCAATCTATGTTTTTATTGTTAGTGATATATTTCTACATTTTGAACGTATTGTCTACAAGTTGTAACTTTGAGATGAAAATAAAAAGAAGATTTGCCTTTCTTATCTTATAGATCCTTATGTATGTAGATTTATTTGAATATCTGTGGATATTACAATTCTTATTTTAGTCGCAAGAATTTTTTTTGTGGTATTTTACCCTTCTAAAATATTGTTTGATGAAAATAAGTGAAACTTGTCCCTTCTACGAAACTATCAAATATTACCTTTGATTTCTCATTTGCATGAGTTTGTCCTCAAATAAATTTCAATTGATTTTTTGTTTTATTGTGTTTATCAAGAAAGCATTAAAACCCACTAAAATATTTGGTGCAATCACCATTTTAGTTTTGAAAAATTTCATTCTTAACTATTTTCCCTATTAAAATCTAGTTTAAGAGAAAGAATACTAAAAATGAGTAAAATTTATATAGAACTAATATCTTATCAGTTGCATCAGATTTAGTGAAAGGAAGCTAGCCTTCTCTAGAGGTTAAAATTAATTTACCAAAGTCCCACAGCTTGGATTTTTTCCAATTGTATCATTAGGTATTCCACAATAAGTTTTTTTACATCAAGGAGTGAGTGAAAAACCTATGTGATAATAGTTATAATGCCATTTTTGTTATAAGCAAGGTTATAATGCAAAATTTTTGAGCCAAACTACATCAAGACAACACAAGTCATGTTGTCAAGGAGAGCAGGAGCTAACAAGCTTCATTTCCCAAATATTTCTTAAGCACAAACTGAGCAAGCCACTCAATAATGCATTTGGATCTCCCAAGGAAGGTAAAGGATTGAATGTATTTTGAATTTTAGTTGTGTTTTTAATTTGGTTTTATTACTAAGCTCAACCCTAAAATATAGGCTTGTAAGTGTTAGTGTTAGTGTGTTTCTTTAATTTTTTATTTCTTAAACTAACATATTACTAACCTCCCTTCTTGGATCCCTATGATCACAAATGAAATGCCTGATGGGACATGCACCCCAAAAAATTGATCTTAAAGACTTTTAGAATACTCCCCTAATGATTTTCATGTAAAAATTTGTTCTTAATGACCAAAATAGGTGAAAAATTCAAGCTAAGGGACATTTTTATGCTAGTCATGAGGTTGCCTTGTGTAATCATATTTTTGCTCTCTAGACAATAATATCATGAGTCACACAGTTGCAATTTTGCCTTTATTTTAATATTTTTACACCTAATTGTTACTATTATCATGACTATTTTCTACCTTCAAGGAGTTATTTGTGATATTTTAATATCATGACTCTGATAGTCATGATATTGTAATATCATAATTTCATGAATAGCGATATCGCCTAGCCAGTTACAATTTTGCTTCTAACCATTAGTGGTTAGGATAATAGTTACAAGATAAGTTGAAATATCATGACTCTTAGAGTTGTGATTTTGCCTTTTTATTTGTAATTTTTTAACTAGAATAGTGATTTTGTGTTTTATATTCTATTTTTTTCCAAATTGATTTATTTTACTGACAATTGTGGTTTTGTAGAGTTGTGGTTTTGCTCTATGTTTTGTGGTTTTACACTGTGTAAACTTAAGACCTAAATTTGAGAAGTGATTTGTGCATTAATGAAAGTTCTTTTAAGCACAAGGACCCTCTAACATTTTTGTATGACCCAAAGGCCATAAGGAAACATTTAAAACACTTCTCACTTGTAAAATTAATATTTAAATTGGTGCTTTACAATCTTTTGTTAAAGTCATTTTTCATTTTTTTCATTATTTTTAGCAAACACATGCCAAGGGGCCCAAAATTTCATTCATATTTCATCTTGGTGAAATAAAATGAACTCTCACATTAGTTAGATAACTCATAAGAATTTTTTGTTTTATGCTTGTTTGATTGTAAGTTATTTGTTTTTGTAAACCAATTGATGCATGTATGCTCTCCCCCATCCCCTTTAGGGAAATTGGGTGACCAAAAATACTCTTTATTTACACTTGTGCCTAGTTCAAGGCATGAAAATAAATTTTTTAAGTCTCTCCTTGAAACCCATATGGTTTGGGTGATCTAAATGCAACCTTTAAAGTATTTTCATTTGGTCATTTATTTTATGCAATTTTTCTTGTGAGAAGGAGTTCATAGCTTCCTCATGAGTTATTTGGGGAAGCTTTGACCTGGGAATTCATCTCTTGACATTATTTCAAACCCACTCCATGATGGGGTATAAATATTAGGGCATGCATACTATGATTTCTAGGGGGTTGAGCAACTAACCTCTCCATCATAATGAAGACATGAGTTAGGTCTGGCTAACTAGGGGATTCCACTAAAAAGTATATAGATGGAATCACTATTCAAAGGAACATACCCTTTCATAGTAATTTATATAATATGAAATTAGTTGATGTGAGGCAGATATAGTTTTAACCACACTTAGGACCATCTAAATGATCAAAAATTTAGTTTTTAGAACCCCACTTTCCATGGACATATTGTTGATGTAGGGTGAGTATCCCAAAGTTTCATGTCATCGTAGAATCTCTTGGGATAAGGGAGTTCTAAAAACCCTAATATTTCATGCACTTTTAGTTTTGGATTAATGCTTAAAATCCTCACAAGAGCATATATATAAATGTAATTCAATGATACAATATAACCTTATTAGTTTTAAGGCTTTAAATGTTATACTTAGTTGTATTTTGTCATTATTCCTTTACTTACTTGGTCTTTGAGTCTAAAAACCATTTTTTATTTATACCACATCAAAATTAGTTTTGTGTCCACATCACTCCATTATCTAAGGAGGTATTATGCCATCCATTTGATAGCATACCTTTGCCTTGAAATTTTGGTCAAAACATTGTGTGTCACTTGATTGGAAAAGGGTAACATTACGTTGCCCAATCCATTTCAAGTTTTGTGCTTGGAGTCTGAAAACAAACCATCAATCACATATTTAGAACATGATAATGTTGTTACACTACTTGAATCATTTCATCAACTTATTTTATCTCGTGTATAAAGTTTCCATTTTTGAAACCAATCCACATGTGCCTTTTGGGTCTTTGTCTAGTGCCATTATGCCATTCACTTTTGTTTAGATTATTTAATCAAAGAAGCCTAGTTTCCTAAGTTGAGTTTTCAATTAACCTTGATAAGTTCAAATCCAAATATTGATTGATTTTTATTTATGATTTGTGTAATTTGGGCTTAGACACTGATATTTATCTTTTGGGTTGTGTAACTTAGGTTAATTATTTACCCACTATAAAAACTATTATTTGTGCCTAGATTTGGGAGAAATAGTCTATCTCCAAGTGCCTTTTGTTTCATGACTTATACCAATTGACGAAGTTCATGTTTCATTCTATATGCCTAGTCTATGTCAAAGTATTTCATATTTGTAAGATTAAATCATATTTTTGTTTAAAGTCTAACTTTTGTGCTTATTTTGCCAAAAGTCCTAGAACATGGCTATTTTGAGCCTAAAATTTGATGCTACATTTGGTCAAAATACCTAGAAACTTTTATTTTTCCTAGATTAGACTTATTTGCAACACTTTGGACATAGACTTTGGAATTCTAGTTTTGGTTCATCCACTTGAAATTTTGTGTGTGAGACACTTGACATTAGACATATGATGTTATGTTTTTTTTATACCAAGTTTTAGAACACACCACTTTGGAGATATAGCTCCACTTCCTTCGACTAAGTTAGACCAATTTCAAACCTTTTATTCTTTGGATATTTTTTTAAGAGTTTGTATAACTCTAATCCCTTTTGTAGAGTATTTATCATTGACTTGGATATGTTTTATTATAATTATGGTAGAACCATGTACACTCAAGTTATGATGGAATGGCTACACAAATTGACTTTGTTCAAGACCCATATGGTGAAGAAGTGGTTTGTGAGATGGATCATTATCCTCCTTATAATCCTCAATCAGGGAAACAAAGCCAAGATATAAAAGTGAAGCATGTGGTAATACCTTATTTTGGTCAATTTATGTATGATAATCTCCCTTTCATGACCATTTATTCCTCTACGTATACCATTAACCCTCCTTTAGACTGTGTGAGTCACCAAGCTCCACAACATCCAAGGAATACCATTTCTATTCTAGGACCTCATCTTTTAGCTTGTCTAAACAACTAAGCTTGATAATAACCTATCATTTCTATGCCAAGACCTCATCCTTTATCTTGTTGGATAATCCAGATTTGCAACACCCTACCATTTTTATATCAGGACCTCATCCTTTGGCTTGTGTAAGCACCAAGATTCACAATACCATACCGTTTATATTCCAAGACCTCATCCTTTAATTTGTACAATCAACCAAGCTTTACAACACCTTACCATTTCTATATCAAGACCTCATCCTTTGGATTGTGTGAGTAATTAATCTCCATAATTCCCTACCATTACCATTCCAAGACCTCACCCTTTGGCTTAAGTGAGCAATCAAGCTCCATAGTTACCTACCATTTCTATACCCAAACCTTATCCTTTGGCTTGTGTAATCAAACAAGCTTGATAAAACCCTACCATTACCATTCCAAGACATTCCACATTTGGTAGTTAATTATCCCATCAAAGTTATCTAATCATAACTTGATGAGTCATAGTTATTATCTTAAGCCATAAACTAACCTTTGTTAAGCCTATCAATATCCAACCACCAGACATTCTTCATCCATTTCCAACCATTCCCCACTTTATAAAACCCCTGCCAATCATCTAAACCTAATTGAGCCAATCAATACCTATACAACCAAGTAGATCAATACCTGTCCAACCAAGCCAATCTTTTAAAGACCAAGATATGCTCAAAACCAACCAAGTTGTAATGTTTTTGTTGAACCAACCATTTATAACAAGTCCACCTATGATGAATCACATTTTGATCCTATGCCCATTGTCGAGGAGTCTCACTCTAATAATTTAGTCTTTACTAAGTCACTTCTTAATGATTATAACCATCTATGGCAAAATAATTACCTCAACTATATGCCTATTTTTAAAGAGGCTCCCTTTGACAATCTAGTCTCTGAGGTGTTATCTCTTGACCTTTTTCCCATTGTTTAGGAGTCTCACTTTGAAAAAATAGTCTTTATAGAGCCCATTATGCCATCATAGGTCATTACTTATCCAATACAAAACATTTAATAAGACATCATTATAGTAGCATCCACATCAAATGAAGAATAAACATTGAATTTAGGTTCTATTCTTGAATTGACATCAGATTTAGCATAAAAATTAGTATCATCATTAGTCTCAACATTAGATTCAGAGTCCATTGAGTCATAATCAAATTCAAAATCAAAATATGTTCATGGATATTATACCATTAGTTATGCATGCCTTGTAGATTAGTTTGAATACATTTGTGATCCCTCTAAAGTTTTTGAGGATGATTACTTCAACTTCGACACAAGTTATCCTAGTATATTATATGAGGATTGTGCTTCCTCTACCCATTCAATTACCATTTCACATGCTATTAACACCAACTAACCTAGCCATTTTATTTCCCTTTCACCTCTTGTGAGTGTCGATTATGATCAATAGAATCACACCTTATTGAATTGCATCCATGGTGACATATCAGTTAAGGAATATCATGGGTACCAAGACCACATTCATGTAGAAGGAAAAAAATCTCTTAGTGAAACCTTTTTAGAGGTATTAGGGGACAATCAAAGTCCAAACTCAACATCTTGTAGTGAAACCTTTTTGAAGGAACTAGAAGACAATAAAAGTCAAAATTCAATGTTCCTGAGTGAAACCTTCTTAGGTGCTACGAGACAATCAAGATTACTTCATTGGTGAAAAATTGTTTGAGGCATTAATAGTTGAGCACAATAGTTGTTCACTACTTGATGAAGACATTATTAAAGATAAAAATAGTATAACTTCCAATCTATAGCATAATTAGATGGTATCCACTCATAGGCCCAAATAATAGAAAAAATTGGTGGTCTTATTGAGAGCATATTCAAAGGTCTTCAACCCTACCACATCCAAAGTTATGTTGAATCTATAATCAACACCAGTGGTGTGCTTGAAAATAGTAACCTTCATTTATCACTCAACCATTATACATTCCATCATCATCCACCTTTACATTGCCAAATCAAACCTATCATCCATTATTTATCTATATTTACCATCCCTGGCCATACTTTCCTTTATAGAGGCTACAAATATATCTTATCTTGAAATTTGAAGGAAATATAATCAATGACCAATGAAGATCACAAAAATATTATTGGAATCCAAATCTATAATAGGTTCTTGATAGAGCATCTATTTAGAAGAGGTGTGGGCTAGAGATTTACATGATTGATTATTTTAGTTATATCATATACTGATCAAGATGTGCATCTCCAAATTATCAAGAACAATAAAAACATTTACCTTGGCTAGCATCATTTACCTTACCATTTTTCTTGGCTAAAAACATTTACCTTGGCTTTTCCATTTACCCTACCATTTTCATTTCTCATTCCCTTTCCATTATTCCACAACTTGCCATTTACCCCACCTTATCACTCAGGGGTAATCCTCTTACCATTTAATCTAACATTCATTCCATCATCATCCTAAACAATGTCATACCATATGCCATTATGCCATGCCATGCATATTAGACCAAATCCTATTTTTAGATGTCCTACCTAACCCTTTTGATTTTGGTTCCTTTTATTCTTCCCTCACTTTATACGATGGGATTTCAATCCAGTTTCAATAGTTTTATAATTCCATGTTTAAATGATAGTTTAGGAAAGTAGTATGATAGTGGATATGACAAGATATCATTCATTTAAGATTGACTAGTGCCATGGATTATAACTGCATATGGGAAAATTCATGTTATACCTTGTGTTACTAATTATAACCACATATGGGAAAATTAGTATCATAGACCTATGTTGTTATTTCCTAATTATACCTACCTATGGGAAAATTACTAATAACACCTTTTACCATACATTACTACATCACCTTAACATTACTATTCTCATTTGCCTGGCCATTTACCTTAATTTGAGAACTTATTGCTACCTAGTTGGTTCTCACCACCTTTTGTGTTGGTAAAATTACTATGACTTGAAGTCTTAATGGGACTATTTAGGCCACACTTGATTCACATTGAGGTCAGCATAGTCCCCCTTTATATACACTCTCACCATTTCATGAGAAACCTAAGCCAATGCTCTTTCTATTTTGTGAGTGGTATCTTATCAATCTCTAACGAGTTAAGATATCTCAAAATTCTAAAAACATTAATTTTTTTTAAAATCCAAAAACATTTTCCCTGTCTATTGTTATTTAGTCATCCTTGATCCACTCTACTTAGGCAAATCCATTGTTAGGATGCTTTCTTTTGATTTTACTTTTAGGCTTTTCATGTATTTATTTGAATAGTTATTTGTTTGTTTGCTTGCTTATTTGTTTGCTTTCAGTATTGTGCTTCGACTCGGTCTATATGTGTTTATTGGGTAATTCCTTGCCCATTATTCTTGACTCATACATATTCATACATCAACATTATCATCATTGTTTTTATCATTGGTGCATTATTTTTAATTATTTATTAGATCAGGAGTTAGTCCTTATACATATTTTGGTTACATCATCATGATGTTCTATCATGATGTATACCATCATGTGCTATAACAAAAATTAGCTTAGGAATTCTTACAAGTAATGGAGCTACAAAAGTTTCTCCTTGGTAATCTTGGTAAATTCTCCACCCTCCTTGATTAAATCAACTCATTAACCATTCTAGTTAATCAATGCTAATAAGGATGAACATATCCACATTAGTAGGTATAAATAAATCATTTAAATTGATCAATTATTATTATTTTTTCATCTCTTTCATCACTTTTCACATCCTCATATGCTTGTTTTTTTTTCTTCTTTAGTCATTAGACCATCACATCTACATTTATTAATAGGTTATATCCTTAATTTATGATTGCCAATATATCCTATTGGGGCAAAATCAATAATCATATTTATTATATGTCATCTTAATGATTATAACCACATGTGGGTGAATCATTATTTCAACTCATCATCCCTATTTGGGGCATATGCCTATGCCACTAATTATAACTACATTTGGGCAAATCAACATCTCAAACTTTGTTACTAATTATAACCACCTTTGGGAAAATCAATACTTTTTTAATAAATGTATGCAAGCATTCTCTTGATTGGATCAATCTCACCCATGGGTTAATTTCATTCTTATTCTTGCTTCTTTTTGAGGGATTGTCTATCAAATGTATGTTGGCCACTTGCTCAAGGAGGCATTATTACAGGCTTCCCAAACATTGTTTGGAGCTTTTTCTTCAATAATTATCTTATTTCCTTCCTAATGGCCTATTTAATTATTTTAGAAGATGTTACTATGCCTATATATTTTAACACTTTCCTAAACAAGGGAAAATTATAGACACCTAAAACTGGCCACAACTAGCTTTCGACTAGACTTCAGACCAGTTCCTACCAACCATTGCAAATTAAAACTAGGAATCATAAAACATCACAAATTTTCTTGTGCATCATTTATCAAAACTCAAAATCATTTTGAGGTATCCATAATTGGGATATCCTACTATATTCAATAATAACCTCTCATGAATTCATTTCTATGTATCTTGTGGCATCACAATAGTCAATTTGGCCTATGGACCTATTAAGTGGGGCATTTGCACACTTAAATCAAATATTGAAAGAGCTAAAAATATAAACCAAATTAAGAGTCTAATTGAATTATCCATGTGTAATTAGTGAATAACTAAAAAAAGAAATTCAAAAATGCAAATTTCCTAGCCTTTCATCATGACCTTTGTGCACTGTTAAGCTCTTTTGGAGACCCATGCCTATTCATTGAAAATCATGATTAATTAAAAACTATTAACTCTACTGGGGTTTAATTTGACTCACCTAGGTTAGGTTTGAACCCATTATATGTTTAAACTACACCTTAACTCACCTTGGATTGAGGTTAGTTCATAAGCCTATAAATACAATGCCTTGCCTATTGAATTTTAATCTATTTTGGTAAAAAGTTATCATGTAAAAATGACTTAAAAGATCTTTTGATATAATGTTATAATGACTATTTTATTACAAATAAGGTTATAATGCCAAAATCTTGAGCCAAGATACATCAAGCTAACACAAGCCATGGTGACAAGGAGAAAAAGGGCCAATAAGCTTCATTTTCCAAAGATTTCTTGAGCACAAACTGAGAAAGCCACTCAATAATGCATTTGGAGCTCCCAAGGAAGGTAATATATTATGTGTCTTTTGAATTTTAGTTGTGTTTTTCATTTAGTTTTATTATTAAGCTAACCCCTAAGATCTAGGCTTGTAAGTGTCAGTGTTAGTGTGCTTATTTAAGTTTTTGTTGCTTAAACTAACATATTACTAACTTCCCTTCTTGGATTCCTATGATCAAAACTAAAACAATAATTCTTTCATATTATCAAATTCTTTTTGATATAGGGATCCACCCATTTTAAAGCATTACTTTCTTAAGAAGAGAATTGATAATATATATATGGTAATCTATTTCGGTGATGAATTATCTAATTACCCTAAATTTATTCGAGCAAATATGAATTTTCAAAATGGATCGAGGGATGAACATGTTATCAATAGCATTAATATTGGTAGGGTCAATATTAATGTCATGGAGAGAAACTAAGAATCCTAGTAGGTTACCAGATGTGACATTGAAAACACATTTTTAAGGATTTAGTTTAACTTTTTATTTAAGAAGGTGGTTGAAGATGATGGCAAGATCAGAAAGATGAAACTTGCAACATTTAGATTTAGCAATGAGATCATCCACATAGGTTTCTTCAATTTTGTGAGTAAGATCATGAAATATATGAGTTATTTCCCATTGATAGGTAGCTATGACATTTTTGAGGTCAAATGACATTTTAACATAGCAATAGGTGCCCCATTCAAGGGTGAAATTTGTCTTATGTTAGTCTTCAGGGGAAATGTGAATTTGGTTATAGCCTGAGAAACAATCCATAAGAGATAAAATTTCATAACCAACTATGGAATTGACAATGGCATCTCTTAAAGGTAGAGGGAAATTATCCTTGGGACAAGCAAGATTAATATTACAGAAATCAATGTAAATGTGAATGACCATAGTGACATTTTTCCAAACAGGGACTCTATAAGAAACCTATTCTGAATAGTCTACTAGTTTGATAAACTTAGCATCAAATTTTTTGATTATTTCTTTATGGCATAAGGTGGAGTTTTATATTAATTTTGGTGCACATGTTTGGCATTGGGATAAGTGATGATATTAAGCATAATGATGCTAGGGTCAATACTAGGCATGCCCTCATACGACTAAGCAAATATATCACAATATTTATAAAAAAATAAGCTAAAGTTATCATGTTCAGTAGGTGTAAATTTGTGAGAAATTTTAATAGGTCAAGGGCATGATGGAGTACCATATTAAATGCAAGTAGTTTATTTGATAATAATGGCATTGCCATCTTA
This sequence comes from Torreya grandis, assembly GCA_037957365.1. Classification (NCBI taxonomy): domain Eukaryota; kingdom Viridiplantae; phylum Streptophyta; class Pinopsida; order Cupressales; family Taxaceae; genus Torreya; species Torreya grandis. The sequence goes on from JARHVA010003283.1 coordinate 1,367,456, forward strand.
AGAATGATGTGGTGCATTAGGTAAGGAAGAAACTGGATTAGCTTTAGGGTTGATGCTAGTAATGAAGTTGTTGAAATAGGGTGAATTGTTTTTAAAATTCCTAAGTTTGTGATGTTTTTGGGGAAGTTGAGGTTCTCAGGCATGAGGTAATTCAAGAATATCTCCATTACCAGGCAAAGTGGGAAGAGGGCCATAATACTTGACATCTACTTTGAGATCGAGAAGTTGATTACCATGGTAATCATATTTATAATTATCTATTGGACATATGTAACCTTGGGGTCTAATGTAATCTTAGGAGTAGAAGGATGAGGTTGATCAGATGAGATTGGTGTATCACTAGTTTAATTGATGGGTGAAGAATTAGATGTAATTATGGGATCTATTGGTGGTAGAGATGATGCAATAATATTCAGATGTTTAAAAGGTAGGATTTGTTTGACCACCCAAGGAGTATCAAGAAGTAGAGTATTAACAGAAGGGATATGACCTTTGGGAACTAATTCAAAATCCTTTGAAATAGTGTGAACATCATATTTGAAATCATGTATTTGAGGTAAAGGTTTTTGATAATTTTGAACATCCAAGTCTTGAGATTGAGCTTGGGCCATGATGTAGTTATCATCATAGGTTAGAAAAATGATACATGCTTGAGATTCAATTGGAATTTCAGAAGGTGAAATTCCAAGGTCACTGAACTTGCATGGAGACATGATTAGAGGGTATTAGAATAATTTGGCCACTCCATAATCATTGCATGTCAAGGCATCTTATGAGTAATAAGGCTCCTAAGAATTTCATTGAGGGGGAAAATTAGTGATCTCATCAATGAGAGGAATAGTGAGATCATGAGGTAATAGAGAGGGAGGAAGCCACTCTAAGATCTAAGGAGGTAGCTTAGTAGTGTTTCAAGTATGTTGTAAATTATTATGTTTATCATACAACTCAATAAGAGTGACTTGTAAGTTTGGATTGATGTTGATGAATTCAAGCAAGGGATCACTATTGATGATGGGAATAATAGGAATGTGATATTGAGATTTTGGATTGGGAGTTTGAATACTCCAATGGTTGAGCTTAGCCTCATGCTTATACCATTTGTTATTATATAGGATTTTGATGCATTGGCTATTGAAAGAAGTGATGGCCCTATTTCTATGAGTCTAAGGTCGACCAAGGAGTATGTTATAAGATAAGGGCAAATCAAGGACCATAAGTTTATTTTGAATGGTCTTAGGTTTGATTGTTAGTAGGATCCAAATACAACCAAGTGAATTTTAATTAGTTTTATCAAACCCATGATAGGTGAGGTGGGTTTGATTGATATGGTCTTTAATATATCCAAGTTTTTGGATAAGACAAAAAGATGTCATATTAATATTGGACCCTTCATAAACTAAAACTTTATGAACAAGGGTAGTATTAATGGCTATTTTAATGAATAGGGGTGGATGATAAACATGGAAGAGGATCTCATCATTAATCATGTCTTCTTCAAGAAATTCAATAGAAGGATTGGAATAAGAATAAATGGATTTAATGGTATGCACGTTGGTAGGTTGAGGCTCGATAGAGGGTGGTTCTTCATCTATAGGAGACAAATCTTCAATTTATTTTAATTGGTGCATAAGGAATTTATGATGATAAGGGGAAGTACAAACTAACTCCATAAGTGAAATATTTCAAGGCATCTAGTTAAGTTCTTGTATTAAGTTCCAATGGGATTTAAAAGAAGAACCAGTGCAATTTTTAGAAGGTAAGTTAGATTTTAAAGGAATGGAAGTTGTTGGGGGATTATAAGAGGGAAGTGGTTCCTCATGGGATTCTGAAGTTAAATCAGTGGTTGTAGTATCTTTGATAAGTTATGCTTCCAAAGATGGTTTCTTAGGTATTGTGATAGGATATTTATTAGCTAGTTTGTGATGAAATTTGACCTTAGCTATGTTAACATATTGATAAATGTTGTAATATTGGTCATAATGAACATCAATAACATAAACATCCTTGGTATTTTATTGATGATTATATATGGGAAAATATTTTTTGTTATTACAAGAATAAGCTTTGGGAGCTTTTTATTTTTTAGAAGAAGTGTTGTACTCTTGATGATGAAGTTGAATCATGGCTTCATGATTGAAGGAATCACAAAGCATGAAGGAGATATAAAATTTAGTAATCCATTGACACGATTCATGGGAATAACCAATGTTAGTATGGAACCAATAAAATTGATTAGGGTCATAACATTTAGGAGTATTATTAGGGTAAGTAAAGAGTTTAGAGGGTGGTAAGAATTATTTCATTTGTTGCATAGTTAATGGTATGTGAGAAGATGGGGGATTGTCAGATTTGGAAACTCTTTATTTTGTTTGAGAAGTATTGTTGATGATAGAATTGGTAGAAGTTTGAAAAGATACTTTAAGGAGTTTGGTATTAGGTTCAAAATGCTTCATGAGGAATTTTTGATGTTTGGCTTGGTCAAGAGCTTTATTAAGCATTTGAGGAGAAAAAGTTAAAACCTTATATTGAAGTGGAGTTAGAGTAGTTATAAAGAGTTTGAACAAATTATCATAAATCATGTTATGGTTAGCCTTATGGGATAGATGCTTCCATTGTTTGATAAAATCATGAGTTGATTTGGTGGGAGATTGCTTAGCATTGATGAAATGGCTAAGGAAATTTTTAGGAAGATCATTATGTTAAAAATATTTAACTAGAAGGTTGACTAAATCCTCAATTTGCCAAAAAGAATGTGGGGAAGTTGGTTTTACCATTCTAAAACATCACTAGTGAAGGTTTTAATTATAAATTTAGTTGTGGTGAAACTATTAGTTTGGATCCACTCTTTATAAATATTAGCAAATGCTTTGAGAAAGGATGCAGGGTCTTTAATCCTATCATACTTGATAGTTAGATATATATTACTAATATCAATAGAGATGATGAAATGGGATAAAGGCTCATTTTGGATGTTTTGAAGAATTTTTTATTCATGATAAGTTGAGGAATTAACATTTCCTAAAGCATATCTAAGAGGTGGAGGAATAAAATTTGGATTGGCTTGAGAAGTTAGTACCAGAGGTTGATTAGCCATATTGATCAAATAACATTGTAATTGTATCATTTGAAAGGTGTTAGAATTTTGCATTATGTTTATTTGTTCTATAAATTGTGCAATAATTTGAGTCATAACAATTAGAAAGTTGGTGTTTGTAGGATAACTCCCCAAATTGGTATTAGGGGGAGGGTTGTTGGAAAGTAGATTACCAATGGGATTGTTGGATAGACTTTTGTTGTTTACTCCCACATTATGTTGAAAAGTTTAAAGATGAGAATTGTCTTAATAGGTACAAAAATTATAGGATCCACCTACTTCATTGTGAGGTGTGATTTGAACCATGCTACAATCCATAGAAGGAGGGGAAGAAGTGATAGAAGAGTGAGGGTTCTATTTAAAGGTAAAGAAAGGGAGAAAATAATACCCCATATAGTGTATAAATGGATTTTAATTGTAAAATAAGATTATAATAGGGGATTTCATGATGTTTTAAGGGAATGAAAAGATTTAAAAGGAATGAAAAACATAGAACTAAGTCATCCAGATAGGAGAGTAGGGTCAACAATCATATGCAAGGTTGACTAGGTTGATTGTGTATATCTAAAAATGGAGAAATGAAGAGTACAAAGTCAATTGGGTCAAATTATTACTATTGAACAAAAGGAGAATAAGGATATAGGGTCAATCAGGTTGAATTAGTAGTTTAGATAGGGAAAAATCTAATGTGATAAGGATATAGGTTGGACTAGGTTGACTTAGTACTATAACCTGACTGATAGAAAAGAGTACAGGGTCAAACATGTCAACTTAGTATTGTAGACAAGGAAAAATATAGTCTAATAAGGATACAAGGTCAACCAGGTTAACTTAGTACTATAACTTGCCTAACAAAAAAGAGTACAGGGTCAACCAAGTTGACTTAGCACTACATGCAAGGAAAAATATAGTCTATAAGAGACTATGTCGAATAGAATGATAATGTGCTAAAAATAGAGAAAGTTTTTGTAATTTACGTAAATAAATATATGGAAGCAAACACATAAACAATTGAATCAATGAGAATGATCCAATTGGGGCACACAATACAAAACCTTGCACTAATGCTGGACAATGCAAGTTTTTACAATACAACACAAAATGATCAAAGAATAAATAGTCAACTGAAAAGTAAATGCTAACTAAGTGGTAATCCTAAGTGTTGTTAGGTTAGTATAAAGTGTTATTTTAAGTGTGATAAGGAAGTTGGCTTAAAATAGGGAACTATAAATCAATTTATGGATGGTTTTAGGATTTTTAGGCTGAAAGGGATTTGTGTTGGCAATGGTACTAGCTTGGTATTGGGGCCTAACCCCTCACTTCACAATCCTACAGTGATAAGGGCGTCAGGTGCTTTGCTAATATATAGAATTAACCATGTGATTATACTTGACCATAAAACTAGGTTGGCTTCCTTCTTGGTGATGAAATCTAAGTAGGTATGCCTTGGGAAGATAAATGTTAAATGCATTTTGAATATTATGTAATTTGGTAGTGTGTGAAAAAAGAGAAAAAATTATGCAACTAATTGGCAATTTGAAAAAACTTCCTAATTAGATTATGTGAGTTACTCTAAGCATGAAAAAAACTAAAAATGAAATTATGAATTAATTACAAGCATATAGTTGTTAATTACCAAATTAAGAATGGTATAGAGTTAGTTCAGATGACACTGTATGCAAATAGTACAAAATAGAATCGACTAGGTCACTATTTTTCTGTATAAACAAGAGTCTTTAGGAACTAAGTGAACCAAGTTAACTTAGCCTTTTAGACATAAGATAGGCTATATACCTAAGTTTATTAGGTTGACTTAGTTTGCTGTAGGATTATAGTTTTGAACACTATAAACTTGTACACAATAGAACTATAATGAAGTACTAAATTGATAGAGATAAAAAGATAGGAACCTTGGTGGTTGGAGGATGATGAGGATTGAATATTTTCTATCATAGTGCCTTGAATACTACTTATAAGTTCTAAAAACTAAATCAACTGGTTTGACCTAGTTATGTAAAACCTGATTTATTGAAGATAAGATGACTAAGTCAATGTGCATGACTTAGTTTGTTGTTCTAGATGTTAATTGGAAGACTAAGTCAATCTGTTCAACTTAGTTTATTGTTTTAGATGCTGATTGGAAGAATAAGTCAACCTATCCAACTTAGTTTGTTGATCTAGATGTTGAATGGAAGACTAAGTCAACTTACTTGAATTAGTTTTTTGATCTGGATGTTGACTGGAAGACTATGTTGACCTGTTCAACTTAGTTTGTTATCTGGGACTGAGTAAGAGTACTTTGTTGACCTATCCAATCTAGTAACCTATATTTGATGAAGATATACACAAATAATAGAGTCATTCTAATATGATTATGTGTTAAACTTACACATATATGTTAGAACTATACTAGCCTGGTTAACATAATATCACAAATATAGAAAAATATTGAAATGATAGAAATGAAAGTGTGAAATAAAATATGCAAGGGTTAAATTCATGTTGGGTTCAATAGAATGTATGCAATGAGAATTACAATAGATCTACAAATTAATCCTAGCTCAGAGAAGATAGATCATACTTACACTTCCAATTGTGGGTACATTAGATAATTAGGGTCATGACCAATATGTATCTGCTAGACATAGCCAAGGGATATCTTACCACAATAATATCACTAGGGAGGGTTCCAAAGTTTCCACTCAAGAAAGACTACATAATAACCCTAACTAGGTCCTATGTTTTCATATTCACTAAACTAATAAGAAGTAAAGTAAAAGTTTAATCTAGTGCTCACTAAATCTTGTGGCACAATATAGGGGTTAGTAAATAATAAAAGTAAACATGCATAATATATTCCTATTTAAGCTATGTATAGGTAAAACCCTAATGCATGGAGAGAGAAATATTATTCCAAAGACATTACTTATGCTACCTATATCTACTAAAGACGGGAACAAAGTTAGAGATACTTACCTAGAAGATGAACCTATCAAGACTCAATATTATGAGTTGACCATAATGATATTTTAGATAATGTATTATCATATCATGATATTGCAGTTATTACTAATATTATTGTACCATCCATTCCCAAGTATGTTAGTTGGTTTTAACTAGTTCGTGAGGTAGCACATGAGTTGTAGACATGAGGATATGCCACACATTTATGCCTTAAAATAGGATATAAAGAGTGGTGGGCATGGTAGATAGTGGTGGAGGAACAAACTGTTCATATGGAGATAGTGAGACATTTATCACATGTATAGGCTCAAGGAAATAATCTACAAGGATATATGAATGGACTTAAATCCCATAAAAAGTCATTAAAATAGACCATTTGAAGGGGACAGTCACATGTAATAATTGTTAGCTTGGTTCATCCACTAGATGGACATGGTGGAACACAACCTTAGAGCTGTTGATATTGTTGTACTTTTATCATGAATTTATTGTATTAGACATTTGATCTATGGATATATATGGTTATAAATTAATTTATATTGATCATGGATGTCTATGGATGTATGTTTTATTTCTATCACCTATGTTATAGTTTCTATTATGTGCTATGCAAAAATATGTGATATGTTTTTGGATTATTTTTTAGTAATTTGTGAACAAATTCATGGTTAAAAAAATGATAAAGGAAGAAAATATAATGTAAAAATGTGTATCAAGGATATATAAAAGAGCAATAAAAATGTATTAGACACTAATTCATGATGGGAAATGTGTAAAACATAGATAAAGGAAATAATTTATAAAATAATTTTAAGTCAAGTATTTGAAAAAATTATACTATAAAATGTAATTGGTAATAAAGCACATTAAATCAAGCTGAGGAATGTGTACTATGTAAATGTTTGATCATATATCACATAAAACATAATAAATCAAGAAGGAAATTTTGTGAAATATAATCACAATGTGAAACATACTTAATCAAATATTTTGGAAAAAAACATGCAAAAATAAGATAGATAATAAAATAGGAAACATAATATGTCATGAGGGAAGTATGCATATGATCTAAAAAAAATCAAAATGTAAGATAGACAATAAAATATGAAACGTAATATGTCATGAGGGAAGTATGCATATGATCTAAAAAAAATCAAAATGCAAGACATGCCAAGATCAAATAATTAAGCTTATAACAAAAAATACCCAAATTGAGAGTTATTATTGTGACTAATCATGTTATAAGGGTGTTAGGAATGTATTGTCAGAAAGGCCTGGTCCTATCTAAGCTCTTATACTACAACTTGTAAAATAGAAACCAATGAAGTAAATGATCAGTTGAAAAAATGTATTCATCAAGGGGGAATATTAGGATTGTTGTAATGAAGTAAGGAATGTAAGAGGCATGGCATAAGTATTTGTAATTTAACCTTAGTAGACATGAGGCATAGTAGGTAAATAGGGACACACTAAGAATCTAGTGTATGCTAAATACATAAAGGATTTAATCACAATAAACATAAAAATTTATGGATAGATAAGTGTAGTAATAGGATCAATCATTAAGATTAATTCTACAAGAAAATAAAATGGACCTACCTTCCCACATCATGTTCCCTATTCTTTCAAAACCCTTACAAAGTTGTAAGTCTACTACAAAGATTGGGTACTTCTGTGAGAAAATAGGTAACACTATATATAATTTTGAAATCTTCTATTCCAATAGCCTATCACACCCTAATGGACCTTGGCTTGATTGTGAGGCCAAATATTGAGTTTGAGCTTAAATTATAAATAGGATATGTGCTTACATATGAATCATGTATTTTAGTGTGATTTTGAATGTTTATTTTTTCCTTTTTATCATTTCCCTTTATTTCAATGATTTGTACTTTAAATTATATGGATTTTTTGATTCCTCCTCATATAGATTTAAAATAACCAATCATGAGTGATGTAAGTGACAAACACAAATGAGTTGTAGGATTTGGTTATAAGAGACAAAATACCTAGAGATATTTACATGTATTAAAACAATTAGGTTTATATATAAATAGAAATACAACTAATCTATTAATCAATCCTAGCTCAGAGAAGATAAATCCTAATTACACATCCAATTGTTGATACATTAGATATGGGGTCATGACCAAGATGGATCCACTAAATCTAGACAAGGGATCTCTTACCATAATAAAATCACTAGGGATGGTTCCAAAGCCTCAAGTCAATAAAAACTATGCAATAACCCTAACTAAGTCTTATGTTTTCATATTCACTAAGTATAAATGAAAAAATAAAACAATGTAAGGTCTAATCTAATGCTCACCAATGCTTGTGGCACAAAGTAGGGGTAATAAACATAAAATGAAAACATGCATAAAAGATATATACTCACATCAATGTATAATAAATACTAATTCATGGGAGAGAAGAATAAATACTAATATATCTAATCTTACATAGAAGGAACAAAGTTAGGAATACTTACCTTTGGAGATGAAACTGTCCAGCCTCAATCGCTCCCTTGGCTAAGGTGCTTCACAAGAGGTTGTTTTGGTATGTAAGGATGACAAGGATAAATAAAATATATGGTACATAACCTATATATGCATCCAAAATACTTATCCATAAAACAAGATTTGTATCTGTAAAGAAAATATTAAAACTCTAAGTTATGATCCTCAAGTAGAATGGTGGATACGTAGATGCACAATATATATCTTTTCTTATTCTCTTCCTAAATAAATGATGAAATGAGTGTGTATATATAGTTTAATCTAATCCTAAACCTTTATAAAAGTCTAGTATAGAAGGTTATCCTAATAAATTCTATATTGTTATTGACAAAAACATATTAGGTCTTAGTCTTGGTTGGCTAGGGGCCGACCTAGATCATAAATGTATTTTTAAAATTATAATATAGGGTCGATGGGGTCGACATTATATTATGAATCATCAAAAAGGATTTTAGGCTAGGGAAGGGCTAATGAAGGTATAAAATGACTATAGGAGGGTGAAAAATAGGATTCAAAGCTTAGGGGAATGTTTTTAGGAGATGGTCATGTAGATAACAAGTGGTAATAAAGGGACAACAATCTTGGAAAACATAAATGGTCTTCCCACCCCTTTCCTAGTGCACCCCTTAAGGCATGAACTTAGAGAGATTGAGAATCAATGGGTTAATATAAGAGATAAACCATAAAAAATTTATAAAGTTTGAAAATATTATGTGTATACATATTCCCCACTAAAAGTAAATCACATGTCACTTAGGTGCAACACAGGATGGTGCTTTGAGAAGAGAACATAGAAACACACAATGGTGAAGCTAAATAAATTTAAGTAAGGATAAAATAAGATAAATTAAAATACAAAATTAAAAAAAATGTACCTTTACTTACCTTAGTGATGTAGATAAAGAAGGAGATACGATAAATGTGAAGGTGTCTAATTTAGGGAACATTAGGTGAACCTATATAAATTAGCGAAAAGAGTGAAAATAATTTTTTTGTGACATATACATATAATAGGTGAAATGATTCTATATTATGTAAATATTTTATAACATTTTATGATTCAAAAAAAGAGCTATTAGAAATAAAGATATGATCAAAATACAGAATCTAGTGGTAAATATTTGACAAGTAAATAATTTTGAATAGTAAATATAAATAGGGTGAAAAAGAATTCATTTGTTATTTTTACTATTCTAAGAAATTATATCTCTAAGAGACCTATTTGGAGACTAGAGATATATCATGGTGAGGATATGATAACTAAGATGGGGAGTATGCATAGTGACCATAGTGAGTGCATCATAGGTAAGCAATTGTGAAGTTTAAAAATTTGAATATTTTTATTTTAAATTGAGATAAATATATAAAATTTAGTGGTAGATAAAATATAGGAATCGAAATGAACCCTAAGAATTTTTTAGGGAAACTAGGCATAGAATAAGGTACTATTTGGGAAAAATTTGGACCAATAAATGCCTAAGATATTTATGGTAAATGGTCAAAACATCACCATTATAGAAGAATATAATTGACCTAGCTGACTTGGTCCATAAAGCAAGATAAAAGGATAGGGCTAAATATGTAGTAGTGGGATGATTTGGTATGCTAATGGGTGTCCAAATGCATAGTAGTAGGTCAACTTAATTGGTAAGGATAACAAGGATGACTATATATGACAGGGCTAATTTAGTATGTTGGATATGGCTGATATAATACCACAAAATGAGGCTGACTATGTATGACAACGCTGATATAGTATGTTAAAGCAAGAAGATGGTCAATTTAGTATCACAAGTAAGATACATAAATGATTTAGTATTAAATGGGATAATTCTATAATAAAATTAGAAATATGAGAAACTAAATCAAACTATCTGATTTAAGTAGTTAATTTTTTAATTTTTAAGAATGTGTGTTAATTATTTATGATATGGAGATCTAATACATCCTTTGATATTTTTGTAGAGATGATGGAGGTATTGGTGTTTGATAGATGTGTCATGGCTACTAGATCTACTAGATTGATTGGTTAATGTGGATAGAGTGTGACCTATCACATTAATATTTTGAAGAATCATGGAGATGAGGTAGATCCTACTTAGTGTTGATCTTATTGTCATGTTCCTTAGATTAGGGGAACAATTGACTAATAATTTTTGATGGGTGGTAGATGGGGATACCATTGAGGTGGATATCACACTAGAGGATGTACATGCATTACTTAGACAACCGATAGGAGGGATACCAATGATCATTGGGACACCAAATGATCTAGAGGAGTGGTGAGCACTAGCCCAATGGGAAATGTGCTTAGATAGGATATACCTTGGATTACATATGAGCTTGTTTTATGTATATATTAAAAAGATTCTAGACATCTAAAAGGTAATGATAAGACTTATGATAACATGACAAGGTACTACTATACATGATAGCCTTGTGTCAATCCATACTAGATCAGGGAGCACTCTATGACTTTGTGGCTATCATATAGCTTTAGCTCATACATGATATGTATGAGATGTTTTCCAAAGGGTAGAAGACCATGGGGCATTTTTATATTGAGTGATTGAATATAAGAGAGGTTCTCCATATATCAACTAGCTGGGTTGTCACATATAGTTGATGATAAGTTACCTCAGGTCATGCAATAAAGGTAGAACCATGTATCTGGGGCCATACCCTATGTGCCAAAATTGTAGACTATTAAATGAGGGGAGATTGTGTGACATCCCTACTCACACATTAGTAATATATGGTCTAGTTGGTTGATCATTGATATAGGGTTGGCATAAGTGTAGATCACAGGCCACTACACCTAATAGGTAGAGCCACATCTAGTGGCATTCTTTTTAGGGTAGTTCATTACCCCACATCAAAAAACCTAGTAGTGCCTTTTTATTGGGAACAACATGATAGAGAGATGAGGGGGAGAGTAGGAGGAGGATTACTAGTGAAGATACCTATGATTAGGCTATAACATGTTAGACCATGGAGTGGTCGAGCATGATAGTTGGTAGTAGTGGGAGGAAAGGGCATGGATGTGGATGTAAGCCCATAATAGGCACCAACATAAGCACTATAATAGTATTAGCAGTAGTGTCCACCCCATCTATACCATAGATAGAGGCACTACTAACTATAACAACAATGTAAGATGACCTAACAACCACTCTAAGATATAGCTAGTCCATAGAGGCACCTCTCAGGGGAGGGTCATAACGTGCTTGAGTGGTGACTCTTATATTTTCACTGGTGTGGAGGTGACCTATGGAGGAGGTGTTTGGTGGATGATTTAAAGGAGAGATAGTGCTTGATGGGTGAGTAGATGGAGATATGGTGATTAGGGACACCATCACTAGTGATAAATGTTGTAATTTTAATTTTGAGTTTTGATATAAGACATTAATTACAATTGATTATAGTTTTTAGATAGATTTTGAGATATATATGTGATATAATATCTATCTAGTTTGGTTTTTTAGATCTTTCAATGGAGGAGATCATATGGGAATCTATGGTTATGGTTACACCATGGCATTTTAGATGAGGTGTTAGATCCATATACCACTATGCTAGATGATCATGTGGTTTCATCTTACCTAGCCTAGGTGGGCTATTTTAGTTTAATGGGGTAGGCCATGAGGTAGTTACAGGCATGCAGGTATGAATTTTAGCCATTGATAGGGGTGGGAGAGTCACAATCCTAAAAAGCCTTTGCCTAGGAGAGAGAAATGCACATGGCTACCACTATCCAATTAATATAGGTGTAGGCCTAGGTGGCCAATCTATAGGGATAGGTAGTAGGTTTAAGATCCTAGAGTACCTCATTATAGCATACCATTCAGAGGGGACATTCCCATGCATCTATAGGTGTCACAACTAGGCCATAGGGTAGGCATGATGGAGATCATCCTTAAAACTAGAGATATTTTGTATTTTGTACTTTTGTATTATATAAAACACATGATATATATATATATATATATATATATATATATATATATATAGTGATTTTGATAATTAGATTTGATCTCATCAGTTATACATGGTTGTGGATGTTGATGCATGGATATTTTTATTTATAGCATATGTATTTATATTTTTTTGTATATGCTATGGTAAATATATGTTCAATGTTTTATTTTATAACATTATGTGATACACATGCATGGTTAAAAATAAAAATGTAAAAAATGACTTGGAAAAGTATAAGTAATCAAAAGCAAATTCACTACATGCTATATCATGATGGGAAATGTGTAATAACAAAATATGACTAAATATAATAAACCAAAGATGGTGAAAAAAGGAACAAATGTGTTTAAACCATGTATAAGCTTTTCACCAAGTTAAAACAAGTAAAATCACACTATATCAAATTGGGAAGGATGAAAATAATGTAATAAAAATGTAAGGCACATAAAAACTAAATGGTATAAAAAAACAAAAAAATTATGTCAATCAATAATACTAAATCATGTAGGGAAGTATAAAAGACAAACAAAATTGGAAAATGAAAATTAAATTGATCACTCTAATTTAAGCTAGGAAGTATGAAAAATTTAAGAAAATGGTTGTAAGCATATATACGATCATTAAATAAGAAGATAAAAGTGAAACATTAATGAAGTAAACATAAAATATACTATATCAAGATTGGAATCATGCCAATGACTTGTAACTTATAATCAAACACTACTTATCTCAAATTTGACACATGTAATTTCATTATGACTTGGGTATTGAAATATTTTTTGAGGAAGGCCTGGTCATATCCATGGTCTTACACTGTAACTCACAAAGGGAAAACCAATGGTGGAAATAACTATGGTAATGATTTTAAAATATGGTTGTAATGTGGTAATTTATGAGGAAAGGCTTGTCCTACCCATGGTCTTATATTGCAACTCACAAATGGGATCCCTAAGGGGAATGATCAGTTAAAAATAAATATTTCTCAATGGGAAATATTAAGAATGTTGTAAATGAAAGAGGGAATGTAAAAATCACAACATAGGCATTTATGAGAAGACCTTAGGAAATATGAGGCACACTAACTACATAGAAAAGACTCTAAGTGGCTAATAACCATCAAAATACAAACAATACCCATTCACAATAAGCACAAAGTTGTATATACAACAAGTGAGATACTAAGATTGAATCATGTTGATTTTATGAAAAAGAAAATAAAAATGGAACTACCTCCCCATAATGTGTTCCCCATTCCTTAGGACCCCTTATAGAGCCATCAATCTACTATAAATATTGGGTACTTTTGAGAGAAAATAGGTATAATTAAAATATTTTTTTATTCTCCTTTTCCAATCTAGTAGCCTACCACACCCCAATGGACCTTGAATCTATCATGAGGCAAATTTTAGATTTTGAGATTCAATTAGAAGGAAGGGGATGTGCTTTGAATCACATATTTTAGTGTGATTTGACTTTTAAATTTTTGAATGTTGCATTTTATATCATTACCTTTTGTTGAATGATTTGGCTTTTAATTTTTAATGGATTTTAAGATTCCCCCTTTTTATAGATTTAGAATAACCAACATGAGAGATAAAATTGATACACACAAATGGGCTTTAGACTTTAGCTAGAGGAAGATAAGTATCTAAAGACATGACTGATTAAAACACTTAGGCTTGCCTATGAACCGGTATGTTATCTCAAGTTTAAACCATGTGTATCCTTAGTTTATGAAAGGAAATAAGGAAATAAAGGGAGATACAAAGTGGATCAGTATGATATATAATTATAATGAAATGAATTATTTTCTAGCTGATCACATGGTAAAGAAGGATGACTAAGGGGAGCACGATTTGTATAAACAAGTCACAATAATTATCCATGTTGGATGAGATAAGGTAGAAAACATTCATGATAAAAATACAAAGACTTCCATGAAAAATAAATGAACCCATGAACATAAACATGTAATCATGGAAAGTGTGAAAATAAATAATAAGATATTATGAAAGAAATGAAACCATATAAAACACATAATTTGATATATAAAGATCCATTTAAGATAGATAAATGAATCAAAATTTGAGACAAAGTTAAATGCTATAATATATAAATAAAAGTTGGAACACAAGTCTAATCTAAAATAATAAAGAATATGAAAGTGAAGAAACACCATGTTATGTTCATAAATATTGATAAATATATCCACAAATATTATCTATAACATCTAATATGTCTCTATGAAGTTGGACTCTAACTGTAGCTAGAGTCTCATCAATCCTTAGGGAAAGCTATGAAAAGACTTCTCATAAAATATACTCTAAATAAAATGTAGGTAGAGATGAAGGTTCATTCTCATGAGGGCCCTCATGTGTCAAATACTAAAGAATGGGAATAAATTCTATAATGGGAATGGTAGCTACAGGATAGGGAGATGTCACCATCAGTGGAGAAGGAAACATAGTAGACTAGGAGCGATAAATGAAGAAGGGGGATCTTTCTTATATGGATGACCTATGGGAATGGGAATAGTGGGTATAATAATGATCATGAGGTTATCATAAATATGCTACTAGAGGATGTATAAACCATCAGTGTGATGGGTACCATACGAGTGCCAAATACAATACACCTCTCCATATTTAGGAATATACTCAAGTAACATCTCTAGGGGAAATAGGCTATAAGAATCTACTAGTATCAAGTGAAATGATAGGGACCAATCATAGAATGATCCATAATCATGCTCCAAAGAGGCTCTATAAAAATTAGAGGTGTACCATGTGAATTTGCCATCTATACCCCATAAATAAAAGGAATAATGATAGAATTAGGGACTATATAAGATAAAATATGATAAGAGGAATGGATAGACTAAAATGAATAAGAATGATAATGATGGATGTTAGCATCTCTAGCTTGAACAAGAACTCCTAAAAATGGATTATTTAAAGTATAAACATCATCATAATATAGAGTATGAAGGTTAATGGTGTAGGTAGGTATGATATTTTCATCAAAATTTGTGTGATGAATATAATATCATGTCTTAGTTAAGATCATAGGTATATCATTGATAGGTGGCTGGTGGGAAGGCAGATTCAAGGATGGTAGAAGTTAGGAAATGAGATGAGGGAGAGATCCAAAATTTTGATTTGAGGTTGATATAATCTATCTCATCATTATCAAAATCTCATAGGTTAGGTGGTATGTTATCAATAAGTTAAGGGTGACCATGATAACATTGAGTACAGTTGAAGGGAAAATTGAAATGTTGATATTCAACGAATGGAACTCTTGACAAAGGTTCAAGGGTTGGAATTTTGAATACACCACATTCTTAGAATTGTTCAAAATTACAAGGGTTGGTGTCTCCTTGAATCCTATAGATATCACCATTATGGGGTAACCTGACACATTAATAAGCAAAAGAGGTGACATACCTCATGCAATGAGTCCAAGGCCTACCAAGTAAGATATTATAGGAAAGGGGAAAATTGAATATCATAACCTTCACTCAAATAGTGATAGGTGAGATTGTAATAGGGAGCCAAATGCAACCTAAAGGAGGAATTTACCTTTAATCATAACCTTGAAATGTGTTACACATATATTTAAGATTATACTTGGAATATCCAATAGTTTTAATGAAGTCGAGGGAAGCAATACAAGTACCTGAAACCTCATCAATAAAATCATGATTGACTTATATATAACTAGTTTGAACACTTATAAAGAGTGGAGGATTATCAACATGAAGCATAATCTCATCAAGGATCATGGAAGCAATATGGAATTGAGGGAAATATAAGTTTCCATTATTTTGTCAATGTGTATAAACATCTTTTCACATTGCTATAAGATATTATCTTCTAAATATAATAAGGTAGTATCACATATTAGAAGGGGAGGATGAAGGATGTTCATTTAGAATAATATTTGCATCAGGTGGTTGTGATGATGTAGAGATATTTGCATGATTTCAAAAAAGGGTATTTGAGATGGTAGATTAGTAAGATCCATGAAAGGGTCCCATTCATCATAACCCATGGGTGGAATGATATAGTGGTGTGTAATGTTGGAGGATCTCCTAGGAAGGAGTATAAGCACATTTAAACTTGTGTGGATAAGATGTGGTTGGTTTAGTTTGGGGACAAATCAGTTGATTATATTGAGAGGATGGGGTAGTTGATTTAGGTTTATCTTGTGATTGGTTTGAATAGATGATATTATAAGGTTGAATAATGTTATCGATGGGTAGATAGGTTGGGTGAATTGTATAAATAGTGTGAGAGGTATTATCCAATGAAGGATTTGGAATTAGTTCTTAAGAAGAGATAAGGTCCTCTTGCCCCAACTTGTTAGGTGAGATGGGGAAGAGCTTGGATAACATGAAAAGTTAGGGATGTTTGGTTCATGTGTGTAAGATAAGCATCAATTAAGGAAACTACCCTTCACATATTAGTCATATTTACCACATTCTCTTTGGGAGTTTGGTCTATAAGGCATTCAATGTTGTTGATGGAAGGAGTGTGCTTATCATTATTGTCTTGATGATTAGGAAGAGGGTCTTTGTAAATGGTGAGATGAGCATTATGCTAGTTCAAAGCTTGATTTTTATTTTGTGTTTCTGGTGCTTTGAAGGTGATGTCATAATATTATTAACATTTATGAATGAGTGAATCATGATCAAAATTTGAACCAATGAGGAAATCCATAGATAATTTATGTAATTTCCTACAAGTCTTATGAGAGTGACCCTAACTAGCATGAAACCAATAAAATTTATTTGGATCATACCAAGATTTCATAGGGAAAATAAGGTTATGTTCTCATGAAAGAGGCCTTGGTAGATACTTGTGGAGTTCTGATAAGTATAATGGTTTGTGAACATTGATGTTGTTTATTTGATAAAATTAAGGATTAGGGGTGTTGTTTAAAGGGGAAACTTGATTCGTAATAAGGTTTAGAGTAATGGATTGAATATTGTGAATAATATCATAGGAATCAATGAAACCATTAATGGTAGCATGACTATTTTTATTTTTGATGAGCATGCAAGTACCCATGGGAGGTTGGAATGGCTCAAGATGGCGCATGAGAAAATCTTGTTTTTTGTCTTGGTCAAGGACCTCTTCAAAAATTCATGGAGAGAGCATCCTAACCTGATATTACAAGTTGGGATAAGGAGAGTTAGTGAGTAGATGAAAGAGATTATCATCCATGATGTTATTTTCATATTTATTAGACAAGTTCTTCCATAGTTTGATGAAAGATTATGTAGTTTTGGTTCCAAATTGCTTGCAATTGATAAAATGAGCCAAGCTATTCTTAGGGAGGTCACTAGTTTGAAAATCTTGTACTAGAGAGTTAACTAGATCTTCCAAGTTAGTGATAGAATGGGACTTGATTAGTATAGTGTCTCTAAAGAGGATTTTCACTAATATCTTGGTAGCAATAAAAGTGCTTTACTTGACCCAATATTTATAGATATTACCAAATGTTTTTAAATGTAAGGCAGGATGAGTTGACCCATTGTAACTAATGGTAGGTATGATATCTCCTATATCTATGTTTGTAATTTTAGGTGTAAAAGGTTAATTTTAAAGACGTTTAATCATTTTGTTAACAAGGGGTGGTTGAGGAATTATGTTGCCATTGGAATCTTGAAGGGCGGGGGAGAGGGTATTTTGATTTTTCACTCCCAATTGAACTTGTTGAGGTTGATTTTAAAGGTTAATAAGGTGATTCTTCATTTTCATCATTGGTTTATATTTATTAACTTGAAAATCATTAATTTTATCAAGAGTTTGTAATAAGAGTTGATGGGTTTGAGTGGTGTTTTAAATAGTTTGCATGACATGAGAATATTAGCATTGGTATTATTGGCTTGTGTTTCACTATGAGTAGTAGGATGCATAGTACAAGTGTCTTAAGAGATATTGGTATAAAATGAGGCACTAGTAGCATGATTATCATGTGTATAAAAAGATGCACTAGTAGAAGGATTATAAGAAAAATAAGCACTAGTGGCATGATTACTATTGGTAGCAAATGGTGCAATAATGGAGTCATTGTGAAGGAGGGATATTAGAAAAGGCCCACTAGATGTTGAACCCACCTATTAATATATATACTTAGCATGGAGGTTGAATAAATTAAAAAAGAGACCATAGTATGAGAAGGATTCAAAACAAAAGGGAGAGGTCGAGAAGCAAATAAGGTATCACCCCTAAATTTGTGAGAGAGTATGGGGGAAGGTGGATGGGGTTCTTCTATTTAACCACTTATCATGAGATTGTAAATAGTTGAAGGGTCTTTCCCCCTATGTTGAGCAAAATAATTAATGAAGACAATAATTTCATGCATGTACTTTAATGTTGGATGATATTTTAAGAAAAAATAGGGTTATGAATTGAAGATGAATGAGAAGTACCATAATTAGTAGTAAAAATTGCCACATTCACATTACTTTCATCTAAAGCAGAAGCCAAAAGTTGTTAATGGGGAACCCTATAGGGATTGGTAAATATCATCATATCTATTGAGTTCAACTCTATGTTTTCCTTAAATAGGAAGTTCATGATGAAATAAGGGAGCTAAAAGGAATGACACAAGGACAAAATCATAAAATAGGGTATGGATTCAAATTGATCGACATTGTTCTATAAACTAGGGAAGAGAACAAAAAGATAAGGATACATAGTCATATAGGTTGACTATGTATTACAGTCAAGAAGGCTAAAATAGGATGATAAGGATACATAGTCATGCAGGCTGACTATGTACTATTGAATAGAGAATTGAAAAGGGAGATAAAAATACATAGTCTTGTAGATTGACTGTGTATTATAGGAAAGAAGGTTTAACAGTCTGTAAGAGACTATATCAACCAAGATGAAAGTGTTATGAAATAAGGGAAAATTTTTCAACATAATTTGAAATAATAGTAAAAATAAGCATAGAAGTAATTAGATCAAAGTGACTGATCTAATTGGAACACATAGGACAAACCTTGCACCAATGCTATCTAATGAAAGTTTTGAAATAAAACACACAACAATCAAAGAGAAACCATCAACTAAAAAGTAAATTCTAACTAGTTGCTCATCCTAAGTATTATTAAGTTATAATAAAGTTTGGTCTTAATGTGATAGGAAATTTGGCTGAAATAGGGAACTATAAAGAAATCTAAGGTTAGTTTCAGAATGTTTAGGTTGAAATTGATTTATATTGGTGATGGTACTATATTGATATTGGTGCCTACTCATTTCATAATCCCATAGTGATAAGGGTGTTAGGTGATTTTCTAATATATACCATTAACCACATGTTTATACTTGGCCAAAAAAATAAGTTAGGTTCCCCCTTGGTGATGAAATCCAAATAGGTAGGCCTTAGGAAGATTAATGTTCAATGCATTTTTTGAATTTAAAGTGATTTAGTAGTGTGCACAAAAGAGTAAAATAGTGCAGCTAGAATGGTACTTTTAAAAACCAAATATTTAAGCTATGTGAGTTACTCTAAGCATGTAAAAAATTGAAAAGGAAAGGTGAATTAATTACTAGTAAATAGATGTTAATTTCTTGATTGATAATAGTATATATTCAGTTCAAGAGACATTGTATGAAAATAGTACAAAACATAATTGACTGGGTCATTATTGTTATAAAAAAGTAAGATTTTTAAGAACAAATTTGAATAAGGTTAACTATGTATATTAGATAGAATACAAACTACAGAACTAAGCCGACTAGGTCAACCTAGTTAATTGAAGGGTTGTAGCTTTGTAGACTGCAAACTTGTAAAAGATAGTACTAAAGGAACAAATGAAATGATAGAGAGAGAAAATAAAATAACCTTGGTGGGTTTAAATATGTTTTATCTTGAATTTTTTTATTCTGTGATTCTCAAATACTACTTTCAAATTAAGCCAACTATGTCAACTAGTTTGACCAAGTTTTTAAAACCCTATGTGTTGAAGAATAGAGTTAACCTCTTCAACATTGTTTGTTTAAATTTATATTGATAGAAGAAAATAATAGACATAATTTATTGGTTTGGCTATGTATGCTAATTTGAACTTGAATAAGAATACTTTGTCAAACTGCTTGATCCAATAATTTATAATTGGCAAAGACCTCCACATATAGAACATAGTTATTTTGAAGTGACTTTGTGTTAAACCTACACATAAATTTATAACTATACTAACTAGTTTGATATAATAATTAAAATATGAAAGAATATAATATGATGGTAAGAATGATGGCATGAAATAAAACCTGCAAGGGTTAGATTCATGCTAGGTTCACTAGAATGTATACAAAGAGAAATGTAACTTATCTATTAATCAAACCTAGATCAGAGAAAATAATTCCTACTTACACTTTCAATTATTGATACACTAGATATTTAGGATCATGACCAAGATGGATCCACTAGGCATAGCCAAGGGATCTCTTACCATAATCAAAACACTATGGAGGGTTCCAAATCCTCCAGTCAACAAAATTATGCAATAACCCTAACTAAATCTTAAGTTTTCATATTCACTAAGTATAAATGAAAAAATCATCCTAAAATCTAATCTAGTGCTCAACAAATCTTATGGGACAAAGTAGGGGTGATAAAAATAAAAAGTAAACATGCATAGAAGATATATACTCATGTCAATGTATAAAAAATCTTAATGTATGGGAGAAAAGTACAAATGCTAATCTATCTACTCTTACATAGAAGAAACAAAGTTAGGAATACTTACCTTTAGAGACAAACCCATTAAGCCTCAATCTCTCACTTGGTCAAGGTGCTTCACAAGAGGTTGTTTTGGTATGTAAGGATGAGAAGGATAAATAATCTCTAAGCTACACAACCTATCTATACATCCAAAAGACTTCTCCATGAGATAAGATTTGTATCTACAACTAAAATATTGAAACCCAAAGCTATGCTCCTCAAGTAGAATGGTGGATAAATAGATTCAAAATATACATCTCTTCTTATTCTCTGCCTAAATAAATGATGAAATGAGTGTGTATATATAGATGAATCTAACCCTAATTTTTGTCAAAGTTTGGTTGATAGGGTCAACCCAATCAACTTTGTATCATTATTGACAAAAATAAATCAAGCCTTGTTTTAGGTTGGCCAAAGGCTGACCTAGACCCTAAATGAGTCTTGTTAATTAGAGTATAGGGTTGATGGGGCCAAAATTGTACTATAAACTATCAAAAAGGAGTTTAGGCTAGGGAAAGGATAATGAAGGTAAAAAATGACTAGTTGAAGGTGCAAAAGAGGAGGTAAAGATTATGGGAATGTTTTTAGGAGATGATCATGTAGATAGAAAGTAGTAATAAAAGGATAAAAATCTTGTGAAGCACTAATGGTCTTCCCACCCCTTCCCTGGTGTACCCCTTAAGGCATGCACTCAAAGAGATTAAGACTCAATGGGTTATTACAAGAGAGAAAGCATCAGTAAATGATAAAGTTTGAAGATATTATGTGTATACAAAATTTACCTAAGAATTAGCATGTGATCTCAAGTCTTAACCTTATGTTTACTTAGTGTGAAAAAGGAAATAACAAGGAATAGACAAAGATCAAAATATATCTATGTATGTAATGATATAATGATAAGTATGCTCATTAACTGATCATATTGTAAAGATAGGATAACTAAGGGATTTGAGTTTAAGAGCCATGCCACAATAATAACTATCTAATTTTTAAAATAGAAAACAAGCATAAGACAAAGAATTTGAGTAAAAATCAAACCATGCAAAAGGCAATTAAACCAAAATATTAATGCATGAAATAGTCATTTTAAATCAAAATATGTGAAATAGAAAGGAAAATAACCCATGAGACATAATAAATAATAAAAATATCCATATATAATCATAAATCAAATCCAAATCATATAATAGTGTGATAAGTAATGTGATAAAACAACATGATGTTCTCATAAATACTGATAAATCTTGGTGTAAATATCATCCATAACATCTGACACATCATTGTGTGACTAAATTATTACATTAGTTAGAGTATCCTCAATCTTCTCAAAAATTCATGAAAAGACTTCCTACCACATCATCTCTATAGAAAAGTTAGGTATGCTAGATTAAATATGATGTGCCTAGGTACCTCCTATGTGGGATACTCAATGCAAGGAAAAGGTATCAAAATGTGAATGGTACTTATAGATCTATGCAAAGGTGTAGGTTGTTGAGAATAAGGAGCCTTTATCTATGAATGACTTGAATCATGAAGTTGAATCATTGAAGGCATAGGCCATGGAAAATCTCAAAAATACTACAAAAACACTCGACATCTATTAATATGGTGTGTAGTGAACTGATGCCAAAGATAATAAAACTCCCAATATTGAGGAATATACCCTAGGAGTACCATAGAAAGTGGTAAACCCTTATCTTTTGGTTATGATATAATTGGATGAAGTGTATCAATGTATTACCTAAGATGTTGGTAATAAGTAGAAGAATTGTTACATGTACCATGATAGTAACAAGTACATCTATTAGTAGATGGTGAAGGTTGGCTAGCTATGGTAGTAAAATAAGATGCCTAATGCTACTGGTGTGTACTACAATCCTTGGCCTACTGACTAGAAACTCTATGGATCTAAAAATAAGGCTTATCAATCCATTGTGATGGTAAAGGATAAAGCTTAGGAAAAGGTATTATGCCATCACCAATAGGATAACTAATAATAGGATCAACACTAGGTTGAACCACATGAATTAATGAACTCATATTGGGTTGAATTAGTGTAGCTGATGTCTTTAGAGGAATTAAATTAGAGGGATTATGGTATATATAAAATCAATATGGTGTCATCATGGAATAATCCATAAGCATACTTTCAAGAGGCACAATAGTGACTAGAGGAGTGTGTGTGATCCATCTTAAACCTGTGAACATCAAAATAACTAATATCAGGTACTATAGGAAGGAAATATAGGAATATAACTAAGATAATGTTCTAAAGAAGAATGATATCTAAGTATCTCTACACATTTATCTTGAGAAAATCTAGATAAAATAGATCAACTAAATAATAACCATCATCATAATCAAGAACATAAATTTCAATAATACATGCATCAATGATTTTACTAGGTGAAGAGGCATGGTGAATATAATTCCTAGTTTTTAATAAGGTAACCAAAATTTTGTCACATGGTAGTTGATGAGGTTGAGGTCATAAATATGGAGGTAATTTAGTGATTATGTTAGGAGGGAGATCAAAAGTTTTTATTTTTAAACTTATCTCATCTTGTTCATCATAGTTTGAATCTAAAAGGTTAGGTGGTGTTGACCAAAATTTTCCCTGTGTCAAATTAAGTAAACCCTTACAAATTAAAACTTTTCATAAGGTCATCTAGGTTTTAAAATGGTCACCATGGTCATATATGGGGTCAAGTCACACCTTTTAGGTTCATACAAAATGTTTTAACTTGTGTCACTTTTTTCCATTTGTCTTAATGTCATTTTATGGAACCTTTTGGTCATTTTAATGAATTATACATGAATATCATAAAAAATAAAAATGTCAAGAAGTAATCTAATGTACCACATGTAAAATAATATTTATATAAAGGATTTGAAACTAAAATGTTATAGGTTTAACATAAAATAAAGAAGATCATCTACAAAAGGTCATTTCAGATGGTTGTACAAATTAGTATGACTCATATGGCACATGTGAATGCTTTAGGAAGGTGTCTTGAGATCCACACAAGTCATTTCCAAGTTCAAGTGGCTTCAAAATATCCAAAATTGTCAAAAAATGATTTATCTCTCTTATCATTCCCTTAGATAGCTCAGAAAGGGTCAACGGTTTTCATTTGGTACAAATAGGAGAAGAGGAGCTGGAGTGAATAATATTGATGGATTTTAGTAATCCTTATGAAATTAAATTTCATGGTCATGGTTTTAATATTGGTGGTCTATGATATATGAATAATTGTTAAGATTGTTAGCACCTCTAAACTACCTATGAAATTGTAATAGATCAGGATTTCTCATCTAGTTGCACTATTGAGCTTGGTTTGTGTGAACCAAATAATGTATGTAGACTTGTAGAATATATCCACCATGTCATGTTAATTTCAACCTTGTTTG
Source organism: Torreya grandis (assembly GCA_037957365.1). NCBI lineage: Eukaryota > Viridiplantae > Streptophyta > Pinopsida > Cupressales > Taxaceae > Torreya > Torreya grandis. The sequence continues at coordinate 1,392,164 of JARHVA010003283.1, forward strand.
GAATGTGTGGCTATGGAAGAAGAGTAAAGGCATCTAATTATGATAGAATTTAACACCATTGAGAAGTTAAGAATAATGTTTTATCAGTTATAGAGTTTATTCTTCTGTGAGTGGATTTAGGTAAAGGATAATACGTTTGTTTTCAACCTAACAAAGCATGGTAGTTAGTTTCTCCATTTTAAGGTGTGTGTTGAGAAGATTTCAAGGGTGATACTTCAAGATTGGGTTAAATATTAAACACCTAAGATCCATGTTCATAGAATTGAGTAAAAGTTACAAAAGGGGAATTTTTACCTTAACTTCTTCGAAAATAGACTTTGCTCTATATAGTGTCATCTTATGGTGAAGGTCTATGAGGTTTAGGCAAGCCTAATAGTTTTATTCTTGTATCTTATATGGAGAGGTCACATATTGAAACAAGAGGAGGTTGTTAGGTCAAGAGAGAATGATGGTGAGTGAGGTTTCAAATAAGTGGAGTTTATAATGGAAATAATTAGATAACTATAGTGCTATTAGGCCAAAATGAACCTAGAACATTGTAAGTGACACCAAGTACATTGATGGTAAGGGATGATTGCATTATCTCAAGATAGTCCATTTAGGTATGAAATGGTACTAGTGACCTTAAAATAATCCAAAAGTGTGAATTAAATTACTCAATCATGCACCATCACCTACAAGAATCCCTTGATTCCCCTAATTGCCACCTACAGTCTGACTCAGGAGATAGACTAGCCTAAGCTAATGAAATATGAAGGTTTAGTTGGTAGGAAAAGATGTAAGTTGAAGATTATAATGTATAAATCACTATTAGAGTGATGATATCACACTTCATGTTATTTTCAAAGGCAAAAGAAATATAACATAGATTGATCCAAGCTAGGCATGAACCTCAAACTCATCCCTATCAAAACCCTGCACATAATCATATGCTTAGAAGCTAGTCTTGAGAATTTGAGATGTTAAGATATCTATATGTGTGATCAATATTTGAAAATTGATAAAAAGGTTTATGATAGGTTGAAATAGATCTCCATGGTATCCTTTAGGTCAAACCAATAGGGAAAGTGTTCATTATTTTATCTTAGACATCAGACACTCCATAAGTAAGAAAATCTACAAACGTAATACATTGATGGTGAAACGATGAGTGGAAGAGCCTTAAATGACTTTAGGATGATGTATATAGATGAATTAGAGATGAATAAAGGTTGAGAATATATTATATCCATTGTCACCACTTATAAGTGGTCACATACCCAAAAAACCAATCTATGTTTGCTAGGCCTAAGAACTGGACATGAACCTCATGCTTTCAAATTTCACTCATAAGATCATGTGATATACGTAAAAAATGTGAGATACTTAAAAAGAGAATGGAGAGTTGATGAGACTTAATGGTTTGTAAATAATAGCTCATATTGGTCATTTTTAGCCTAAATTTATCTCAGGGGTGACCAAAATGTATAGTAAAAACTTAGGAGCTAACTTATTTCACTTGCATATATATAGAGGAGATTCATGAGGTATTTATAACTTATGAATATTTTAGGGAGGTCCAATACTTGAACTTAGTGGCATTGGTTTGAAGGTTAGTGGCCTAACCTTTATGAATCATTATTAAAAACCTAAATGACCTAAACCCCTCCTAAAACTCTCATAAGAACCTGATGATAAAGATATAATGATAAATTAATATATAATGGGTTAAGGGGCATATACATTTATTTGGACCTACTTGACACTCCCTCAGGCTGCTGACTACTAAATTTTTCCATACCCTCACTAATATGGATAAGTCAAATTCTCTATTTTCTACAAGATTTGAGGTGATTTGAAGGTGCATAAGGGAATAAATGAATTAATGTTAGGGTGGGAGGTGTGAAGATATGTATTATGACTCACTTAATACCATTACCACCTCAGTCATGCATGAAATATCCTCTACTAAGTTGGTTGTTGTAGGCAATCTTGTATAGAGCAATGAGAAGCAAGGTGACTATCAAGTTGATTGTGATAAGTGTGACTTTGAGTTTTTTGAAGATTATATGATAGAATATAAGACAAAGAGGTTATGATTATGTGTCTCAAATCTCTTAAAATAACTCTCTTGAACATATTTAGGTTACCCTAGTGACAAGTGTGAGAGTTTAGGCCCAGAGGGCTAGTGAGTGACTACAAGAAAGTGAATGACAAGTGGAAAAGAGAAGGTCATTAGTTGAAGGGTGTATAATTATCTTCAAAAATCATGTTTTTACCTTTTAAAATAATTTAATATGTGTCAATGACTTCTAAAATAGTTATGGATAGTTGGTGAACTACTTATCAAGAAAATAGTTTCAAGAAGGATAATGAAGTGTCCCTATGCTAGCTCAAGGAAGATGTCATGTTTCAAATATACACTTATCTAAGATAACCTCATGATATGTTCTATAACTAATTATCTTGCATTATAATTAGTATTTATTACTTATCACTTGTCATATTGACTCTTCAACGTCACTCTTTCTCTCTCTTTTCTTATTATTCTATATATTGAAGCCATTTTGGCATTGTAACTATCCACAATTGGTATTGTGAATCCCTGCTCATTTGACATATTTTTTTGCCTTTGAATAAGGTTTTAAATATAGTTTAGTCTCTAAAATTTCTTGCTTAAGTATTTCAAGTATTTTATTTGGATGACAAGTGATGATTGTTTCTCCTTGCTTCCGTTCTACTATTGTATGCATTGTGTGAACAATAATTGTTCTAACAGGTCTCATGAAGTGTAATTATTTGTTAGGTGTTTTTTGAAGTGTTAAGAGAGATTATTAGTTTCTAAGATTACACCTCCTATTTACTCACCTTTGGAAATGTATATTAATTTTCCTCAATGTATAAACACTTATGCTATAAGAACCTTGAGTTGAGATCAATTAATAATCTAATTTCATAGTGCAAGTTTCAAGTATGTTTATGGAGATATCATTGGTGTATCATGTCAATTAGTATAGGTTAATTTTATGTTTCTTTTTTCCCTTTTCACCCCAAAAAAGTGATTAGATTAGTGTAGTTCAGATGCTAATAATTAGATCAAGGGAACTATCCCATAATCTAGATATCTATCTCTTGTAACAACTTGCCTATATACAAAGATAGTTCTATGTTATCCCAAATTTGAGAAGGTATGATTGAAATATCTAGGGTGAAAATTTGGGATATAATAGGTGGTATGTTTCCTATCATTTCAAGATGACCATTATAACCTATAGTAGAGTTGATGGGATAATTGAAAGATTTTGATTTGCAAAATGAGATGTTAGGTAAGAGTTTAAGGGTGGGCATTTTAAAAACACCCATTTCTTGGAATTTTAAAAAAATCCAAGGATTTGTATCTCAAATATTTTATATATTTCCATTATATGAAAAATTATCACATTGGCATGTTGATGAGGTAATGCCTATCATGTAGTGTATCCAAGTTCAACCAAGTAAGATATTTTGAGTGGAAATTTAAATATCATGACTTTCACATGTACCATTACTGGGGGAACCATGATATGAAGATAAACATAACTGAATGGATGCATTTATCTTCTTTCATAGCCTTATCATGTATTTTATGTTGATTTAAGTTTGCATTCAAAGTACCTAAGTATTTAATAAAATCAAGGGAATTAACACAAGTGCCTGATCTTTCATCGATTAAAGCTCATTTAACTTAGATATAACCTTTTTATACATTAATTAATAATGGTGGATCATTCAAAATAAGTAATATCTCATTGAGAATAATGGAATAGATAGGTAATTTGAGCAAAAGAGAAGTGCCCATTATTTGGTCAACATGGATAGACATTTATTTGCACTATTGAATGATGTTATATTCAAATCTTGATAAAGTGGATTCTTACCCCATAAGTGGAGGAAAAGGGATGTTCATTTCAAATATTAATTGCATTTTTTATGTAGTCATGTAAAATGTGAAATTTGGTTACTTGAGTGTGGCCAATGACACCCAATCCAGAGGTCCTCCTACTTGCTTGCGTAACCCTTATAAGATTTTCTTTCATTAATTCTCAGTCATTCATAGCCTTTCAAACTTAACCCTTATAGACCTAGGCAACTCTTTTAAGCCTAGATCTACCCCATAGGTCTTATTCCCTCTAGAAAATAGTGCCCAACTTGGATAGGAGCACTAAAACCTAGGGTGTCCTATTTTTTGTGCTATTGTCTAAGTGTAAATTTGGTTCAAACAATCATAATTTACTAAATCCTTATCTTAATTAATATCAACCTAACATGAATTCATTTAACCCACAATCATTAGGTTCCCTATAAAAGGCTATTCAAAGTCCATTTAGAAGGGTTGGAACTCATTTACAAGATAGAAGCAAGAATATAATCAAGTACAATCGAGCACTTTTCCCTAATCAACCTTCCAATATTATTCCAAGCCTATTAAAACCCTTACACCTACCCATATCCATCTAAAGTACACCCAATTTTGCATCTAGTTGAATATTCATACATAAATTGCACCAAGAACTTCAATGGGAGAATTGTATTAGCTTGATCCCTCTTCAGAGTAATGGTAGGTAGGCAACGTGCTGACACACGGGGTGTGAAGTGCACTAATGTATCCTTTACACACTAACCCCTTCTCTCTCTTTCCTAAATTTTCCTTTCAATTTTAAGCACAAAGAGCTCCTATGGATTTTGAAGATTAAAATAGATTCACAATGAGCTTTGTAGACTTCTGGGCTTTGATATTTCATTGACAAGATAACACAAATGTATCGATCAGAACCCAAAAAACTCATATCACCTAGACAACAATTCTTGAAAAAGACTAAAACACCAAACAGTAGGGTGTCCCACTTTCAACACTCCTATCTAATTAGAAAATGAAGTTTAATAACCTATTTCTGACACTATCCTAGTCTTGTACCTAAATTCTCAGACCCTACCTCATACTAGATAGCTCAGAATAAGCTAAGTAATATTTTCTCTTATTTATTACTATTTTTAGAAAAGGAAAAAATACAATTTATTTACATAAATTAGTGGCTTAATTATTGCACATGATTTACTATTTTACTTTACTTTAGAACTATTTATTTATTAGGAATAAAACTCCATTATTCTAAAAAACAAAAAAACATTTGGTAAACCTGACTTTGAATTTTGCACAAAAACCCTAGAAACCCTAGGGTAAATTATTTTTGATTTTTTTCCATAATTTCAATTTTTTTTTTATATTTAAAAATTATAAATATACAAATTAATTATAAAATTATCATATGTTTTTTAAAACCCTAGTTTGCACATACTAGGTCCTTTTGTTTGCATACAAAAACATTCTGAATACTAGGAAAAATATATCTCCAATTTTAGAAATATTTTTTGATTTTTCCTTAATTTTTCAAGCAAAATTCTAAAATTTTTCTAGAAATTCATAATTTTTTAAAGAAATTATCATACTTATTTTAAAAATTCATTCAATAATCCATAGTTGCATTAACTAGCTCCTAGTTATTTTCTAGTACTTTTCCAATCATTTTTTGAATTTTTAGTTGCATATCAAACTCAAAAAATCAATTTTAAATTCAAAAATTTATATTATTTTTCATAAATATTTTTGAAAAATCCTTAGTTGCATATAATAACACCTATTTTCTTCTTGCAGTATCACCTTGCATGTTTGGGAGCTCTGTATCCTTTTTGCTTGAATTCTAATTACTTATTTTTAGGACTTTGCATTTATTATATTCAATACTTTCCTTTTCTAGCATATTGCCTATTAAAACTTACTTAAAACATTCAAACACATTATAAATTATTTTCCTACTTTTATAATGGCCAGATATACTAGTTTAGATGAAATTAATAAAAGAGAACTTCAAGAACTCATAAAAAAACATCTATCTATGCAAGATGACATGCTTAGAATTCTACAAGAGGAACAAAAAAAAGTGAACAATGGTCAATCTTCTCAAATCAAAAAGCAACTAGTTGAAAATGGCACTACAAGGGCAACTATGTCTCAACAACCCCCTATAATAGCTCAACCTACCTCTATGCCACCAGTTGATATGAAAGATGACATGCTTAGAATTATACAAGAGGAACAAAAAAAAGTGAACAATGGTCAATCTTCTCAAACCACAGAGCAACCAGTTGAAAATGACACTATGGGGGAAACTATCTGTCAACAACCCCCTATAATAGCTCAACCTACCTTTATGCCACCAGTTACATCTAGTACATCCCTCTCTCCTGATGTGGCAACCCTTGTGTAAGAGATAAAATCTCTTCAAACTAAGGTGATACATCTTGAACAAGGTACCACTAGACCTACATAGGCTTTGGATTCTTTTGCATACACCATTGGCACATCATATTACTTCTGAAACCTTGCTATAAGGTTTTTATTCAACCAAGATTATTCTTTATGATGGCAAGGGTGATCCAGAGACACACTCAAGAGCGTTTCACATAGCATGCTTGGACTATGTACCCAATGACTGGATACTTACCAAGATATTTCCATGAATCCTAAAGGATTATGCTTTACAAAGGTTCTATAGTCTACCTAATCATTCAGTTCATGCATTCAATCCTTTAGCTAAAATGTTCTTAACATACTTCAACATTAACATTGGTGATAAGGTTTCATATGCTCAAATTGATCAACAAAAATAACAACCAAATGAGCATCTCATGGACTATGTTCTTTGGTATAAGACCATCTTGGCTAAGATGATTAGTCCCATGGTAGATTAGGAGTTATAGGACCTCTTAACATAGAGTCTTCTACCAACACTTCATGAATCAATTATTTTCAAGTGATTCTCTTCCTTCATTGAATTGTGTCATACACTAGAGGAAAGCGAAGTGAAGCTCATTTTAATGGGAAAACTCAAGTATATAAGCATTCTAGACATAACTAATAAGAGTAACAAAAAATTCCCATACAAGGTCAAGCTCAATGATAAAAAAGGGTAGAATTAACCTATAGTAAATATAGCTTCAGAGCCTCCTCAATGTATAATTTTATCAGCACCCCCTCAATGTACTTTCTCACTTCTTCCAATTCCTCTAGTCAAGGTTTTACAGTAGCTTTTAGATTATAATATCATATCTCTCCCTCCTATTCAAGAAGTTGATCCAATTAAACCTCTTCCCAAGGAATATGATCAACAAGATTTTATGATTACCACAGGGCACCAGGCCACACTACAAATAGATGCATTAGTTTAAAACATAAGATATAGGACTTGATAGATGACAACCTACTTGATCTTGGCACTTTAGTTAAGCCTCCATAGGCAAAACCAACACAAGAAAAAGCTTTGAATTTTTTTTAGGTCCATTTTCACAACATTTAAAATAGGATACAAGGGACACATCAGGGGTTCACCATGCATATCATGCACATCCACCACCAATTACATACCAGGCACCTTTAGTTGAGTCACATCCTTTGAGTGGTATGGTAAGTGTGTATAAGTCTATAGTTCGAACTAGACTTTTGATATCTTTCTTATATTAAGATATTATGGAGGATAATTTAGATTAAAATGCACTCTTTATTAGAGCACATATTCATAATCAACCCATTCATAGTATTCTCATCGATAATGGTTCTAGTGTCAACATGTGCACCATTACATTATTACAACATTTGGGCTATTCAGAGCAAGATATCACCCCAACAGATATAGTTATCAGTGGATTATGTGGGCAAATACAAAGTTGATTGGGTGAGATTGTACTTCTTTTATAGATTGGTCCAATGCATGTGACCACACATTTCACTATAGTTCCTAATGTAGTAGTTATTGATATGTTACTTGGTCACCCATGGATTAAAAAAATTTGAGTAGCACCATCTACAATTCATAGATGCATGAAATTTATTCATGATAATTATGTTATTAAAGTTGGTGGAGTTTCATATGAGTTACCACTACCCACTTTAGAGCCATCTACTTTGCAGTCACCAATTCCAGTTTCTCCACCAGTTTTAATTTAGCCACCAATTATAGTTCTTCCTCTGGTATTGAGTTAGACACAATCAACACATCTATCACTAGTATAGAGGGTTCATACACCTCCACAAATTTTGGATTCTAGACAACTTTCATCTATAGTTTTTGCATCCAGAGTAGTTTCATTTAGATCTCATGGGTCTACACATAAAGAACATGTTTAGAGAGCATCTCCTAATTCTAGATGGGTCCCTAAGATCCCTATAGTTACATCCACTTCTCATAATTACAACATGACCCCATTGTCAATTTTTACTTCAAATAATTTAGAGCATCTATAACATATGTATCTTTTAGAGCCATAGTCTAAGCATTTTCATCATGATTCACATTCACGCATGATTCCACTCCTTGATACAAGACACCATGTTAGGGGGTCTCCCATGAGATTCATCAGTTAGTATCATCTTATCCTAGCCTACTTGTACATAATATATTTTTCTTGATTTTACATAGCTTAAATAAAAATACAAAAATTTCAAAACACAAAAACATTCAAATTTATCAAAATACCAAAAACATTTTGATTGTATGCATCATCCATGATTTACATTTGTAATATCACGATAAGACACATTTGATATTTCATGTTATTATATGCTGATTTATGGACATTACCATGCTTTACTTGAACTCCTTTGAGTGTGTGCAGTGACATTCCTACTTATACATTTGAGACACACATTGAGGGGGCATTCCTAATTCTACATTTGAGACACACATCAATATACATATCCACTGGGGGCATTTTATACATGACAACACCATCCAAGTTATGTCAATTCTACACTACACACTCTAAGTTATCATACTGATGTAAATTACTTACCAAATTATATAGATTACTATATCAACATTTCAATATTATCTATCACTTGTATATCTCTTAGCACATACCTAGTCTTGTACTAAACATGTCTTGCATACTTTCACTCTTGATTTGATTAGTTAGATGTGATTTTACCTTTCCAATTTTTACATGCTTTCCTTTCTTGATTTACGTAGCTATATGAGATTGCATTTCCAGTTCTAATTTTGTTTCTTGTGTGCCTTAGGACATATACCAATGTCCTTTACTTCTATTTATGTGTGTGTACCTTTGGATATTTACCAATTTCCCTTGCTTCTACTCTTCTATGTACCTATGGCCCTCATGCCAATATTTACTTGTTTTAAATTATATGTGCATGTGGCATTTGAACATACTTTGTATGCTTACTTTCTAGTTTGAGTGACATGTGCCCATGTCCCTTGTTTGCATGTACCCTTGGCCAACCTTGTATGCTTCTTGCTTCTTGATTTGTATGCTTGTTACTTGATTGTTTATCCTTTTTTTCAATGTCATGATCCATATAATGCATTTACCTTACTTTCTCAAATTCCATAATGGACATCATGCTTCATCCCTCCTTGACAACTAACAACTAACAACTAATATCTAACATTTCCAGTTCTACTTCAATACATTGCACATGCTTTTACATTGTTATATCTATCTTGGCATACCCCTATTCATCTAAAAAATATCTCAATCCAAACATTGCTATATCTAGAGATATCTTGTCAAATATCATTGCTATATCATGTATCTATGCAACATTACACACTTGTAGGACTCTTTTCTTTTGAGGGTAGTCATTACAGGCTCATCATTCCTACCCTCAAAAAAAGGGAAACAAATAGGGGTTTTGTCATAGAGATAAAATCTCTTAGTAGTAAAAATAATAGCATTAAAATCACCCAGTTCAAAATCTAGAGGTCAAACTAGTCAAAAATAAAAATAAAAAATGATAATAGTAGATCAACAACCAGTTTCAACATAGGAAAATAACATTGGAAATAGATAGCAACACCAAACATAGGGGTGTCTTCATTTTGGTGCTCTTATCTAGGTATAAAAATACCTAGGTTTTCTAGTAATAGGGAAATTTTTTAGCTCAACTATAGTTTTTGCACATCTAGATCAATCAGATACAGTAGTTTTAGTATAGTTTTCTCAAGGAATCTAGATATAGGGGGTATCATGCATGACATGATGACTCTCACTTCTAGTTTCAGATTAGGCAGTTGACATAACTTACACATCAAAATCCATCTTTTAAACACAATTGATTGGGGTAAATGTGTGTGGCATATTGGTCTTCTTTTATTTCTGAGTTCAGTTTATTATCTAGGCATTCTTAGCAATTGCATGCCTTACTCCATCTGGAGGTGGTTGAAATCATTATCAAGTTGAACTTTATTACAATTTTAACTTCTTGAGTACCTGAGTTATTAATTTAGCTTTCACATAAGCATATTGTATTAGTTTCAGAGTGGTTTTCATACAAGCCTAACCTCCATCTTTTGAAATGGTCAAGAGTGGCTTTATTTTTAGCATATATTTGGATATCCATGCCACATTATTAGATTTTTAGAGAATACATGGGCTCCATGATCCATCTCATATGACATCTATTATATACTAGTATCACTTCATAGCTTCACTTCATGAGATAACAATGGAGCCAAAGGGCCAACCTTTGTATTCTTGAGCCACCTATTTAGAGGGATTAGATACATAGTCCAAACATTAATTATCACACACATGATCATCTAGGTTCACTCATTAGGTGATGATGGAGCCAAAGTGCCAACCTTTGTATTCTTGAGCCACTTTTTAGGGAATTGAGCACTCAACTCTATTTGTGATATAACTTTTGGTACAACATCATTTAGCACAGTCCAATGTTACTCAGCCTTACTCAGGATCACAACAACTTTTGTATTGGTTCACGTACCCAATGAGGTATATTAAGTCCTTTATCTTCCTTTTTATTTTACTCAAAATTTTTATGTTCTTATTTTATATCACATATAATAAGAACTGATCTACTCTTTTTTTCATTTTGTAGATTCACACTTTTATAATGTGCTCTTTATGCACTATCCAACATTACTTAGCATCACACAAGCTTCATGGGCTTCACCTTTGCAAGTAATTTTGGGTACACTTTCTATTTTTTTCTTTTATCCTAGTATTTTACTTTGATGCATCACTAAAATAAAGGTGGGGGAAAATGTAGTCATGTAAAATGCAAAATTTGGTTACTTGAGTGTGGCTAATGACACCCAATCCACAGGTCCTCCTACTTGATTGCACAACCCTTATAGGGTTTTCTTTCATCAATTCCAAATAATTCACAACCTTTTTTACTTAACCCTTATATACTTAGGAAACTCTTTAAGGCCTAGATCCATCCCCCTGGGTCCCATTCCCTTTGGACAATAGTGCCCAAACTTGGATAGGAACACTGAAACCCAAGGTGTCCAATTTCTAGTGCTATTGTCCAAGTCCAAATTTGGTTCAAACAGTCATATTTTACTAAATCCTTATCTTAGTTCATGTTAGCCTAACATGAATTAATTTAACCCATGATCATTAGGTTCCCTATAAAACTCCATTCAAAGTCCATTTAGAAGGGTTGACACTCATATATAAGAGAGAAACAAGAATACAAAGAAGTACATTTAAGCACTTTCCCTATTCTCTACATATAACTTTCCAATATTATTCCAAGTCTATTAAAACCATTTCACCAATCCCTATCCATATAAAGTATACCTAATTTCATATCTAGTTGAATTTTCGTACACAAATTTCATCAAGCACTTCAATAGGATAACTACATTTGTTTGATCCCTCCTCAGAGTATTGGTATGTAGGCAACATGCCCACACACATGGTGGAAAGTGCATCCAATGTATCCTTTACACACTAACCCCTTCTCTCTCTTTCCCAAATTTTCCTTTCAAGTTTAATCACAAATAACTCTTAGGGATTTTAAAGATTAAAACAAATGTACAACAAGCTTCGTAGACTTTTAGGCTTCAATATTTCATTGATAGGGTAACACAGACCTATCAAACAGAACCTAGAAAACTCAAATCACCTAGATAAAAACACTAAAAAAGGACTATAGTGCTGAATAATAGGGTGTCCCACTTTTAATGCTCTTATCCAATCATAAAATGAAGTTCAAGAACCTATTTATGACACTATCCCAGTCCTATACCTAAATTTTTAGACCCCCTCAGACCAAACAACTCAGAATAAGATAAGTCATATTTTCTCTTATTTATTACTATTTTTAGAAAAGGCAAAAATATATTATATTTACATAAATTAGTGGCTTAATTATCATACATTATTTACTAATTTACTTTACTCTAGACCTATTTATTAATTAGGAATAAAATTTCCTTATTTTGAAAAATAATAAAATAATTTGATTATGATTATGAAGTGAAGTTCTCATAAGTTCTAAGAAAGGAATCTAAGATGGGATATGTAAAATTTACACTATTAGATATGATTCATAATAAAATGTAGAGTATTATCAATCAAAGGTGCATAATGTTGCAATAGATCCTTTGAAGGTAGGTTAGAATTGCATTGAAATTTATGTTAATAAGGTCTATTTATTTTAGGTTTGGTTAGGATGGGTTGACTAATTGAAAGTAATTATACTATCTTAAGTGATTTTGTTGTATCTTTTGTAATTTATTATGTTTGAGTACAATAAATTCCAATTGACATTTGTGAGGTATCCACTTGAGGTATCCATGATCCTTAGCTTCTATTTCATGAGATTGCTAAAGTTTATGTATAAGTGATTCATCATCAAAGTTGGGTCCAAGGAGATAATACATAGCAAAAATTCATAATTAGTGACAAGTTTCATGAGAATGGCCCCAATTTGCATGAAACCAACAAAATTTATGTGGATCATACCAGTGTTTGATAGGGTGTGTAGGATTAAGATCTTATGGGGAAGATCATGGAAGACCCTTTTGAATTTAATCTAAGGAAATAGGTTTGTGTACATACATATTATTCCCTTGAGAAAATGTAGAGCTATGATGAGAATTATTGTTATTTGGAGGATTATGTTCTATGGTGTTGTTTGGAGAAATGGATTGGATAGTGTGTATGAAGTTATAAGTATCCATAAAACCATCATTTGTTGAATATATATTATTTATTCCTAAATCATTCAAGTTATTTTTTAAGGGTGTAAAGGCTAAAATTTATTTAGAAGGAAATATTGATGTTTAGCTTGGTCGAGGGCCTCTTCCAGGGATTTTGGAGAAAGTTTCCTAACATGATATTGTAGTTTAGGATGAAGATCATTGGTGAATAAGTGGATGATGTTTTCATATAACATATTACAGATGTCTTTTTTAGAAAATGCTTTCCATAATTTAATGGATACTTATGCCATTGTAGATTCTAATTATTTATAGTTGATAAAGTGGGCTAAGCTAAGTTATTTTATGGAAGATCACTAGTTTGGAATTCTTGGAATAAAGCATTGAATAAATCCTCTAAGCTAGTGATGGAATGAGTTTTAAGTTGGTTTAACCAATCTAAATCATCTCCTAAAAAGTTTTTAACTAAGAGTTTGGTATCAATAAAGGTATTAAGCTTAACCCAGTCTTTATATAGATTTATGAATGTTTTTAAATATAAAGCTTAGATTCATGGATCCATTATAAGTGATATTAGGAAATATTCCTCTTATGTCAATGTTTATAATTTTAGGAGCAAGAGGTTCATTTTTCAAGTGTTTAATAGTTTACTTAATAAGTGAGGGTTGTGGTATAAGGTTACCATGTGCATCTCTAAGGGGAGGTAGGGGTGCATTAGGATTTTACATTCCCCATTGAGTAGGCTAAGGTTGGTTTTGGAAATGTAATAACTAGTTTTACATTTTCATCAATTGGTTGGTGTTATTAATTTGAAAAGTAGCCATTTGGTTAAGAGTTTTTAACAATAGTTGATTGGTTTTAATGTTATTTTAGCTAGTATAAACAACATTAGATGTATTATTATTATTATTATTATTATTATTATTATTATGTGAAGTATTAATGGTTTGAGATGCATTAGTAGCATGACATGCACTAGTGGCATGAGAAGCACTAGTTATATGAGAAACACAAGTAGTTGATGTATTATGGGTATTAGTGTGGGTGTTTGGAATAAATCCACTAAAAGTCACACCTACCATGTTTGTAGAAATACTTGGCATGGAGGTGAAAAAAGACATGGAGGATGAAATCATGGTGTTATAGGGTGACAAGATAGTGGGTAAAGGTGTGGAAGAAGTCATGGAATAACTTGAGTCAAATCCCATGTAAAATTTAGGTGAAGGTGAATGGGGTTTTCCAATATCGGGTCCCATCATCAGGTTATAGACAACTGTAGGATCCTTACCTCTATGTTGAGGATTTTCATTGATGAAGATGATAATTTCAACCATGTATTAAACGTTAAATTAATTTTTACCATTTTAATGAATAAAGGATTAAGATCCATGGAATAGGTAGGAGTCTCATAATTGGTAGTTCTAGTGGTAACATGGACATTATTTTGATATGGGTTAGTCACCATAAAATGTGTTTTAGGAAATTTATTAGGATTAGTGAAAATCATCATGTTAGTTTTATATTTGATTTGTAACATCATTAAATAGATTTTTCATTATGAGAATATTGAGTTAAAATATTACTAAAAGATAAGATAATATATAATATACTAGGTTGAGTTGGTCAATTTAGTTATATAGGAAGACAAACAAAACAATCTAGAAAAGACTGGGTCAAATAGGTCAACTTAGTTCTATAGGAAGACAAATAAAATACTCAAATTAGGTTGAGGAGGTTGATTTAGTTTTTTAGGAAGACAAATAGAATATTTTGTAACAGACTGGGTCGAGTAGGTCAACTTAGTTTTGTAGGAAGACAAATATAAAATTCTGTAAAAGATTAGGTTGATCAGGTCAACTTAGTTTTATAGGGAGGAAAAATTTAAAATGGTCTAAGTATAAATGATTTAATTTTATCTATAGAAATGAAATAACTAAACACAAAGGCAAATAGGTCAAGTTGGTTGATTTAGTTTTAGCACACAACAAAAATCTTGTATCAACGCTATCTAATACAAGTTTACAAAATAACATAAAATAGAAAACAACACACATCAATAATGAAATTTAGAAAATATAATTAATTTATTGATTGAAAATAAGATTAGGAAGTTGTACTAAATGTTCTGATTGAAAGTGTATGATCCTAAAGATACTTGTTTATCTTTTGGATAGTGTTAGCTCAATATTTTAGAGCACTAACTATGGAGGAATTATCATTACCATATCACACTAAACTTGATTTAAAGGGTAAGAATGAATTAAATTATTAATGTTAACCATTAAATGATGCACTACACAAACAAATGGATGGATGGATTCCTAAGGTTTAATAAAGAGGGAGATCCTAAGCATTTCTAAAATATCGTGAGGTAGGCAAAAACTAAAGACTATGTTTATCTCTGTACTATGGATATAAGTATTGCAGCAAGCCCATCATACCACAATATCTATAAATAATATACAAGGATCATATAGAGTATCCATTCATGATAATAAATAAGTAGTTTTAAAACTTTTGGTACACAATTTATAGGGAAAACTAAACAAAATGAAAAATAAGAGCAAAAATCAAAGTTTTTAAAGTTATTTTGAAATTTATCAAGAGTAAATAAATAGGTAGCCAATTGAAAGGTAGAATGAGTTTAATTAATATAAATTTAGGTTTACTCCCTTTGTTTGAACTAGGAAAAAAATAAACAAACCTAAGTTGAGCTAGTCGACTTAATTACACAAATTGAACAAAATAGAGTTGAGCTAATTGACTTAGTCTATTGAAAGATAGTCCAAAAGAAACACAATCAAGCTAGTCAACTTAGTTTTCCATACATAAAATAGATATAAAACTAATTCGAGTTAGTCAACTTAGATGAATATAAGGGTACAATTTTATCTAACTAAAAAATGGTAAAAATGATACATAAATTTGAATTATGAAAAACAACAAGAAAATGAAATTATTTAAAATTTGACAGAAAGTAATTAATAAGTTGGTTAAAATGAACATGGTAAATTATACTGAGTTGACCAAGTTGATGGAGAAATTTTACTAAAGATATTGAGTTGTTTTAAATTGTGTTGTCCAATTAGAATTTTGAACTTGCAGAGTCAAAAATAGAATATTTAAATGGTGTCAAGCCATTCGTCTAAGTATAATTAAAAAATGATAAATGATAAAATAAAATAAAACAATGTCAATCAAATCAACCTAGTATTTTAGAATGAAAAATTAGAAAATAAAATAACCGAGTAGATTGATTCAGTTAAAAGTTAAAAGTGTGAAAATAAACTATATTGATTAGATCGATCTAGTTTTCTAAAATTGGAAATTCTGCATAGAGAAAGTCAAACAAAATTGATAGGCTTGCCGTAGTTGGGAAATTTGAAAAAATATGCCCTAAATAAGTCAACTGGGTTGATAAAGTTGTAAACACCTACACATAGATTTAAATGAATTTAGTCGGGTCGATTGAGTATAAAAACCTATGCACAAAATATTAAATTAGGTCAATAGGGTCAATCTAGTTGTCTATAGATAAAAATTAGAAACTTGCAAGGGTTAAATTCATGTCATGTTCACAAGAATATATGCAATTGAAACTAGATAGTTATATAACTTATCCTAATTAATAGTATTCAACCTTAGAGAAGGTAATCAACTAATAAGTATGATTGGGAATATATTTAAATTTGGGTCATGACCAATAAGGGGTCTCTCATCACACTATGCCAAATGAGAAGTTTCCAAAGATTCTTATCAAATTACATCTGTTGTGATAAACCCTAGTTAGGTCTTGTTATTTTAAATAATATTAATCAAGCTGATTTACTAAATAAACTATGAAAGTTAATCTAGCAAATGCATATGTAATATAATCTAGTGCTCACCAAATCTTGTGGCACAAATGGGAAAGATAATAAAAATGTAAACATAAATCTATCTATAACATAGAAATGATCTAAATAAGAGAGATACAATGTAATATATATTAATGCTAAAACATCTACTTATCAAAATATGAATGGCTTATAATATACTTATCTTTGTTGAAGTGAACCTATCATGCCTCAATCTCTCCCTTGGAAAATGGTGATTTGTAAGAGCTTGTTGTGGGCTTGTAACGATCACAAGGATAAACCAAATATAGGATAAAAGACCTCTTATATGCATCCAATACTTCCAAAAGACATATGCTACTTCTACAAGGGTAAAAATCTAAGCAATGACACCTTCTATTGATGGTGTAACTAGACTTTTGAGTAGTAATGATGCACAATTTATTGATCCTCTATTATAAATGAAATGAAAGGAGGTATATATATCCATGGATTGACCCTAAATACTTCAAGATTTTAAATGATGTAGTCATCCCAATATACCTTATTGGGTGGTAGATATAGTCATTAGGTCTCTAACTATGTCAGCTTAAGTTGACATAGTTTTGTAATGTGTAGTAAATCCTAAAATGGGATCGACCCAATTGACCTAGTAGGATACATGGTAATAAGGGATTTTTGATTAGTTAGGGGATATTTTGGGTAGTGATATTCTTAGGTAAATGTATAAGTTGGGTTTCAATGTTTAGGGAAATGGATATGAGTAGCTTATATTGGTTTTAAGTGGTGGTATAGGGGCCAACAATCCTACAAAGCACTAAAGGTCTGGTAACCCATTTCTCAATGCACCTTTTAAGGCATGCACCTAAAGATATTTAGATTTTATGGGTTCATGCAAGAGAGAAATCATCATTAACTAATAAAGTTCAAAAATACCATGTTTACACTAGTTGTGTAATTATGATATAATGATCTCATGTTCATGTCACAACTAATCCTTGCATCAAATTTATGTCATAATACCTTCCAATATCATTTTTAAAATCTCCAATGTTTAATTTTAAACCTTTTATTTCTCTAATGCTTCATAATTAAGAATTTTTACCAATTCAAATCATCATAAGGAAACATGGTTTCATCAACAAACAAATGTACTCCTTCCATGCTCTCTTTCTTTTCAAACATTTTGATTATCTCAAATTTAAGATTAGATACACTGAATTAAACTGTAGCATGCTCTTAGTTATAGGCCATACACCAAAAAAACACTTAAATTGGGCTCAATTAAAGGCAAGGTGTGTTATACACACCCAAGTCTACATTTTTTCCTTTAAACTAGTAATTTCATCATTATGCATTACTAGATTAAAGGTGGAAGAAAATGTAGATACTAAAATCAAATATTTATAACATTTCAGTCTTGTACATTTGATAAATTTGAATCAGGGTTCTACCCATTAATTATAGACCTTTTTATTGTAAAAATACTCAGATTCATCATCTCACTATGCCTAAATGCTTATCTCTTAGTTTGATCCATATCATTCTAATGAACTAGGTTTCATTTACTACATATAAAGATTAAAACTTGATTATCATCCTTCACTATCAATTTTAGATCCATACCTATTTTATAACCTTCTAGACACTCTTGGGCATAGGAGGACACTACTATCGACAATAATGTCAATATATTTATCTAGTGTCAAGTTTCCAAAAGTCATCCAAATTGAAAATATTTTTAAACCTATGGGTTGGCCTATCTATATTAAACCCTACCATGAGATATTTTCAAAAGGTGTGGAATAAATATAAGTCTAAGCCTTCTCATTCCTCATTTATCAAATACTAAGAAATCACCTAATAAATCCAAATAAATCAACCACACAACCAAGCTATTCTACCCTATTTGTCCTTATTTTCATAACAAGCATAGGAGTAGTCATATTATAGGTCTGAAGTATTCAAAGAGCAACCCATGAGTGATATTTGTGAAATTACAAGCTAAATCATTGCATGCATCTTCATATAGTATATTTTATCCTTATTCAAACATTTTCCCACATATAGGGAATAACTACACAATTATGAGGTTGTCCTTGGAGTATTTACTATGTAATCAACACCCATTGATATAGGGGTCTTCATGGTCAGATTGACACTGTGAGCCCACTAAACTATTTTTATAAAATTCATTCTAAGGGTGAAGAAGGGTGGAGAGCTAGGTTTGATTAAATAGTGAAGAGTGAAAAATTATATCCTAAATCTAAATACATAAACATAAAGACAATAAAAAACACAGAATAATGAAGTTGGTTTCCTCCATATCCAATAGTTATTATGTATTGGACACTTGGGTCATAGTTAAAGACTAACATTTAGTAGTATGCAGGTCTGATAGTAATGTCCATAGCTATAAAGGTACACTTCCTATAATTTGATGACTAATCTAGAATATTGATCTTATGTACTTTACACATGTTTTTAATTTAAATTTGCACACATAATAAACCTATCTAAGTATCAATTATTTTTAATTGAAATTAATTAAACATATTTTGAACTCAATAATTTATATATTTAGTATATCTCATTGTTATTATTTAGGATATTAATTTATCTAATTTTATAATTAGTTGGCCTCTTATAGATTAATTTATCACCCTTATACTTGAACTACTTCAATATTCTTAACACTATAGCCACCACATATTTAAATTTAGGGAAAAAAATTAGAAACATCCACATGTATTACATTTTCCTTTAACATATAATATACAATATTTGATAAAAATTTAAATGTGTAATATAAATCAAATTAAATGTGAACTAAGCATTTGAAAATCATCCAATTGTGTAATAAAAAAAAAATAAAGAATCATTTAATATTCATCAAAATGTGTTTTTCATATCACATAAAATTTGAAATAAATAAATTCGTAATAAGTACATGACATTATTTATCTTATAAGGACTTAAATATGTCTTCCTCAATCTTCCTTTCGGAAAATTGTGTATACATAATATTTTTAAAACTTTATCATTTACTAACACTTTATCTCTTGTAGGAACCTATCAAGTTTTAATCTCTCTGAATGCATGCCTTAAAGGGTGATTTAAAAAATGGGTGGGTAGACCATTAGTGATTTGAAATGATTTTTTTATTAATTTTATCATACTTAAACCCACTATTGTCACCTCAACACACTATAACTCCCACTTATCAAACTCTCAAAATAAACAAACTCCATTTTTTCATTTCCCTAATAATTTTTCCTTTCAAATAGTCCCCAAATAATAAAACACATTTTTTTTACTAAGTCAACCTAGTCAACCCTATTATGAAAGTTAAATAGCACATTACAGAACTTAGTCAGCTTGGCTGACATAATTTGGGGCCTAACAATAACTTTTTCTTAAAATTGGGTTATGTTAGCCAACCTTGTTGGATAAAATTTTAGAAGGGTTAAAACCTATCCATTTTTATAAATACAACCTTCATTTCAATCAAATAGACAGGAACATTCATTTTCACATTATTATATCCAACACTTATGCTACATCTACATTTGAAGGATCCATTACCTAGGGTTTGCCTTAGAAGGAAGATAACTTGTCTTGTGGGAAGTCTAGGATGAAAATTAGGAATATTTTAGCATAGAGTATATTTATATAGTGTGATCCTTACAAATCCACAACAACCTCTTAAAAAACATGATTGGTCAAGGGAGATATTGAGACTTGATAGGTTGACCCAAAGGTAATTACCTATAACTTTTTTTATTTAATTTAATAGATAGTTATTGCACAAAGTAATAGATTTTGCATGTATAACCACAAGATGAGATTACCTATATAATTAAACTTAGTATAACTATGTGGTTTTATTTTATTTTCATCTTTGACCTTAGGTGATATAGGCCTCCATTTTTCTACCATGATCCTTTTATTATTTTTTTGTGTTAAACCATCCCGCTTTGTGCTATAAGTTTTGGTAAACACTAGATTAGTTTTATTTTATGTTTTAGAAGACATAACTAGGGTTATTTCATAGTGTTATTTGACTAGAGGCTTTGGAACCCTCTCCTTTAATGTTGTGTGATAAGAGATCCCTTGGTTAGATTTAATGGATCCAATTTTGTCATGACCCTGATATAAAAAGTATCACATTAGATGTAGTTGATTACCTTATCCAAGATGGATTTACTAAGTATGATATATTGTATATATCTTAATTTGTTGCATATATTCTAGTGAATTTAATGTGAATCTAACCCTTACATTTCTAATTTTTAATTTACAATCAACTACATTATGTTGGTAAACTTAGTTTTAACATATGTTTTACCTTATCTAAGATGGATTTAGTAAGTATGATATATTGTATATATCTTAATTTGTTGCATATATTCTAGTGAATTTAATGTGAATCTAACCCTTACATTTCTAATTTTTCATTTACAATCAACTACATTATGTTGGTAAACTTAGTTTTAACATGTGTTTATAAATCCAAGATCTATAATAAACTAGGTCATTCTAGTTGACCCAATTTTTTCATTTGTTTTCAAGTTTCCTTCTGCAATCAACTAGGTCACACTATATAACCTAGTCATTTCATCTATTTATAAATTCAAGATCTATAGTCAACTAAGTTTCCTTGGTCAACCTAGTTTTATATTTTATTTGTAGGGTTTCATCTCTAGTAAACTATATCTCATTGGTTAACCTAATTATTTTTAATATATCTTGAATTTTAAATTATATACAACTAGGTCAGGTTGGTTGACCTAGTTCATTTTTACAGTATTTACTTTTTAGACAACTCAGTTGTGATGGTTGACCTAGTTTTATTCTACCATTTTTAGTTTCTAGCTTTATATAGACTAAGTCAACTTGGTCAACCCTATTTAACCACTGCATTTTTTAGATTTTTTCCTTTGTAGGACTAAGTCCAACCTGAATGGCCTAGTCAATAGTTAGACTTTTAACACTCTGAGTCAACCAACTAAGTCAACTAGGTCAACCTAGTTATATTACTTAGGTTCATTCTAACTAAGTTTCATACTTTAATATTTTTCAATTATCTTAGTTTATCATGTGAGTTTTTTATTAAATTTACTTAGTATTTCAAAATTGTAATATATTTTTCCAGTTTTTAGTTCTATAAAACTATATCACATAGGCAACTAGGTTGACCTAGTGGACTTAGTTCTTTGTTTATTTTCTCTAAAAATAAACTAAGTCAACTTAGCCTACCTTTTTTTATTTTTTTACCTATTTTCACAAAAAACTAGATTCACCTACCAAAATTTGTGTCGTTATGTTTTCCAACTATATTGGCCTCACTGACCTTGTTCTATGTATTTTAATTTAAACATAACCAAGAAAATTCACTTTATATTCCTAGTAATTAATCTCACTTTTTCATTGAGAATAATTGACTTCTTATTTATTTACTTTTTGAAATTGACAATTAGTTGTCAATAGTTTATTTTTTCCTTTATTTTCACTGTCTTGATTTCTTTAGAAACTATATACTAATAATTTTAGAACTACCTAGATACTATCATGAAGGAATATATAATACTCTGTTTACGATTCTTATCTACCATTTGTAGATATTATGGTGTGAGGCACTTGACCTAATACTCATAGCCATATTACAAATCTAAACATAGTATTTAGTTTCCACATACCTCACATTATTTCAAAAATGCTTAAGATTTCCCTTTGACTTTAACCTTATGAATCTAAGCATCATTTGATTTTGTGGTGTATTGGTTAGTGATTAGTGTCGATAATCTACTTTTAGCTTTCTCTTAAAATTAGGTTTAGTGTGCTATGGGAACAATACTTCCTCCATAGTTATCACTCTACAACATTGGGCTATCATTATCCAACAACACAAGCAAGTATATTTGGGAACCTATAAATCAATCAAAATCTTATAATACAACAAATTGATCTTCTTTTAGATAATTAGTTAGCATTAGTAGTTACAAAATTACATTTTATGTTTGTTACTTGATATTATCTATTGTATTATAGACTACATGTATTAGTGTTGATACAATTATGTGTTGTGAGTTTCAACTAGATTGACCAATGTTAACTTAGTTGATTATGTGTGAATAGCAATCAACCAAGTTTAACCTAGTCTTATTTATTCTATCTAAACTAATATTAATTTTTTTCTAGATTCAACTAAGTCAAATAGCTTGATTTAGTAGGTATCAAAACATTTATCTTTTCCTACCTATATAACTAAATTGACCAGATCAACATAGTAGGTTATTAAATATCTACTTTCCTTTTCTACCTAACTAGGTTGACCATCTAGACCTAGTAGGTTTCTACACCATTTTATTTTCTTGTCTACCCAACTAGGTCAACTAGCTCAACCAAATAGGTCTCCAAATAATTTTAGACTTCCATAGTTACACTAGATCTACCTAGTCGACCCTATAAGTCCTTTCCAACCTAGTAAAATTTTACATTATTGTTTTGGACGTTGATAATTACACTAGATTGACCTGGTTGACCCTATAGGTCATAATCGACATAGTACATTTTTACACTATTATTTCAAACTTCCATAATTACACTAGATCAACCTAGTCAACCCTATAAGTCCTAACTAACATGGTGTAATTTTACACTATTATTTTAGACTTCTAAAATTATAATAGATTAACCTGATCGATGTTGTAGATCCTGGTTGACCCTACAGATGATAGCCCACATAGTATATTTTTTCACTATTTTTTCAAAATTCCAAAATTATATTAGAATGACCTAGTCAACCATGTAACTCTTGTCTAACCTAATTTTTATAGATTTCCCCCATTTTTATTCTTCTTGCCTATTATTTCTCTTTCCATATTGATTAACATCATTAAATCACCTATTAAGATCATCCCTAAAAGTCTCAACCAATTTCAATTTTATATGGGTGCTTCTTTCTTACCTACATTAGCCACCCAAGAGGATAGCCCCTCATGGTGAAACTAATTCCAACCCTCATCTAGATCAAATAAATTCAACATGGTCCACATCACTCAAAATGATGATCTTGATGATCTTACCATAAATGGTACAATATCTAAACTTTCAAACTTTAGCATATAAAATTTGATACTAATATAGGGAGTCCTCCTATAGGGAACATTCTTATTCATAATATTGGGATTAAATCTCCTAACAACAACAAAATTACACTTTATACTAATAGAAATCAAAATACACCTATTGATACAACTCAAATTATTTCTTAAATGGTTCAAAAAATGAATGTTATGCAAACAAATAACAATTCTCAAATGATCCAAATGAAAAATATTATCTTAAAAATGGAAAGTCAAACCCCTATTGTCATACCTCAAAATAATCAAAATTTATACCCTTCCCCCTTAATATACCAATAAGAAGATCATCACTCAACCTATCATGTATAACAAAAGGCTTCAACATATTCAATATGAATGTTTAGCTCTATTCATTATATCCATATATATTGGAAATATATTTTCAACCATTAAGTATGATTAAATGAAAGACCATGGTATATTCCTTAAATAATTTGGAAATATCTATAAGGAATGCTTCCAAACCAATGTTTTTTCTACCACCAAACTTATTATGAAAACTCTAACAAGGGATGATATAGAATAGTGTAATCAACTTCCCCAACATTCCATATGGAGAATAGAGGATCTCACAAATTATCTAGTTAAATAATCTCAAAAATGGACCTTCTTGAAAATTGTCTTAGTCACTTCATCAATTTCAAACAATTAACTACTAAATATGCTCATACTTTTACCAAAATATGGAAATCACTAGCTCATAAATTAGATCATAACATGAGTAATGACAATCTCCTTGAATTGTTTATTACTTCTATAAAATTGTCTCTTCAATACAAAATTCAAATATTTTCTCCTCAAACCTTAGAAGAGTATTTTTTATCAAGCTAAATGATAATATTTGCTTTTGAATCATTTTGAAGCATCTCATAATTCAATCAAAGAATCTTTCCAAACTTCAACTAGTGCAATCACTAGCACAAATTATCAATCCAAATCCCCTCAAATAAAAATGGGTGCAGTCATATTAGATATTAAAACTCCCTCCCACCCACCCTTGATGGTGTAAAAAATTAAGAAGTTATAATCTCCATCAAAAACTTTCATTTATAACAATACTATCCACCCATCATGATATGATCCTAATAAGTTTTCTTGGTTCCACATTAACATTGGTCACTCTCATGATACATGTCATGGGCTTATAAAATTTGTATTTTATTTAATGTTATGAGATGAATTTGATTATGATGATATGATTAAAATATATCATCCTAACTATCTCAAAGCTTTTTGAAATAGATTTTGTTTCTAAAACTACAACTTTCAAATATCACAAATGTTCTTCATATCCTAATGCACAACATTATGATGACAATGTTTATGCTATTGATGTTGATTATGATCAATATTATACTAATTCTCAATATGTTATTGTAAATAAATTCAATTATTATTGTAAATCTACTCATAAATACCATGTTATCAAACCTAATAAACCATTTACCGACAACCAATACTTAATGACACTACCACTTCTCAAACCTCAACTTTAAAACCGTCCACTATTAATGATCCATCTCCACCAGTGGACCTTCAAATATTTCCTAAATGTACCCTACCTTATCAACATAAATATCATACTCATTCTTATTTTAAACCCCACTAGAATTTCTTAGATGAAATTAATTCTATGCCTTATAAAATTCCCCTCATAGAATTAGTAAGAACTCTTTATCATTGCAAGTTCCTTATGTAACTCTTAGTGTAGGATATTTATTATTCCATACATTTATTAAATGAATTATCTATAAACATTTAAATTTATCTTACTTAGGTATAATAAAGAGGTTAAGTGGATGAGAGGGTGAGTTCCAACTAGAGTTCCACATGGAGTTCAACTGAGTGCCACTATGAGTTCTCTTATGAGTTCTACAATAAGTTACAGTTAGTCCCACCATGATTTATCTTGTAAGTTAATTCCCTTTACTCCTATATATCCCTCTTCATAAGGATATTATAATCAAGTAAAAAATTGGTAAGAAATGTCATTTAATATATAAAGCAATTATTGCACATCTTCTTTCATATTTATAAATACAAGTAGGGTCATTGTTATTACAGACATCTATTATGCTCATTCTAATAAAAGATCACCTACTAGCTAATTATAACATGGTATTATAGCTCTAAGTTCTGGTAATGAACATCAATTTATCTATTTGATTTCTATTTTTGTATTCTTTTGAATTTATGAAGAATAATTTGCATATTTTTAGCATTGGAATTTACATGTATTTGTTGTATTAATTTTATAAGGTTATTTCAAATCCAAGGACTTAGATTCATTATCAATTATGGTATTGAGACATATAATCCCCCAAGTGCATTTTTTCTTGAATCAACTCATGTGGGCACTATCTTCTTTAACTAGTTATGTAGGCTTCTTACATTTAAATACCAATATTGATTTAGTATTGAGGGCAAAATATAGTTCATTAATTTTTAAATGAGGGTATCTATTGAAATAGAAAAAATGCAATTTATTGCCTTGCAAGGTTATGTTCTTTGAATCTATGGCCTCATACAAATCTCCACCTACACATAGAGCTACATCAGAGCTCCATTCCTTCACTTACACAAAGACCTACATGTTGGACTGATACAGCTTGGTTATTTATCCCACTCATTTTACCCATCATGCATGGAGGTTTGACACTTTGGATCTAAGGCTCTAAATCTTATATTTGTGTTGAAACCCTTAGACATGTAATTGCATTATCTCCTACTCTTGCATGTGTATTAGAAGTATAATCTTTGTATGTAGATTTTTTTGGAGTGCTTATGGGTCATTGATCTAGTTGGAGGAACCATTGGTTTCACTCAGTGACTATCTTCATTCAAGATAGCTTGTCTGATGGTAATTAGAGTGTGATCAATAAAATGAGAAGTGTCTTTTTCTACTAATAATGTCATTTCTCATACTCTTTCCTCACCATCACATTAGTCTCTAAATGTAGGTGAGAAAAAAATCTGAGTTTTTTTTTGCATATCAGAGACCTTCAATGCCCATGGCTTCCTCCTAAACCAATGTCCTATAATTTTACTTACCTGGGTGCTTCCAATCCCATAACTTATCCATATTACTAGTTGTTAATTTCAGCAACACCTATGCTTTACATGTTGTTTTCTACAACCCTCTAGTGAAGATTCTATCTACGTGTAACTTTATAACCACCATTTCAAGATTATCTTCTCTTCTTGGTAAAATGACTATTGGTTCTACCATTTGTGTGGTCAGAAGGCACTAAGCTCATCATCTAATGACCTCGCTCAACTTTGTTCCAATATTTCAACAACATTAAAGGACATTCAGATCTATGCAATAATTATTGTGTCACCATCCTTGGCCAATGAAATCTCCATGGCATCCTCAGTTCTACAATTAGTTATTGCCTTAATCTAGTATGATCTATGCTTGGATAATGACATACTACATAGTTTTTTTTGAGCAAACCCTTCTTACTCAATGGTGGTGCCCAATTTATTCTCCCTTGATAAAAGTTAAAAACCTAAAATGATGCCATAAAATAATTAAAAATTAAAGCATGTTTTATTTTAAAAAAAAAACTTTGTATATATTTAATAACTAAAACATCTTCTATAAGGTTTTTCCTTTAAAACTACATGTAGGGGTGTATGGATAGAGAATTTTTGATTTTAGTTATCATGAGGAGGTTCATGGTTCTATTATAATTACAATGAGTGGATGGAAGGATACATTACCCTTTGTTTAGTCAAGTTTTTTAAACTTTTAAGTACAATTTCATTAAATAGGTCATTAATGATAGGAAATGTTATTAGACATAATTTTTGATTGGTAACTCAAATTTGAGTACAACTTTTTTCAAAAGTTATTTATTTTTCATTCCCATTCTATTGTTCCTATTTTATTGTAAATTCACTAAAGTTATAAAGTGCCATATTCAGGGGGTTGCATGTGCTATGTGCCATACTATTTTTTTCATTATACTTCATGCACCAATTGTTCACACATGGATGCATTTTTGGATGTCTTACGTCCCTATTATGGTGTGCATTATACCTCATCACTCGAACACTAATTTCTCACTTGGATGCATTCTCAATTGTGCCCAACATCCCATTCATGAATATGCTTCAAGGGTTTATTATAGTTTGTACCATGTAGTCTTGGACTTCCTTGGTGTCTTTTATTAGTCATGATGACTCTATTTGAGAGATTCCAAAGGAGGAAGGTTGAGTTTACACTAGTGGTATTTCTTAGGAAGACCAATTATTATTCATGGCATGTGTACATGAAACATTTACTCACAGATTAGGACCTTATTCCATTCTTATATAGATACATTCATACTCCTATTGACCCAGGTCAATATGATGACTAGGCCAACTATTGTAATTGTGTCTATGGTCATTTATTGATACACATTTTAAGTGATATACTCTACCATTTGGAGTACATAGAGTGTGATTTAATTATTTGGATCACTTTTTAGAGTCTTTTTATTGATCCTACTATGACCTACATCACACCTTCTCCTCCTCTTCCTATTTTATTCTCTAAGACTATTGTAATCTCTCCTAATTTTTATTTTTTGTGATGATACATCCATGGTGGAGAGTTATCTTTTTTTATTGATGCCCCACTGTAGGAAAAGATTATGCTAGACCTTAGTTTCCTTATTATAGATTATATATTTATTCCTATGTAGATTTTTGATCTTCTAGATCCTTCACAGACTTACATTTCATAGGAATTTTGTGATTGTAGTAAGAGTATACACATTAAGAGTATTGAAAACTCATATATTTTAATGGGCATTCATCTTGAATATTTGAGTGCTTTATTTATAGACTAGCCTTCAATTTTAATGGTTGTTGAGCCTTGTTCTCCTCTTCCCATAGACATTCATTCATTGAATTTTCCATGCCTCTCTTCTTATATGGATGTAATTAGGGTACTTATAAACACTCTTATTCTCTCCCCTTGATTATATTCTTCCTTATTTACATCTTCTATAGTTAGGCTTGTGATTCCTGATAAGACTTTGGCACATTTGAGCACTAGCAGGGAGAATTTTGAGCATTTTGTAGAGATCTACATCATGATTTCTAGCTACATTCCACTTGAGTGGGAATTTAGTAGTTTGAAAGCTTTGTATTTATTTATTTTGAAAAGAAGAGACAAAATTTGTTACAAAGGGACCTACTACACCATTCACCATGCAAATTTATATGCTTACATTTTCTCTCTTATTTGTGGAGGCACACATCCTTGATATTTTATAGGATACTAGGATCATCACTATGTACTTGGGTACCTCATCAAGCTTCATTGTCAGGATCGAATTCTCTATCCCACATAAGTTATTCTTAAGGGGGGATGTTGGAGTGGGGTTTTCTAGTCCTACCTTCTCTTCTTTATCTCTCTCTTTTTTTTTGGGGGAGGAGTTTTTTCCCATAGGGTTTTCTCCTTTTACTCCCCTTTCTTAGAGTTGAATTTGATGTGGGTACCTCATCAAGCCTTGTTATTAGGACCCATTTTTTATTTTCCACCAACCTAAGATATGATTAAGGGGTGGTTTTAGTGTAGAATATTTATTATTCCATTTATTTATTAAATAGATTATACTTACACATTTATCTTCATATTACTTAGGTGTAATAAAGAGGTTAAGTGGGTGAGAGGGTGAATTCCAACTAGAGTTCCACCTAGAGTTCAACTAAGTGCCACTGTGAGTCCTCTTATAAGTTTTATAGTGAGTTTTACTCAATCCCACCATGAGTTATATTATGAGTTAAATCTCCATACTTATATATTTTCATCTTCATTAGGATATTTTAATAGAGTAGATAATTTGTAAGCAATGGAGTTTAATACATCAGACAATTATTTCACATCTTCTTGCATATTTCTGAATATAATTAGGGTCATTATTGTTATAAACTTTTAGTGTGTTCATTATAACAAAATATCACCTACTAGACAATTCTAACCTATAAAAAACCTCATCTAATGAATCTTAACTACCTCTTTATACTCCTCAATCTGTTGAAGTGCATGTTATCAACACAATTTCATCTACCATAACCTTCATTTAATTTTAAGAAGATATGATAAATGATAAAATTCTCTTTTGAGCTGATACCCATATATTTTTATGAAAATTGGTATCGATTACACTCTAATTATTCTTAGTTGAATAAGGATATGGTATCAATGTTACTTCTCTTTAGCTAATTCAACAAATCAAATATTCTAAAGAAAGTATTAATCAACTTGACTTATGTGTCAAAAATTCAATAAAACTAACCAAAAACCAGTTGGTTACATTTGGATACCTCTTACCATTATAACAAATAATACACACCAAGATTATGGTCCTTGATCTTCCCTTATCTTAAATCATGCAACTAGGTTATCCATGGACTCATCATATGCGAACTATTGCATCTTCTAGAAGCCAATGTATAAAATTCATACATAATGGGAAGTGTTAAAAATATGAGGATGATCATAATACTTGGAGTATCCAAATATAAATCCTAAATCTAAATATTATACTCTTACTATTGTTCACATCAATATTCCTCCTCTTCCTAAATTTAATAATATGCAATTGGATCTACATGTCATTCTCATAGATTTGGATGATGATGAACCCAATGAACTACACTATATTTTCAATACCACTTTATTACATCCCTTTATTATGGAATGGCTCCCCCTTCTCTTTTTACATGAGATATAACAATTCCATTAATAGATTATACCACCAAAAATCCTCCCCCATGTAACACACATGAAGCCTATTACATAGAGGATGTTTTTTCTTGAAATGAATATGGGGTGGTCAAAATATTTAAAAATTATTTATCCATGTCTCCTTAAAATTTTATAAATATGGGCATCTCCATTATAGATGTTCTTACTAAACTATATGCATGTTCCATATATCCATCTTATGATGATACTTACATTATGGTTCAAGATCAGTCATGAGTTTTAGATGTCTAAATTTATCAAAAGACATTAGTAAAAATACATGCCTTCAATTATGATGTTCATCTATGTATACACCTTAAATTGGTCAAGAAACCACATATATCATTTATTTTCATAGTCCTTTCACAAGAGACTCTGACTAGAGAATATGAGTCTTATTCACATCTAAGCCATGTCTTTTTATCTGATTTGCCTTGGTCTTATTTTATACCCTACACTCCTTTTTGAATATTCCCAATAATTCACAACCTTCAAAACTTAACCTTTTCTGACCTAGGTTATTCTTTCCATGCTTATTCCATCCCCCTAGGTCCCTGGACAACAACACCCAAATAGGACTACAATGCTAAAACTCAGGGTGTCTAGTTTTTAGCACTATTTTCCAAGTGTAAATTTGATTCCAATGGTTAGTTTCTCCCATAAGATAAGTCTTACCCATTTTATTTGATTTGTTCCTAAGTTTTCCAATGTCGGCCAAATGTGAATAAATCTCCCAAATTCAAAATAATGAGTCTCCTATATAAAAGACTACACAAGGCATTTTATATCTAACACTTACTACTTTAGCACATTAGAGATAATAAAAATCAATCAATAGTATAGCTCATCATTCTGCATCACACATAGACTTGCATGCTTAATCAAGTAGGGGCCTACGCAAAATGCATTCTTATATCTATTATGCACATTGATTATGCATGTTACCTAAGGGAGAACTACATCAGATATGAGACCCTATCTTGAGGGTTAATGTAGGTAGAAATCAAAATATCAAGGGTTATTGACTATAAATATAGGTATTGAAGATTAAAATGGATCTATAGTGAGCTTTGATGACTTTTAGCCCTCAAAATTTGGTACACAGGCTCATATTGACTAGTCAAACAAAACCCAAAAAGCTTAGATCTTCAGGATAACAACACTAGGATTAACTATAGCACTAGACACCAGGGTGTCTTATTTTTAGTGCTCTTGTCCAATCAAAAAACAAAAGCCAAATTTAGATTTTTGATATTGCCTTATTCCTACTCTTCTATTTCTAACCTCAGAATCTTCTGTTTCATTACAAATTTAGATATGTTAATTTTTATTTCTCTTATATAATTATCAGTTAAAATCTATATTTTTCCCTATCAAAGTAGATTTTTCCTATCATTATAGACCCTTATTATTTAGGATCTAAACACTAGATTCCCAAAAATAATAAATTATTTGGTGAACCTGACTTACTTCGAACAAACCTAAAACCTTAGCTACACTTAGGGTTCTTCCTTATTTATTTTGTGAAAAAATTTAATTTCCAAAATTTTGATTTTTTTATTAATTTTTGTGCATTTTTCCTATTCAAAATAATTTTTATAACTTAAAATTATTGCATAATTTTAAAACAAATTCTAAAACCCTAGCTCAAAACCCTAGATTTCAAAACTAGGTCATCACACACCAAACCTTACTCATAAATTTTAGAAAAATATTTTGGAATTTTTTCAAATTCATTACCTTTTCAAAAATAAATTTAAAATTTCAAAATTAGTAGTTTCTTGTGCAAAAATTTAATTTCAAAAATTCTAATTTTTGTATAAATTTTTGTGCATTTATCCTATTTCAAATAATTTTTAGAATTTAAAATTATTACATAATTTAATTTTTTTCTAAAACCCTAGCTCAAAACCCTAATTTCCAAACTAGGTCCTCAAACCCCAAGTTTCCCTCCCTTACAAATTTTAGAAATTAATTTCAATTTTTTTGAAAATTGTTTAGTGTGTTAAAAATATTTATAAAATTTCTAAATTAGTAATTATTTTATGCAAAATATTCAATTTCAAATTTCTGATTTTTGTATCAATTTTTGTGAAATTATCTTGTTCAAATTAATTTTAGAATTTAAAATTATTGCATAACTTAAAAAAATTCTAAAACCCTAGCTCAAAACCTAGATTCCTAAACTAGGTCCTCTACCTTCAAACCATTCATCCTTGCAATTTTTAGAAATTAATTTCAAATTTTTTACAAATTATTTAGATAGTCACAAGTATTTTCAAAATTTTCATGTTAGTAGTTATTATTGCATTTATTTTCTTAATAGTAATTCTTCATATTCTTTTTAGTGAAAAAAAAAAAAAGGCCACTAAGGCACTTCTTCCATCTCACCCCATAGACAAATTTCTTAATTTTTTGCATAATTATGATAACGAGTTGACAAATTTGCAAAAATTCAGATGAGATAAAAATGTGGGAAATGATTTTATTTACAATGAAGATAATTAATATTACTATAATGGGGAATATTATCATGCATATGAAAGTGATAGTGAAGAAAAATTAGATGCATCTTCTCCTCTCAAACCTATATCTTTCATCCCTTCTTCTAAAGAAAATACTTTTGATAAATGGGAAAAATACTTCTCAACTCATTCTTCTATGCACAATGCACAAAATGAATAAATTAGTCATGAACTTATAAATGAACCTTTAATAGGTGATAGTTTTCTTCCATGTGAACCTAATCTCTCTCTCTCTCTCTCTCTCTCTTGCTATTTATATGTTTAAAATATAAAAATATAAATGCAATATATTCAAATTACCAAAGCTTAGTTGAAATGATGCTTCTCCTGCTCTCAAGTCTACCTTATCCAAAGAATGTTCAAATGATAACTCTCTTACTCTTACTTCTCATATTGCAAAAGATGAAAATGCATACACTTCATCCATGGATAACATAGATCCACATGATATTCTAAATTCCAATGATAACCTTTTGCATATTAGAAATGAATTAAATTCTTCTCTTACACCTCTCCAAAGCAATGATGGAAGTGATAATGAGTATGATAGTGAAGATGCAAATGAATATGAGAATGAAAGTGAATACAAAAATGATACTTCAAATTCTACTATTTCAAATGAACAAAATTTAGATTGTGATAATGTATGGAATAATGATGAATATTATGTATATAATGAATAAGAAAATGCATCTCATGCTTCTACCTCTTCTCTCACTCCTTTCAAATATAATGCATGTCAAAATGTTTCTCCTACTTTTATTCATAATTCTATTTCAAATAATGCACATGATAATAATAATATCACATCCTATACAAAATTAGCATGTGAATCACTAAAACACAAAGACACCAATGAATCTCCTGAGCCACCCCTCACTACAGTATAACCCAATTCTCACTCTTCACCTAAAGAGAATGGTAGCCCACATCCCTCTAGTAAGGTCCAAGTTACAATTACTCCCAAGGTTCAAGTGAGCACACCCCCTCTTTATGATCAATTACAAAATGTAGAATTCCTAAGGTTAAAATTAACAATCAAATTCAATGATTAAATTAACCACTTCAAGATAATAATGTACCATCCTAGGAGATCATCTCTTTGATGCATGTAGTTGGTGAATTACAACACCAAGTACATCTCCTTACCCTAGAAAAAAAAGATTACAAGTCTTGAATGGATGTCAATGACCTAAATGGTAACCCTATTTTGAAGACATTCATAAGAGCATAATTTCATAAGCATTTATAGATACCATCATCACCTCACTTTGATAGAACTAGACATCCATTTGTACATCTTCAGGCCTTTTGAAAGGCTTTGTCATCTCATGTGAGCCCATTGATTCTACTCAAGTTATTTCGGTAGACATTAGTGGTGAAGCACATAATTGGTTCTTTCATCTACTCCCCATTGGTTCATTACACACATATTATGACTTAGAGGAGTCATTTGTCAAATATTCCATCATAAACATGAGCCCTCATGTTACATATGAGAAACTTGTAGCACTACATCATAATTCTTCGGAGCCAGTTAGTGAGTATATCTTAAGATTCAAGCATCACATGTTAAGATTGATATATAAACTAGTAGATCTAGAGATTCAACATATCTTTATTAAGGGGCTTCACTAACCTCTACTCAAGCATCTACTATATTAGATAGAGTCTTCTTTTAGACACTTATGTTATATAGTTTTATCTTTAGAAAATAAATTGGGATTGATTATGGTAGATTTAGTTGATCGGATCACTCTAGATTTCATAGCAACATCTTCAGATAAAACTCTTAGCACTTAGTATCCACCATGTCCTAGACAAGATAGGAGACCATAAAAAGAAAAGCAACCAATCAAGAACAAAGAGCTAGTTTTTAGAGAAAAACCTATAGTCTACACTACAAAGAACAACAAAAAAACACCACTATAGTTTGATTTAGAGTGGGATAGCCCATCTTCCATATTATCAACACTACTAGATAGGAGGTTAATCACATTAACCTCTACTCATCAATGATATCCACATCTATTACATAGACAACCACATTGGCATTTTTATAACTATCATCGTATCTGTGGACATCGAGATAATGACTCTTTTAGACTCAGAGATTGCATTACTAGATGTATTGGTAATGGTATCATAACATTCACATAGGGGGCATAGATATCTCCTCCATTATGGAACCCTAGACCTCATTCCTCCATAGATGAGTCATCCTAAGACATTCCTTTATAGGAATCATCAGTCACTCATCATGAGAGTAATGTAAGTTTTAGGATAGAATCTCACAAGAGATCTCCTTTTCCACCACCTTTGAAGGTTTAGAAACTAGTAAAACAAGAAAAAATTACATATAGCACCGTAGTCTAAGGAATACAGAGTGTAGTTCCATATACATATCTAGTAGGGTCACAAGAACCACAATAGAGTACTACTCATGAGAGATATTCATTACAATAGAGTTTTTAGGGTCTTATCTAACATAGTAACCCACTACAGTTAAGATTAGATGAAACTCCATCACATGTTATAGTTCTATCTCAATCTATTGCTCAGTCATATGCATTATAATAGAGGCCACAAGGTTTTATTTCACATATCAATCCACTACTATTGCAAATCAATGAGCCTCCTTCAAAACACATAGTTTTAGTTGCACATCCAGTAATGTTGCATTTTTCATAGTCTGCACATACAACTATAGTTAGTGCATAATAGGTAGTATCAGATATATCACATATTCCTACACAACATGAGTAGTATGGGCATTTGTTTAGTTGGCCATCATGATTTAGATAGTGATACAATATACATATACCTCCACTTAATAGGGTAATGATGAAGTCAAAGGTATAGCTAGCCTTTGTATTCTTGAGCCACTTTTGGGGAAGTAATACATAACATGCTATCTTACATCCCCACATGCTAAAAACTAACATTCCTAACTCCTAAATAATTATCCATAGCCAAAAAATAGCTTACCAAAAATCTAGATCTTACAAAATCCTATTTTACTAATGTTTAAGCTAACTCAACCCATCTAATCAGTTTACCAATCTCAAACCAGCTCAATTTATTCCAATAATTTCCCAATTGTAAAAATAAACAAATTTTTTGTTCACATATCATCACAAACCAAATAAAACCAAATAAAGTTCTTTACTTACTGACAATTCAAAATCACAAGCCAACAAAACACTTATCAACAAAAACAATCAAATCACATATCCCAAGTACCATTTTATCAAACATACGTAACACTCAACATCAATACCAAATAAACCACTTCTAAAACAACCATACATAATAAATATAACAATGTTTTTCAATTCCCATAACATAATATGCATGAGTTTAAATCCAAACAATATCCATATATATATCAATATTTTCAAAACATATACATTATATCAAGATACAATCAATCATGAATGGGCATCATGTCCTCACTCTCAATCTTACTCTCTCCTCTAAAACTAGTCCCATAGTCTAGCCTCATACTTGATGTACCCATACCTCCTCAAGCTCTTGAATGCCTCTTATAATGACTATCTCACTCCAACAACTGACCGTGATCCTCACACAAGTTTGCATATCACCACTGAAGATCCATATAATCATCTACAATCTTCATGCTCACCATGCCACAATCAAGTGGAAGCATCCTATGCCTATCCAATTCCACTCTCAGCGCATCTCTCTCTCCTAATACCCTAGTGTATGTAGCTATAGCTATAGCAGCCCTATAAAATAAATGAGCATAGACACCAACTGTACCATTGCTTACTCTATCAAACCCTCCTCTATTACAACATCATGAACATGTTACATGAGCTCTCAAAGTGTCGACTCAATGATGGTCTCCCAAAACTCATCACCTCCCCTCACCAACCCATTAGGTAACTCATCCTGTACACCTCCTACTCTACCTACGTGCATAAAAATTACAAAACTACATTAGAAATATACTTTCAAATAAAACTAAAACATAAATGTAGGCATAATTTAAATACAATCACAACTTACCTCCCATCATCTAGATCGGCTCAAGATACTCATACACAAGAACATCCAATCCATCAATAGGATATGGTGGAGTCCACTAATGCCTATCCCACCATAGAATATATACCTTAGTAAATCTGATGTCATCTACATCAAGAATATCTATGCTGCATCTCATGCATCCAAAGATAATGGTACCAACTTAGCCTTAGTGGGTCTCGCATAAGATCATACTCTCATTGGTGCCCATGCACTCCTCAGCTATACCCATGCTACAAGAGGAACATCCTATCAAAATCCAAACTTCCTAGTCACATTATAATACTAAAAGTGCTCATACACTCCAACCCAATGGTCATGTATCCAAAAACTAACCCTCATATATCTCAATTGCACTCCATCCTCCTCCCCCTAGGTTATCTTCTATAAGGCCTCCATATGATAACATGGGCCTTGAGTCTATCCAAAACTCATCTATAATGATCTATCCTAGGAGACCTGATAGCCAATTAACTTGTCCATTGCTCCCCATATGGTTATGGAGGTGCCCAACTCTCCCTCAATAATCCAACAATCCAATCAATCATACAACTACTATGTACTCATAAGACTAATAATGCAATAAAATATCTATAACCACACCACCATTGAATGTCTCCTACATAAATATATGTATAAATGGGAAAGCATAGTCCTACCCCATGAGAACATAGTACCATACATCTCAACACTAAAAACCACCCTATGTATTTTATAGATAATAGAAACTCTGCTACCATCCATTACAATAAATGAATCCAACAACATGGCTAACCAATTTTGTACATGTGGAACACTTGACTGCATAATAAATGATAGTAATACATTAGTATCACTACCTCTTTGATGTACACCTAAAGGCACACCAAAAAAATACAAGGATGCATGATCAATGGCACCAACACCCATATCATCTTGCAATGTCACCCATCATCCACTAACCAACAAATGTAGAATATAGTACACATCCTCCAGGGTCACAATGATCTCCCTTGTAGGAAATTAGAATGTAAAAGTGTGTACATTATATCTCTCACATAAGGTGGTGATCAAATACCTATCCCACTACACAGTACCTAGGTCACATACATGACCCAATTCTGCTCTATCTATCATGGCTTTCTCATCAACCAATAAGGGTAATATCTTCAACATCTCCATCACTTGACCTCTATATAACTCTCTCATCTATACCTCACCTTGAAAACATAAAAAAATAACATATATATCAATCAATCATGTTAATAAAAATAACTAAGCCACACAACATGAAATAACTCAAAAAATTGAAAAAACTATCCTTGGTGGAAAATAATGCTACGGAAGGACACTAGCACTAGATAATAGTGCTGGAACTTGGACAATATTGTTACATCCTAGATAAGAGCATTGACTCCAAGATAAGAGCACTGAAACTATATAAACATTTCCTAGACCACTTTAAAACAACTTAAAAATGCTAAATACAAGATTTTAAATAGGCAAAAACAAGGTAATTTTGTTACTCACCATGGTAATATCTCTGCCAACCTGAATATGGTATACTAGCTACTCAAAATGGGTCATGGAAGGTTCTCATATCCTAGGCATTTTCTCACTCCAGAGCTCCAAAATATTAAACTAGTCATTGCACAAATGAACCCAAAGTCAATCAAAGTTCCTATATCAACCAACTTTTTATTCAAAAGTAAAACACCATTTTGTCCATAACTAGAACCTCATAGCTACATTTTACAAATCATTTTGTTTAAAAAAATCATGAAAATGATACCTTCAACATCAACCATGCCTTGCTCTATCACTACACCATCTATAACATACACACATCCCTCTACCTCTTTTGTAACCTAACATACAAATTGGTACCTACCAATCAAAAACTCATTTAAACAACCCAGCCAAATTAATCAACATTTTAATCCATTCAATCTACTACCACCTCATTTGCCTACCATGACACAAATGTTTCTAATCTCTACTATACCCATAGACAAGCTTTGGTACTAACCAATTGAGAACACATTCTAATCCCAATAATTTAATTCTCACCAATCAAATAAAATACTTTTGATCTATTCATTGTATGCCAACCTAGTTACTATTCATACACCACTAGTCATCACTTTTGGTTCAACCTTCTCTATCATAGATCTCATCCCTCTCCCAAAAATGGGGCATCATTCCTACTATCTCTAAAAATTACCTAGTATCCCTATCCAATCATATAGGTAAATACACCTTGGTTCTGACACCTCCAATAGGCAGATTATCAGACTCTGTACATATTGGTCAAGGTTATGCAATAATTCAGACTATAATGGGTCACTCAACATGGTTTTTACACCTTTAAAATCTTGATTACCAGAATTAATTAGTACAGATTGGTCAAGATTATACATTAGTTTAGACTATATGAGTCATTTAACATCACTCAACTCAGATTGGTCATGATTATGTAGTGGTTTAGACTATATGGGTCACTCAACATCACTCAAACATCTATAAAGATATGCCATCAATTTATAGATACATAGACTATTAAGATATAATGTTTAGATTATATAGAATCATAGTGACTTTGATATAGAATTAGACTCAAATACTAGATTTGGGGGCATAACATAGATTATCATGTTCTTTAGCATCTAGGATTATACGGATTGGAATGGCAAGACAAACCATTTTCTTCTTACAAATTTACCAAAGTTTTTAGATTACACCCAGGCATACCTAGGTTGTCACCAGGTTGGACCATATGATCATCTATAGTAGTTGGTCCATAACATCACTTAGACCTAAGAGTTTGTGTGGGACAAAGGGAAAACATTGGTTTTGGACCTTTGAGCACTTCTCATTTCTAGTTTATTTTTCAGAGTGGGGGCATGATAGATCTTGCTCTTCACAACATACAAATTATATACACATATTCTAGATTACATGAGTTTATGTGGGATAGAGGGTAGACATTGGTTTTGGGCCTCTGAGCATTTCTCATTTAGATTTAGTACAGGGGGAATCTATTATAGGGATTCATTCTTTCTCTAGGCACTATTTAAATTTAGTATAGGGGCATCTATTATAGGGATTCCTTCTATCTCCAGACACTATTCAAATTCAGTACAAGCAGCATCCATTTCAGGGATTCCTTCTTTCTCTAAGACTATTCAATTCCCTATCCACTTCCTTGGCCAAGAAGTTGGATTATTTTTTAGTACATTTATCTCCATACAAGTAAGTTCATGTACGCATCTTCTTTCTTTCTTTTACTCTAGTATTTAATTTCATTGCATCACTAGATTAAAAGGGGGAAAATGTATACACCCTAAATTAGTCAAGCAACCATATATATCATGTCTTTTCACAATCCTTTCATAAGAGACTCCAGTTGGAGAATATGAGTCTTATTCACATCTAAGCCATGTCTTTTTGTCTGATTTGCCTTGGTCTTATTTCATACCCTAGACACCATTTTAACTTTTCCCAGTCATTCATAACCTTCTAGACTTAACGTTTACTGACAGAAATTAATATTTCCATGCTTATTTCATCCTATAGGTCCTAGACCCTCTAGATAATAACACCCAAATAGGACTACAATGCTAAAACCTAGGGTGTCTAGTTTTTGACACTATTGTCCAAGTGCAAATTTGATTCCAATAGTAAATTTCTCTTGCAAGATGAGTCTTACTCCTTTTATTTGCTTCATTCCTAAGTTTTAAAATTTCAACCAAATGTAAATAAAGATCCCAAATTCAAAATAATGAGTCTCCTATATAAAGGAATACACAAGGCAATTTATATCTAGCACTTACTACTTTGGCACATTATAGATAATAAAAATTAGTCAATAGTATAACTCAACATTCTACATCACACATAGACTTGCCTGCTTGATCAAGGAGGGGCCTAGGTGAAATTCATTCTTACATCTATCATGTGTGTTGATTATGCACATCCCTAAAGGATAACTACATCAGATCTGAGACCCTATCTTGAGGGTTAATGTAGGAAGTAATTAGAATTATAGTGGTTCTTGATTATGGATACATGTATTGAAGACTAAAATGGATCCACAAAGAGATCCAATGAATTATAACCATTAAAATTTGGTATGCAAGCTCATATTGACCAGGTGAATGAAACCCAAAAAGATTAGATCCTTAGGACAATAGAGATAGGAAGGACTATAATGCCAGACACTAAGGTATCCTATTTTTGGTGCTCCTACCTAATACAAAATACAATCTAAATTTAGATTCCTAATAGTGTCTCAGTCCTACTCTTCCATTTCTAGCCTCAGAATCCTCTATTTCATTATGAATCTAGATAAGTTAATTTCTATTTCTCTTGTATAATTATAAGTTAAAATCTATATTTTTTCCTGTCAAAGTAGATTTTTCCTATCATTCTAAACCCTTATTATTTAGGATCTAAACACTAGATTCTCAAAAATAATAGAACAATCTCATTTAGATATCCTCTAAAAGTGAATCAAAATATGAAGGCTATGTACCCCCTATCAATCAACCTCTAATAGATACTCAATGGGTCATCCAAAATATTAACCACTCTAATATAAACTAACCTAAAATTATTAATTACACTAATTATATAAATCTAGTAAGTTTGGATCCATTACCTCCAATATATCCTATTAAACATACACAATATGTACCTATAATACATAAATAATTTACCATAAATGATAGTCCTTCTCTCACTATCTCAATACCAAATTATATTACATAATTTCACACCCCTACTCCTTAAATTAACTTAGATGCACTGACTAACACCATTTAACAAATGCATTCTGAGTTTGATACTCATGGAAATAACATTTTTGATCTTGAAGTGGATGTTAAATATTAGGGACCGTTAACCATGTCCTTTAATTACAAAGCTATTGTATAACTACTTCATGCCTATGAGTCTCAACTTCCATGCCAACATCATAAGCTTGGTCATTTTGAGAAAAAAGGCTCCTTGTAATAATTTTATTTCAATTATTGATCTTAAAAAACATCTTATTTCATCATTTCCTCCTGCTCATTATCATTTTGAAGACATAAATGTTATGATTATTAAGTAAATTATTGTAATTAATTATGAAACTATTATTGTCCCTTGACCTAATCTTATCTCCTAATAACTCAGTCTTAATGAACATGATAAATTTAGTCTATTTTTTGATAAATATCATGAATCTTTTGCATGGTCATATGAAAACATGCCCATAATTGATCCCAACATTATAGTCCATAATATCATTACCTATCCTGATGTAAAACCCATACATCAAAAGTAACATAAATTTCATCCTGAGATTTATACCTTATGTCATAAAGATACCATCAAGATTTTAGATGCTAAATACACCAAAACTATAGATTACTCCAAATGGGACATTGTAAACTCACCATGGTTATTATCACATCTTTATAGAATTTCAAAATCCTAACTTAGCATGTCCCAAAGACAAATTTTATTTACCATCAATCAATGCCATTGTTGATTCCACCACTTGCTATTAAATTTTATCTCTCATGGATGGTTTATCAAGATATAATCAAATTCATTACTCTCGAGTATCAACATAAAACCACTTTTATAATAGAATGGGGCACCTTTTTTTTATCTTAAAATGAAATTTGGCCTTAAAAATTCTAGTGCCACTTATCAACATGTAATTAATCATATATTTCATGATATTAGATATAAAATATTTTAAACTTATATAGACGATCTTATCATTAAATCCAAGCATTTTGAAAATCATCTTCATGATCTTGCTATCATTTTTATCCTTTCATCAAATAAAAAGTTAGACTAAATCCTTACAAATGTATTTTTAGTGTCACTTATGGAAAATTTTTAGGGTTATTAGTCTCTTTATGTATGATTGATGTAGATACTACCAAAATTAAATCTATTCTTAACATGCCTATTCCTCTTTCCATTATAGACATATAAACATACATTAGTAAACTTGGGGCAATATAATGATTTCTTCCTAAGATGGATTAACATATTTATTAGATAACTCCCTTATAAAGAAAGATATAGCTCTAGAATGGAATGATTCATGTCAAAAATCATTATATAGAATGAAATAATCACTCATGCATCCTCCCACTCTTTAACCTCCTTTTAATGATCGACCTCTCATATTGTACACTTTCTCTACCCCCATCTCAGTTGTAGAAATGTTTTCCCAATAAGATGAAATAGGTTGTGAATATGCCATATATTATATCATTCATGATATAATAGATAATGAGACACACTATACCAAAGTCAAACATGATTGTCTCATTATTTATTTTGTAGCCCATTTTTTTCCATTGCATGCTTTATCAAACAACTTATGTCATCATACATCTTGATCCTCTCTATCATTGAAGGACTATTTCATATAATTTAGACTTATCAATAATCCAAATTTTCAAAAACTATCAAAAAAAAATTCGACTGTATCAAGATCAAATTGGACTGTATCAAGATTAAGTTAGACTTATTACAAATAAATAACATCTTTATAATGTATTTGTGATAAGTCCAAATTATTTAAAATTATCATAAATAATTATAAGTTGAAAAATATTATAAAAAACTGAAATTCATCAAGAATTACTTGGAATTATTACAAATAAATCACATCTATATTATATATTTGTAATAAGTCCAAATTATGTGGCCATTCAAATTAGTTCATAGACCATGCATTTATAAATAACAATACTGGGTAGTTTATTTATTAAGGAAAAATAATACATACATCAATCGAGTGCTCAAGTAATATGTGATTTAAAATACCTAGGATTATTGGGATACCACAAGCCATCGATTTTGATTAGATCATAAACTATCTAGTTAGGTTTGTTATCTTTCCTTTCAATGTGAATTATCTATTTAATCTGAATGAAGCGGTTAACTACTATATGAATGACATTTCATGTAGGTGATACAAAGGATATAAAACCTAATGATGGGTCACTTGGACCAAGATATAGATCTATGTGTGTGCCCAAAGAATATAATTAACCTTAGGTGAATATCATCAAATGTTATGTTCTTAGTCTAATGGTTTTGTCTCTATGGATTTTTTTATCTTGTTTTGAAATAGGCATGTGTATGTATTTTTATTTTAAACTCTCCGAGTGATCCCAAGGTTTGATTATGTACATGACTCATAAAAAAATTTCTCCTTAACTTGAAACCATAGGTCCACTTATAATGATAGAATTAGGCCTATAAAAAGGGAATAAATGTGGGTTGAACTCACCCTAACCACTCCCAATTAAATGGTTAAGCACTACCTATAACTAAAATAATCTAAATAGGGAATTAAAACCATAATAAGTTCTCTCCATTAGGTGAATGTGTACAATAGTGCTCAGTGAATGCATGTAACCTATAATCTTTCAATACTTGGTAATTGGAAATTCTTTCTTAGCTCTTGAGGTGCTTCAAACTTAGCTAAAACTTTCTCCTTGTGACTAATTGGTAAATTAAAAATGATAGGTTTATTCCTTTCAATGTGAAAGTGTTTTAGTATG
Organism: Torreya grandis; assembly: GCA_037957365.1. NCBI lineage: Eukaryota > Viridiplantae > Streptophyta > Pinopsida > Cupressales > Taxaceae > Torreya > Torreya grandis. The sequence continues at coordinate 1,437,037 of JARHVA010003283.1, forward strand.
TCTGAATAAGATAAATAACTAGTTTGACATAGACTATGAGATTTCCTATAGATGGATGAGATTAACTTATTAAGGTTAGGCCTGTATAATTTTAGAGATAGTTTAAAAAATACTATAAAATTGACATAAGAATTTGATTAATGATTACCATCTAATTTGATAGAAATAGTTTAAAAAAATGTTTTACATGTTAGTTGAATCATTAATTTTAAATAAATATCCAATAGGTAGCCTAAAATTCAAGTTCTTGATAAGGTTTTTTAGAAAAAAATACAAATCATCATTGTTGATGAGATGTGGACAACATAATTCTATTTAAAATGTCATAGAATTTACTTTAATCCTTCTAGATTATATCAATTTTAGAGGCTTTAGATAAGGTTTTTATATCTGAATGAAATAAGAAATTAAATTAAAAAATCAGAGGTAACTCCATTGTTATTCTAAGCAACATATTCTTTGTGTGTGCCACGATGTAATCCCTAAAACTATTTATGGAAAATCATAAAAACAATTAAAATGATTTTTGTGAAGAGATTATAAATATATTTTATAAGTTGTATTTTGAGATAGATTGACTTAAAGGTATGAAAAATGGAATTATACATAATAAAACTTAAACAGATTAAGATAAAATTAATAAATGAGGATTTTCTAACACAATAAACCCACTTCTTTTTGCGATAATATTGTTATATAATTTGGCACTTAAATAGAATGTGAAGTCACTACGACATGTTTTAGGCTTCAAATGAAAAAAAATATTTAATATGATAGTTCTCATTAAGAATTAAAACATAAATAATCCCCTCAAAAAATTATCTATTAATTTTTGAAAGAACTGAACAAAGAGTCTGAGAACAAGTTAGATGCACATGATCACATGAATTTTGATATCATGAATACATAATTTATAGAATAATGAAACCAATTGTATATTTTTTAACGAAATATTATAAGTGTCAGTTACATCTTAATGCATGCTAAATTTGTAGTTTTAATTCCTAAGAAATAATATCTATGAATATTATAATATCTCTTTGTCACTCTTTGACTTTAGGGAAATAAATTGTTACTTACATTTGATCGCATCACTGAATCTAATTACATGAGTTCTCATTACCAGTTTGGTTTTACTAAGCTCAACCTCAACATATAAAGACCTAAGTGGATCCAATTTAATTATTCTACTTGAATTCAATATTAATTGTAAATACATCAATGTAGTTAAGAAATGTGTGACAATGATCTTTTCTCCTACTGTCAAACTTTGCAGAGCTTCAGGGTAATTCAGTTCTAATAATAAAGACTAGATAAGAAGGTTTTAGGGAGAGTGTATAGTAAGAGGATTAAATATGGGACTCTTGTGGCATTAAATGTGCCAAAAAGGTTCTATTCTTGTTAAACCACTACTTCAAAATTGGTTTAATGTACTTTGAATTTACTTGAATTGTTAGTTTGGCATCAGATTTGTGCCTTGAGAAATTTCAAAGTAAATTCTAATAACATTGTTAAAGTTTTTTAATTGGATACAAATAATTGAAGTTTAACTCTGCACTTAACACTAAGTTTAGCCAAGTTATATTTAATTATTTATGGTGATAAATTTGGTAGCCAAGTTATATCTTGAGAGAACCTCGATCGGTTTATAATAGTAAATACTTCTCATATCTCTAGGTCAATACCTTGAATATCTATTTTATTTCATAAAATATTGATAGAAGTTGTTGGATTTGAAATCATATCATTTTATATGCAAGAAGTATGACCCTAAAGACACCTTCAAGACATATAATGTAATGAGAAATGTGTAAATGTAAATTTAATTTATTTCCTTCTGGTATAAGATATGGGTTTAAAATCAATTAATTTAAATGTAAGACTTATTGTCAAGGAGATACCCTAAAATATTCCTATTTACTTATTGATGATCATGGATTTGGATGCCAGGCTATCTCCTGAGAGATTCTTTGAGATCACATTTTATAAAATTTTGACAATATATATGAGTTTTGAAATCATGACAATTTGATTTGAGGGGAAGGTTTTTAAAACATATAATTTTTATGTTAGATGTATCACTTAGGAAGTACCTTGAAGGTATTAATTACTATTTTCATGATGGTGTTGAATTTTAGTGCCAAGGTATATGAGAGTTATCTTACATTTTCAAAAAAATGGATACTATATAGCAGATTTTAAATTATGTCAATATGGTATAAGGTCTAGGTTTTTGAAATATATCATTTTGATGCAAGTGATATAATCTAGTATATACCTTGAAAGTAATACTATTTATGTGTTGATGGTATTGGATATAAGGGATGAAATATATCATGATAGTTACCTTGAGAGGTATCTTATTTTATTAAATTTGAGTAAAATATGTTGCATTTGATGTCATGTCAAACTGATATGAGGGGTGGGTTTGTAAATCATATGATTAATATGAAACTATTAACTTGTAGGATCTACCTTGAATGTATTACTATTTAATTTTTTATAGTGATAAATTTGATGGTCAAAGTATCTTTAAAAAAAATACCTTTCCAGGTATCTCTTAGGTGACCTGGATTTCACTTTAAGAGGTTTATTTTGAGTGACTTGGGTCATATCTTGAGAAGGTTCTCATAGGTGATTCCTCTCAAGGTATCTCTTGGAAGATACTTTGTATAATTTTCCCATTTTATAAAATTTGGATTTAAAATACAATGTTTGAAATCATGTCAAATTGATATAAGGGATAAGTATTAAAAATCATGATTAAGATTCAAGAGATTTATAGGATATAGATTGAGGGTAGTATTATTTACATGTTCATGGTGATGGTTTTGAGGACCAACTTATCTTTTGAGAGTTCGCATGAGAGGTATCTCTCTAGTGAAACATTGAGAAATTTTTTATGGAGATGCCTTTTAGTTATAAGATATATATTTAATGATATCTTTATGGTATCACTTGCATGTTACTTTGATATATCTAATTTTTTTAATAAAATTTGGATATAATATGTTGGATTTTAAACCATTTGAATTTTATTTAAGAGGGTGGTTTTTAAAATATGTAATTTTAGGGAAGATATATCTGTTTGAAGATACCATGAAGGTATTAATATGTACTATTTGATGGGTATAAATTTGTGGGTCAATGTATGTATTGAAAGATACCATGAGAGGCAAATTTTAGGTGATACCTTAAAGGGCCTTGTATTACCTTCAATGTATTTCCTAGGAGATACCTTGAAGGTAATACAAGGCCCTTGAAGGTGTCTCCTATGAGACACCTTAAGATACCTTTAAGGGACTTATAATACCTTCAAGACATGTTTTATAGGCATGTTTTGGTTTAATGTATGTCCTAAGATACCTTAAAGGGCCTTATATTACCTTAAAGTTATCTTAATGTGTCTCCTAGGAGATAACTTAAGACACCTCAGTCCACTCTGACCTCAATGTCATGAGTTCTTGGAGTAGTCTTCATCCTCATAAGTTTTTTTTGCTAATCAGTTATCCCTAACTACATATTTTATTCTATCATTAATTAATTCAACCTTGTAATGAACTTGTATCAGCCCAAAATAATTTTAATTATCTTGTTCCTCATGTGTTTGACATGAGTTCTTGTAATTGTCTCCATCCTCTTGATTTCTTTTTGCTAATCAATTAGCCTTAACTACATAGTTTATTCTATTATTATTCAGCCTTAAATTGAACATATAGAAATCAAAAATACATTCATTTTATTATTTAGTTTATTTTAACCTACTTAATTTACTATTATTATTATTATTTAAAAATTTAAATGGACTTGCTACACACAAACACATACTTTGCTTCTCTTTATTATCCAACGTTGATAAGCTCACAGGGGCCATAACCTATATTGTCTTGTCACAACCATCTACAATTCCTCATAGATCATTAATAACATTCTATGAAATTTATTATACATAATTTTAATACCCCACCCATGTGTACATAAATAAATGTAATATTAGAATAAACATTCTAATTTTACATCTACATATGAATTTTAATAATTTATTTCAGACAAAGCACTAAAAAAATGGATGTCCCAACAAAGACTATTCAAATCAAATTCAAAAACCAAAATAGTCATTTATATACATATTAGCTCTCTAAAAAAGTAATGTACATGTGAAGCCTCATTACAAATCTCTTACCATTATTTTAGATGTCTTAATTATTTGTCATTTATATACATTATATGTATTATAAAATGAGCTTATCTATATTATGTGCCCAGGTGGCAACTCAGATTACAAAAATTATATAAAAGGGATATTTTAAAACCCCCAAGACCACCTTGAAAATTTTCATCCCTCCACTAACGAATTCTAATAACTAGATTTGAACATTGTCTTAGTAGGTAACCTGACTAGGAGATGGTCTAATTCAAAAGAGAAATTACAATAACCAGATTTGAATATTAGTCTTAGTGGGTAACCTGACCAAGAGATGGTATAATTTGATAGGAAAATTTCACTAGTATTCCACAACCATAAGAACACAAAATCCACTTGTACATCCTCTAGGCTAACAAGCCCTTATGTTCTAGTTAGTAGGCTACCTGTTAACTAAGATACATTAACTTCAAACAAAATATTTACACTCTTCCACACTCGACCCACTGAATATTTTCTCTACAAAGATGGGTTGATATCACTCCACCTATTTTTGTTTATTGATATATTATGGGTTGGGTTGGTACCATGCTATTAAATAATACAAAATGTGTTTTTTTCAAGGATTGGCCTATTCCACTGAATGCATCCTGCCCAAGCTACCTATGAAATGGGAACACATAGGTTAGTAAAACTCTTCTATATATATTGGTATATCTAATTTGGTACATATAATTTAATCTTAAATAAAAATCCTCAATTAGGTACAACATATAATAATTAACCCAAATAAAAAGATTATACAAAATGCTAAAGGTAGGAGTAAAAAACTCTTAAGAAATGCTCTCTCCATTATCTCCAAGCATTGGTTTGATTGTAATCCCTTAAATAACATTTCATCCTAGCTGACTAGATTTCCATTTTCTTAAATCATTTCTTTACTTTTGCATTTTCCATTCTTCTACATCCTCCATATTTTGAGTCTAGACCAGTAAAGGCTTCTTGAAAAATAGTTCAATATCATGACTCCTCTATGGTAGTATAAAATAAGAATTTAAAAAATCACCATAAGTTTATGTAAGCAATGATGTATACCATATAATATCACTTCATCAATTTAAAAACATGCTCTAACTCTCCAAACACTCATAAATAACATATTTTTAGAAACTAGAATAGAACATGATTCCTTCTTACCACTATAAATCTTGCACCATTCACCTGATATAGTGAAATACTTTGTTAAAAATTAATAGTGTTTATAAATATAGTATAAAAAAAAATACCCACATGAGCATTGTCCATAATGAAAATGATTTGCATCTCTCACAACAATTTCTCTTGAAACAATCTTAGAGATAAACTTGGATGCAGTGTGGCAGTCACCACATACTCGAAGGTTCTTGATAGCTCAAATATTTATTCCAAAAGTGTTTCGTAATCTAAATTAAATTACCAACATCTCATTATGATGGTCAAATATTAATTCCTTCTCTTCCTCCTCCACATCACTCAAAATAGATATTGTATCTAGAATATACCCTATTGTAATCATCTCCAAGGATAATTTTTCTAATATGCAATAAGAGTAATTCATACTATTGAAGTATTTACACCCATCATCCACTATACCTTCATGGCTACACACACATAAAACACTAATAAATCTCATGTGATTGGGTTTGGTTTCATAGTGCTTCATCAATTCAAAGAGTTGAAGGGCATCCCTACTATAGCCATGCATTGCATATCTTGCAATCATTGCATAACATGAGGCCACAAATAGATGGTGCATATTTTCGAACAATTCATGTACTTTGTGTATGATACAACATTTGGCATACATGTCTATGAGGTTAGTCACAAACACATCAGATAATAATCCATTTCCAAGTATTTTTTTATAGATCTCTATACCCTATTCCAAAGCTCCCAATCTGGTAGAAGCTATAAGGATGCTAGCATAGGTTGACGAGTCTACCTTTACACCTACCAATTTTATTTGCTTAAAAATACATAAGGATTTATCAAAAATCCTATTTTTTACATATCCTATAATTATTTCAATCCATGGGACTATATTTCATTGAGGTATTTTGACAAATGATTCATGTGTCATCTGTATGCATCTACATTTTGCATACGTATTTATCAGGGTAGTGGAAACTATAAATTTTGAAAAAAGTCTACTTATTTTATTTTTTAATTGATATCCATACCCTCTTCCAAAGCTCTTATTTTGGCACAATATGAGAGGATGAAGGTTAGGGTTAACAAGTTGGCTTTGACACCAGCTAAATGCATTTCCTTAAAATTCTCCAAGGATTTATTAACAAGTCCATTTTGTGCATATTCGTTAATGATTTTAGTCCATGAGACACATTATATTGAGGTATTTCAATGAATAGCCTTAAAGCCTCATTAACATCACCATTATGTGAGGCATTTATTTTAAGAGCCTTAAAGCTTCATCAACATCACCATTTTATGCATATCTTGTAATCATCACATTCTATAGGAATGCATCTACATTGTACACTTTATCAAATAGTTCATGTGCATTCTTCATTTTTCCACACTTTTCATACATTTCTATCAGGGTGTTCATCATAATAATCTCATACTGGAATCCATGTCTAATGATTTTTCCATGGATCTAAAAATTGTGTTTTAGAGATGCCACAATGGCACATACAAGGAGAATGATAGAGAAGGTGAACTTATCGAGCTACACAACTCTTTATTGTAGTTGATAAAATAGTGCCAATGCCTTTTGATAAACCCATGCCTTTGGTAGGATATAATTATCACATTCCATGAGTATACATTTTGTTTAGTTAGGCGTTCAAAAACATTACAAGAATTTAGAAAACTCCCTCATTTATCATACATGTTGATGAGAGCATGGTTTCATGGAGGGGGCAACTATAATTATTTTGTAGTTGTAGGTGGTCCCATGTAAGTATAAATCTATTGTAAGTGTAAGTCCCCTATCATTGAGGTGCGAGTGGATTAAGGTGTCTCAAGGTATCTCCTAAGAGACACCTTAAGATATTTTGAAGGGATTTATAATACATTCAAGACATGTTTTATAGGCATGTTTTGGTTCAATGTATGTCCTAAGATACCTTAAAGGGATTTTTAGTAACTTCAAGGTATATTAAGGTATCTCCTAAGAGATACCTTGAAGGGCCTTGTAATACCTTCAAGATATGTTTTAGAGGCATGTTTTGGTTCAATGTATGTCCTAAGATACCTTGAAGGACCTTGTAGTAACTTCAAGATATCTCCTAGGAGATACCTTCAAGGTCATAGGAGATACCTTGAAGGTATATAAGTCTCTTCAAGGTATCTTAAGGTGTCTCTTAGGAGATACCTTGAACCAAAGCATGCCTCTAAAACATGTCTTGAAGGTATTATAAGGCATTTCAAAGTATCTCCTAGGAGATACCTTAAGATACCTTGAAGAGACTTGTAATACCTTCAAGGTATCTCCTATGACCTTGAAGGTATCTCCTAGGAGATACCTTAAAGGTACTACAAGGCCCTTTAAGGTATCTTAGGACATATATTGAAACAAAACATGCTTTTAAAACATAAAATAACCTTGAAGGTATTACAAGGACCTTTAAGGTATCTCCTAGGAGATACCTTTAATGGCCTTATAACACATTCAAGTGTATCTCAAGGGCCTTATATATTTGATCCTAGGACTGACACATATAATATGTCTAAGACTATGCAACTAAAAATCCTATCATGCCACATGTCTCTTCATAATTTGGCCTTCATCTGACACTATCATACACTATTTAAACTCTAAAAATTTCAAGTGTAAAGATTAATCGATAGGCCTCAAGATGCCATGTGTCTACCTCTTATTAAACCATATACTACCATGTATGTATCTCCCAAGAATGGCCAAATACACTAAGTTTTAGGCCCTTTTCCATTCTACTTTGATCCCTACAAGTTTTTTGGGTCATTGAGATATTGCAAGATAATCTAGGCTACCTGTTGGCACTCTAGGATAACTATTGATAACCCTTGAAAATTGGTTAGGGACTTATAAAATTAAGCCCTGATACATTAAAATTGAAAATTTGGTTGAGGCCTTATAAAATCAAAGGGGAAATCCCTACTTTTTACTCTCATAGTTGATACATTAAATGAACTTAAATTATTGACAATAGATTGAAAGATAAATTAACATGCATGAAATTGCTAGTAAGGGCTTTCCTCCTCTACGACCTACAAACTTTAAGTTTTGGTTGATCTAAAGATAAGTTTACCATAGCCTCTCTCTCTCTCTCTCTCTCTTTCTCTTCACAACTTGTGCAAGCTTCCAACAAATTAAGCAAAGTCAAAAATGTCTGATTTTGCAATGAGTTTTATCCCCACAAACTAGAGAAAACACCATCTAAAATCCTACCACCATTATCAGGGTCTCCTAATAACTCACAAATTTCACTCCTCTTTAACCATCTCATCTCTCTCATCTTTATCTACATCTACTCTCCTCGTCTTGATCTCCATTCCTTTTCCTTTCCTTTATCACCCTTGCTAGGATTCTATAGCTCCCAAAAGAAAAAAATATGTGGGAAATGGTCTCCCCATATGGATCAAAATCAAAGCCTTTTCCACATGCATACCCAAAATAGATAAATTTGAATACATAACCATGAATGCCATCAACTTATCAATCATATAAAAAATTCTTTCACACTCTAGGTCGATCATCAGATTTTACCCTTATTTCTAGTGCATTTGTTGTCATGTACATATGAATGCTTTATTTAAAGAGCCCCCTGCCCCATAGCTTCATTGAAAAAGGAATATATATATATATATATATATATATATATATATATATTTTAAATATATTGTGTTGGATAATGGAAATGGAAAAGGGGAGACAATTTGTAAATCTTGATTCTCCCCAAGGTGTGCCCTTAAAAAATTGGTTTTTGGGGCCTGGGCCATAATAATAAAAAAAAGTTTTTAAAACATCAAAATTAGCATGCATTTTACCACTACTCAAGGTTCTAGACATGGTAGTCATGTGACTTGTCATTGATTGATTGGTATTTTTAAATCTTACCCTTTTTTTTCATTTTAATAATAATGAAGCAATTTTTAATTATCATGCAATATTTAGATTTTAAGTTTATTTTTACAGCTATTTTTTTTGGTGAACTTCTGAGATGGGTTCAAATCCCTTTGATGTGTTGTGATGGGTTCAAATTTGACCACTAGCGGGGAACCTTTTGAGGTCATGGCCATTTGATTGGCATCAACCCCTTTACCTCCATCTTCTTACCTACCTATATCTATATTCTCTTCTTTAATGGACTATTTTTTTAAAAATAGAGCTGCTTAGAGGAAAATCCATTAGTACTAGACATTCTTAAATTTTAGTATTTAAGATTTGTGGATTTGAATTTAGATGGTTTTAAAGCTTAATATTATCGACAACTAGACTTTATGGTGGATAATGCAAGGATAAATAGATTTTGGATTTTTTACACCTTTAAAATACTTTGTCCCTAGAGATGGCATTGCAAAATTTGTTCAAGTATGTACGTTTAATGAACTTTAAAACTTGAGATTATTTGGATATTGAGTAATTTTCACCTTAGATTTACTTTTCCACTTGATATAGAAATGTAGACTTTGTGCATGTAGGTGTGGCTTGAAACATAGAAACTTGAGAATAAATGGATATAGGGCATTTCATAATTTTGAACTACTTTTTACCTACCCAAGAAAATTATGAACTTTGTTCATGTTGCATAATTTAACCCAAAAAATTGAGAATATTTGGTTCTATGATTGATTCTACTTGGTTTGGATGGAGCTTATAAGGACCAAAAGCATCATCAACCATTTGAAAATTGATGGGAATCATTTGTTGTATAACTATCATTATAATTATCTGAATATACACTAGACCTAGTTTACTGGAGACTTACTAATTGCATGTAGCATAGATTAAACTCAAATGTCTTTGCATGCCATGTTCTATGATAATGTGCATATACTTGGCCTTATTTAGTCAAAAAACTCCATTGCCCTTTGTAAATATATTTTATTATGATAATGAATGGTGTACAATAACAATTTTGGTGATCAATCCATTATTATTTTGTTACCCTTGTTATTTTTTATTCTACTGGTGAAGTCATATTATATTCTATCAGAGTCAATTTCAGCCCCATCTGTCATTGTCTTGTTGAGATTTTTGTGTTTGGCATTTTGATGCCAAACATCCTCAAATCTCATTTTAGGGTCAATTAGGGCACCCATTCTCAAGGGCTCTAAAAAAATTATTTCTTTGTCTATTTATTGATATTTAACATGAAAATATGATATCCTAATCTCTAGATGAGGAGACCAACTAATAACCCATTTGATTTACTTGATATATCTTCTATTAATTGTGATTTGAAATAGCCCACCAATAACTGTATCTATCTCTACAATTCAAGCATGATCATGTTTCCTATTTTTGATGAGATCTATTGTTTCAATTGATAGAATAAAAAAAAGAGAATTATTCTTTGTGAAAAAATCCTTAAAGCACAATACATAGATAATATTTAAGATGAATTATTTTCTAGGTTAAGCATGGTGAGATATTTTATGATTTGGGCCTTTTTTTAGCCTTCAAATCTAGTAATGGGTGAGGATTTTCTAGTTTTTTACTCTTGTTTTAGCAGCATCAAAATAGTCAACATTTCATAAATTCTTTTGACTAATTATACATTGCTCTGAGCTGATTTATGGACTAAAAAGTTTTTTCCTCCCCCTTCTTGAAAATATTTTTGGTCTTTACATTTATAATTTATAGACTAGTCTAATATTTGATTGGCTTGAATGGTATCCATACACCTTTTGTAGTTGGGATTCCACTAATTCCATTACATCACATTCACTATGTCACATGGGCATAAACCTTCATTGATAACTTCATTATTTTTGGATTCCATTCTATGTATGGGTTAGAGTTCAATTTTGGGAATAACAAACCTTATGCCTTTTAAAATTATAACTTAATTATACTAGAAAATACATTTGCACTATCTAATAAATTAGACCAAGTTTATACCCTTAATTTTAATGCTGCTATAGGTCTAAAGGTCATGTGTTCAATCCATTCCACCAAAATAAACTATCAAAACTAAAAATCAACACAACTAAAAAAATATCTACATGTCAAAGGATTTAATGAAATAAAAAAGTAATCAAAAATATCTCTTGTGATTTCATGGAGTGCCAGAGGAGAACATTATCATGGGATTCATATTGAAATACATAGAAGGGAAATGTGAGGGATCCCCCATCACAAGAGAATATTTCAAGTATCTCTCCTGAAACATTTCCCTTATTTATTTATCCTTTCATTCACTATATATATCTTAGCCCTACACTATGTATGTCCCTCTATAGTAATATATATATATATATATATATATATATATATATCATTTCCTTATTTAGTTTTCTTCATCTTCCTCTTCAATGTCATTTGATACTCCATCGTTGTCCTTGAAACCCCTTCTTATTAGGTAGTAAATGTAAGAGTAATCTAAGTAACAATAAAAAGTAAATTTGATAGCTTATACAAACCACTCCCTTGCATTTTCCTCAGGGTGAGGGCACATGTATTCAATCTCCCTCCAAGTAGTGATTTGATGGAGAGAGAGAGGAGTGGAGGCTTGCACTTGTAATAATGTCAGGGATTGGGAGGATCAAGGTAGATTTCAATGACTATTGAGGGCCTTTACCATGGATGACAGAGAAGATAGATACACAATGAAGGCTAACACACTTACAAAAATTAGGTTAACATAATGAAGTCTAGATACACTTAAAAAAAATTAGGGTAACATAATGAAGGCCAACTACACCCCCCAAAAAGTTAACATCATATTAAAAAGTTAAAAAAAAATGTAAGGGAAGTTCGAGTCAAAAGGCCACCTTGTAGTAGTGTTAGTGCCAATATCCATTTGGGATGCAAGGTAGGGGAAAGGTCTCAGCCATGTACGTTAACTTTGGATAATGAATTAAGGTGGCATAACATCACATTAGATTTCAAATTTTTTACCCATTTTAATATGTCATCTTCACTACTTATAACTAAGTTCTTAAGGTCTAACACATTAATGATACATTTTATGATATAATAAATTTTATCACTGGAGGTTATAAAATGCATTTTCTAAACCTATGGCCAAAATTAATCTTTGGAGTACCAATAACTATGCATTAGGGTATTAATACTTGAGTCTTACTTGTCAAGATGTGATTGATTACTTTTAATTTTATAGAGTAAACATTGATCAAGTATTAGATACTACATGTTCAAATTTTGGTCCACTTTAATATTTACACACACCAATATGTTCCATTAATGGGACATATGTTAACAAAATCCCTGTTCTACAATTGAAACATGCATAAGTATTGGGACCTTTCCCATAGTCTTATCTATACTAAAATTATGCTAAAAAAATATTCTCTTGAGTTGAAGGTTGGAAACCATGGTTTCATGAAGAGACCTAATTTTTTTATAAACCATCATTCACCTTAGAAAGACTTGTCCTTTTCATATTTGGTGAAGAATATTTCTATGAAACAAGTTTTTGGCATCATCCGTATGTCCATAGACCATGAGAGTCTAAAGTTTACCTAGACACATGTATGTAAAGTTTTTAGAGGATACTCCACCATAAATCTACAAATACAATATTTTTCCTTTAGTAACAACAATCCATTTTACATTTCATCTAGTATAAATAGTAGCTTGGGTGGATTCTAGCATGCATTTTCCTTTTTAGTTGGAAATTTGATCTTATGATAGATGCTGGCAAATATATTTGATTAAATCCTCCCTTCAAAGTTAAAATAATTTTTGGAACATTGTAGATATGAAATTTGGTGAGGGGGGTTTGTTGAGGAGGTTATGGCCTCCTCGTTTGTGGGTCTCTTGGGTTATTATTAACACAGAGAGGGTGAGTTGATTTTAATGGTGTAAAATGGGTAGATGGGGCATGCAGAGAGGGGATATGGAGACAAGGGTAGGAAAAATTTGAGCTAAAAAAATGGATATCAAACTTGATTAAATCATCCATATTGTATTAAATCCTTATGGATTTCGCATAAAATTCCTATTGGACCTTTTACATTTAATATGAATAAAAGAATTTGGATAGGTATAATTCAAGAAATTGGTCGAATAGAGTGAAGTTAACAAATACAAGTCTAGAAGTTGAATTGGTGACTTTTTCCTACTAGAAGTTAGCAATAAAGAAGATTTATTAAGGTCCAAAACTAAAGCAATAAAAAAAACCCTGGTTTAAACTACTTAATTTATATAGTATATCTACAAAATTCTAAATAGGAAAAACCTAATAAGATGTACATTCACAAATGTTGGTAGGTAATTATTTTGGAGTCTTGGACAAATAAAAATCAATTTATATGCCATAAAATGGGTTTCTCTTTAGTATGCTTATAACTGCTCCCAACTATGCCTACCAAAAATATTCCCAACTTGTAGCAATCAATTTTATTTGGGAAATCAATTTCTTTTGCTTTTTTACTAACTAATAAATAAAGCACTCACACATGTACATTATAATATATCTATTATGAACTTTAAATACTCATACACTATTAATGAATAATTAAAATATATTCCCCAAACAATTCCATTCGTCCAATAAAATTAATGATCAACACACGTTCATGATCCCTTTAGGTTGGTCTTATTTTTTCTATTTGTTGGCTTGGGTGATCTTTGTACTGGGTTGTGGGACCTATCAAAACCCTCTATTTTTGGTTCAAAACTCTAGCCCAAACTCACTTACCCTTATTATAAAATAATCAATACACTGTTATAATTATCTCTTTTATAACTTACAATACACATGTTGGCATGATCTCCTCTCTAGATGTCAAACTTATTCATGTTTGATATGCTTTAAACATACCTTCCATTTAAACCATAATTTTTTTGGTTAAAATGGGATAATGAATTAAATTATCAAGGCTAGTGTCACTTATAAATAATATTATATAGGGAACAAAATTCAAGTGATATTTATCAATAATATGAAACGTTGAGCTTCAAAATGACTTGCTCAGAATGTGATGTCTAATTACATATTGGTTAATGATACACAATCAAATTATAGAAAATTATATTGAGTAGTGTCAAAAAATGAGAATTTTGGGCTTCCCCAAATGGATCTTCTATTTGATAAATAATTTCTTAAACACTAGTCCATAAGAAGTGCAAATACATGCATTACAAAATCATAGTATGCAAATTATGAACAAACTAGCTAATTTGAATTATTAGTGTCATGATTATAAGATTATAGATATACAATATGAGAAACATAGTGTTGTAGAACATTGGTGGATAAATATACCCTATATAATAGCAATATGATAGAATCAAGGAAACATCTACCCCAAGGCATATGATTGCATTCTAAAGACCTACAATATTATTGATGAAAATGGATGTTTAAAAGATATAAAAACATCTAGTGTAACATGATCTTGAGGTTAGAAATATGTCTTTATTTTGGAACCTTTCACCATCTACATGTTTTATATGGCCTTTCCATTTCTTCTTGGGGTTTGAGTATGTTGTTTTTGTATGTGAGACGATAAAAATACTAGCCGTCTCCCTAGAAGTGAAAGTTACATTGGGAAGGGTGTTACTTGATTTTATGTTTTTTTGGGGGTGGGGGTTGTAAAATGAATCAAAGTAAATATATACTCATAATTAACTCAAAATCCATGACCACCAACCATGTATCGTCTTTCATTCATGAAACATTAAATAATAATGATTTAATATTTTTAGTAGAGGTGATAGTGGAAGGGATGTAATTTTTTTTGGTGAAGTGGAGTTTTATAAAGTAAAAGAGTGTAAACCAGTAGTCATACCTCATTTGAAGCCCATCATTACTTATCCCATATCATCTTTTTTGAACTAATTTTTGAGCAATAATAAATTTATATTTCTAGCAGAGGCGATGGTGAAAAATGAGGTTGTGTGTTCGTATATACAATAAGGAGATGTCCAGGAAGAAGATGTTATGTTTCACTTTTAATTATTGGTTTTTTATATTACTTCCTACAACAACATTGAGGTTGAGTTTTACTATTATTGACAACATAAATATGTATTTTTTGTTTTTTGTGATTCTAACCCTTATGTTTGAGCTTAAGCCACTGAAATAGACCATGTAATTGTTCCTCACTTTCCTCCTATTTTCCCTACACATGATAAGTATGTGGAGGAGATGTTTTATTTTATTTTCTATGTAGATATAGATGGATGATGTTTATCCCATATAAGTTACATGCACAAATTTTATCCCATATAAGTACGTGGAGGAGATGTTTTTTTTTTTCTTTTTCTTTATAGAGACACATGGATGATGTTATCCCATATAAGTTGCACATGGATGACGTTTATCCCATACCAAAAAGAGAAAGCTTAAAAAAATAGAAAAAAATGAGCCAAATGTCTTGAAAACAAGTGTCTTTCAATTTTTATGTAGATATACTCCATAAACCCATACTAGCCTTCCAATGAATGTCCAATGAATTATAATTCCATTCATTTGTTTCCTACCCACATCACTAGGGCTGGGCAGAATAATATTAGAGTATACCAAATGATTTTATTTTTCTTTGACAAAATATTCTATCATTATCTTAATGGTGTGAAGCTCATAGATCAATCTAGGCTATGAATGATTTATTTATCAACTTTTTTGTTCATGAATTGCTTGTCTTAGTGTGTTGATTTCCATAAACATATTTTTAATTCTCAGTTTGATGATTTAATAGAAAGAAAGGACAAATTATATTAATGTCCATGAATAACCAAACTCAGAGAGTACATTGAGTTATAAATGGAATTACTAGGGTAATAAGACCTAAGTTGAAAAAAGTAATGAAACACAAAGTAGAAAATAAAGTAAATAATGTAAGAGGAGGTTAAACTAAAGTGGTTAAACCCTGAGTCACAAGACATCACAAGTAAAAATGAACCTGTAAGGGAAGGGACTCTCAAATAAATATGGAGTTAATGGATATAAAACATGAGACTAGAAAAAGAGCCCACACTCTTCATTTTGTAATGAGGCTTGAACTAGAAGAACCAATATCATCACCACTTATCACTATAAAAGAGCCCATGTGGCTAAAAATATGTATAACTGAATGTCTAAGGATGAGGGGGTTAGGCTCAAAAATCCTTGAAGGAAGTCGCATAATCCCTCTACATCCTTAACTAATACCAAGGCAATTTAACCTCTAGTTGGAGGGATGAACTAGTATTACACATATATTTTCATGACCTAGTCTAAAAATAAGGGGAATGCTCTTGATGTTGAAATAAAGTATATCTAATTTGCCTAGATTTTGACCAAGGGGGATGGGGTGCTTTGGTAATATTATAAAAAGAGGAATAGTCCTTAATGGTACAAAACCTAACCCTTCTTCTAGACCCTCTAATCTTATCCTTATCTTGGAAAAACCTAATGCTAATGATACAAATCCTAACCCTAATGCTACAAACCCCAAACCTTCTTATAGAACCTCTAATCCTACCCCTATACCTAATCCTACTCCAATACAATCCTCTATCTAGGGTTTGAATCCTAAGGTTGGTAACCAGAGTAGAATGGGATCATGGGTAGTAGAGAGTGAAAAATCCTTGGTCTGAAGTGGTGATAAAAACCCAAATATTAACCCTAATCCTTGTGGGTGGGGAAAACTAAATAGAAAAAAACCCACTACCCACCACCCTTGAACCAAACCTATTTTCCAACTGATAGTATCCTCTTCAATAAAAAAACACATGCATAAATTTTGAAGCCTATGAAGACATTCCAATGGAGACTAGTAGAAAAAATGTGCCTACTCCAGTGAAGACATTTGTAAAAATTGATATGGGTGATGCTCAGAATATGAATATATGGTTTTGACAGTATGTTAAACCCATGCTTGTGCAAAGATACAAAATATACATCTCGCTAGTGGGCAAGGATTTTGGTGCATGCTCAGACTAGTTCAAGTAAAATGGTTAATTTCTATTTTCCTATCATTACTGCCATCATGAGGAGTAACATTCCTTCAAGGCCACATTTTGGAAGGAGCTCATTTTTTCTATAACTTATCTTATCCCCAACCAGAAACATAGGCAAGGTTTTACCATGTTTTGTTTGTTTCTAATTTTGGCAAATGAATGCACATTATAGTTAGAGTGTTTAATTCATTTCTATCATATAATATGTTTTTATTTTATTCATTTCTATCATAAAATATGTTTTTGTTTTATTAATTTCTATAATTTTTAAACAAAGGCACCATGCACCAAGTCCCTATGGGGTAGATTAGAATTGAAAATTGTTTTAAGTGTTTTGTTTGAAAAAAAGGATAGTAGAGAGTATTGATATCTAGCAAAATTAATTATCTTTCATTTTCATGTCTCAAATAAAATAAATATTTCATTGCTTGAGGGCTTGAATTATTAATATTTACAAAGATATTCACCTATTACACTTCAGTGGTTAGATAGAAAGGCATATCCATCTATAAAATTCAAACTGTACTAAATACAAACACCATGGATAAAATTTTAAGACTAATGGACAAAACGAATAAATATTTTTCTTGGAAAAAGAAAACACAATAATTCTCTTAATAATGACTTTAGAAAAATATAATACTCTTAAATTTTCAATCTCACATACTGGCAAAACCAATTTCTGGTGCATGTAGAGATAAACAACTTTAGAGCCTTGCAAAAGGCATCCAAACACTTTAGCCATACTTAAGGAAATTTTAGTGTGAGATCTATAAGGTTGAAATAACAAACATCAGAGATGTTGTAGAACATGGGTGAAATTATTTTCAGCAACCCCAACCACACCATACAAATAAGGAGATATAAAACAATGTCAAATTGTAGCTAATGATAGATGTTGAGTTACACAAAGAACTTACAACATTAGTAGAAGGCCTTACCTAGTGTAGTACATAACTCATTTCTTGTGTACATAACAATACTTCACACCATATTTTACATGGACCAAATTTTCTTCTACCAACTTCATGCTAGAAAATTTTTGGGCTAGGAGAACATGAAAATTCTAAAATCACACATGCAAGGTGTAAACACACTACAAATTATGAAGTGGAACTGATGATCCTTCAAATGGCCTTCATGTGTTTAATTTGGGTTAGATTCATTTACTGTAATCAGACAGAACCAATCAATGAATGTCATAATTAGTGCTTGAATTAAATAGATTCTTAGGATATGAAATTCATAAAAATCCTAGTAAATGTACTCAACATTGAAATTTTAACTAAAATCCTTCCAAAAGCAAGTCATATGCAAAACATAGGGTTATAAAATGTAAAATTTGAGCTTAGTATTTTGGATGTTTTTTTTCAGATCTTTTCATCAACTAGAAACAAATTATAATGTCCCCTTCTTGCACCTAATCAGTATGAGCTTTCCATTAGCCTATTCTAGGGTCCTCATAGGCTAATTGGGTATGGTTAGGGGACTTAGGTCCTGTGTTAAGCTTTTTTAAGGTTTTTGTTGAGATTTTTTGTGGGGTTTACTACTTTTAGCAGTGGCTATTTTTAGAACTTATTATTTCTAGTAAGTTTAGTGCTTTCTAGATTAAGCCAATTTGGTGTTTGGACACACCTAATATTTTTAAATTTTTATTATTTTTAGTAAATGCTATTTTTATTAGTGATGGTCTTGGCCTTTGTTTCTCCAATAGTTTAGTACAATATTTCCTGTTATGGCTTTCATGAGTTCTAACAATAATTGAATTGATATTCATTATTTATCACATAAGTTTTATTATAAAATTACTTTATGACTTAAATGAGGGTGGTGTGTTCAATAAAAACTCCCTTGACTCATTCCTAACAAAAAAAGTGACTTCAAGTTGTTTTTATAGTCTAAATATTAGCCTCCAAAGTGGACACCATGTTTGAAGAGGGATAAGGGGAAAAAATTAAAAATAAATTAAAACGGATCATGAGATGGGTGTGACATCTTAGAGGGAAAATTTATAATTTGAAATGTGTTGTGTGAAAACCTACCCTAGCTGGTTGGCATTTGGATTGAAGATTGATAGTCGTTTTGGCTTGTTGACCAAGCATTTTGGCATTGATATGACTAAACCTATATTCTTCTAGCCACCATTTTACCAAGAGACTAATTTTATTTTACCCATATGAACTTGTAATATATTTAGATCACCTGCTCACTCATTTTGAATGGTTACTTAAGTATGTTTTCTATATTTACACACATAATCATGGCATTTTACTCTCTAATTATGTGACTATTCTAGGTGGTTTTGGGTATGCTTTTGGCTACTCTTTTTTTAGTTATTGGGTTCAATGTATTCATGACTTCTAAGAATTTTGGATCACTTTTGGTTCATCTATCTCCCTGATCAATCATAAACTTCCCTTTTTTGATAGAAAAAGTTATTAACAACTCCCATTTAATTTTGTGAACACTTTGTGCATTGGTTGTAGATTTATGGGATTATTGCATTTTTATTGTTGTGATTTTATTCTAAAGCATCACTTTGATATTTGTAAATTTTCATGAATTTAGTTGGAATTTTTTGGTATGAACTTTTTTAACATGTTTTTATTTTTTATTACTTCTAAGTGGCCCATGAAATTATTAGCCTACAACTATCAATTTAGGACCAACTATTTACTATGGATGAATGGGTTTACACCCAATGGAATTTAGAGCCTTTAGGTGCTTGACTAAATTTAGGATTATAATGAGTTTGAGGTTTACCCTTGACCATAATAATATCTCCATTTTAGGTCATGGTAAAAAAAGGGGTAAATGGATGCTAAGACATGTGAAAATTATAAACAATTGGGTCTAAATCTTTAGTTATAATTTTATTTGTTGATTGAAAGTTAAATCCTCTTTTAGTGCCTCTCAGAGTTTGGGAGGATGTGTCAAAGGAAGGTCATCTAGGATAAGTAAGATGCAAAGGCATCTCTAGCTTGGTTCTAAGATGTCAAATTTGAATTGGCATAGAATAATTTTTTGCTTTATCATATGAAGTCTTAGATCATAATCTATAGGATTGACCTACTATGAGAAAGGAACTCTAAGCCCAAAAAAGGACTAACTAAAATTGAAATCAAACATATTTTACCTAATACCACTAAAAATTAAAATTGGAATCAGACATATTATGAGGGAAACTATTATGTTTGATTTGAAGCCCCATGTGCAGCCTGCACATTGTAGTTTTGTTATTGCTCAGGTGTCCTTGAGTCAAAAGGATAACTTGCACTTGCTAAACCTAAATTATCCATAGATAAAATTGTAACTTGAGGATGAAAATTAAACCTTGATATACCAAAGTTTCTAGTAGATGAATTAGTTATAGCTTGAGGTGAAAAGCTCAACCTTGCTCCACCAAAGTTGTTTGTAGATAAACTACTCATAACTTAAGGATGATATATTGGCCTTGCTACACCAAAGTTATTTGTACATAGACTACTTGAAACTTGAGGTTGAAGATTAGGCCTTGATTTCAAACCAATATTTTACCTTTCTTTAGATTGAATTGGGCTTTTTTTACCCCCATAACTTTTACCCTGAAGAACATAAAAAGAGCTAGAGTTCATAAATAGGTTATATGAAGATTTGGGATTAGATGTAATCTGCTTAGAATCATTTTAGTCGACACTCATATCATAATATGTAGAGGATAAAGGGATTATATAATTATAAATACCAAGCAAATTAGCATGTGAATGTAATGCAAAGTTACTTTCATACATTATTGTAGGAGGTTTTACTCTTGGAAATAATGCTGAGTTATTAGACTCTCCCTGCCCATTTAACTGCCCTATTCCATTGACAGGCATATGGTTAGACAAATTTTGTTGAAATTTTGTTATGCCATGAAATTTAGATTTCATAAAATGTGTAGTGATATTTTTTGTATGTAGTTGTACTCTTGGAAGTGATTGCATGCACTGAGAAATTATAGAATGTGTAGTGATATTGTTTGTATGTAGTTGTACTCCTAAAAGTGATTGCATGCCCTAAAATACTATAAATTTAAAATATAGTTCTAAAAATACATGCCTCAACCCTAATAAATCTACTCTTACACCATTTATGAAAGGGTTAAAATTAGGCTTTTTGTCTATTTATTCAACATCAGTCAGTGGATTATGTAGAGAGAACTCACCCCTTGCCAAGTTGGACCATAGCTAGATATTCATTTCTACTCCTATAAGAAAAGTAGATACATTCTGAGGAGGCCATGCCAAAAGTATATTTTACCTCCTTTGTCTAAGTTTATGAAAGGCATTAGAAAATTAACGATCACCAAAAATAAGCATATAATTTTTAGGTGCAGGATTATCCACTGCCCAGAATAACATGTTAACTAAAATTACTTTATCACTTGCATCCTTGAAACCTGCACCATATTCATGAAAATGACATCAAAAACATATATATATATATATATATATATATTTTTTTTTTAAAATCAAATATTTTACTAAAGCATGTAATAAATGATACTCTACTATAATATGCTTAGTAAAACACACAAATAATGATCTAGAATCTAGATGTTTACACACAACATAAACACCCACATAAAAATGTTGCCTTTAGTGAGAGAAAAAAAATTCTAATATAAGTGATAGTGGAAATGAATATCCTATAAGACACTATGTCAAAAAAACTATTTGGATCACAAGTGTTGGATGATGGTGTTCTTAGCCACATTACTAGATATTATTTAACAACTTGTTTAATGTATCCCCTCTAATCATATTAAAATATAGAATGACTTGAGAAAATAATTTTGATAGAAAATTTGTAAATAAAATCAATAATTTAAAACAAGGTTAAAAAGTAAAGCCTTATTTACTGTAATTCAAAATAATGTTACATAAGCCACTGAAGTTACATTGAAGTTCCTCAAAAGATATGATTCTGTGAGTCCTTTAGATGGACAAGAAGAACATGGTGGCATTCCCATTGTGTTCGATTAAGTTGTGATCAAAGCTAGAGATTGAGGATTATAGGAAACAAATAAAATTCCCTATCGAGGGCATCGATGATGATTCATAACCATTTTTGATGGGTGCTCTTTGTGAAAATATCATAAAACTAATAACATAGGAAGTGGGAATTTACAAGTACATACGACCCAAGAATTACAAAGCCCAATAATGTATCTAGAAGCATTTGTAATTTTTTTCATTCATGTAATATTTCTCTTTACAACTCTTATTTTTGTGACTTTAGGTCACTTGATGTTTTCCAAGTTTTTTGTGTTTTTAAATAACATGATAATCTGATAGTTTCCAATTTATTTCAAATAACATAGTAACTTGATCATAGCCCCTACAATTATCATCATTCATAAATTGTTATCTTACAAAAAAACCAAATACCCATACAACCATAGTCTTCTATAATTTGACTTCTAATTATATGAGATGAAAAATTAGAAGACCCATTTTCATGTTGATTATGTAACATATCCTACTATCATTGCATTCAAAGACCCCATGGTTCTCTTATAAATTTAACCAAATAATTAGTGAGTATAATCTATACTCTTTTGTTTGGCATACATTTCCAATAGAGAAGTTCCCACATGAGGCATTAGGCACATGTCCAGCTTTGGCCATGTGATCATTATTAGGATGTATGTTTTCTCTTTACATTTTATAATAGAGGGTAAGTGCTTCTTCAAAGAGACATCACTGTCATACCCTCTAAAAATATGTTTCATTTGAAGCTACTTTTGTGAGATATTTTATCAAACACTACTTGTGTATCAACCATTATGCTAAGAGATGACAACTTCAAATTATGTTTAATTAAAGTAGAAACATCAGATAAAGGCACTCTGTATGTAATTTGTGAATTATTAAGAGTTCTCCATATCCATATCCAATACCATGTAAGATCGAATGAGTTCTTAGCATGAATCTGTGGTATAAAATCTTCTATTATTTATTTAAATCCATTCGTACATTTGGTGTATCAAACCTTCCTTGTATAATTCCACAAGATGATTTATTTTTCTATTTATTTCATACATTATTCAAGTTTTGTACCTCTCAAGTTTGGAGATCATGACTAAGCTTGAAATCAGGTTTGTTTGGGTGTGTGCACCCAACCATATTTGGTCCACACCAAAGATTCACCCAAGCCCAAACCCATACCTTAATAAAACTAATGCACCATATCATACCACGTGAATTTGCATTAATGTAATATTCAAGACCCACCCACAACTTTCCTACCTTTACACCTGTGCACTGAGACAACCTTATGTAAAAGTAAACCAAATCTTTCCAATCCAACTACACATAGAGTACTAATTCTACTGAGTGTTTTGAGTGAATCTCATACATACATGCACAAGTTTGTGAAATCAATAAAATAAAATAAACCTATAATGGGACCATAAAAATTATTATCCTACGATAGATAATATCCTTATTAATTTTATTGACATTATCATTGAATCCAATGAGATTTTCTATTAGGATGCAACATAAAAATAATACATTTATGTTTGACAACTTTATCTTGCACTTCTATCTCATACAAGTATTCACCCTAGATGATATACTAATGTGAATTAAATATTGTTTAATATGATTAAATATATCTAATAAGGTCATAGGAAACCCACTAGAATATCAACTTAGAAATGGATAATAATGCCAAGTTCTTGGCTATCAATTTAGGATGAAATTTTATAATTTTTAGCTAAAGTTTATTATAAATTATGTCACCACTAATATTTACAAGAACACAATCCATTTTTTAAGTGATGAAAGGGGCATAAATCCCTCTCAATAATTTATGTTCCCATAATATTTGAGATAAACTTGGTAGCCCTGTGGCGCTCACCACATACACATAGGTTCTTTCTAATTTGAATAGGGTTTTTAGGACACGTATTGATGAGTCTAAATGCAATGAAAAAATTTTCAATATGACTTCCAAGCATGTATTCCTTCATCTCATATTTTGTGTCATGTGGGATAGAGTTTATATTAGATATAAACCCTACAAAGTCTGATAATGCATCTACAAGCATGTCCCCATGTCAATTTGAAAAAGGAAGATATATTGACAATAACACCCTAGGACTTGATGATGTAAGTGATGTAGATGTAAATTTATGAAAATGGGCCCCATAGACTCTCTAACCTAGAGCCAAATTAGAAGTGGGAATTGTGGTTCATAACATATGGATGCATCATTCGATAGATTGGGCACTCACTAGACATAATATAGAGAAACTTAGCATACAAAATCCAACATAAGATTAGGAAACAAAATAAGATCAAATTGGGCCCAGATACTGATTGGGTTATAGATATGGATTGGGCTAATTCCCCACATCTACCTACACAATCCTGATTAGGGGAGAAATTTGGGGTGATCCCTATCTATCTATATCTAGGTGGGTGGGGTAGGCATATTAGTTTTATCATCATCTGTTTAGCATTGCCTTTGATAAACTAGGATGATTCAATAAAATTAATAGTAAGGAAATATTTAACATTGCCTCTCGTATGTTAGGATGATTCAATACAAAAAGTAATCACTAAAGAAAGTTTTTATAGTACCTTTAAGGTATCTCTTAAGAGATACCTTGAAGGATCCTTGTAATACCTTGAAGGTATAAAAAGGAACCATTAAGGTGTCTCATAAGAGATACCTTGAAGGTATTACAAGGAACTATCTTCAAGGTATTTCCTATAGAATGCCCTGAATGTATTTTCAAGGACCTTTAAGGTATCTCCTATGAGATACCTTGAATGTATTACAAGGAATAGAATATACCTTGATTTTTTTTGTAATACCTTCAAGGTATCTCTTAGGAGATACCTTGAAGGATCCTTGTAATAACTTGAAGGTATAAAAAGGAACCATTAAGGTGTCTCATAGGAGATACCTTGAAGGTATAAAAAGGAACCATTAAGGTGTTTAGTAGGAGATACCTTAAAGGTATTACAAGGAACTATCTTCAAGGTATCTCCTATAAGATGACTTGAAGGTATTTTGAGTACCTTTAAGGTATCTCCTACAAGATACCTTGAATGTATTACAAGGACTAAAAGATACCTTAAAGGTTTTTATAATAACTTCAAGGTATCTCTTAGGAGATACCTTGAAGGATCCTTGTAATACCTTGAAGGTATAAAAATGAACTATTAAGGTGTCTCTTAAGAGATACCTTGAAGGTATTAAAAGGAACCGGCTTCAAGGTTAAGGTATCTCCTATGAGATACCTTGAATCTATTACAAGGACTAGGATATACCTTGAAGGTTTTTGTAATACCTTCAAGGTATCTCTTAGGAGATACCTTGAAGGATCCTTGTAATACCTTGAATGTATAAAAAGGAACCATTTAGATGTCTTTTAGGAGATAGGCACCTTCAAGGTATTACAAAGAACTAACTTCAAGGTATTTCCTTTAAGATGCCTTGAAGGTATTTCAAAAACCTTCAAGGCATCTCCTACGAGATACCTTGAATGTATTGCAAGGACTATGAGATACCTTGAAGTTTTTTGTAATACCTTCAAGGTATCTCTTAGGAAATACCTTGAAGGATCCTTATATTACTTTGAAGGTATAAAAAGGAACCATTAAGGTGTCTTATAGGAGATACCTCGAAGGTGTTACAAGGAAATAGCTTCAAGGTATCTCCTATTAGATGCCTTGAAGGATTTTCAAAAGGTATCTCATATGAGACACCTTAAAAGTATTATAAGGACATTTAAGGAGAGACATTCAAGGTATGAAGGTATTATAATTAACTTCAAGGTATCTCCTTGAGGGCCTTGTAATACCCAACTTTAATGTATCTCCTAGAATATGACTTGAAGGTATTTCAAGGACCTAAAATGTATCTCCCATGAGATACCTTGTATGTATTACAAGGACCTTAGAGGAGATACCTTGAAATTATTACAAGAAACTTCAAGGTATCTCATTGAAGGTCCTTCTAATACCTTAAAAATATATCCTATGTATGAAGGTTTGTGTAATACCCTCAAGATATATCCTACTTATGAAAGTACTTGTAATGCCTTAAAAATATGGAATAATAGTTTTAACATGGAACTTCAAGGTATCTCCCTAAAGATCAATTTAATACTTTCAATTTTCTCTCTTTGAAGTTCATTGCAATATATTCAAATTATTTCTTATGTGTGAAGTGTTTTGTAATACCTTCAAGGTATCTCCTAGATATTAAGGTTTTTGTACTAACTTAAAGATATTTCCTAGGATATATCTTGAATGTATTACAATGAACTTCATAACTAGGAGATATTTTGAAGGTATTACAATGACATTTATGGTACTTCTAGATATATCCTAAGAATGAAGGAGATACCTTGAAGTATGATGAATGTCCTTTAATACCTTTAAGGTATTTATTAGTTGTGAAAGAGATACCTTCTATGAGATACATTTATTGTATTACAAGTACCTTCATACCTAGGAGATACCTTGATGATATTACAAGGATATTCAAGGTATCTCCTTCATGATGCAGGAACATTAGGATATGTTCCACTTAAATGATGTAAATATCTAATTTTTACTTATTTATAGCCTTGTCAGGTCCTAGGAGTGTTTTAAGATTCAATAAGGACTTTAAATTTTCCATTTAAGGTCTCTAATAGTGTTATGAGGGTTTCCCTTGAAAATGAAGAATTTAAAAATTAGAACTACTTATAAAGGTTTGTAATGATAGTGAAAAGTTGTAAAGGACTTGAACCATTGAGAATGGTCTTAATATGTTTAGTTACATGTGTTAGAGGTACGTTTATCTATTTTAAATTTAAATCCTATTTCAAGTCCCACCTAGAAGCTAATTCTACATTGGAAGAAGCATGTTGGTTAGAAATAAGGGTGATGAGAGAGATTTATGGTCTATTTCAATACCAAGACTAGATAAAGACCTATTAAAATGAAGAGATGAGTTTTAATTCACCTAATTAAATCTAATTAAGGAGGATGTACATAGGTAGAAAGAGGAGTAAGTAGCATAGAGGAGAGAATAAGACCTTTAGGCCTGTGTGTTGTCATAACAATCTATAGGACTGTAATGTATGTATATGTGAAGATCAATATGAAGAATATTATGGTGCATCAATGGATTATTAAATGAGTAAGACTATTTAATTTAATTTTATGATTCTTTAATGAATTGTGATAGGTAAACATGAAGATAAGGCTTTTAGAATTGAGTATGATTATTTATAGTTCAAGAACAGGGTTCCATGTGTATTGAAGAGAAAATTTATTTAAAATAATGGTATTATATCACTTGAATTAATGTATTTTATATATTTTATGTACAAATTAATAATATACATTCAATCTTGTATTGAATTTATATTCAATTTGAAGCTTTCCTCATTAAAACTCCTTAATACCATGTTTTCTATGCATCTATGGTTCATCATAGTCACTTGAAACACATGTAACAAGTTGCATGAGTTTAGTTTAAGGTTTGGAAAGGTTGAATGAGGTTTAAGATTATATTTTAATTTTTAGAAAGATAAAAAGGGTCCTATATTTTATAAATGATTATCAAGTAGCTCTCATCCTTTGAGCTTCTTGAGAAACCCTAAAACATGGTCTTTAAGCACAAATCAGGCATGTAAACACCATAATGTAAATCATGCATGAAATTATTGAATGAGATTCAAGCCATATAAACTAAGAAATGGTATGATTAAGGAAAATTCATTATTAGTTTCAATAGATTGGCCTTGGAGGACTAACATGGTGGAAATGTAGATTCAAAATGGACAAAGGTCTAAGAATGGTCAATGAATAGTCTTAAGAAAAGTATAAGAGATTATAGAAGCATAAATAAAGTGGGTAATGGATTATCAATCATAAATATAGGTCTATTCAAGTTTAAAGTTTATTTAATGGTAAATCTAAGTAAGTAAACAAGGGTATATTTCAAAGTATCTTGGGATAGTGTCTGAAAGGTGTGAGATTGTCCTCACTTCACACCTAGTACTTACCTTGAAGTAACATGAATATAATTGTAATGCCTTCAACATATATCCTAGTTGTAAGGATATTTAAAATACATTCAAGGTATCTCCTAGGATATACCTTGATGGTTTTCAAAATTTATCCTCATATTATTTGCAAGGTATCACCTATGAGATATATTGAAGGTATTACAGTTCAAGGTATTACACATAGGTATTTATAATACCTTCAAGGTGTCTCATAGGAAGTAACTTGAAGGTGTTACAATTCAAGGCATTAGAAATAGGTCCTTGTAATAACTCTTTCAATGTATCTCCTAGGTAATGAGATATTTGTAATACATTCAAGGTATATCTTAGGATATACCTTGATGGTTTTAAAAATTTATCCTCATACTACTTTCAAGATATCACCTAAGAGATATATTAAAGGCATTATAGTTCAAGGTATTACACATAGGTCCTTGTAATATATTCAAGGTATTTTATAGGAGGTAACTTGAAGGTGTTACAATTGAAGGTATTATAAATAGGTCCTTTTAATAACTTCAAGGTATCTCCTAAAAGATAACTTTAAAGTATTACAAGGACCTCTTTCTAATACCTTGAATTTTAACACCTTCAAGGTACCTCCTATGAGATACCTTGAGGAGATACCTTGAGGGTGCTTGGAGATAACTAAAATGTCCTTGTAATACCTTCAAGGTATCTTATAGGAGATACCTTTAAGGTCCTTGTAATACCTTCAAGGTATATCCTAAGATATATGTTAAAGGTCTTGATAATACCTTCAAGGAATCTTCTTGGAGATATATATCACCTATGTGATATATCCATGAATCATTTTTTAAGTAGTGTCATTAAAACAAATTTGTTATGCATTACCTTGTTAATATTTTTATGTTTAAAAAAATCTACATAAATATGTTATGGTATGAATAAAGATTTATCTCCAACATATAGGTATACATTGAAATAATTTTATAATTAACCTAATTAATAATCTCATGTCTTGTGCAAATGTATAGGCCAAAAAACCATACATCAATGGCTTTCAAATGTGGAGACTACGTTTCTCTTGTAAATAATGGAAAGGTCATTGGTAAAGGAAGGATACACAAAATTCCAAGTATAGATAATGACTCTTTGGAATCCACAAATCCAAATTTGACATGCCATAATGAGAAAATACGTTATAGATGTGTAATTTTTAATGTGACAAAAGATTTTGATCCAAATCTACCACTTTTAATTCTAAGAGATTTTATAGATACTTTGGGGGATGTAGTTAATAGTTTTACTATATAGAGCACAAGAATGATGCAATGTGTCATAAATAATTTTTATGTAGAGGATTGCATGTAAGAAGGACAAAATAATTTTAGTTTAGTTATGTATATAAATCCATTACAACAAGAAAACCCTAGATTAGATTCATTTATTTGCTATATTTATTATCCAACCACATTTTGTAGTCTTAAAAATGAGTTAATTAGAAAAAAGGGTACATTTATTACACAAATGTATAACTATTTCAAATGATGAGAAAATTGCTTATGGTTATATTTAATTTGCACATCTAGGAGAGATTTTTCTTTCAGTCCCAATGGTAGAAAATGAATTGGAAATTTCCATAAGGAACATTCTACAACATTGTAAAACTTGTAGCATAGAAGTAACTGAATAAATAGTTGTTAGATGGACTTTCAACAAGATAATGGACATTGAAAGTAGAGAAATAAATTTACCGTACATGACACAAAAGGAGAAATAAATTGGAAATATTTGGGAAGTAGTGGATACTGAAATCATTCCTTGCATGAAATTCCTAGAGCATAGGTATTTAAAAAAATTAATTTGTGCCTACAACTATTCTGGCCAAAAACAATTATAGCCAATCACTTCACTCAACCAAGTAAAATTTGATGTAAGCATATATAGTGAGATTAAAAATGTGTATACTAAGAAATGTTATACCAAAATATGTCTTTAGTCAGGATTGTCATTTTAAATACTAAAATCATCAAAGATGAAGTTGTTTGTTTCCACCACAATGGATAGGAGGCAACATGTCTTGGATGCCTTTTCTACTGATTTGTTTAAGAAAGATATAAAAAAAACTACCATTGATTTTCAAGGTACTAAGATATATTTGGAAGCTTGTCTTAAAATATATGGATTGAAGAGAAGTAGATTTTTTGACATTCAAAATTTTCACAAAAATGGGGAACATATTGCATTCTATACAGGGTGGTTTCAATAAAATCCACAAAATAAGTCAATGGAAGATAAATATTTGTTGGAAAAATTAGTGGATGATTTTTTAGTTATTTCTGCAAGACTCACATGCTAGATAGATATAGATGGTGCGTAAGGAAATGTTCAACATCTTCCAACATCTTTCACTTAAGAATTTATGAGGTGCCACATCAATACACAGCTAGTAGATATGGAATATGAGCCAATATCCCAACCAACATTTAATAAAATGTGAATTAATAATTTTCATGATGTGACCATTGTCAAGTTTGATAACTTTTCTAAGTGTAAAACAAGTATCTTGTTGACTCAAAATAATGCTCTGGGTCCCTGTTTAGAGATCAGGTAGATCACATTGATCAAGAATTCATGATGCACTCAAATCAAATACTTTATAAAAGACAAATACATTACACACATAAATAAATGTTTGATCAGTTCCCTAAAGAATGCCTCAATGTCATTCATGAAAAGGTAGAATTCCAAAAAACATTTGTGCCAAGGATAGTCACAAAAAGTGATATAATTACCAATAAAATAGTTGATTTGTCAATGGTAGGGATTATCACACATGGTCATGGTGTAGGTGGATATGGACATTTTTTTTAACATATGTTCTTGGAGGGTATAACTTTACTATCACCTCATTGAACAAGTACTTCAAGGATATGGAAACAATAATTCCATATAGTTATGGATCTTTACTATATAAACTTGGATCTTCAAAATATCTATTGTATGATGCACTTTTGTCTACTAATTGCTACCTTAAATGAAATAAATACATGGACAAAACACATTCAATTATCACCTTCAAGAAACTTCCTTATAGGCTATATATTAAACTAGACAACTATTGTGGGGACAATAAGAACATGTATTTCCTTCACATTTTTAATTGAAAATTATGTTTAAAAAAAATACATATATAATGTTTTATTATTAAATCTTACATTACCATAATAATCAATTTATCGATCATGATATATTTAAAAAAAAGATATCCCAACCACTTCCCTTTTTTTTTTTTATGTCTTTCAAGTGATACATTTATATTACCCCTTCTAAAATATCAAATAAACTTTAATTATACCAAATCTAGTCTAATACTCTATAAATTTTTTTCTCAAGCCATACATTTTTATTATGCCTTGAATAATATAAAAAAACATGCATTCATAACACATCCACTTCATTTATTTTTTATAGATGTCTCCTAAGAAAATAAATTGATTTATTCCTTGCATATTATCAAAAAATGGTGTAGCAGTACCATAATGATTTTCATTAAAAGTAAGGTATCATTTGAGAGATAAGTTTAGATAAAAAATAAAGGTGTTATGTTAAGAACATATTTTGTTTTTTAATATACATGGGATAATACCAAGGTTCATTTTGGAGATACCAATGGATACTAAGTATATAGTTTCATTGCCACTATATCTTATGTGATAATTATCAAAGGATTAATACAAAATTATTTGGTTTGATATACTTAATAAGACCAATAAAAATGATTGCATGTGGCATGTTATAATAGTTTTAAATGAAGGTATCACTTCTGAGATACTAGGAAGGCCATTTTATACTGACTTGCATAATGTAGTGGTAACTTAACCACATTCCATGTTCATATATGTATATCTCAATAAATATATTGTAAATTATAGGTTAATATTAAACACATTCCATGTTCATATATGTATATCTCAATAAATATATTGTAAATTATAGGTTAATATTAATATGAAATAAAGTATAACATTATATGAAACTAATTGTAATTCTATTAGCTTTCCAATTACATAAAATCATGTGTTTTTGTATAGGTTTGTGTTGCAATATTTATCTCTCCTTATCTAAAAAGGTATCTTCCTTGAGGTCAAGGTTAGCTTTCTTCTTGTAGGACATACCCATAAGGACATTGACAACACATTTGGAAACCTATCTGAATGTATAAAGAGGAAAGATGTATAGAGTGTGGCAGAGATTATGGACACTTATATGACATGTGAAAATGCAATAAACTTCATCCCATATTTCATTGAAGAAGTAATTGATTTCAAAGAATTTGTTAATAATTACAAGATGAAGGGAAGTAATGAAATAGTAGGCTTGACAAAAAGCCAATATTTTCTTCTATGCATAGAGCAAGGTCAGCTTATTATGCATTGTAAAAACTCTATAAAAGATAGAAATTGTCCCCCCCCACCCCAATTAAATTATGGGGAACAAAGTAAAATGGTGAGACAAATGTTTTAGAGGGTAATCCTATGAGAATATTTTTCAAAGATTTAAAAAAATAGACAAAGTCACAAGAATCCATTGCTTTAAAAGACTCAAATAGAAGTAGAAAAAAGAGTGAAAAAGAAATTAAAGATAACTTGATCAAGTATGTTAATAAATTCAATGAATTTGGTTTGATTGGAAATATTAAGTGGAAGGATCTAGCATATTACTTCCAAAATATTCAAGACACAAGGAAAGAAGACATGTTACCTTATGAATTTGAATATATAAGATATTCCAGCCTATAACTCACCAAAAAATACCCCTACATAGAGATATACATAAAATGGTTTATGATAGGGCCCTTGATTTGGGAGTGGCATCAACAGATACATATATTGGTCCAAGAAGTAAAAGATAAAAAATTTCATTTGATATAGTTCAAGATGTGCATAAGGTGATATGATGTTTGTTAGACTTGATGATTATATAGGAGTGTACTACACAATATGGGTTGCTAGAGTTGAAAGTAATATTGAGATACTGAAAATAAATGAAGATCTAGAATAAAGTGTTAAAATAACTTGGTTCATTCAAGTTCATGCAAAGAAAAAAGATTTAGAAGAAGCATAAATTTATTCTTGCTTGGACAAGAAACAAAATCCAAACCCAATAGAAACCTCTTTACCATCTATTCTTATAGATAATATCATCTACGCTTGACCAAGCAAAACATATAAAGGTAAAACACTTGTTCTCACTAATTTTTTGAAAGGCATTATAACAAACTATTTGAATGCATCATCACATTAGGCACTTTGAAAAATAGTGATAAAAGATTTTAAGATATTGTTTTCTTTCATGACATTGAAAATTCGAAATGGTGTTTCCCTAAATTTGGAATGACAAGTATGAATGTTTTTTTTTCATATTTTAGTGCATCTTTTAACATGTAGAATGTTTTACTGGATTTATAGCTTGTATGCTCATTTCAATGATTCATTTATTTATTTTATTCATATATAAAAGATCATAGTCATATTATTAAGAATTATCCTCTCTAATCAATGGTAGATTATATTTCATAGTCATGAATATATTGATCAAATGTATTTACAATATTTATAATTGTATGTATTATTATTAAAGTTAATGATATAGTAATAGGTGATTGTCTTGTTGGTATATCTTCATGTCCTATTTTGTGCAAAAATGATATTACAATCTTAATATGGTTAAATAAAAAAATAAAAAAATATTAAATACTAAATATATATTTTACAGTGCAATGATTGACTAATTATTTTAAAAAGCATTATTCCAGATATCATAATTTCCTTTTTTGTTTACTTGCATTTAATAAGATTTTTTTTCAAGAATTTGATAGCTTATAACTATCCATTAAAATTATCATTCTCAATTATTTTTTATTACCACAAATGATTTTCATGCATTTATCCTCCTTTTATTACTTGAAATTATCCATTGAGTTCCCAAATATTTATTAAAATTTCTATAAATAGGTCCTTCACTTCTATATATTCATGACATTCAATATATATATATATATATATATATATATATATATATATATATATATATATGTATAAACTAATAAGGAAAAGGGTAGGCATATAATTACAATTTATGAGAGGAATGAAAATCCTTGGTTGGAAATGATTTGGACTTGCTTCAAATACATTAGATATATGTTGTTTATTTATAGTAACTCCAACTAATTATTTATAAATTCCAATTTAGTTCTGATAAGTTTTTAAAATTTGAACTACTAATAAGTCCATATTATTTTAAATTATTCAAATTGAATGCCTTGCTTGCAAATAATTTGGAAGTATTAAAAATACATTAGATAGATGCAATTTATTTGTAATAAGTCTAATCAATTTCTGATAAAGTCCAATTTATCTATGATAGTTTTTTTAAATTTGGACTATTAATAATTCCATATTAATTTAATTTGGCTAATAATAATTCCATAACATTTTTCATACTCAGTCCAATTAATTTGGAATATAGAAAAATTATTTTTGAAATTTTTTTCTTCAATCCACTTTAGTGGGTATAAGTCCAAATTATTCAAAATAGTCTAATTCATTTGAAATGATCTATGCCCAAATGGTTTAAAACATTCTAATTTATTTATAAAATAAGAAAATTATTTTTGGCAAAAATTTTCTCTTACCCACTTTAGTACTCGTATAAGTCTAAATTATTTGAAATAGTCCAATTCATTCAAAATGATATACGCCAAAATGGTTTGAAATAGTCCATTTTATTAGGAACACAAGAAAATTATTTTGAGAAAAATTTATCCACTCCACTTTAGTGGGTATAAGTCAAAATTATTCAAAATAGTCCTTATTGTTTCTCCAAAGCTTTCTTACCTAGTGATAGAATAATCAAATGGATGGTTATTTTGATTTAATTTGATTTACGAATTACTATGCAAAAATATTTTAAGGCTAAGTAATTTTTGATCGACTTTCTACTGCTCCTATACCGACCACTAATCACCTCCAAGATACCCTTCTTGATGAAACAATATTATAAATTAAAGGTCTTAATCATGATATTTCAATGAATCATTATTTTCAAAATTTTAAAATTGACCTCAAATCAAATATTCTTGACACACCAAACACTTCCATTTCTAAATTAAAATCCAAACTCATCATTAAATAATTACCTAAAGTTACAATTGATCTACATGAAGATATATGTAAAATCTATTTTGATGGTGTTAATTTTCCTCAAGGAGTTTGGGAGGGATGTGTATTTGCTGATACTCATGGAAAAATAACACCTCTTACTTTTTGATTAACCTTTGATGTTACTAATAACATGGTTGAGTATGAATCTCTCATTTTATGCATGCAAGCTGCCATCGATTTATACATCATTTATCTACATGTTTTAGGTGATTCAAAACTCATTTGTCATCAAGTCAATGGTTAATATTAATAAAAAGTGAAAATATTATTTATTGTAACCAAATATACACCAATTTTCCTAAAGATTTCAAATCCTTCACTATAAAACCAATTCTATGAGAGAAAAAATACCATAACTGATTTGCTTGCTTCATCTAATTCTCCTTTTCACCCTCATAATTATCTTTATGATTCAAAATTTCCCATCAAAATACACAAAACACCATATTCATTAGCAACCAAAAATTAATCTAGTACTTATCATATTGAGGCTATGAATATTTGATTAAGCATG
The DNA here is from genome assembly GCA_037957365.1 of Torreya grandis. NCBI lineage: Eukaryota > Viridiplantae > Streptophyta > Pinopsida > Cupressales > Taxaceae > Torreya > Torreya grandis. Next base: position 1,473,049 of record JARHVA010003283.1, read on the forward strand.
TGGTATAAGAATATAATCCAATTTATCAATAACTACTCATCCTATTGACATTAATTATTGTAAAAAGACCATAATTCTTAAACAAACTTAAAAATGTGTCTTATGATATGATATGATCTAGAGGTCAATTTTGAAAATGTCCTAATCAAATTGAAACCTACACCATTATGTAGGGCTCATTGAGAGCTTTCCGATGGTATGTGGAAATTTGAAAATAGAGCTCATATGCTCCTTATGTAGTTGGTTAAAGTTCCAGTCAAAGTAGGTCAACAAGTGGTCAAAACTAGTCAAAATTAGAAAAATTGATTATATTAGAATGTTTTTGAACCAGTTCCATGATGTAGATATCATTTTAATATTTTTAGCACATTTTACAATTCAAAAAACATAATTTGTATGTACAAGTTATGACCAGTCAAAGTTATGGTCAAAGTCGATAACGTGAAAATAAAGTGACATGGAAATATGATTCAACCCAAGTATTTAATATTTGGGGATAAACATATTCCATAATAAATTTGGGAATAATTATCACCCCATATTTTAAAAATTAATATATAATTAAAAACCCCATAAAAAATTGGGTATGAAATAATTATGAAATTTATTAAAAAAGATTGTGGATAATAATCTCAATCGAAAAAAGTGGACCTCCCATAAGTATATAAAGGGGTGAGGGGTTATTTTGAAATCATTGGGAATTAGAATTTAAATTCATTGAATTCATTCTAAAGTCTTAAAGCTCTCATGGTAGAGCCAAATTTGAAAGCCAAAGCCGAGAGCTGAGAGCAAGAGTTGAGAGCTAAAAAATCAAGAGCCAGAGCAAGAGATGATTCTGGACATATGATGATTGCATATATTTGAGGTCTTTTGATGCCAAAAAGTGAAGCTTTATAGATTGTGTAATGGCCAATATAGATACCAGTCTACATATGTCCTAAGTTTTGAAGGACTTAGAGAGCTTTACACTTCTTAGTGTAAACTAGGGATTTGTCCTAGACTCCAAGATGATTTCAATAGATTATGAGATTGCATTCATGCGATGGTAAGGTGGAAGGTATGTTCATGGGTTTACTGGGAATTTTTGAAGCTCTACTGTTTAAGTTGTGTGTAATCTTAGGGTATCCATTTGACAATTGTGAGGGTTGGTCATGTAATCACTTTTCAAGGAAATAGATCGGTTTGTACTATAAGCAAACCCAAAGATGTAGGCATTGTCAAATTCTGTTATCAAGTGCTTATCATGAGTTAATTTTATTTTTAGATTATTTTTCTACATTTTGATTAATTTTATTTATTAATCATTATTGAATGCATAATTAGTGAAATATGACATATTAATGGAAAATTGAGCACATTGAGGTTTGAGAAAAATATATATTAAAAGGTCAAATTTAGTTTCATTTCCTTGAGTGTATCAAGAAATTATGTAATTTGACAACTAAGATATAAGGTAAATTTTGCATAAAAATAAGTGCTATTTTATAGATTATGACATCATATATTATCATAATGATGAAGGTACCTTGCTCCCTTGTGTCACCCAAGATGAATTTCCTTGTCTTTTCAAACAAGCACATGATGGGAATTTTTAGTGGTCACTATAGTGGATGGATACATCCTACAAATTCCTATACATGGGATACTTCAATCCCACAATTAAAAAAAATACTATCACATTCACCAAAATTTTTAATCCCAACCTATAGATTTAGGAATCTAAAGAGTACACAAATGTCATTAGTTCCTTGTTAGTGAATCTTAATAAAATTCAAGTATAATAATGCAATGAAACTAAACCACTCTTGCCTAAGTAATAAAATGAGATTAATATAATTAAAACTATAAATAAGAGATCAAAACATAGAAAAATATTACCTCCCTTGTCAAAATTAGTGTTCAGTTGTTGGCATAAAGATGTTCTTGATCAACTTATGGCATCAAAAACTTTGATCAATGCATTATCCATGTTGGTGACATTTATCTAAGGCCACATGTGGATTTTATTTGCTTGGATTAGCTTGGCGTGAATTTTATTGATACCAATTTGGCATTATAACATTACTTTAATGGCTTCTTGAAGGCATTATTATAGAATAACCCTACATATAAAATATTATGGGTAGGCTAAGGGCACTTGTATTTATAGGTCTTAAAATTAAATCTTACCCTAGGGTGGTTAGTTTAGTTTTAACCTTAGTTCAGTCTAAAGTAACCTTAGTTAAGTTTAGATTAACCTTAGGTTGGGTCAAAGCAATTATGAAGGCTTAATAACTCATATAAGATATTTATGAAGCTGCGACTCACCTTTTCTTTGAATTTTAGAAATTAATAAGAGAAATTACTAATTATATTAACTTTAACCTCATCTTTAATGAAAAATTTCTTTTTTTAGAAAATTTAATTCCCTAATTAAATTTGGAATTTCTACTTAAGTGACTAAATGAATTTGATTTCTAATTAATTTGGCATAGGGTTTTTGGCATTTATAAACTATTTTAATGTTTTTCATTAATAGATTAAAAGGCCATGAATGTCAATTTTCTAGGTTGCAATTTCAATAGGGTAGAATCCAAGATAGATTATTAGTGTATATAGGGTAATACCCCAAATAAACAAGCCTTCATGTTTCTAGGTATTAACTCCCTTACGTGGATGAATTTGGGCAATTTAGGTGATTTTTAGGCTTAAATTACATTGTTTGCTGTAAAATAATCGAAATCCTAGTTTAGACACAAAAGTGGTAAAAAAGAGTGTCCACGATTTTCCCTTATTTGATAAGGCATTACAAGACACATGCATAGTAACATATTTTCAAAGAATGCAAAATCCATTACCCTAAAATTTTCTTGCCCTAAAGGGTGATCAAATAGCCCTAGATACCTATTTAAGGGAGTGGGAAAAAAATAGAGTAATTGAAAATTCCCTCAAAATGAATAAAATGACATGATTTAGTGGCAATGGGGAATGGAACTACTTATTTGACCAAAGGTAGTTATAATTAGTAATGGTAGTTGAGACATTTATTTTCCTAAAGGAAGTTATAATTCATAACAAAGAGTGAGACATTGATTTTCCCAATAGAAATTATAATAAATAATGAAGGGTGAGACACTAATTTCCCCAAAGGTGATTATAATTAGTAATAAAAGGTGAGATACTAATTTTACCAATGGTAGTTATAATCAGTGGCATAACTATTTACCCTGGTAGGGGGGTAGAGTGAAAAAATAATGATTTGGTAAAAGCCATTATAATCATTAGTATAAGATGAAAAATAATGATTTACCCAAAAGAGGTTATAATCATTTACATGTTTTAATCATGTGATTTAAATTGAGTTTGACTTAGAAAATAAAAACATGTTGGTGATCAATTTGAAAAGAATTTATTGCATCTAGGTAAATTGGCAAGGGGAGTTTATGCAATAAATCTATAAAATGGATCTCCAATGAATAGGAAAATAATAACATGCTTCTAACCTAAGTGTGAGTACAAAGGTGTAAATTCAAACATACACATGGTCTAGGTAGAAAACTAATGTTGTTAAATGGGTCTTGGAAGAGGCCCAATAAGATGGTTTGGTTATAAAATGGCCAAGAAATAATAAGATCAAACCACATGTAAATTAGACCACAGAGGTGAAAAATACATTTCTTTGAGCATGAAAAAGGAACTTTAGGCACTGGGAGGTAAAATTCAAACAATCAAGATATACATTCAGCATGTGAGGTGAAAATAATTCATTTTCACCATAGCCCCTTTGAGATTTGAGTTCTAGTTTTGTGCACGAGATACTTGAGAGAAATGGCACATGAAGGAGGAGAATGACATGTCATTAACTAGGTGAGGGACCATAAGCAACTTATACATGATGGTCTATTGGTATGTATCTAAAAATTAATTATTAATATCATTTATTGCTCATTAATTTCTGGTTGTGGGCTAAAAACTTGTGAAGTCACTATTTGCATTTTAGTCAAAATGGCGGCTTTGTAAGGGAAATTAGTGACTTTGTACAAATTTGTCATTATTGAAAATGATGATTTTGTAAAAAAAATCTAGAAATTTACCAAATTGGTGATTTCTCTCATTTTGAGGCGAAGTCATTATTTTCATGAAAAATGAAAATGAATATTTTTCCCAAAAAGGGTAAAAAATGCCAAAATGGTGACTTCACCATTTCAAAAAATGATGACTTTACCATAGAAGGAAAAATAACTATCTTAGGGGGCCCAACATGTGTCTAACCTCTTTGAGAGAGGGGAAAATATGCTTGGTAGGATAGGAATAAGCTCAAGTAGTAATAGATATATAGTCTGGCATTAATCTATCTATGATTATAGGAGTAGTTGGCAGTTTTGATGACATAAGAGTGATGCTCCCACTGCTTATGCATACTATAGATTTGGATGGTGGAGATGATTGGATTTTTATAGGATTTATACTTTTATGATGTGGTATAGATGTTGATTATTCATGTATATTGAGCTTATTTGAGCACTTTGGTAGAGAGATGGTATAGCGAGACATTGAATTTTCACTTGCCCACTAGAGAGGCCATTATCACTCTTGAGGATACTTGACATATACTCAAACTACTAATGAGAGGATGCATGTTCTTATAGATGAATAAAAAATAGTAGTAGGTTATGATAGATGACTTGGTTAGATATTAGGGTATTTTGATGGTTCATGGGAAGGTAGATATCGATCTATTTGACACCTACATAGATTTGAGATCTAATGATCTAGACCCTAGGGATCCTTCATCACTAACATTAACTGATATGGAGGTTATGGTATTGATGACCATTTTTAACATCTTGTTACTTGACAAGAGCAAATGCTATTTCTATATGTGTCTATGAGTCATGATATAAAATATGATGGATGAGTCCATATGATTTGCATGGGGGCTATCAATATTAGCTCAGGTATATAGAGATCTTCATATGGTGGAATACACATGAGGCTATAACATTATAGAATCTACATTACTTATGATCTAGGGATGGGATCATATCTCTATAGAATAACTAGTGGGCTAGAGGTGGGTTCAAGATCCAAAGGAACCATTGGCATATGGATGGGAAAAAACTAGAGTAGGATGGTGAAGACACCCAAGAGAGATATAATTCTACCACCATATTTTTGATAATCTTACCCCACAGTTACTTAAAATAGAGGCCATATTTTATTTATCATTTATAGTGGACCTGAAATGGTCGGTACACAAACTACATGACATCCAATTATTTTACCACATGTAGGTAGTCACACATTATTGAGGAGTACCAACCTAATTGGGTACTCAGTAGTTTAATAAGACACATGATGTGATAGATGATCCTATGTGGTTTTCTCACATTAATAGAGATATAAGATGTGACACTTTGGTCATTCAAAGAAGTATAATAATGTCTAGTTATCTAAGTGTTCTACAAATATCATGGGAATATGTAAGGGGACAGACAGACATAGGGGTTACACTTGAATATATTCACTAGTGGGTACAATTGTGATCATTGAGGCTTACCATCCCAAGTCATGTAAGTGTTCAGACTCATATGGATATAGATGATGTGGAGGCCAAGAATATCAGTGAGGCTAGTGATAGTAGAAGTAGGTGGCACAACAATGGAGGTTAGGATAGTGATGATGATGATGATGGATTTGATAGTGGTGATAGTGGAGGAGATGGCATAGGGTATGATGAAGGGGATGGTGGAGGGGGTGATGGAAGAGATGACACCCATGCCATTATGTAGTTTTAGGAATTTTAAGAGCACATAAATATCACTATTTCCTTTTTACTGAATCTCAATAAAATTAATATATAACAATGTAATGAACTTAAAACAATATTAGCTAAGTACTAGGGGAGTTAAAACAATGGAAAAATATAAAAATAAGAGATAAAATCCTATAAATATATTACCTCATTTGTCAAAATTAGTTTCATTTGTTGGCATAGAAGATGTTCTTTCTCAACTTATAGAATTAGAGACTTTGATCAATGTATTCTCCATGTGTGTATGATTTCTCTAAGGCCACATGTGGCTTTACTTAGCTTGGTTTGAATATTATTAATATTAATTTGGCATTACAACATTACTTTGATGACTTCTTAAAGACATTCATGTATAATAACCTTACACACAAAATCTTGTTTGGATAGGTTAAGGGCACTTGTATTTATATATCTTAAAACTAAATCTAAACCTAGGGTGATTAGGTTTATTTTTAACCTTGGTTGAGTATAAAGTAACCTTGACCATGTTTAGATTAACCCTAGGTTGGGTCAAAGTAATTGTGAAGGTTTGACAACTCATAGAAGATATTTATTTCCATTACATCTCATATAATATATTTATGAGGTTGTGCTCACCTTATATTGGAATTTTAGGAATTAATAAAATAAATTGATAATCCTATTGAATTTGAACTCATCTTTAATGAAAAATTTCATTTTTTAGAAAATGAAATTCCCTAATTAAACCTAGAATTTTTACTCAAGCAACAAATTGAATTTACTTTTTAATTAATCTAGCTAAGGTTTTTTGGAATTTATGAATTGTTTTAATTTTTTGATTTAGTATATTTTAATCCTAATTTAGACATGAAAGTGGTTAAAAATGAGTGTCTATAATTTTCTAGTGTTTGAGAAGGTATTGTAAGACACAAGCACAACAACATCTTTTTAAAGAATGTAAAGTCATTAAGTTGAAATATTTATGCCATAAAGGGTGGTTAGTTAACCCTGGATACTCACTCAATGGAGTGAGTGACAAATAGAGTCATCAAACATTCCATTAAAATCAATAAAATGACATGATTTAGTGGTAATGGGGGATGGGACTACCGATTTACCCAAAAGGTGGTTATAATCAGTAATGGTAGATGACACTAATTTTCACAAAGGTGGTTATAATCAGCAATGTAGGGTGAGACACTGATTTTACCAAAGGATATTATAATTAGTAATGGGGGGTGAGACATTAATTTACCCAAAGGTGGTTATAATCAATAATAGAGGGTGAAGATACTGATTGTCCCAAAGGTAGTTATAATCAATGGCACATGTATTTTCCCTAGTAGAGTAAGTACAACAAAACATAATTATTTAATTAAAAGAAGTTATAATAATTAGTACAAAACAAAAAATATTGATTTGAACAACAATGATTATAATCATTTTCATGTTTTAGTCACATAATTTAAATCAAGTTTTCCCCATAAAGGCAAAAGATATCAGTGATAGATTGGAAAATAATTTCTCACATTTAGGTCAATTGCCCAGGGGAACTTATGTGAGATATCCATAAAATAGATCTCTGATGATCTAGAAATTAATAAAAACATGTTTCTAACCTAAGTGTAAATATGAAGATACACATTCAAACAAACATGTGGCATAGGTATAAAAATAATATTATTAAACGGGTTTTGGAAGAGGCCCAATAAAATGATTTGGTTATAAAATGAATGAGAAATAAGGCACATAAGATCAAAAGACACACAAAATAAAGCATATAGGTGAGAAATACACTTCCTATAAAATGCAAAAGGAACTTTAGGCATGGGGGTAAAATTCAAATGTTCAAGTTATATATTCACCACATGGGGTGAAAAATAATTATCTTCATCCTATCTCCTTTGATATTTGAGCTCTGGTTTTATGTGCAAGATAGCTAAGAAAAATGGCATGTGAAAGAGGATGGTGACATGTCAATGATTGGGTGAAAGAGCATGGGTGACCTATACATAATGGGACACTGATATGTATCCACAACTTTGTCATTAATGTCATTTACTGCTCATTAATTATTAGTTGTAGGTCAAAAACTTGTGAAGTCATCATTTGCATCTTAGGTAAAATGATAACTTTGTAAGGGAAATCCGTTACTTCATATGAAGTTTCCATTCCTAAAAATGTTGATTTCATTGAAAAACATTAGAAATCACCAAATTGGTGATTTCACACGTTTTTAGGTGAAGACATCATTTTCATGAAAAATGAAAAAGATGATTTCACCTAAAAAGGGTCAAAAATGCCAAAATGGAGTATTCATCATGTGGGAAATTGATGAATTCAACCTAAAAGGAAAAATAACTATCTTAGGGGGACCAAAAGGTGTTTAACTTCTAGGAGAGAAGGGAAAATAGGATGGGTAGGATAGGCATAGGCTTAGTCAACAAAATAGATATATTTTGATGCTAATATATATGTGATTATAGGAGCAATTGGTAGTTTTGATAGCACAAAAATGACACTCACACTGCTTATGCACACCATATATTTGGATGGTGGAGATGACTAAGTTTTTATAGGATTTGGACTTATATAATGTGGTAGGGATGTTGGTTATTCATATATATCAAGATTATTTAAGTACCTTGGTAGAGTGGTGGCATAATGAGACATCAAATTTTCACTTTCCCATTAGAGAGGCCACCATAACTCTTGAGGATACCTCAAGATAAGGATGAGAGGATGCTTCCTCTTCTAGATATATCTAGTATAACAATAGGATGTTCTAGATGACTTGCTTGGCTATCAAGGTATTCCCATGGTTCATGAGAAGGTAAATATCGATTTGATTGAGACCTATGTAAATTTGAGACATGATGATCTATCCCTTAGGGATCCTCCACCACCAACACTTATCGATAAGGAGGTTTTGGTATCGATGGCCATTGTTAGAGGGCACACCTGTACCCATGAGTGAAGATACCTAGACCATCAGGTAATATGGATCTTCAAAAGTTATAACCTCTTATGTATGAAACCATATGAATATCCTTGTATATTTGAGCTAATACAACTAGCCTCCATAAAATTTTTGTAGCCTCATCAATTATATTACATATCATGCCTCCTAGACACATATGGAAATAGCAAGCACTCTTATCAGGTAGTAAGATTTCATTGATAATGGCCATCAATACCACAAACCCCTTATCAATTAGTGTTAGCAATGAAAGATACCTAAGGGATAGATATTGAGGTCTCAAATCTATGTAGGTCTCAAATAAATCGATATCTACCTTCTCATGAACCATGGGAATACCCTGATAGCTAACCAAGTCATCTAGCATAGCCTGCTACTATGTTGGATCCATATAGAAGAGCCTGTGTCCTCTCATCCATAGTTTGAGGATATGCCAGGTATACTTGAGAGTGATGGTGGCTTATCTAGTGGAAAAGTCAAAATTTGACATTTTTTTATTCCATCGCTCTGCCAAAGTACTCAGATAAGCTTGATTTGCATGAATAACTAGAGTTCATGACATATTATAGAAGTCTAGAGCCTATCAAAAGATACTCATCTCCACCATCTAAATATATGGTGTGTAAGTAGTGGGAGCATCATTATTCTACTATCAAAATTGTTAGCCATTCCTATAATAACATATATATTAGATTTAGACTATATCTATGTTATTGCCTAAGCATATGCCTATCATACCAAGCATATTTCCTCCTCTCTCCTAGAGGTTGGACATCATTTATCCCACCTAAGCTAGTTATTATTATTTTTAGGGTGAAGTCATCATTTTCCCAAATGATGAAGTCACTGTTTTGTTATTTTTGACCCTTTTTGGGTGAAATCATCATTTTCATTTTTCCTAAAAATGATGACATCACCCTAGAAGGAAAAATAACTAGTTTAGGGGGCCCAAAAGGTGTCTAGTCTCTAGGAGAGAGGGGAAATAAGCTTGATAGGATAGGCATAGGCTTAGGTAGTAGTATAAATATAGTTTGATGCTAATATATCTATTATTTTAGGAATAGGTAGTAGTTTTGATAGTACAAGATTGACATTCCCACTACTTATGCACACTATAGATTTGGATAGTGGAGATGACTAGGTTTCAATAGGCTCTAGACTTGTATGATGTTACATATATGTCAATTATTCATGCATATTAAGCTTATCTGAGTACCTTGGTAGAGCGGTGGCATAACCAGACATCAAAATTTCAATTTCTCATTAGAAATGCCATCGTTACTCTTGAGGATAACTAGCATCCTCAAGCTATGAATGAGAGGACTTATGATATTATATATAGATCCAAAATAGAATTAAGCTATGATAGATCACTTGGTTGGATATCAAGGTATTCTCATGATTCAAGGGATGGTAGATATTGATCTTCTCGAGACCTACATAGATTTGAGACTTGATGATCCAAACCCTAGGGATCTTTCATCACCAACACTGATTAATAAGGAGGTTGTGGTATCGATAGTCATTGTCATTGGAATCTTACTGTTTGATAAGAATGACTTATATTTCCATATGTGTCTAGGAGGCATGATATGAAATATGATGGATGATGCTACATGATTTTCATGGGGGCCAATGGTATTGGCTTAGATATATAGGTATCTTTATATGGTTGAATACATAGGAGGATAAAACATTAGAGCATACAAATTATTAATGGTCTAGGGTTACGAGCATATCTTGATAGAAAAACTAGTGGGGTAGAGGTGGGTTTGGGATCCCAAAGAGCCATTGGAATATGGATGGGCATAGAGTGATGTAGGATGATGAGGAAGAAGAGATATACTTCTATTATTTCATGTTTGATGATATTACCCCACCTTTATTTATATTCCTATCTTATTTATCAAATTCAATGGCCTTGGGATGGTTGGTACAAAGCCTACATGACATCTTAGTGATTTTTCACAAGTAGACAATCACACATTATTAGGGAGTACTAGCCTGATTGAGTACTTTATTAGTTTGGTATGACATAGGTTATGCTAAAGGAGCCTAGGTAGTTCACTCACATTAATAGAGAGATCAATAATAACAATTCACTCATGTAAAGGAGTATAGTGGTGTTTGATTATCTAAGTGTTCCACAGATGAGATGGGCATATGCATGGGGACCAAAATATACAAGGGTCACACTTGAGTATATTCATTGGTGGGTATAGGTGTGCTTGTTGAGGTTTGCCATCCCATGTCAAGTAGGTGTTCAGATGTTTATGAATATAGATGATGTGAAGGTGGAGACTAATATTGGGGCAAATGATAATGGTAATATCTAACATAGTAGTGGAGGTGAGGAGAATTATGATGATGATGGATTTGATGGTATGGATGGTGGAAGAGATGATATAGGGTATGATGGAGGGCATAATAGAGGGGATGATGGTGGAGATGACACCCATTTCATGATTATTCTTAATCCCAACCCAATAGGTATAATAGGCACTTATGTTGATCCATGCCAGGTAGGGCCTTTAGGTATGTATAGGGTAGGCAGGGACATTGGTATTCTAGAAGAGGAGATCATCACCAATGTGGGGGAGATCACAAGTTTAGAGAGGCAGGTGGCTAATCTATAGACTACAATAGACATCCATAATGAGGATATGACTCATATTTAATCAGATGTTACCATATAAAGTTAGCGGTGGATAGGATGGTTTAGATACATGCCCAAATCATAGTAGAGTGAGATTAGGCCATATCAAACAAAGATAAAACTTTACAAGATATTTAAAGGCTTTGGCATGAATGTGATGAGGCTCAAAGATCTAGTTGGTAGGTAAGTATTTCCCAGATTATTTTTGAGATCCTTCAAAATAAGGATGAGGCCTCATACTATCGTAGGGAATATGAGACTGTTATAACCAAAGATCACCAAATAACTACTTTTGAGGTATGGGACACCCAAAGGGCAAGTAGTAGATTATGTCAGTCTAGGAGTATAACCCATGTTACAAAAACATCAAGGCAGTCAATTCCACAACCATAACCACATAAAAAACTAGGACCACTAGGGCCACCTCTAGTGACAATGCCCATGGATACACATAGTTAGAGTTGATCATTATAGCTTTATTAGCATTTTGGTATATTTTTTTACTTTTAGAAACCATGATGATATGTATATATTCTCAATGTATGTGACATTATTTTGATAGATTGACATTCATATTGGGTCTTTTGAGGCCTTTGTACATGGATAGATTATTCTTTTGATATATGTAATGGCTCTATTTTTTATCTTGTTCATCTCATGTTTATCATTATGGATGTTTATTCTCATTTTAAACATGCATGATATTTCATTTACTTCTTTAACATGTACATGAGATACTGATATGTTATTTATCTACTTATGTGGTATGACTTATATGTAGGCTTATTAAGAGATACACATCTATATTAACACATTATAAATCATATTAATCTATTTACTCATTAATTTAGGATATGTTTGGTAGTTGATTGGTTTTGATCTCAGATAAGTACTACCCACTGCATTGATCGATAGTATCTATTGGCTTGATGATCATTGTAGCTCATGGCATTATGCATCATATTTATGAACAACTATAATAATAATATGTATCCTAAGCATCAAAAACTTAGTTTAAATGAAAATATAGATAATCTACAAATAAGATATGAAAAATTAAATCCAAAGTGTAAATACAAATCAAATAAACCAAGTGTAGGACTATATAAACAGATTCACAACATAATTACAAGATATGGATAATCAAGACTTAAGTGTGAATAAAATGTAATAGACCTATGAAAATCAAGGAAGGCACAAAAAGGAAACAAAAATTAATAAAAACAAACAAACAAAGAATCAAACAAACCAACAAAACAAATAAAACAATCAAATAAAATAAATAAAAAAATAAACTAATCAAATACCAAAAAAAAAAAGACTAAGGCAAAGAAGAGCTTAATAAAAATAACTATTATAAAACACACAAAGGCAAAAAATCAAACTAAGCTAAAACAAATGTCAATATACAAACAATGTCATTCACAATGTTAGTAACAAATAGAATACAAAAAATAAATTATTCATGCATGTGTAATACATGTGTTATGCTTGGCAAAATGGTTACCCCTAGGCTAGGTAGTAACAACATAGGTAAAACACCATAACAACAAATGGCACAAGGTTTCCCATAGGTTACAAGGAAATAATATAAAATGGTACATCAACAAAAGGTTGACCCTATGCTATAGGTAACAATGACACAAACAAGATGATATATATTATCCCTAGGATATAGGGGAAAATGACACAAAAACAAATGGGGGGAAATAATAAATAGGAAGTGGTAGTTGAGATGACTCTAGATGTGCTAGGCAAGTGGATGATGCCTACATAGTTCCATGGAGATGAGGTCTAATGTGAACTTTACGCTGAATGTCATTCTCCTAGGATATAGGATAGAATAAAAATGATGATAATGAAAACATGATTGACTTGTAGAGGAAAATAGGAATGGTCTCTCAAAATGGTGAGTATTTAGGGAAAGAAGGGGTGACATTCAAAATCATGAAAGCATCAACAAAATAAATGAATTGGTAATTCATACTGTGTTTAACACATCTATGGCTTGGAATAAGAATGGACTCATAAAATAGTGAGAGCATTGGCAAAATTTGATCACAAAATAGAGAGAACATTGGCTGAGGTTGTTTATAAAATGGTGAGAACATTAGCTAAGGTTGTTCATAAAATGGTAAGATCCTTAGCTAAGGTTACAAAATGGTGAGAGTGTAAGAAAATAATAAGGATGGGGAAACTAAAGGACATGCGATTCCTTGTGAAATAAATATAAGACATAGAATCCTTAAGGTAAAGAAGTGGTTATGGCCTGGCTAACTTTAGATACCCTATGTATCCAAGTGCTACCTACATAGTCCATGTGGACCTCAAGTCGATGTAGTTCTCATAAAAATGGGAGGAAAATGGAAAAGAGATCTATAAATGAAGCTAGATAGGTAAGATAGTCCATACCAAAAAAGTCTCATGACTTTATATCTTGTATGGAAATTCTAAGACAATTTTCATGATTTTAAAGATTTTCCTAGGTGTTTTCAAATTCTTAGGGTTTTTTTTGATGTGTTTTTAATTATTTTTCAAATTTTACAACCATCTCAACTCAAAGGATAATTTTGAGATATAGAATGATTGAACTCACAAAATGTTGAGAAAATGGCAAAGGGGTGCTCACAAAATGGTGAGAGCATTCAAACTTTTATTGCTCATAAAATGGTGGGAGTATTCAAATAAGGGTGGTCGAGCTGACCTCAAAAAATAATGAGTGATACCTACAAAGTCCAAATGGACCTTAGACACTATATTTATACCTAAATTAATGCATTTGACTAAGTACTACTATGTTTAGGAATATGCAAATGGCAAGGTATAACACAATGATGATAAGGTGATGTAACAATACATGGTAAAGGGGTTGTTCCTAATTTACCCAAAGGCAATTATAATTAGGAAATAATGGCAAGGGGTGGTGATAGTATTTTTCCCACATGCATTTATAGTTAGTAACATGAGTAATTATATATAACTTAACAAAAAATGAAGGATGCAATTGCTAGGACTAATTTCATACTACTTTCATATAAGACCATTCAAATGTTTGAACCTGGATCAATTACTAAAACTACATCTGACATCAACCACTGAACATGACTAAAGTATAAAACAATACAAATCAAGGCCAAAACTAATAGGGTTAGTTAAAAATAATTGGTTGGCAATAGGCTAAGGCATGGTGGGAAAGGTACAGGGTATGATACAAAGGATAGGCATATCATATCATAACTTAAATGACCCTTATAGATAATAATTTGGGTCCATCAAGCATAAATTTTCTTTGAGGTGCATTATGTTCATTGGTTCATCAAGTTCATCTCCTTATGGCATGGAACATCTGTATGCTCTAGAAACATAGTTATTAATAACTACATAAGGCCCTAATGATTTAGGTTATAACTTTCATTTCTTCTTTGACTCGTCATTGATATTCTTTTGATTTTTTTATCACAAGGTCACCAAGTTTGAATTCTTGATGCTTAATGCATTGATTATATTGGCCACATAATATGTTCTTGTAAGCCTAAAGATTATTCAAGGAATCTATGCACTTTCCATATAGTAAATCTATCTCTTGCAAGTGATCGAATTTTTATTCCTCATCATCAATGATGTGTTGTAGTGAAATATGAAGATAAGGTGGATCAACCTCGATAGGAAGAATGGTCTCAGTTTTGTAATCAAGGGAATATGGAATAGCTCCTATTGGAGTATAAAAAGTGATATGGTATGCCCAAAAAAAGTTAAATGACTGAAAGTACTAATTATGACCAATATCATTGATAATATTCTTTAGAATAGTGATAAAGGTTTTGTTAGATGCCTAAACTTGGACATTACCTTGTGATTAATAGGTGATGGAAAAGTGTTGTTTGATATAGTATTGGGAATAAAGCATTTTCAAATTTTTTTAAAATGATCCACCAATATCAAATATAATTTTAGAGGGTATACCATAGCAACACATGAAATGATTAAATATGAATTTGGAAATATGCTTACTAGTTACGTCAGTGAGGGGAATGACTTTCACCCACTTAGTGAAATATTCGATAGAAGTAAGGACATATTTAAGGCCATCTAAAGATGTAAGAATTATCTTGCCTACAATATTGAGTCCTCACATTGATAATGTCCTTGGTATTTTTAGTGGTTTAAATGTTTTTGTTGGAGC
The DNA here is from genome assembly GCA_037957365.1 of Torreya grandis. Classification (NCBI taxonomy): domain Eukaryota; kingdom Viridiplantae; phylum Streptophyta; class Pinopsida; order Cupressales; family Taxaceae; genus Torreya; species Torreya grandis. Next base: position 1,488,623 of record JARHVA010003283.1, read on the forward strand.
ATGAATCAGATTAACATGTTTATGACATGTCACAATCTTATTCACATAGGGATCTACATCTATTTCTATAGTCAACCAGTAATAAATAGTACAAAATAATTTCTTGGAAAGGGTGTCCTGACTATGTGGGACCCACACACTCCTTTATGAACTTTCATAAATGCTAATCCAATTTTTTTTGAAGATAAACAATAAAGTAGTGTTTAATCATAACTTATACAACATAAGGTAGGTCCAAGTAAAGTATAACATGAGGCTTTATGGATGAAGGTTTTTTTTTCTTGCAGGAAAGGTTAATGGGAATATTTTTGTCTTGGAGGTAGGAATATATGTTAGAATACCAAGTAGATGTGGGACAAAAAATATCACAAACCACCTCTATGACTACTTATTCAGATACTAAGAGATGTTCCACAAGAAAATGATAGTCCCTAGCTCTATCCATAATCTTAATCATGGAGCCAATTATGGTCATGGAATCAACTGTTATGTTATTGGCCCTAGGTATATGTTTAAATTGAAGGTTGAAAATTGATTGTTTATGAGTATTAACCATACTTTTATAAGGCACCAACTTCTCATCCTTCATTTTGTATTAGTCTATAACCTAATTGATGATAAGTTATGAATCACCATAAACTAATAAATATTACAAGTTCCATTATATTACTTGGTGAATTCCTTTGATGAGTGATTCATATTTAGCCATGTAATTAGTATAAGGAAAACTAATGCGAAAGGACTTTGGAATAAGACCCCCTTATGACATGATAAAACATATTCTAATACCTGATCCACAAGCTATGAAATAATGATCAAAGTAAATTTTACACTATTATACCTTAGGAGGTGCTTCTACTTATATTGTGGTCATGATGAATTAATCTATAAATATGAGTATAAGAGGTTGAGTATCATGAAGAGGAGATCATGCAATTTGATCTATAATTACTTATCCCATAATGGATTTTTGATTGGTATGTTTGTTCTCAAATTCACTTAAAATAATGACCCACTTTACCATGCAACCCTATAAATATATTTTATAAATTATATACTTAAGTGGATTTAAATTGGAAATGATAATGGTCTTTTTGTTCAAAATTTAGTGACATAACTTTTGGGCTGAGAAAACCATAGATAAATAGGATTTTTCGATCAATGTATAATTATTCTCATATGTGACAAATGTTCACTTCAAGTAATAAATAACATCCTCTTTAACCTATTCATTATGTTGTGCCAAAAGTTCCCCTAGGGCATTTTCATTCACTAACAGGTAAAGTAACAATGTCTTTTTCAACATAAGTGACAATAAAATAGGTGGATTATCCAGGTATTACTTGAGATGATAAAATTATTTATATCAATCCTTATTCCATGATAAAGTGGTTCCATTATTTAATAAATGTGTAAAATGATGACATTTGTCATCTAGTTGTGAAATTAAGCATCATATTGATTGGATCTTGCCCTGTAAACTACAAAGCTACTTCAAGGTAGATGATAGTGGTATTTTAGTAATGGCTCAAACTTTGGATGGATTAACTTCAATACCCATAAAAAATATAATGAATCCTAATAAATTACTATAAGTTACACCAAATACACACTTCTTATGGTTGAGCCTAACTTTGTACTCTTTAAGCCTCTTAAAGATTCTCTTAACTATGGTCAGATGGTCAATACGAGTCTAAGATTTACCCAAGATGTCATCAAAATTTTCATTGATAATATCATTCATCATCTCATGGAAAAACACTATCACAGATCATTTGTATGTGGATCCTACATTCTTAATTCCAAATGGCATGATATGATAACAAAACATTCCCCACAGATTGGTGAACACTATCTTGTGTCAGTCTTTTGGTGTCTTTCTAATTTGGTTATGTCCTAAAAAACCATCCATAAGATAAATAATTTCATATCAAGACATGGAATCAATAATCATGTCAATGTTTGGCAAAAAATAATCAAATTTTGGGTAGGCTTTGTTAAAATTATAGAAAGTAGTACATAGTCAAATACCCTTTGGCTTCTTGCTAATTGGTACAATGTTGGAAATCCATTCTGCATAATCAATCAACCAAATATGTTTCATGTTTAATATTTTCTCCAACTCTTTCTTGACTAATAAATTAATATAAGGATGTATTTTTCTCAAGTTCTACTCAACTATTTTTGCATTAGGATGCACAACAAGATGGTGTACAACTAAGGGAGGGTCTAAATTTGGGATATCTAAATAGGCCCATGCAAATATATCAATAAAAATCCCTCAAAAGGGTTGTAAAGACTTCATTTTCCTCCTCAGTGAGGGATGCATCTAGTGTGATCAATTTTAGGTCCTTTGGAGTCCCAATATTACTCTTAGAAGTGTCCTCCATAAGGAGTGTAAAACCATCTTCTAGAATAGTTGACAAGGAGGTAATTTGGTTGGCAATGGTAAAGTCCTCTTACTATATTGGCTCATCTAATTCTCCCAAAAAATATGAATTAGAATCACCCAATGGTGGGAAAGGCCATGTAACAAATATTTATGGGCCATATTATACTATTTGCTCAAAATCTTGTTGATCTTCAATACTAATTTTAGATCCATAGATAATCCTCAGACTAATGGTCTCCTGCACTTCATGCGAATAAGGGTGAACATCCTTATATAATGGCACCTAAAATAGGTTTTCACCAAGATACTTGCCTTTTTCTTTAATTTTACCCTAGCCTTAAATGACCTCAAAGAGGTTTTCACTTTTGCAAATCAATGTTTAATTTTATTTTTGCTTATAGCCAAGGAAGTTCACCTACTCTCTAAAATAGGTAATAAGATCCAATCTGATAAAAATCCTTGTTTGTAATCTCATATAGGGATATTATCCCTCAAACCAAAAAATTTGTAAATATGAACTCATCATTATCAAAATCATCAAGTGGTATCATCGACTCTTGTTGGTCCCAGTCTATCAATTATGGGTGATAAAGAGAAAGTGGTAAAGGGTGATAAACATGATTAACTATACAAACATCATAAGGATTAAAAAAATTCATGTTTTTAAGGTCATCATAGATGCTATAATTAGACCCAACATTGATTCTAGTATATTTTTCATTAGTTTATGGCATATGAACTTGAATAAGGTATGTGGGTTCACTCCCAAGTGGTTTAAATCAAATGCCATAGGTTCTTTTGTACTTGGTCATTGAAACTAGCTCAATCATTCCTTACTGATGTATCTCCATTTATATACCTTCCTAAGTTAGGTTATCCATAATCTAGTTAGGAATTTGATACTTTTTTATTTTATAATAGTCATTTATATCATTAGTATAAATCCATGAATCATCATCAACAAAAAGGTATTGTTCTAGGCTAGAGGCTGGTTTAAAAATAATGGGTTTGGCAAGGTGAGATTTTCCCTTAGTGTGCCACTCCATGTGAATAGTGTTGGATTTGGGTCTTATTGTCACTAAAGTTTTCACCCTTAGAGAGGTTGTTCAAGCCTCCTCCAAATTGAGTGAAACACTATATTACTTCTAGGTTTTTTGGTTGCCTATAGTAGAGGTAAACCTCTAGATTTAAGGGCTAACTCCATAGATTTGTTATTGATATCTTATCACCTATACTACCTACTTATTTAGATGAAAATAAATAGAGATAACATGAAATAAATATATCCTAATAAGGTGATACACCAATTTTAACTTGACCACTACCAACCAATTGCAAGTACACTTCAAACACAAGCCTAATCTACACATGCACTAATCCACATATGTCCCTTGCATTAATATTTCTCATGAAGGTTTATGAAGCTGACCTAATCTAGGAAAACTAAACCCAAGGTCATGAATTGAAACTATTGGATAGGAAACTCACTAAATTGATGAAATATTCATTAGAACACTTCAAAGGACCTGCAATAGACTTTTAAAGCTGAATATGGATGCAAATAAGGACAACATGCCAAGGAAGAGAAACTATCACTTAGTAAGATCAAATAACATAACATACACATTAAAATAACTCATATATAAGGTAAAATATATAATTAATTATTTCTCAAAATCTTAAAATCATTAGGTATTCACCATACTTAGGTGGAGGATATATTTCAAAGCCAAAGTGGCTAAAACAAGTATGAGAGAAAAGAAGTGTGTAAGAGAGAGAAGGTAGACAAGTGTTGAATGTAGGTTAAAATAAGAAGATGATTTATGTAAATATAATAACAGACTTAAAAATCCATGTGTATATCCTCTTCAAGTGCTTCATCTCTCCAAGTGGTGTGGGAGGTTGAAATGCATGGTTGACACCTTGACTAGCTTCTTGAAACTCTATTTCTTCTTGACATGTTGAAGGAAAAGTGGCCTTATTGGTGGTTAGATAAGTTTCTCCTATATTTTATATATTATCTTTACACCTCTCAACTGACCCCAATAGGTTTTTATTGACACATCACCTCTTTCTCTTGCAAGGTGTCTAGAAGGTTCTTCATCTCCTTAGGCCTATTTTGTGCACAAAAGTCAAAAATTGGTTTTAGTTACTATAGATATTAATAAAATCATGTATGGACTATTTAAATCATATTAGACATAAAAAAATCCATTTTAAGGCCTTAAAATATCCCCAATAGGTCACACTCTACCAAAATCCCCAATTAGGCCTCACTCTTTGTAACATTTTTTTCCTATTTTTCTCTTTGTGTGGGAGTTGTATAGATTATATTGAAAAATTAAATGCATATTATAGGACCCTATATAATATTAAATTTACATGTAAAATTTCATGATTTTAATCCAATTTGAAGTTTACTTTTTTTGCCCTAGTTCTTCTACCAATTAGGCCTAATTAGGCCTCTAGCCCTAAAAAGTGGATTTTGGCTCTAAAATCCTTAAATTTTGAAACATATGGTATGTATGTGATTAAATTTAACCAATACAAAACCAAAATCCATGTCAAGTTTTGGATTATGGAATATTGTGTTTATAGTCAAACCATGAAATGCCAAAAACAAGCCCTTCATAAGCCTGTTTGGATTGCCTTGCAGAATTGATTTGGTTTAGTCACTTCCAGGGGATATTAAGAAATTTTATTAATTTTAGGAGATGAAATAAGTCCCATATGACCTCCTCCAATTATATTAAATCATCCATCTCTCCAAAATCCATGTAAAACACCAAAAAATACACAAAATAAGGGATTTATGGAAATCCATACAATAGTCCATACAACTCAAGTGCATGTGAATAACCTTTTGACCAATTTTTGCCCACAAGAAAATTTTTGGTCACCTTATTCCCTTGATTTTTAATTCCAATCATCTTTGGATTTCATAAGTTAAACGTAGCTTTCATTTGGCCATAGCTCAAGCCTCAGTTTAGTCTTCAAAACCATCGCTCTTTGGTTCAACCCCTTGGTTCAATCGGCACTTGGTTCATCCATCGCTCAATTCAAGCATCTTTGTTCAGCAGCATTGAACCATCATACCATTGAACCATTTTTGGTTCAACAGGTTTGGTTCAATGGATGTTCATCAGCCTTGGTTCATCGATGCACTTGGTTGAACCTTTGAACCATTGAACCATTTTGGTTCAATGGCTTGGTTCAAAGGTATGCCCTTAGCCAAAGGGGAGTCCTAAAATCAGGGTGCCCTAGTAGAGGGCCAAAAATTAAAGCAAAGGGACCCGAGTAAGTTTCATGTTGGTTCGAAGTCTAATTATCATTTTGTTCAAAATTTGGCTAAGTCCTGAATTCCTTCAAACTTTTTGTTCGAAGGAATTCCTTTGGACAAAAAGTTTGAAGGAATTCAGGCACAAGCCAAAACAAAGCAAAGTCAGGCAGAATTTTCATGGATTTTTGTCTATGGGAATATGTATGTGGACAAAAGTCCAAGGAAAATCACAAAGCCTACAGGATAAACACAAGGCAGACAGACCTGGGGAAATTGACCTAGGGAAATTGTCTGTTGACAATTTGTTTGCTGGAGCCCGAGAGATCGTCCAAAGCACAAAGAGATCCATCGAGGGACCCCAAAGGGAAGGTGCCCTTGTAGGGGACTTCCGGCCAATAGATAAAGGGGCATTTTGAGGGCTGAAGGGTGCTAAGGAAAAGTAAAGGAAAGAATGCCTGAAAAGGCCAGCAGGGACTTGGTGACGTCTTAGAAGCCATCAAGTTTAACAGAGCCAGATAGTCATTGGTTTTCAAGTAGTGACGTTTGAGAGGCCATCAAATTCAAGAGGATGAAATATACATTAGTTTTAAAAGCATGATGGTCATGTGAACATCAAAATTAACAAGTGAAATGGCCTTTTGGTTTTCAAAAGCAAAGGAGAGTGCTAACCATGGAAAGGGCTCAAAGTGCAGCGACCCGCCAAGATATTCACCCTGAAGGCCAGGGAGCCAGATGAGAGAAACTAAGAAAATCCAAAAGTGACAAAGCAAGGAGAAATGACATGGTGCAAAAGTGACAAGGTAGTCTAAGTGGCAAATGGAAGGCAATTTATTACCTGTTAAATCCCCAAATGGTGTAAACAGCAAGCAACATGGCCCATGCATTTAAAAGGGGACAAATCTCAATCTATTTGTAGAAAAGAGGGTGTAGTCTGTGTTTCACATTAATGCTCAAACCCCAAAGTCAAATTTGGCAATCATATAGCATGGTTCTGGCAAGCCTCTTCTAGAATGATGACATTGACAACAGTGTTTCCCTCTTTCGAATGAGGGGATGCGATAGACCAACTTGTCAAAAAAGTGCCAAGTTTCCTTCTCCTTTTCTATATGTATTGTAACTTCTCATTTTTGAGAAGGATCTTCCACATTTTGTAAAGGTGTAGCCTTGGCAAAATTTCCACTTGAATCAAATACAATGCAATTTGTTACCTCCATTTGGAGAGATATTCTAGGGTATGTTTTGAGTGTTTATCTGTGTCAGTCATTGTTTCTTAATGCTCTCACAGGTTCAACACCAGTAGACCTATTGTCTACACAGTGCCATTTCTATAGCTAAAGGAGAAGAGCTGACATTTGGAAGACTAGAATAGAGGAAGTTAATTATAGTGTGCATTTCATAGTGCCTTAGTGATTTTCTGTTTCTTGTGTTTTCATGAAAGCCTCCCTGCCAGATTCCTGTAGCCTGGTCCTTCTGCCAAATGTGTAGAGTATGTATGTATTTGTCTGATTCTAAGTGTGGATGTGTGAAGGTTGACTTATTTTGGTGCATCACCTCTTTAGAGTAGGTTTGTTTTCTTGCACTCTCTCTCCCTTTTCATCTCCCCCCAGTTTATATCTACCTATATATCTATATTTTGAACTTGTTGGAATAAACATGATGCATCAAAGGGAGCTAGCCCTTATCTAAAGACTCTCCCCTCCTGCTTCACCGTCCCACAGGTGAGAGGGGAGTTTCCATGTTGCGAGGAGAAGGTAGGAGCTTGGTTTCCTACCACTGGGTGTAATTTCCTGTGTCAACATAACCTCCTTGGAGTAATAAAAAAAATACAATATTTTTTAGGATAATTTTGTGTAATTTTATGTCTTTTTGAAGTCCATATTTGTAAATTGGTCACTATAGCTCTCCTAAGTAGTTTAAAAGTACTTTGAATTCTTAGCGATGATTCATAAAGTTAGACTTATGAATCCTCAAACCAATTTCACACATTAAAATTAAATTATGGTGGATAACTTACCAAAGGATCTTATTTTACCATACAACATGTGTGATCCATAGTAAGGAAAATAATTTAGCCTCTTGTGTTGGTAGTGAGCATTTTGAGAGGTCTGAGAGAAAATGAGGTTTGTTGGTATATGTTTTGGGTTTGGTGTGACCTTAAATGAAATTGATGAGGTATATGAGGTTATAATTTACATCTTAAAATAGGTGTATTTCCAAAAACATTCATCAAACTTATACAAAATTTCACTTGCTCAAACTTAGGGTTATTGAACTAGTTTGCCAATTATAACCTAATAGACTATATGTACACTATTTTCACTTCTCTCCATTTTTATTAAAGAATATGATATTTATATAATTTTTTTGTATGTTTATAACTATATCTTCAAGTTAAAAGTCTCAAATCAACTCACTTCTCTTCATCTCCTTTCTTGGTCTGACTTCCAAAATAAGTTTAGGCCTGTATATATCATTAAAACTTTGCTTGACTGAGAAGGGGTCATAAATATGTTTTACATTGTCAAGAGATATGAGTGAGAAATTTATTTATTGTGTAGGTGTCTCAACATACCTTATATTATTTCAATGTTCATCTCAACTCCTTTTGACTTCACTGGCATTTCCTCTTAGAGCTGACAACTCAAACTAGTCTGTGTATGCACAACTAACCATGTTTGAGACTCTCTATCCTTAAATACCCTATTTATTCCTTCCAATTAATTTATATCTTTATTCATTATGACATTTAAATCACACATATACTATCATCTCAAGTTGGGGATGGTTTGATCATTTTTCATACTTGTATGCCTGTGTGGGTTCCTTTCATAGTAGGGGTGACTATGTATATACTTCCAAGCCTATGTTAGGTCATTTAATATGTTAACATATATAGGATTATAATGGATTTAAATATTTAGGAAACCTTAATTCCATTTTTTAATTGAAAACACTTATACGAACCTTTATCTCAAGACAAACTCTCAACAATCAAATGTAAGTGCAAAATAAGAAGATCTGAGTGTGAATGGGGTTTCCACAACCTTTTAGGTTTCGAAGGAAAAATATAAAATATATAAATGATTAATTATATTTATATTGACACATTTAAATCTTTTATAGAGTCTTGAAACCCTTTCTCTATTAAACATTACTATGCAAAGATAAAAACCCAACTGGCTGTAGGTGACTATTCTTAGACAATTGACTATATATTGGTCCTCTCTTAGTGTTTTAGAACCCTAAATTAGACAATAAAACCATTAAAACCTTTGTTATTTAATTGATGATAAAATACCCTATTCAAAGACTTGAACCTTTGCATTCAAAAAACTACTATTATTTAAGGCCATTTTTCTCCTTAGTTGGTTGTAGGTGGATAATTAGTGTAGCTAGCTGTGTATTTGGTCTTATTAGTCTTATTAGGTATTTATTTGAGTATCCAAATGATTTATGAATTTTTTTTAATGATTTATTAATATATTTTTGAGTTTATTGAAGCTCCAATTTCATGACATCTCTTTTTAGAACTACACACTTCCAAATGGGCTTGTAGGTCTCTAACTACCCGTGTTTACTCATTTGGGACTAGTATGTAGATTTGGTGTTTTAGTAGCCTTGTTTACCCTTAAAACATTATTGAAAATATTTAATTATTATTGATGTATGATTTCCCTCTCAAAATTTTGAAACCTTGTATTTTCACCATCACTATTTAAAGCCAATTTTAATTTTAGCTATAAGTGGATGTTTGGAGGAGTTGGACTATGTTCAAGGAGCCTTGTTTCATTTTTATTAATTTATCAATCCTCTTTAAATATATTGAAACCTTATAATCCATCAACTTTCATTGTTTAAATCACATTAACTTATTTATACATTTTCTACACACACAATGTATAGGTGACTATTTGAGAAGTCCAACTGTGTGTATAGTTTCAGTAAAATTTATTATATGTTCTTATAATACCTCCATAAGTCCATAAATTTTTCATATTGAAGCATCACAATGTTTTCATGAAAATATAACCTTCAAAACATAGTGACAACCTTGGTTTTCTCTAAGTGATAGACCTACAAGCATGTAAGTAGCCATTTACAATCTTATATGTTTTGGAGCTTTGAAGGTGAAACAAAGGATGTCAATAAATTATATAAATTTTCCTACTTGGATAAACATGATATATAAATAAAATCAAAATTTCAATTCATTTAGAAACATCTTCAAACTCATTTACATCAGTCTGCTGTGCAAACATAAAACACAGTCTGCAAAGGGTGAATGAAGAAATGACCATACTTGTGACTTGTATAGATTGATTGAATAATAAAAAGTATCTTGATGGATTTAAAGGAGATTAGAGTACAAGGAAGAATCACTAAAATTAATTTTACCACTTGGGAAACTTAAAAGCATAAAAAAAGATCAGTCACTTCCAATAATGCACAAAAGAGGAATTACTTGTAAAAAGACCTCCACACATGCTACCATGAGGAATGAATGTATGGGAGGAATATAAAAACATAGTATAACATCATATAAATAGTTTTATGAAGCCATTAATTCATAGTTTCCATAAAAGTTATGCCAAATTTTGTTGAAGAGGTTTTGTGCTCTCAAAAAGTAGTCTAGGATCTTAACGATTGTTTATAAATATAAGAGAACCAATACAATGAAAAAATAAACAAATTGGAATCCCATATGGGTCCAAAAATTTTACCAAAATATTAGCCTCCAACTCTAAATTTGCATCTTGTACCATCTTCTTGAAGGTGGCCTTCACTAGCTTATGAAGGCAATGATGAGAGAGAGAAGGATATGTCTACAACTATTTAACTCTATAATTACTACAATGATTTTTCTTGACCTTTATAAGATTAAAGGACACTATTAACCTATTTTATCTTACACACAACTTCTAAAATTTTGTATAAGTTTACTAACTCCTCAAACGAATATTGAAAATCAAGAATCAAACTTTTTATAATCCCTATGATAGGTGTGATAGTTAAGTAACTTCTCCCAACTCATTGGAATGTATATGGTACATAATTTTCACTTGGGGAACTTTGTCACTACAAATGTTAGTTGAAAATCCATTTTTTATGCATATTCAACACCTTAGAGTTAGTAAATGGTCTTCAAACTTTACAAAACTTCATGAAACATTGTGAAAATATGTTTTAGACATGAAATGACAATAATGAACCTCTAATCACCTATGACACAAATTTACCATGTTTTATCTCTCAATGACACCCTAGACCACTATATGACCACAATATGATTTTACCTTAATTTATTTGAACTAACCTTAAACCATGTTGACAAGGTTAAATGAAGACTTCTAGGAACCTTATAAGATATGATATAATCATATTACAAGTTTTAATTAATAAGGGGTGAAAAATTGACTTGGGGTCAAATTTGGTCAAAATTTTTGGTGATTCATAGGGTAGAATTCTTTCAATGCTAATAGGACTAGTAGTCTTAGATGTCCATTGGGAAATGGAGTCTCTTGTACTTAGTTATAGACTTGGATAGACTTTAAATATGACACAAAGAAATTGATTACCTTCACAACACACACGATAAAGCAAACAAGATACAAAACAAAAAATAAAACACACACATGTGCTCTCAAGTACTTAGGGACACAATAAGAACTTAAAAAAACTTAGACTATATACAAACTAACTTGAAACAAATTTTATCCTCCTAGATCAAACAAGAAACTTAAACCATATTTTTCTTCTTGAGATGAAAGAAGGAATGAGGCAAGTTTCCTCGATTCTTGGCCTTGAATTATTTAACTCCTTCCTGATTTCCACTCTCATTACCATGATATCCAATGCAATGATAGCATTTGAAAACATGTCACCTATGAAGGTGAAATATTATTTCACTTCAAAAGCCTTCTCATGAATTTTATTGATGTTTGTGATTGTCTCAATCTTGATCACTTCTTAACTTATAGGGGTAGCCTCTATCTTGGTATATTAAATATTGTCATGTTTTGCTTGAAGAAATAAAGCATATTAAATAACATCTTTAGACGAATTATTAGTTAATATCTCATCAAGATCCATCCAATATTCATCATTTTCCTCCATGAGGAAATCTTGTTTTATATCTTTATGCACATGACCTTTAATCTTGAAAAGGATTTCAAGTTCTTGGAGAAGTAAAAAATGCTTCTACCAATCACCTTTGTCTTCTTTCTCTTCAAGATCATCTTCTTGGTCCTTGAGCACTTCATCAAACTCATTTTGATTACTTAAAGAGTATTCAACTTCAATGTTGGTTACAACTTGCACAAGATTAGATAGAATATGATCTTCCTTTTGAAACACACCCTTAAGAATCAATACATCTTCAAGAGTGTCATCAAACTGATCAGTAGGGTGTGTCATATTTTGAAGGCCTCCAAATTATTCACAACTTTCATTTAATCTCTACTATAAGTTATATTTTTCTAGGAAACCAATAACAAATTCATATTCTATTAGTTTTCCAAATTTAACCTCTTGATCATGCTCATGAATCTTACCCAACTTAGTTGATGTGATGTCCTTATTCAAAGATCCTTCTTCCATGCATTTATCAACCTCTTTGTGAATAATTATAGCATCATCAAAGTCTTCTCTTTATTCACTCAAGAAGGTTGACTTGTGCTTTTCTTCACCAAGGGGAGTCCATATAGTGAAGTCTTCATCATATTCACTTGAGTCATATTCTTTATTAGCTACAACTTTGGCTTGATATTCTTCACTTAGATCCCATAGAATGGGTTTTACTTCAAGAAAGAATGAGGTGGGAGGGTGGTGAATTAGTTCATGGGTTGGAGATGGAATACGAGGTGTGGTGGATGTATTATATATGGGATTGGGAATGGAGGTTTATTGAATGAACTCATGGGGAGATGATAAGTTGGATTGGGTAATGGAAGACACATGTCCTTCATAAAAAGTTTAACTTTTATCATAGCCTTATTGAGACTCTTAAACAACTACAATCTCATATTCAAGTTCTTATTTTCCCACCTTTCCAATCTCTCTATCCAACATTGGATATATCATCTCCTTTCATGAAAATCATCATTGATGGCATAATATAATTCATATTCAACCAACCTCTACTTACTCATAAAGAATTGAACCAAATTTCTCAACTTATCTATAAGATGGATAGGGATCACAACACCTTCCTTATCCCATATTCTTATCACTTTTTTTGATATTAGCACATGTGGCATGAGTTCCAACAAGGATTTGTCTTGAGGTGGAATTGAAGTAGGAGGAGGAGGGTAATAATGGGGATTTTAGTGAGATTAAATTTATTGATTTATTTTCCTAACTTTAGCTTTTAAGAGTTTATATCTTTATTCCCAATATTTTGCTTTATAATCAATGGTATCATTTCATTCCTCATGACAAGGCTGATAGGAGTTAGGTTGAGGTTGATATGGATCATAGGATTGATAGGGAGACACTTATTGATACTCTTATTGATAAATTTTCTCATAGGCTTCTTACAGGGCTTCTCAATAACATCATGGTCATATGAAGGGGAAGTAGGATGACCATAGGGCTGCCATGACTCACAAGGCTGGTAATAATCTTGATAAGACTATCGAGATGGATAATTGGGATCATGAAAATGTTTATATGGAGGTGCATGGTATAATATTTAATCATATACATCCTTTATAATTTAATTACTAAAATGAAACACAAGACATCATAAAATTATTTCACAATAAATACCTGGGTTGCTTATATCCAGCTGATTGCATTCATAGTTTTCATTGGTGTTTGTTGAATGCTTCCTAAAGTAGATATGTAGAAGAACACACCAAAAAGTTATTCCATTATTTTGGACCTTAGTCCAACCAAGCATGCAAAAACTATTATCACTATTTTTTAACCCTTAGAGAGGTTTTTAAAGCATCCAAATTTATTTAAACATTAGATTACCTCTAGGTGTGTGGGTTGCCTATAGTAAAGGTAAAACTTTAGATTGAAGGGATATTTCCCTAAATTTGTCTTTGATATATTATTAGCTATATTGCTTGCTTGATTCATTGAAAAGAGATAGAGATAACATGAAATACATATAAATTAATAAGGTTATGCACCAATTATAACTTGACCACTATTAAACAACTATAAGTACACTTAAAAAACAAGCCTAATCTACACATACACTAATCTAAATCCATCCCTTGCATTATTATTTCTCATGGAGGTTTATGAAGCTAACCTAAGATAGGAGGACTAAACCCAAGGTAATGACTTGACATTAGTGGATAGAAAACTCATTAAACTGATGAAATATTAATTATAACACTTGATACCTACAATAGAATTTCAAATCTAAATATGGATGAAAGCAAGGATAAAATGATAAGGAAGAGAAACTATCACTTAGTAAGATCAACTAACTTAACATACACATTAAAAATAATAATGAATAAGGTAAAAAATCTCATTATTTATTTCTTAAAGGCTTTAAATGATTAGGGATTCACCATACTTAGGCGGAAGATACATTTCAAAGCCAAAGTGGTTCAATATATAACACAAGAATGAGAAAATAAGTGTGCAAGAGAGAGAAGGTAGACAAATTTTATCATGTAAGTTAAAATAATAAGAGGAGTTAGGTGAATATCATAAAAAAATTACAAATCCATGTGTATCTCCTTTTCAAATGATCCAAATCTTCAAGTGGTGTGGGAGGTTGAAATGCATGCTTGATACCTTGACTAGCTTATTGAAACTCTCCTTCTTCTTGACATGTTGAAGGACAAGTGGACTTAATGGTTTTTAGATAAGTTTCTCCAATATTTTCTCTCTTATCTTGACACCTCTCATCTAACCCCAATAGGTTCTTCTTAACACATCACCTCTTTCTCTTGCAAGGTGTCTAGAAGGTTCTTCATCTCCTTAGGCCTATTTTTCACACAAGTGTCAAAACTTGGTTTTAGTCACTCTAGATCATAAAAAATTAATGGAAGGAATTTTTACATCATATTATATCTAAAAAAAAATTATTATATGCCTCAAACTATCCCCAATAGGTCACTCTCTACCAAAATCCCCAATTGTGCCTCACTTTTTGTAGCCTTTCTTACTATTTTTCTCCTTATGTAGGAGTTTTAAAGATTATATTTAAAAAATAAAGGCATATTATAGGACCCTATATCCTCTTACATTTCCATGTCAAATTTCATGAGATGAATCCAAGTGTAAGTCTACTTTGTTTGCCTATCTCTTTTGCCAATTAGGCCTAATTAAGTCTCTAGCCCTAAAAAGTGCATATTGGCTCTAAAATCCTCTTGAACTTATGAAACCTATTTTAAATGTGTGATTAAATTTACCCATTCCAAAAAAAATCTCCATGTCAAGTTTGGGATTTTGGAACATTGTGCTTATATCCAAACCATGAAATGGCCAAAAAAAAGCCCTTCACAAGCCTATTTGGACTACCTTGTAAAATGGAGTTCGTTTAGTCACTTCCAAGGGTTCTTGAAAAAATTTATTTATTTAAAGAGATTAAATAATTCCTAGATTACCTCCTCCAATTATTGGAAACCATCCATCTCTCCAAAATCCTTGTAAAACACCAAAAATACACAAAATAAGGTATTTATGGTAATCTATAGGGAAGTCTGTACAACTCAAGTGAATTTGAAGAACCTCATTAGAGTCCTCAAAAAAATCCAAGAGTTTTTATGAGCAGGTTGTATCATCTAATTTTATTTTCAAGTCCATCTTTATAAATTGGTCACTATAGCTCTCCTGGGCAAATTGAAAGTACTTTAAACTCTTAAAGATGATTCATAAAGTTGGACATATGAATCCTCCAAAAAATTACACAAATTTGAAGTAAATTATGGTGTATAAATTACCTAATATATTAAGGTCCCATGCAACATGTGTGATACATACCAAGTAAAATAATTTAGCCTCTCAGGTTGGTAGTAAGGATTTTGAGAGGTCTGAGAGAAAATGAGGTCTATTGGCACATGTTTTGGATTTGGTTTGAACTCCAATAAGATTAATGAGGATTTTTAGGTTATATTTTTCAAATTATAATAGGTTTCTTACCAAAACACTTCATCAAACTTATGCAATGTGTCACTTTCTAAAACTTAGGGTTTTTGAACTAGTTTGCCAACCATACCCTAATGGATTGTATGTACCCCATTTTCACTTTTATCCCTTTTATTTAGGAATATAATATTCATGGAAGGGTTGTGTATGTTTCCAAATCTCTCTTCATGGTATATGTCTCAACTCAACTCACTTATCTTCATATCCTTTCTTTGTCTGACTATCAAAAAATATTTGGGCCTATATATGTCATTAGGATTGTGCTTGACTGAGCAGGGGTCATAACTATGATTCAATTTATCAAGAGATCTAAGTGAGAAATGGAATTATTGTGTAGGTATCTCAACATTCATTCTAGTATTCAATGTTCATCTCAACTACTCTTGAATTCACTATCATCTTTTCTTAGAAATGACTGCTCAGACTAGTTTGTGTATGCACAACTAGCTCTTTTTGAGACTCTCTAACCTTAAATCCCATATTTAGGAATTTTAATGACTTGATATCTAGAGTTTATATGAAATAAAAAATCACACATATACTATCATCTCAAGTTGGAGAGGATTTGATCATTTTGCATACCTTTATGTCTGTGTAGGTTCCTTTCATAGACTTTAGGGGTGACTATGTATAGACTTTAGGGCCTTTGTTAGGTCCTTTAATATGTTCCCCTATCTAGGATTACAGTGGATTAAAAGACTTAGGAAAACTTAATTCCATTTTTGACTTCCAAACACTTATACAAACCTCTATCTCAAAACAAATTCTCAACAGTCAACTGTAAGTGAAAAATAAGAATTTTTGAGTGTGAATGGGGTTTTCACAGCCTTTTAGGTTTCCGAGGATAACTCTAAATATATCCATGATAAATTAAATTTATATTGACACCTTGAAACCCTTTATAGAGTCTTGAAACCATTTATCTATCAAACATTACTATGCAAAGATAAAAACCCAACTGGTTATAGGTGACTATTCTTAGATAATTAACTATATATTGGTCCTTTTAAAGTTATCTATAAACCTAAATTCAATGTTGAACCCATTAAATTTTTTTTCATGTAATTTATGATCTAATAACCTATTCAAATACTTGAACCTCTACATTTACCAAACTATTATTATTCAAGGCCAATGTTTTCCTCAGTTGGCTGTAAGTGGATAGTTGTGGTAGTTGGTTGTGTATTTGGTCTTCTTAGGTATTTATTTAAGTATCCCAATGATTTATCCAATTTTTATTATGATTTATTAATATATCCTTTAGTATATTAAAGATCCAAGCTCATGACATCTCTATTTAGAACTACATACTTCTAAATGGGCTTGTAGGTCTCTAACTACCTGTGTTTACTCATTTGAGACTAGTTTATAGATTTGGTGTTTTAAGATATTTATTTACCATTAAAAACTTCTTAAAACTATTGAAAATGAATATTTATATGTCTGAGTTCCCCTAAAAATATTTAAACCTTGTATTTTCACCATCACTATTCAAAGCCAATTTAATGTTTACCTGTAGGTGGATGTTTGGAGGAGTTGGACTATGTTCAAGGAGCCTTGTTTCATTATTGTTTATGTTTCAAGCCTCTTTCACTATATTTAAACCTAATAATCCATAAAATTTCATTACTAAAAGTACATTAACTTGTGTATACATTATCTACACACACAGAGTCTATATGTGACTATCTGAGAGGTTCAACTATATTTATAGTTTGAGTATACTCAACTATATTTGGAAGTCCTCCATAAGTCAATAAATTTTTAATATTGAAGAATCAAATTTTTTTCATGAAAATATAACCTTCAAAACATATTGATAACCTTGGTTTTCTCTGAGTGATAGACCTACAGGTCTATAAGTGGCCATCTGTAATCTTATATGTTTTGGAGTTTTGAAGGTGAAACAAAGGCTGTCAATAAAGTCTATCCATTGTCCTATTTGGATCAAAATGATGTATCAAGAAACATAAATTTTCAATTCCTTTGAAAACATATTCAAACTCATTCACATCATTTTGTTATGCAAACATAGAACACAATCCATAAAGAGTGAATGAAGAAATGGCCATGTTTATGACTTGTATGGATTGATTGAATAAGTATAAGGATCCTAATTCATTTATAGTAGATTAGAAGAAAATTAAAAATAACTAAAATTAATTTGACCACCCTTGAAAACTCAAAAACATAGAAAAAGACCAATCGCTTCAAATAATGCACAAAAGAGGAATTACTTGCCAAAAGGACTTGCACACATCTCACCATGACAAATGAATGTATGGGAGACATATAAAATAATCTTATAAGATTCACCAATTGGTTTCAAGAAGCCATGAATTTATAGTTTGCAATGGAGTTATGTCAAATTCTGCATGTGGGGTTTTCAACTCTTAAAAAGTAGTTTGGGATCTTAGTTATTTTTCATAAAGATAAGAGAACTAATATAATTAAAAATTACACAAATTTTAATCCAATATGGTTCCCATACTTTTGACAAAATATTATTCCCAACTCTATTTGTATGGCCTATACCATCTACTTCAAGTTGGCCTTCACTAGCTTGTGAATGGAATGATGAGAGAGAGAAGGATATGTCTGCAACGATTGAACTCCAAACTTCTTAAAATGATTTTTCCTGACCTTTATAAGATTAAAGGACACTCTAAACCTATTTTATCTTACACATGACTTCCACAAGTCCGTACAAGTTTTCTAACTCCTCACATAAGTGTTGAAAATCAAGAATCTAAATTTTTATGATCCATATAACATGTGTGGTAGTTATGTTACTTTTAAAAATTCATTATAATGTATATTCTATGGATTTTACACTTAGGTAACTTTGTCACATACAAATGTTAGCTAAAAATCCACTTTTTGTGCATATTCAACACCTTAGCTTTAGCAAAGGGTCTTCAAACTTTACAAAACTTCATGAAACATCATGAAAAGATTTTTTATACATTAAATGACATTAATGAACCCATAATATTATAATACGCAACTTGACCATGTTTTGAAATGACACCCTTAGACCACTATATGACCACAATATGATTTTACCTTAATTTCTCCAAACTAACCTTAAACCATGCTAACAAGGTTAAATTAAGATTTATATGGACCTTATAGGATATGAAATGACCATATGAAAAGTTTGAATTTATAGGGGGGTGACAAATTTGATTTGGGGTCAAATTTGGTCAATAGGTCTCCCATAGGCTTTTGTGTTCTATAGTACCTTGGCAATGTGGAAGGAGTCATGAGTATTGTAATATCCTATTCCTTTGTCAAATATGTAAAAATGGCTAGATATATCTAGTGTAGGTGTAGATGAGGTAGAATCTAGGATCTTAAGGTCAATGTAATTGGATTCAGGTCTTGATTCAATGGATTTGGCTTTATCAACCTTTTTTCCAACTATTTTAGGCATATGATTCAAGCCAAAATGATAATTATAGTTCTTGTACTCTACCTCAAGGCATTTACAATATATTAAGGTTGGAGATCAACTAGTATAGTCACTTTCATCCCTAAATAGTGAAATTTAATACATTTATGTAACATGGAAGGTATCACCCTAATTTTATGAATCTAGGGTTGGCCTAAGAGTAAATTATATGATAACTCTAGGTTGAGAACATGGAATAGAGTGTCATGGGTTAAAGGCCCAATGACCACTAACCAAATGATGGTAACTTATGTTTTTGGTTCGTTATTATCATAGTCTTTGATAACAATAGTATTTGGATGAAGATCGACCATTGTATATCCAAGATGTTGGACCAACTTCAGAGACCAATGTTTATACATGAACCATTGTCTACAAAGACACATTTAATTATATGTCATGTTATACTAACTTGAATGTACAAGGGGTTATTATGAAATGGTATCAAGGATGACATGTCACTTTGGTCAAATTTAAGTCATTGGATAGGGTCCAAATGTCCTACCATGGCTAGAAATTTGTCAAGTGTTATGTCACCAAGTATAAGGGATTGGCTCAGGTACTCATTCAATATGTGCTTGAGAATGTTAGATATACATAATAAATACATGATGTATATTTATGCAGGTGTTTTATATAGTGATCCATAATGTCATAGGTCTTCCCTTTAGTTTTGTAAATTGGATTATTTTTGATAGGCATGGAGGTATGAATTGGTTCATTCATGGAATTTGGTTGTGGTCCCTTGATGGTAATCTTGGATCATCAAGTTGTAATTGTGTAGTCTCGATTATGTATATGAACTTGGTAATTAGAAAGAGAGGTAATAGGGCATAGAATGGTAATAATTGGGTGGTATTGAGACTAACTAATAACATGGTTTGAATAAGTATTACTAGAATAACGAGGTTGGGTGGCATAATTTGGTTGATAGGCATTATTAGGTGAAGGGCTTGGTATATTAGTATTTAGATGGGGGTTAATGGTAATGGTGGAAAAATGAATGCCTAAGATGTGTCCTAAAACATTATTGTAGGTATATGCAATGGCATAATGGTATCCTTGGTTGGATTGGTTAGTTTTACCTTGGATACAACCATTTTGTTATTATTTCTATTGATGTTGTGGTGGTGTTCTTTAATATTGTTATTGTTGTTGCTACTATTGGTTGTTATGTTGAGGAAATTTATTTTGATAGATTCCCAAGTTAAGATTAATCATAAGAGTATGGGTACCCATTGTATCTCTCCATTATCCAACATATTCTCAATAAGATGCCATAGTTGTATACACCAGTGTATAGAATGTCTCTTGACATGATGGTACTCACAAAATTCAAGTTCTTTGTACCAATCAAGAAAAGAAATTCCTTCAAGAAATGGATTTAACATAGGCAAGATAATAATATTTTCCTAAACCAATTTATGGAGTCCAAACTCAATAGGATCCTTGAGGTCACTGCATGCTCTAACAATGGGTGGTCTTCTCCTTGGAGGAGGTGCTTACAATTAAGCTTGATTTTGTAGCTAGTTTTTGGGAGGTATTGGCTGAATGAATGGAGGTAGTGGTTGTTAAATGGGTAGATGTAAATGGAAAATCAATATTTTCATCATTTTTACATGGTGTAATTCAATGAACCCATTACCAAAAACATTATTATTATTGTTATAGGCCTTTGGTCCTTTATTAGTGTTATCCTGATCTGGCATTGAAGCCGATATTTGGATAGGGTTTTGGTTCTGGGTTTGATTATGGATTTGGTTCTAGTTATGTTTTTGGACTTTATGTTGGTTTTGGATTTGGTTAGAAGAAGATAGATTGATAATCCCTTTCTTGGCAAGGACATTTTTAATATGTATCCATTTCTCAATAACCTCTTTAAACATGTGACCATGTTGTAGCTCAAGATGATAAGTGAACTAGATGTTGTAGCCAATTATGAGTGAACAAGATCACAAGTCCTCTCCATCATTGAAAGTAAACAACAAAGCTTTCACCATTTATCTATTTTGCTTGACCCAACTCCACCATTGTAATCTCATGTTCAATATTATAATAGAAATACTGTACAAACTTATCAATAAGGTCATCAAAGTTTGGTACATAATTCTTTGATAGTTTTAGAAGCCATTCTAAGGCTTGTCCAGATAAACTTATTATAAAATGGAGAAGCAAATATATGTCATTGTAGGCCATTGGTTTGAAAATAACAAATAATTATTTTAAATACTCTTTGGGGTCACCTTTACCCTTATATTTATCAAATTTGGGCAACTCATAACCTAGAGGAAATAGTATTTGAAGATAATTCATGTTGAATGGGTATGGGCATATTTTGTCTAAATTAAACTTCTTTAATTACTTCCTAGTTTGGATGGATTGAATTATATCCTTAATTTGCTTCAAATCTTGAGCTAGGAAGTTGGATGGTGTGGCCAACTGCTATTGGCATTATGCAGTTAAAGGTGGATTACCTTGACTAAGGTATTAAGGAATAGTATATTTTTGAATGTTTTTTAGATTGGGGAGATGAATAGGTATACATATCCATGCATTATGATTGTAATGTTAATGTAGAATATGTTATTTTTGGTAAGCATTTTAGATAGAGTTAGAAATATGGATTTGGTTGGAATTTTTGGTTTTGGTGATGACATTTGACTAGATGGAATATGTTGGTATTGTTGAGTTTGGGTGGGAACTTGTTGTCTACTCGTTGAACATTTTTATATGAAGGGAACTTGTTGCTAGATAAAACCTTGTTGTTGAAGGTGTTTTAAGTTAGATCCGTATTGTATGTGCAACAACCATTAGGTGAAAGGTAATTATTTATTATAACTTGGTATCCACTATATAGTAGAACCTTGTTGTTGGTTAAACACCTATTATTGATTGATCACTTTTTGAGGATTTGGCATTTATTATTGACCAACCAACACCCATTTACCAATGGAAACACATTATGGATTATGCAATGTTTATGATATTTTTAGTATATTAGTCTATAATTATTATGGCAGAACATTTGTTTCAACATATTTAGGTAGTGTAGTGTTCTTCACTTATTGAGGTGGTATTTTGGTCTATTATTTTTGGCTAGTTCCCTCTATTGCATACTTGAGGAAGTAACTAATTGAGGAGTGGAATTTGATTGTTATGTTTAGGATCTAGGTGTACCCATACCTTGTTATTGTAGACCACTCATGGTATTAGTTAGAGAAATATCATGGGTGTTTCTCTAAGGTATACTAGATCACTTTGGTTCAAATTGGAATGTAGATGCTGTTATCCACTATGTTTTGCATGATGTTTTCCACTTGAGAAGAAGTTTATTTTGTCATAATTAGGACATTTTACATGTCACCTACCATTTTTATTTAACTAAAGGGGTCCATGTTTTGATTTACATATCCCAAAGAATATGTTTGTGGCCATGTTGAATGAGTTAGCTCTATTAATGGTGTGTTTAAAATAACCATGGTATTAAAGTTCCAAACTAGGTTGATGTAAATTTTTTATGCTTGTTATAATTCTTCTAATTATCACCCATAAGACATTTAATTTTTACAAACATACTTTGGATCTATTGAGGTAGTTAAACTAAAACTTCATTATAACTAGTTGACACTTATTTGAATTGTTGGTTATGAGGCACATTTTTGATATTGGGTATTATAATCAAACTAGACATACTTTCATGTGGGAAGTCTGGTGGGAATTTGGATCCTACTTCTACTACCCTAACTAAAATTTTGTCTTTGTTTTATAGAAAATGGTGATCAAACAAGTATGGATCATAACTTATCAGCATTCTTACATATTAGGGTTATTTTTTTGGATTTTTTAGATAATAGGTTTCCATTTATTAAGATATTGAGCCATTTTCTCTTACTCTTGGTTGAGATAAATGGTGCACTCACCAATTATTATGTTATTAGGTATTTCCCTTATTTAAAATATGGAATATTATAAAAGAGATATGGATCCATGTCATATACTATATCATCACCATAAAGTTCTTGAATAAAGGGATCACTAGTAACAAAGTTCTCATATTCTAGATTCTACATAGTCCTACTACATGTATAGCAAGACATGTTTGGATCTATGACTAGGTCCCTTAAAAAACAAGGTCTAAACATGGAAACCAACCAAGGTCTGAGGTGAATAACCTTTAACTCTATAAAATAGGTCCAAAGGGTAAAATAACTAATCTAGGTCTATGGAAAAGGTAGAATCAAAACATGAAAATAGTTTAACAAAGGTATTGATTTGCCCAAAGGTGGTTATAATCAGTGGCAAAGGTATCTAAACAAGGTAGAATAATCATGAACTAGGTCAAAAGGATAACGATTTTCCCAAAGGTGGTTATAATTAGTGGCAAAGGTATCTAAACAAGGTATAACAATCATGAACTAGGTCAAAATGATAATGATTTCCCCAAAGGTGGTTATAATAATTAACATGGAAAATAATGCTAAAATCTAAAGAAGAAATCAAAAAATAAATCTAAATCTACGATAATTGGATTGGAAAAACTCAATAAATGGCTCAAAAAATAACCTAATTCTAAGGTAATTGACTTGGAAGACTCACTCGATAATTAGATTACAAAAACACTTAGTAATTGGATCATAAAGGACTTGTTGGTAAATAAAACTAGGACATTTTAGAACTCAACATAATAGATTCTAATCAAGTCACATGGAAAAAAAATTGGCACAAAGGAAGCTAAAACAAGGCACATGACAATAAACAAATGCTAAGTATAGGCAAGGTGTCTTTATACAAAATAATAAATCAATCTAAGTAACACAATCCAAACACAAAAGGTAGACAACTTAAGCCCAAATTAGATGAGGCTTCGATATAGACCTCATTATTTTAGGATTTGAACTATGAAAGGTTGAATTTAAAATTTAATACAAAAGACTCAAATTTTCTAAGGCAAATAGGCTAGACTAAAATGAGCAACATAACCAAAAGGTATGAATGGTTTTGGAATGTGGTTTCAAATAAGGCAAGGTTTTGGAATAATTTGGGAAGTGTAAAAATGATCCTTTAAATAAATGGGAAACAATAGTTTTGGATTAAAATCCAAGGAAAATATTTTAAATAAAATGGGTAGTGTAACAATACCTCATTAAACAAGTAGTACACAAATGGTTTTATAATAAACTCAAAGATTTTTTTTTAAAACAAAATGGGTAATGTAACACCTTTTAGTTAAAAGTGGTGTGAAAACAGTAAAGTTTTAGACTAATTTTGACTTTTGAATACAAATAAATAATTTTAAACCCAAAAACACATGCTAATAAAATAAATTATAAAAAAACTAAGTGCACATCTAATTCCTAAAACTGACAAGGTGTGCATAGATTTTGCCAAAGTTTCCATTGATATGCCATTGCTCAAAAGGAATCAAGTTTTAATCCAAAAATTCAAGATCACGTGTAGGTATAGTTTTTAATCCCCCATAAATATCTAAAGCATTGGTACATGGAATGAACTTAGAGTTTGAAACACTTGACATTTGGTAAGATATTCCATGATAAAGTGGGGTTTACTAAAATATATAAGTTTTAAAATGATCTAAATAGTCGTAAGTGTGGATAAAACAAGGATGAGTCACATAAATTAGATTCAAACTCACTAAATTATTATGAAAATGTCTACTTTGTATAAAAACTTTAGTCATGTACTACTTTGTGATGTTTGATGTTTAGTTGAATTGATCAGGTTTTTGTTAGGATTGGGAGGCTAATTGGTCAAGCACTATTCAATCCTAGTATCACATACCAAATTTATATACCCTATAATGGAGTGTGTTTGGTATGATTTTTGGATATGAAAACATAGGTCGACTCACCTAAAATAACTTGTGAGGAGGTGATGAACTCCCACCCAAAAGCCAATGTAAAAAAATAAATAAATGAAAATTTGAAGAATGTTAGAGATAATTTTTAGGTTACCCAAGCCACTCAGAGCTTGGGGAGAGCATATGATTTTTTTTTAATATTCTAATATAAAAATAAAAGGAAATAAAAAAACACTTTTGATCACCTGAGTTATCTAACAGGGATAGGGGGAGAGCATACACATAATGTTTGGTTTTCTATAAAAAATTTAATCTAATAACTTTGAAGCTAACTATCAAATAAAGAACAAACAAAAAATAAAAATATCTTAAGAGATATAAGTTAAAGTGAATGTTTTTTTTAAATCACCAAATCATATGTGAATGAATTTTTGACCCCTTGGCCTTGTTTTCTCTTGCAAAATTGAAATGCAAAAAATTTAAGCTATGTTAGCTCAATTTTATGCACTAAAATTGAAGTGTATATGAACTTTGAAAGTGTTTAAACCTTCTCTTCTCCACTTAGGTTACTAAAAAATGTTAGGGGGTTATCTTATATTTATGAAAAAAATCTAACCAATAAACAAATTTTCATTTTCAACTCTTAGGTTTTTGTTTTACACAGAGCAAAGTCACCAATTCTACAACAAAGGAAAGTTGTTGATTTTGTAACAAAGTAAAGTTATCAATTTTGTATTAGAGTGAAGTCACTGATTTCTACAAAGTTACTAATTTATATGTGAAATAGATACAAAAAAATGGTTCCTAATGAATTCATCTTTAGATAGGGGTGAAGCCACTGATTGATCCAAGTGAAGTCAAAAATGTCTTAAAATAATGTGAAGTCATCAAAATCATGATTAAATATACCTGATGAAGTTATCGATGTGTAGGGTCAAAGTTTCTATTTGTATTCATAAATATCACCATTTTTTATATAGATCAATATCACTAATTCCAATTAAGTCACTGATGCAAAGTCATCATTTCTCCAAAATAAAATATTATAAATAAAGGACAAAATAGGCGAAGTGACTGTTACACAGGGTGAAGTTAACTAGTAATAGAATAAAATGATGGGAATTTTGAGCATAAAAATTTAAAATTAAATATTTGAGTGTTATTTTTATGAATTTTAAAGGTTTCACATGATTCATCTAGTCTATATAGGGTATGTGGTCCAACTAGGAATGCCATTATGTAGCTATAAGAATCCAAAGAGCACACAAATGTTGTTAGTTATTTATTAGTGAATATCAAGAAAATTCAAGTATAAAAATACAATGAAATTAAGACACTCTTGCATTAGTACTAGGGGGATCTTAAAACCATAAAAAAAACTACAAATAAGAGATAAAAACATAAAAAAATATTACCTTCTTTGTCGAAAATAGTGTTTAGTTGTTGGTATAGAAGATGTTCTTGATCAACTTATGGCATTAAAGACTTTGATCAATGCATTATTCATGTTTGAAACATTTTTTTAAGGCCACATATGGATTTTATTTTCTTGGATTGGTTTTGTGTGCTGCTTTTTCATATCAATTTTGAATTATAACATTACTTTGATGGCTTCTTGAAGGCATTCCAATAGAATAACCTTAAACACAAAAGTTTGTTTGAATAGGTTAAGGACACTTGTATATGTCTTAAAAATAACTCTAACCGTATGATGGTTAGGTTTATTTTTAATCTTGGTTGAGTCTAAAGTAACCTTGGTAAAGTTTAGAGTAACCTTGTTTTGGGTCAAAGCAATTAAGAAAGCTTGACAACTCATAGAATATATTTATTTCCATTACAACTCATAGAAGACATTTATGAGGTTGTGACTCACCTTTTCTTTGAATTTTAGGAAATAATAAAATAAATTACTTATTCCCTTGACTTTGATTTCATCTTTAATGAAAAATTCCTTTTTAGAAAATGCAATTCCCTAATTACACTTAATTTTTTTATTTAAGCAGATAGTTGATTTTTTTAATTAATTCATCTTAGGGTTTTTGGAATTTATGAATTATTTTAATGTTTTAGATTAATATATTGAAAGGCCAATAATTTCAATTCACCAGGTCATAAATTTACTAAGGTTGATCAAAAGATAGGTTATCAGTGCATATAGGGTAATATACACAATAAGCAAGCTTTGCCACATTTATAGATAA
Organism: Torreya grandis; assembly: GCA_037957365.1. Classification (NCBI taxonomy): domain Eukaryota; kingdom Viridiplantae; phylum Streptophyta; class Pinopsida; order Cupressales; family Taxaceae; genus Torreya; species Torreya grandis. Next base: position 1,515,884 of record JARHVA010003283.1, read on the forward strand.
TTAGATCCTTTACGTTGATGAATTTGGGAAATATAGGTGATTTATAGGCTTAAATTATGTTGTTTGGTAGAAATTTATTTGCATCCCAATTTAGACATGAAAGTGGCCAAAAATGATGTCAACACTACTAGCTACATGATGATATTATTCACTCTCCTCTAACCAAGCTTCAAATATTTGAATCTCTTTGGCCATTTTCCATGTGGGGATTATATCTCATTGGTAAATTACCTCACTTTCAATAGTCACATTTTCATTACCATGATCACTGAGTATTTCACTAAGTGGGTTGAAGATATGCCCCTTATCAATTTCATGGGTATCACTATATACAAACTCATAGTTAATCAAATTATTTATCAATTTGGAATCCCTTGCACCATTATTTTTTAAAATGGTGGGAATTTCAAAAATAAGGATATGAAACAATTATGTGCCAAATTTAAAATCACAAAAAAATTCTCCACACCTTATCATTCTCAATATAATGGCCAAGGAGAGTAAACTAACATAGTTATTAACAAAATATTACAAAATAAACTTTTATATTCTTGTTTTTATTATCACCTCAAACTTTATCTGACACTTTGGGCTTATCACACTAACATTCATACTACTACTCAGGAAATCCTTTTTTCTTAGTATATGGCTTTGAATTTGTCTTATTGATATAATTTTAACTACCATACTTACATATCTATCTTTATAGAATTATCCATGATGAATAACTTTGGGAGGCACATATTCATGCTTTAGACCTTCTTGATGAGTGTTGTATATGTGCTTTACAACATAACCACCAATATAAAGCCCAAATTACCAAAGTAAATAATAAAGGGGTCAAATTACATACTTTAGTATTGGTTATTTAGTACTTAAATTAGATTATACCCATGGAAAAGAAGATAAAAAATGGTGGGGTACTTTCCTCGTTAAAGACATTCTTTGTCCTAGTACCTACAAATTACAAACTACTGAACGACATATATTTAAAGAACCCACTAATGCTTAGTTTTTATAAAAATATTTTACTTAAATTATCATTTTCAATATTATGGTCATATTACATGTCTTTTATATATTTATATATATTTTGGCACTAATGCTTCTTTTAGGTTTTCCAAAGCTTCTTAAAGTGTAACATTGCATTAATTTTAGTAGACTTAGTTCCTATCATTGGTATTCCAGTTTATCTACATCCCTTCATTTATATATTAATTCATGAGTTTACATCATAACACTGTGCATAGGATCTATCCATGTTCATGAATATTTTTATGTTTATTTTTCATTTCTTTAGTTAACCTTCAAGTCTCTTTTGAGTCATTGAATTTTAAATTTATAAAATTAATTACTTTATACCTCTTTGGTTTAACTTTTGTAATTTGTATTGTAAGACCTTAAATAAGACTAGGCCTTCCTCATAAAATAACCTTATTATAATCATGTTTCATTTTACACCTCTTTGGTTTCTATTTTTTGAGTTGATATGTAAGAACTTAGATAGGACCAAACATTCCTCACAAATATTCATTTTATTTATTTTGTCTACAATCTTCACTAGGTGTTTTCCTAAAAAATAAAGCAATAGTTGAGAATTTATCTTCATACTCTTAAAAATTAGTCTAATTATTTTTTTGTATATACTCTACTAGTTTATTCACATGCATACACTCACATGCCTTATTCCTTATGATGATGATTCATACTTATTTATCATTTTACCATATTAAAATTACACATTTTTTGTTCAATAGTTATAGTTTCATTTCCATACTATCCCCTATTCCATTTTACTATGGGAACACCAATATTAGTTTTGAGATCAAACTCTTCTCTAATGAGCAAGTATATAAGTCTTTGACACCATGCTATCTAAGTTTTTTCCCTAGCCACTAGGTGTAAGTTTTCTAGTGATAGTCATTATTAGCACCCATGTTTGGCTTTACAAGTATGTATAAAGGAGGAATCATAAAAATTAATCAAAACTAAAAGTTAATTCATTAAAACAAAAGGAAATGATTGAAAGGAAAAAAAAATTGAAAGTTAAAATCACACCAAAATATGTGATTATTATCAAGTACATATCCTATTATAATTGTAGTTCAAAGTCCATAGTTAGACTCATAATAAAGTTGAGGTCCATTGGGGTGTGTTATGATAGTATAATGGGGTGTGTGTGTGTGTGTGTAGTGCCACCTAATTTCTTATGCAAGTACCAAATATTTGTAGTAGATTGATGAATATGTAAGGGGTCTAGAGGATCGAGGAACAAGTTATTGAAAGGTAGGTCCATTTTAATTTTATTACATATGTATAATTCATGGGATGATATTTATACTTCACTCATTTTGCATGTATAGGGTGAGTTATCTAGGGTCCTTAATGTCAAAAGTCTTTTTGTCTTGTCCAATTTTTTTGAGTGTCTTGTCTCTAATAAAGTTTCAATTTTCACCTTGGTGCCACCATCATTTCACCCACCACCCATTTCATATCTTTCCTTAATAGGAAAATTTGTTTCTAAATATTTTCATAATTCATATATTTCTTATTATTCATCTCTTTCAACCATGATTATAATGACTATTTTAGTTAATCTATCATTAGAAGTGAAGATGCATCTTTGAATGGCTACGAGACATTTTATTAATCATTTTAAGATTTTTCTTGGTTATGTTTTAGACATTGAGTTCTTATTACTCACATGTTTACATGACATTTCATTTCATTTCTTCTAATTGCTTTTTATTTTTCCATTGTTGATCGAGTATGGCGTGTTACATCTATTTCATCGATGTTGTTTACATTTTCACCTTTTTCCATATTTATTTGAGTATGGATTATTACTTCTCTTACATTTATATTGGTTCCATTAATTTAGTTTCACGTGTCTTTGTTTTGATTTCAATTGTTGGTTTTATTACTTAGGATGAATTTTTTAGGTATTTTGATCATTTGATAGCCTTGGATTTTTAGTTACCTAATTTCCCTCTTTTTCATTTATATTTGTATTTTGGTTCTAACCTAGCCTTTGTCACCCTAGCTTACCATATTTCCCAAGTCTTCTCATTAAATTATGAAAGTTTTAATTTCATTTGATCTTTTTCATGATTGCTTATTTTTTAATCTTTAGCCTTTTATCCTTAAGATATATCTAAAGCATTTATCATGCCCTCTATGATCAAAACTAAAAATAAAATAGACAAACATTCAATGATAAAAGTAATTAAAGGTATGTATATGGTACTTTGAAATTATTTCCATAAAAAATACTTATTGTCATTTTAATTTATGAGTTTTATTACAATACGTTAACTTAGTTTTTTGCATTGTTATGTTCTTTCTCTAACCACCATCCCATGTTATAATTTCATGATAAGTGATAAGCTTCAAGTTGGGCATATCTATACACATAATAATTTTAAAACTTTATCATTTACTGACATTTTATCTCTTGTAGAAATTTGAGTTTCAATCTCTCTGAGTGCACACCTTAAAGGGTGCATCAGAAAAGAGGTGGGAAGACCATTGGTGTTTCATAATACTATTGGTTAATTATATCATACATAAACCCACTATCATTACTTAAACCCACTAAAAATCCCAATTATTTAACTCCCAAAGCAAATAAACATATTTTTTTTCATTTTCCTAAGTAATTATCCATTGAAATATCCCCTAACTAATAAAACACCATTTTTAATTATAAGTTATCCCCAATAAAACTTGTTATAAGATTTAAAGTGCATGTTACATAACTAGTCAGCCTGACTGACCTAGTTTGAGGCCTAACAATAATTTTTTCATAAAATTGGGTCATGTTGGTCAACCTTGTCATTTAAAATTATGAAAGGGCTAGGACATATCCATTTCTATAAATACAACCTTAATTTCAATCCAATAGTAAGGAACATTCATTTTCTCATTATTATAGTTCATGATTATGCCAAATATACATTTGAAGTAGCCATTGCTTAGGGTTTTCCTTAGAGGAAAAATAGCTTGTATTGTGGGAAGTATTGGATGAAAAGTAGGAATAATTTATCCTAGATATTTTTTATAGTGTGATTCTTACAAATACATAACAACCTATTTCAAAACAACATTTACCAAGGGAGAGAATGAGACTCGACAAGTTCTCTCATAGGTAAATATCTATAACTTCTAATATTTCATTTGATAGAAAGATATTGTATGAATTAATAGGTATTGAATGTATAACTCCCTACTTATATTACCTCTATACTTAAACTTAATATAGATATAGTGTATTATTTTATTTCCATACTCCATTTTAAGTAATCTAGGGCCCAATTTTCCTACCATGATCCTTTTATTTTTTGTTTATGTTAAACCATCCTCCTTTGTGCCAAAAGCTTTAGTGAGTACTAGATTAGTTTTATTTTATGTATTAGAATATCACACACACACACACACACACACACACACACACACACACACACACACACACACACATGTATATGTATATATATAGTGCCAGTTAATTTCTCATGTAATTACCAAATATATATAGTAGATTGATGAATTTATAAGGGGTCCAAAGGAATAAGGAATAATTTTTTGGAATGTAGATCCATTTTACTTTTATTTCATATGTAGACTTCATGGGATGATATTTATACTTCACTCGTTAACCCAAATTTGCATGTATAGGGTGAGTTATCTAGGGTCCTTAATGCCAAAAGTCTTTTTAGCTTGTCCAATTTATTTGAGTGTCTTGTCTCTGATAAAGATTCAATTTTCACCTTACTTCCACCCTCATTTCACCCACAACCAATTTCATATCTCTCCTTAGTGGGAAAGTTTGTTTCTAAATATTTTCACAATTTATAAATTTCCTATTCTTCATCTCTTTCAACCATGCTTAAAATATGACTATTTTAGTTAATCTATCATTACAAGTGAAGAGGAATCTTTGAATAGCTATGAGATATTTTATTAATCATTTTTAGATTTTACTTGGTTATGTTTTAGACCTTGAGTTCTTATTACTCACATGTTTGAATGACATTTCATTCCATTTATTTTAATTGCTTTTGATTTTTCCATTGTTGATCGAGTATGGCTTGTTACATCTATTTCATCAATGTTGTTTATATTTTCACATTTTTCCATATTTGTTTTATTATGGATTATTACTTCACTTATATTTATATTGCTTCCATTAATTTAGTTTCATGTGTCTTTGTTTTTATTTAGATTGTTGGTTTTATGAATTAGGATGCATTTTTGGGGTTTTTGATCATTTGATAGCCTTAGATTTTAGTTACCTAATTTACCTCTTTTTCATTTATATTTGTATTCTGGTTATAACCTAGCCTTTGTCACTCTAGCTTACCAAATCCCCTAAGTCTTCTCATTCAATTATGAAAATTTTAATTTCCTTTGATCTTTCTCATGATTTCATGTTTTTTTAATCTTTAGCCTTGTATCCTAAGGATATATCCAAATAATTTATCATCCCCTCTATGATCAATAATAAAAATAAAATAGACAAACATTCAATGATAAAAGTAATTAAAGGTATGTATATGGTACTTTAAAATTATTTCCCAAAAAAAAATCCTTATTGTCATTTTAATTTATAAGTTTTATTACAATATGTTAATTCAGTTTTGTGCATTGTTATGTTCTTTCTCGAATGACCATCCTATGTTATAATTTTAATACAAGTGATAATATTCGAGTGGCACATATCTATACACATAATAATTTTAAAACCTTATCGTTTAATGACATTTAATCTCTTGTAGAAACTTGTTGAGTTTCAATCTCTCTAAGTGCACACCTTAAATGGTGCATCAAAAAAGAGGTGGGAAGACCATTGGTGATTCATAGTACTATTGGTTAATTCTATCATACATAAACCCACTATCATTACTTAAAGCCTCTAAAAATCCTAGTTATCTAACTCCCAATGCAAATAGACATATTTTTTCCATTTTCCTAAGTAATTCTCCATTGAAATAGCCCCTAACTAATATAAAACATTTTTTCATTCTAAGTTAGCCCTAATAAAACTTTTTATAAAAGTTAAAGTGCATGTTACATAACTAAGTCAGCCTGATTGACCTAGTTTGAGGCCTAACAATAACTTTTTCATAAAATTGGGTCATGTTGGTTGACCTTGTCATCTAAAATTTTGAAAGGGTTAAGACCCATCCTTTCTACAAATACAACCTTCATTTCAATGAAATATTAAGGAACATTCATTTTCTCATTATTATAGTTCATGATTATGCCAAATCTACATTTGAAGGAGCCATTTCTTAGGGTTTTCCTTAGAGGAAAAGTAGCTTGTATTGTGGGAAGTCTTGGATGCAAAGCAGGAATAGTTTAGACTATATTTTTTTTATAGTGTGACTCTTATAAATACATAACAACCTCTTGAAAAACAACATTTACCAATAGAAATAATGAGACTCGACAAGTTCTCTCATAGGTAAATATATGTAACTTCTGATATTTCATTTGATAGAAAGATATTGTATGAAGTAATAGGTATTGAATGTATAACTCCCTACTTATATTACCTCTATAATTAAACTTAGTATAGCTATAGTGTATTATTTTATTTCCATACTCTATCTTAGGTGATATAGGGCCCCATTTTCATACCATGATCCATTTATTGTTTGTTTATGTTAAACCAACCTCCTTTGTGCCAGAAGCTTTAGTAAGCACTAGATTAGTTTTATTTTATGTATTAGAATACCTAGCTAGAGTTATTACATAGTGTTATTTTAGTAAAATATTTTCAGCCCTCTCCTTTACTATTGTGTGATAAGAGATCCCTTTTTTAGGCTTAGTAGATATAATTTGGTCATGGCCTCAATATTAAAAGTATCACAATATATGGTAGTTGATTACCTTCAATCATTGATTTACTAAGTAGGATAAGTTGTAGATTTATTTTAATTTGTTGTATATAAGTTATTTTTTCATATTCTCATCTTTTCATTAAATGGTGGAAATATTCTTAGTCCTTATAAATATTTTACATGAGAGATAGTCACAAATGTTAATCCTATTCTTTATTTTTATCTTATATCAATTGTAGCTTTCAAAAAAGTCAAACCTTGTAATTTTTCCTATTATTAATGCCCAACCCAATTGTAAGTGTAGTTGGTGTGTTTGTCCCATTTTTATTATTGAAATTATATTTTTTTGGAGTTTAATATTCAAATGTTACTTTTTAATAACTATCAATATAAACCATAACATATATATGTGGTTCTAGCAGGTAACTATTACATATATATATTATAATTTTAATATATCATAGGGCCTAATTACAAGACTTGAGTTTATCCAAATAATGGACACTAACATGACCCTTGTATCCATGGAAATTAATAACTTCACATCAATTTCATAATTTTAACCTCCAATTGATGCATTGAAACTACCTAATTTGATTGCAATGTTGTGTGCAATATGTCTTTTTAATGAATGCAATTTTATTTTATTCAAATTAAGGTAAACCCACCTTTTAATGGTGTTAAACTAATCCTGATCACAATGGGAGGCCTGTGTCTCCCCAAGAGAGAGCCAAAAAAAAACCAACAAAGATAACAAGAAATGGAAAAAGACCCATTCAGGCATGTAGAAGAGACCAAAACATAAAAAAAATGAGGCCCATCTAGACAAAAATACATCACAAAAACTAGAGAGGGGGAAATAACCCATCATAAAAGGGACATAGTCCCACACCCCAAGGATGGTCACCGCTAACCACAAAACAAACTAACACAAGAAAGGAGACCCAACATCCAAAAGTATCACCCAACAAAAATAAATATGAAATACACCATAGATTGTTTAAACATATAATGTGTTATAAATCATATTTAATCCTAGCCTTCTTGATAATTTCATTAGGGGGAGGTCTAAAATTTCACCATAAAACATAAAGAAATCTTGAGGATCATTAGAGTCTTCTTAGTTGACTATATGATTCTTGTCTCCATAGGTCACCTTACATGAATTTTTTACATGGTCAAAATTATTTCAACTTGAAAAAATATATTTTCCTTATCAACCATGATTTATTGGTTCTAAGATCCCAATTTGGACCTCAATCTAGTGGATTTAGGAAGATATTGGTTCATGGCCACTAGAACATAGATTCTAGCTGAGATCAACCTCTTCTAAGAGCAGGTGACATGATCAATGGTTGAAATAAAACCAAATGTTTTTATGATGTTTTTTAGGGTCCATTCCATCCATACTGTGGGAGGGAGGCTAGGGAGTTTCATCCATAAATAAAGTCAATCTATTTTTAAATTCAAATGAAACTAGTTCAAAATCCAATGTTGAAGCATGAGGATTGCCCTTCTCATCAACCATGGTCATTCATTAAATATTATTATGTAATCTTCACTTCAAGGAAAAGAGAACAATAGAAAATGATTATCAAGATCAATGATTTTAACTTCATCAATCCGTTTACACTTTATTTTTATTCAATTATTGATAAATTCAATGCCATGGCTTGCTCCCACAAATTTTCCCACTAGGGAATTACCATAGATTTCTTCAGATTCTTTATGAACCTTATTAGGAACGTAAAAAATAGGATTCTTACAAATAGGTTTAATGGTTATAGGTTTAAAATTGCCTCTCATAGATTCTTATTCCCTTCCTAATGTAGTGTCCAAAACTTTGAAGGGTTGGTTCTGATTCTCATAATTAATGACAATTAAAGAAATCAAATAATGTTAACATTTACATCTACATGGTTAGAATAATAAATGTTTTATCTACCAAATTTTTTTAAGGGATATTTTATCTAGACATTAAAAATTAAAATGGGTATAAAAGATAAATAATTAATAATCCAATAACTTGAATCAATAACTCTCCTGGGAGTTGGAAAACTTCCCTATCCTAATCACCAAAAATCAACTAAAAATTTAATGTTACACAGGGACCCTTTAAAGTTGCAATTGAGATTAACAAAATTTAAATACATAGAACCCTAATTGTTTTTTAGAACTTACAAGTCCTAAGTGATCCCAATAAAACAAAACAAATTTCATAAATATTAGATAAGCTTGGAATGTCTTAGGATCCTCTGTGATCCCTGAGAGTTTCTTTGTTAAATTTTGGGGGGTTTTTACTAATTGGTTTCCATTTTCCTTCCTCTTGAAGTGGCCCTAGAATTCACTTTTACCCTTTCCTTTTTAAAATTTTTTGCCTTAGTCCAATTCACCTCCTAAAATAAAGGAGTTACCTTAATTCCATTAGAAGTGCTACTATCATTCTATGGAATATTAATATTAATTTACATGATCTAGCTAAGAGGTAAACTTTATCGATGAGGGATTCAAACCTTTTTTGTTCTTTGGGAGGGAGTTGTGTAGAGCATCCCAAAATAGCCTAGTGATGACCTTACCATCAATAAGTATTTAAACTTATGAATTTTTGGATCAAAATAGGATCCAAATCCTTTCGAATAAATCCTTTTACCTTTCTCTTCTTGGCTAAGGAGATATAGAAGATCTTCTAAAATTAAAACCTTTAGTTTTGAGCACTTTTTTGAGAACACATGAGAAATATTCATCTTGTTAGCATTACATAATATCCATTTTCCCCCAAAAGGAGTATCTTATCATTTTTTCAACATTGATACCCAAAATTTAGCATTGGAGATTTCCTTAATCTTTTAGGGATGCAAAGGATTAATCCTAGTCTCAACGAGCTTCTCATCCACCTCCTTCTCTAATTTATTTTTGAGTATTAGGAAACAAATTTCATCTTGGCCTACTAAATCACATCCTTTATAGATAACCTCATCCCTTTCATTAATAATTTTCTAATTACATTTACCAAATTTAGATTTAAGCTGGATACTTAAAAAAATTGATTTGTTCATCTAGAAATATATGTAGAGCTTGGCTTTGATGAATCTTATTTTAGAATTAGTGACTGGGTCAATGGATGTTATTTGTCCTATAACATGTGCAATACCTAGGAATACTTCCTCCTACAATAAATCCAAGTTTAGGCTTGACAAGGTAACCCATATTATAATTTCCATAAGAGTGTTGCTATCCATATTCAAACTAGGTTTCCATTTCCTAAGAGAAATGAAAGATTTACCCAAATACCACAGTCCTCCTTCCACATCTTTCTCACAACTTTCTAGTGAAGAGAAATAGAATAGGAAGTAATTTTTTTCCATGGTGAATGTAATTTTATTTAGTTATGGTTAATCAAATTATCACTTTTAATGAACAAATGAATACGATTTACAAATTATTCATTTCTAGCTCTATTTAATCTAATATTTATTCTTGTCATCAATTGTGAGATTTTAATCTCTTATATTTATAAGAAGTGGACAAAATTTTTTTTGGTATTCAGATTTTCCTTCTTGTTTGAATATCTTATTCAAATTAAAAATTGTTTTTAATTCCTCCCATGATAGTTTTACACATTTATTACCACCATATGATGGTATGCCACTAATAAGTGGAATATATCCACAATATCCAACAAAAATAATAGACATTCCTATAAAACTCATGTTTGTAATTACATGAAATGCTTGACAAATTCAAGAGAATTTTTGGTATCAAAATTTGAGCAATGAAGTGCATTTAATTATTATAATGATTTTTATGTGGTGGATCTCTTCTTGGAAAGTTGTAAGCCTTGTTCCTTATAATTAAAAAAAATATGATTTAGATTCAAAGTTTTGAATGGATCATTAATATATCATTATTAAATGTTATAGCTCTAATTGTTGTTAGCGATAGTAGATGATAATTCTCTATGAATTATACAAATTGAAGAGCTTGACAAATTGAAAAAATTACATATGATTTTCATTTAATTATTGTTCCTTGAATTATCATGAATAATGATAAGGATTTTGACCTTGATGATATTTTTTTCATAATTATATCAAGTGATCATTTTTGTTTAGACCATAAGGTTCCATAATTAATATTTGGTGTTATATCATCATCTATGACAAACTCATTAGCTTTCACAGTGATTATGAATTTTATCTCTTTATTTGTTTATTCTTCACCTTGATATTTTTTTATTCTATGGTGTTTGTCTATCAAGATATATTATTTTGAACATATTTATTTTAGTTGATTACATCATTTGGCCATGTTGTATCCTAGATATGATTTTCCAGTAATGTTCCATTGTGTTTTTTGAATAGGTTGATTAATCTTATGTTTAGGGTCACTATTGTTGAGTTGTGGAGCTAAAAGCTCACTAATGAGCTATTGTGGAGGTTGCTGGGTTTACATAGTAATCAACATCGGTCATAACTAACCGACATCGGTTAGGGTTGACCAACATCAACGGAATCAGTCAGAACTAACCGACATCGGTTAGGGGTCAACCGACATTGGTCATCTTCAGATCGACACCGAATTCTGTGCATTTCCAGAATTAGATATCTTTTCTATTTTTAGGAGAATAGTTAGTTTGCATGTAAAGACTAAAATTAGTCTTGAGTTTGTTTTTCTAATTATTGTTTGCTTTCAATTCTATTTAAGAGATCCATGTGGCTATATTGTAATTTGAGCAAGATCAAGAAGATCTACAAGAACAATTTAGTAATTGAGTTGGTTGTAATTGATAGAGAGATAGAACTCTTGAGGGAGAATTACTGTACATCTAAGAGGTGTGAGGAGAGAGAGATTTCTTCATTGTATTTCCTTCTAGAAGAGTTTAATACAAGATTGGTTGTTTCTTGTATCTCCTATTATTTTCTATTTTTGATTTCTAGTTACTTATTACTTCTAGTTTCAATTCTGTGTTTAGTTGCTTATACAAAAGTAATCAATTGTACTCTAAGATCTTAACAACTGGTATCAGAGCTATGTGTATACACTAAAAACTAGTATCAAAGCATGTTAGTGTTTTTTGATTATAGAATTCACTCACAGGGGTTTCTGATTGAGTGGGAGCAAAGCAATGGCAGAAGAAAGTAATCTAAGAATAGAGAAATTCAATGGCAAGAATGATCAATTATGGAAGATGCAGATTGAAGATTATCTGTATCAAAAAGATCTATATTTACCATTGGGTGGGGTTTCAAGGAAGACCCAAAGATATGGAAGATGAATAATGGAATGTTCTTGATAGAAAGGCTCTTAGATATATAAGGTTGAGCCTGACAACTTCTATGATTTCCAACTTATCACAGGGAAAGACAATGGTAGAGTTAATGGATACTTTAGCAAATTTATATGAAAAACCCTCAGCTTCAAATAAGGTATATCTTATGAAGCAATTATTTAATTTGAAAATGCAGGAAGGTGGATCTGTATCTAGTCATCTTAATGATTTCCATACAATAGTAAATCAGTTAAATTCAGTCAAAATAGTTTTTGATGATGAAATTAAGTCTCTCTTAATCTTATGATCTTTACCTAAAAGTTGGCATAGTTTGGTAATGGTAGTTAGTAATACTGCATCTACTTCAAATATCTTGAAAGTTGATGATGTTGTTAGTGTAATCTTGAATGAAGAAATTCATAAGAAAAGCACAGGGGAAACATCAGGTAATGCTTTAATTGTTGAAAGCAGGGGAAGGCAAAGAGAGAAGGGAAAGCAAGGGAAATCAAGGTTAAAGATGGGAAGTAGATCCAAATCTAGAAATGGGAAAATAACCTGCTGGAATTGTGGAAAGAAAGGGCATGCAAAGAAAGATTATTGGTTGAAGGATAACAAAGAAAATCAGTATGAAGGTAATAAATAAGCAAAAGTTACAGGTATTGTTGCACAGGATGCTCTTATATATTCTTTGGATAATAAAGTAGAATCATGGGTTTTAGATTCTGGTGCCTCTTTCCATGCAACCCCAAATAGATAATTTTTCAATGATTATGTCTATGTAGATTTTGGAAAAGTTTATTTAGGGGATGATGAGCCTTGTAAAATTGTTGGCAAAGGAAAAGTGCAGCTGAAATTGCACAATGGCAACACATGGGTGTTGAAGGATGTCATGCATGTACCCATCTTGAAGAGGAATCTGATTTCTATAGGAAAGTTGGGTGATGAGGGTTGCACAGTAACTCTCACAGCTAAATCTTGAAAAGTTTCCAAGGGTGCACTTGTATTAGCAAAAGGTAAGAGAGTAGGTACACTTTATCTATCTACTTGTATTACTGATTATTATCCTTCTATTTTATCTACTTTAGATGTAGATGCAAAGTTGTGGCACTGTAGGCTAGGTCACATGAGTGAGAAGGGAATGAATGTTCTTAAGTCAAAAGGTAAGCTTTCAGATTTAAAAAGCATAGATCTAGATTTCTATGAGCATTATATTTTTGGGAAATGGAAGAAAGTGAGGTTTCTCAAAATTAGGTCAACAAAGAAGAAGCACAAGTTGGATCTTGTTCACATAGACGTGTGGAGACCAGCTTAGGTAGCTTCTATTAGAGGATCACAGTATTATGTTTCTTTCATTGATGATGCTACAGGAAAGGTATGCATTTATTGCATAAACATGAAATTTGATGTTTTTGACACATTTAAGAAATGGAAAGATTTGGTTTTTAATGAGAAGGTGATGTACAGTGATTAGCTTAAGAGGCTGAATAATTTTGAGTAGGGCAATATTGATTTAGAAGAGGTTATGATCCAAAATGAGCTCGCGAGTAAAAATCATCACTTACAAAAAAACATAGAGACCAACGTCGGTCAGGTGGAAACTGACGTCAATCAGGTGGAAATCAATGTTGGTTAGGTGGAGACTGACATCGATCAGGTGGAATCGACATCAGTTGGGTGCAACCGACATCGATCAGAGATGGTTGGGATCGGTCACTGTCAAAAGGAAATTTGGGTAGACAACAAGATATAAATGAGTCTCAAACACCCATAAGGAGGTCTAAAAGGGTAAGTAAACCTCTAATTCATTATTCCCCTTCTTTATACTACTTGTTGCTCACTGATGGTGGAGAACTAGAAATTTTTGATGAGGCAATGCAAGTAGAATCCAGGAAATAGTGGGAGCATGGCATGAATGAGGAAATTGATTTCTTGGAAGAGAACCATATGTGGGATTTGGTTGAGTTGCCAGCTAGAGAGAAAGTACTGAAAAACAAATGGGTATACAGGTTAAAGGAAGAAGAGAATGGACAAATGAGACATAAGGCTAGGTTGGTAGTAAAGGGATTTACGTAGAAACTAGGTATTGATTTTGGTGAATTTTTTTCTCCTATAGTAAAGATGACTTCTATTCAGACTGTGTTGTCTTTAGTTGCTATTGAGGATTTGCATATTGAGCAGCTTGATGTTAAGACAACATTTCTTCATGGAGATTTGGATGAAGAGATACATATGGATCAATCACAAGGTTTTGAGGTCAAAGGTAAGGAGAAACTTGTGTGCAAATTGAAGAAAAGCTTATATGGTCTTAAGCAAGCTCCAAGACAATGGTATTTGAGGTTTGACAGGTTTATGATAGAGCATGGATTTAGTAAATGTCAATCTGACCATTGTATTTATTTTAACAGATTGGATAATGGAAGTTATATTATCTTGTTACTGTATGTAGATGATATGCTTATTACAGGTTCACACATGTAGGAAATTACTGAGCTTAAGGTAAAATTAGCTCACACATTCGCCATGAAGGATTTAGGAGCAGCAAAGAAAATCCTTGGCATGAGTATTAAGAGAGATAGGAAAAATCATAGTTTGATTTTGTCTCAAGAGGATTATGTGAATAAGGTATTGGAGAGGTTCAATATGTAGGATGCAAAATTGATAAGCACACCTATGGCTGGACACTTCAAGTTGAGCAAAGAACAATGTCCTAATCACATGATGAGGTTGAGTACATGAGTAGAGTTCCATATGCTTTAGCAGTTGGGAGCTTGATGTATGCAATGTTATGTACTAGACCAAATATTGCCCAAGTAGTAGGAGTTGTCAGCAAGTTTATGGCCAATCCAAGAAAGGAACACTGGAAAGTAGTTCAGTGGATTCTCAGATAACTGAGAGGGACTAGTAGTAGGCATTTATGCTGTGGAGGGTCAAACACTTCTCTACATGGGTATGTATATTTGGATATGGTAGGTGACTTGGATGGTAGGAGAAGCACCACAAGATATGTGTTCACTATTGGTGGAATGATGGTTAGCTGGATTTTAAAGTTGCAGAAGGTTATTGCCTTGTCTACTACAGAGGCAAAATATATTGCAGTCACAGAGGCTAGCAAGGAAATGATTTAGATGACTTGGTTCATGGAATAGTTGGGAAAGGAGTAAGAGAGTTGTAGATTGTACAGTGATAGTCAAAGTGCAATTCATTTGGCAAAGGATTCAGTGTTTCATTCAAGAACCAAACATATATAGCTTAGGTACCACTTCATTAGACAGGTATTGGAGGATGGACGGTTGAAGTTGGAAAAGATCCATATGGATAAGAACCCTGCTGATATGTTAACAAAGTTGGTAACAAAGGAGAAGTTGAATATTCATTCAACTTTCGTTGGTCTTCAAGATTGAACTTGAAGAGGGAGAAACAAACCAGAGATGTTTAGAAGATGTTGCTATATAGGTACAGGTGCAACTATTTATCTCCAAGTGGGAGATTATTGATTTATGGAGCTAAAAGCTTCACTAATGAGCTATTGTGGAGGTTGCTGGGTTTACACAATAACTGACATCGGTCAGAACCAACTGACATTAGTTAGGGTCGACTGGCATTGGTAGAATCGGGTAGAACGAACTGACATCGGTTAGGGGTAGGCCGGCATCGGTCATCTTCAGATCGACACCAACTTTTGCGTGTTTCCAGAATTAGACAGCTTTTCTATTTTTAGGAGAATAGTTAGTTTGCATGTAAAGACTAAAATTAGTCTTGAGTTTGTTTTTCTAATTATTGTTTGCTTTCAATTCTATTTAAGAGACCCATGGGGCTGTATTGTAATTTGAGCAAGATCAAGAAGATATGCAAGAACAATTTAGTAATTGAGTTGGTTGTAATTGATAGAGAGAGAGAGAGAACTCTTGAGGGAGAATTACTATACATTTGAGAGGTGTGAGGAGAGAGAGATTTCTTCATTGTATTTCCTTCTAGAAGAGTTTAATATAAGA
Organism: Torreya grandis; assembly: GCA_037957365.1. Taxonomy (NCBI): domain Eukaryota; kingdom Viridiplantae; phylum Streptophyta; class Pinopsida; order Cupressales; family Taxaceae; genus Torreya; species Torreya grandis. The sequence continues at coordinate 1,531,987 of JARHVA010003283.1, forward strand.
TTGGTTGTTTCTTGTATCTCCTATTATTTTTTATTTATAATTTCTAGTTACTTATTAATTCTAGTTTCAATTCTGTGTTTAGTTGCTTATACAAAAGTAATCAATTGTACTCTAAGATCCTAACAACTATGATTCACAAAATATTTTGGAATAGTCATTCACTAGACATACTAGGCATTATAAATGATTGACTCCAAATTTTATTTTATTGCATTATCATCAAGTCAAAGATATATTTATATATCAATAAGTGTCTTGAAAGGTGAAAATATAACCAAAAAAATAAAAATATTTATATTATTCACACATATGGATGGAGGTAAACCTTTCGAATACTCTCACAATAGTTTACATATTCCTTTCTTCCCATTTATTATCTCTTATTTTCCTTGGATTATATGTACAAGATATAATTAAATAAATAAGTGGAACACATTCCATATAAAATGGCATGTACTTTTATCCATCAATGAAAATTTATATGTTCATCATTTTCATATTCATCATTTTGAGATACCAATTTGAAACCCTCACACGAAACATTTAAATTAAAAAATACTCTATTGCTCTATGATAATAAAAGTTACAACATATGAAATGTTTCATTTTTACCAATATATCTTTCAATAATTGTTTCAGTTAGAAGTATCTTATATTATCTTATCTCTAATTCATTAGGGGCTTTAGTTTTTTCAATCTGCATCAATATTTGATGATATCTTTTGGAAATATTCTATGATTTTTGTACATACTTGACAACATAGTTGATTACAACATGTTTGGAAAAAATAGATTGTCAATGAAAATATAATATGTAATGATTGTGGGTATTTACTGTATCATCATTTCCAATTTTTATTTTTTCTTCTCTTTGTGCATCTATCATTTATTTTCATTATCATCTTAAATATTCCTTTTGATATTCTCTTTTAAACTATTTTCATTACTCTTCATTTTCAAAATTCAACCTTGGTCGAGTCATACCTAAAAATTATTTAAAACAAATGGTGTCAATGCTTGTGTTCTATATGGTTCTCCTTCTCTTATGATTATAACCTATTTTAGACACTAAAATTAACATTTAATTTTAAAACAATGCACTTGTGACCACCCATTATGCACACTTAACCTATGCTTAGTTCCACAATTTCAAGCTGATATTACTCTACTTATATATGTATGACCTTATTTATCAAGATATATATAGTAATAAATGTTCTTATTCCTTGTTTTAGGTAACCTAGACTCCTTACACAATTGATTCCTACTTCCACTTTTACCATCTCTATTCCTTAGATGAAATCACTCCTTAAAGAAAATCTTATAGTCTGATATGTTAGAAACCATTGGTTTCATCCTTCCACTAATTAATGGATAAATAACCAAATTAAAATTCATCCCATGAGTCATTCCACACATTTTTCAAGCCTAATTTGAGGAGAAACTTAAAGGTCCACTATAAAAGCACGTTTTCTAGCCATTTATTCACTAGATGATAAGATGCTTCTATCATTTACAATCATTATATTATATAACTACACATTAAGATTAAAATACCTATTCTTAGTAATTCATATTACATATAGAAAAATAATCCATAAGCTAGGTCTAAATACAACAATAAGGTCATAAGTCATTTTTTCAAACACATAATCACACTAGTATTTTACACAAACCTGTTGATGCCTAAATGTGTACCACAGGTACCCAGAGTGTTTAGTGAACACTTCTCATTTATGAATTCCTATTAATCTAATGCACGAGTTGAAGGTTGTAGTAATCCTATCACTTTTTGGTGGAATAGAGGCAGAACAAGTAACTGTTTCATAATATTTATATTAGTTGGTGGTTGGGAGCAACCATGGCCAAATAATAGATCAATGTAGAATATGTAGTAACTATGCAAAAAATAGTGAATTATGATCAAGAGATAAATTAATAATTAATTTAGGATGGAAATTTAAAATTTTATGCTAAAACAAGGTGATCAAGTTAAAAAAGAAGCTAAAGTAAGGGTAAGGTAGAAATAAATGTTGTTGATCTTCATTCTAGACATCATGACAAAGTTCAAGTCTCATCTTGGCAGGGACTTAAAACCAATGTATGATATGAAATATCTCGAGCCAAAATCTTACCATACATAAGGCAAACTCCTAAGGTGGAAATAATGCAAATAATAATCACATTCACTTTAAAGATTTTACCCTTGTAAGCAAACAACATTGGCCCAAATTCAAGAAGAGTAAAGTAAATGAAATGAAACTAAAGACTTTCAGTCAACCTATCATTGGCACAAGTTAAAAACTCTAAAATTAAAGGTGCACACCAAGAATCCATAAGAACCATTCAAATATAGATATCAAAACAAGTAAATGAGATAAAAGACATGATAACAAACACATAAACAAATATTGGAGAATCTTTGCATTAATCCTTACTTGTATTGCTTGCTCCAAGTTTACAAAGTAATTTTGGCTCTAATAAATCCCCCACTTTACAAAATGGTAGTACTACCTTTTATAGAAGGACAAGGTAGTATACCGATCAATTACAAGATACAAATGTATAAGAAGTAAGGACATCTATCATTTTTGTACAAAGTCATATAATACACTTGCTTTTCTATAATAGATTAACCTATAGGTAAATATGCTAACTAAATAGCATATGACTTTATAAAAGAATATTATTTTTTAAAATGTTACAATGATTCAAAGAAATTTAATATTATTTAGTTGGTTTGTGGGCCCTATACTTGGGAAATTGCTTGTTGCTACTAAAATATAATCATAACCATTTGATGTTCCTCATTAACAAGTCCCAAATCCATAGCTAGCCTTAAGATATAATCTTATTCCTTGTTAGCTATATCATTCAAATCTCTATCATTTATATCCATGGCTTATTTGATGCTCTTAGCCTCAATTATCCTTTTACCTAGATTGAAGATCATGTCTAGGATCCTACCATTATTTTACCTAGACTAGCCTTGAATTTTACCTTTCATCTCTTGTGTTACCAAAGTAGCCTTGTGTTTGAATTACTCATCCTTCATGATGCCTAGGGTAGTGGGATGTCTAGGGTCAGTGAGCATTGTCCCAAGAAGCTATTAAATCCTTCCTAATATCTCCTCATCTCATCTCTAGTTTTTATGTGTCACTTGTGTGTCTGGGTAAACTTTTTAACTCTCTGGCAACGGGGCGCGGACGCACCATCCGGTTCCACGGGAGCGGGGGGTTTTATGACCAGGCACACAAAGTCTCTCTAGTTTTTATGACCAAGCACACAAACTCTAGATTTTTTCAATAACAATTCCTAGAATAGCATTCAAATGCCCCAAACTTATTATTTTAAACCTAGGAATTTGCTTTCCAATCTAGATGTTAATTAACCCCATTATTTTCTCCTCTAATGTTTTTAATTAGGACATTAGACCCTTAGGCACTGTGTTCTATTGCACTAATGCACTCTGAGTCAACTTTATTATTTTAAATTCATCAAAATGTCATAAAAGGATTCATCAAGAATTTTGATCATTGATTCAAGCACTAATAAGATACCTTGTGTTTCCAAATTCCCATTTTATTTCTATAAATTATTAATCCTTTACTTCATACCCATGATTCTTGCTCTGACCTAGGCTAAATGAGCCTCAAATAGGCTTTCAACATCTTCTTCATGATGGGGAGTTTACTAGGTTGCTACCCTCCAACTGGTGTTAAGCATGCAAATGGCTCAACCTTTTGAAATGTGAACTCTTAAATCCACACCATGGCCTTTCTTATTGTCACTCTCTCTAATCCATTTGTATCTAGATTTAATTACATAGTGGTAGTTCATTTATTACTTTAGAGGTTCAATAACCTCTATTGTTATACTACTTGATGCTCCTAGAGCATTATTTACTTGATATCTAACCCTGTAGGGGTCATTTTTATTATTTATTCCTCCTCCTTCATCAAATCCCTTATCCATGGATTGATGTCATCATGCACATCAATATTGATAGTTTGGGTCATAATCCATGAGTGAGATAAGGAGGGGATCTTTTGCATTTTCCCATAGATGAACCAATCAAGAATAATTGTTCCATGGATGGGGTATTCATCACTAAATAAATTGATTTCAATCGTAGGGTGATTAAAAGTCAACTTGGGCTTATTTTACCCAATTGGGACTATTTCCAATTCTACCTTTCTCTTCCTTGATGGAGTTATTAGGATTAGATCCAAGGTAGGCTCTTTCCCCTTTTCTTTCTTATATTCCTCTATTTGGGTTTATGCTTCTTCAACATGTTCCTCTTCTTCATTATACCCATAAGCCTCAACAAGGACATTTAGGGAACCTCCCATTGTTTCATCTGGCTCTAGGGCAATCATGTCTAGGTATTCAACAAGCGATGCTAGTCTTTAAGGTATAGTTGAGGATGATGATCCCTCACTAGGGCTTTCTTCTACTTTTTCCTTGCTAGGAACTTATGTAATCTACGATTGGGGTTGTTTCCCTTCTATTTGTGGTTGCTCTTGAGGGGGACTTAAAGGTCTAGATATCAAATGGTATTGTAGATGTCCCATTTTCCATATATTTCTAGGAGGCTTTTGATCACTAGTCAATTTATGCTCAAGTCTAATGTTATATCCCTTGAGCCTAGCTAATATTTATTCAAAATTGTTTGCTTTGATATATAAGGTGTCATGGACATTGAGATGATGCTCATATACTAGCTTGGGAAATTTCTTAGATTTCAAATGTGTGGAGACCATGCCCTTAAGGTCCCACTGCTCTTGCTTATCAAGTTATAATTTTAAAGATTCCTTATGCTTGGACATAATATTTACTTGATCCCAATTATATAGCATAGTTATACCAATGGTCAAAGGGAAGGGATGGAGGATGCCTTTCTTCTTGTCCTTTCACACTCTATCCACACCATAAAGAAGTTGGTATATGATTTCTTACTTTGCTAGCTTGATGGGAACATAGACAGACAATTTGTAATGTTGAATCAAAATCCCTTTAATTTTAATCATAGTATAATATGGGTATAAATCTACACATTTATTAATTAGAGGGCTAATCCTGGGCATGGGGATCCTTGTGATGGATTTTACCAAGGTTGGATACACACAGTCATAGATGAATTAGATGTTTTGCATATATTTGAATATGTGTAGCTTTGAATAGTGATGGGAGACCATGAATATGCTCTCTAGTGACCAATTTTTGATGTAGGGGATCTTGGTGGAGGCTAGAAAGGCATTCAATAGATAGGACATCATGAAGAACTAAGTAATAGTCTTCTTCTTGATGGACATGAATTGTCATTTTACATAGATGCTAATCATCTCTCCAATTGGGGGAATGAGCTCTTTCTCTATCATGAAGTAGATGTAGCACACCCAACTCTTATTGATATAAGTGGTTGAAGGGTCCCCTGATATTATATTCAATAGAGTCATAATTACCCTAACCCCCTCCCTAAATTAGACAATTGGGATATTGCCAATAGGGTCTCATATCACATGACTCCTTTGGAACAACCATGGTCTAAGTCTAAATCATTCTTGCCAGTCCATTCCTCGATGGTGGGCAAGTCTACTTGGGGCTTCTGAATTTTGTAATAACTCTCAAAGGCTAATGGGAAAATGTATGAAATTATTCTAAAGGTATTTTCATGAATAATCCAACCTTGTTCAATTCTAAAATATTAAAAAATTGGAGAATAGATGTAAATACAATGGATTACCTCTAGTTTGGCTGTAGTAAGGTGGAGATTAGCCATTTGGACTACAACTAAATCATAGTATCTTATATTCATGGTGGAAATATTTTTTTCCTCCTTTATGATAGTATGCATCTCCTTAATGGTCTAGATGATCTTGAACCAATTATTATTACTAATGTTCAATTCCATAGTGTCCAGGTCTATGTCTTTAAAAAACTTCCCTTCATTATTTGTAGAGAGATGCAACTCTATCTCATCCCTATATTATTGCCTTCAAACTACCATGGCTTTCAATTTTGAAAATTATTTACTATCATGTTTCAAATGGTCTTTAGGTTAATTATTCTCACTCAAATCACAATTGAACTCCTTTAAGCTTGATTATGATCAATCCAAGCTTGAATTATGTCCTTTTATACAAGTTTTAGGGCTTTTAAAGCTTTAATAGTGATGGCTTATTTAGACTCAGGCTCATTCATGTTTTAAATTTGATTTTGACCTTTGATTTTATACATTTTCATTTTTAAGTACACAAGATCTTCATTTTAATTGTTTCATACTTGCATGGCACTTATTTGGCATTTATCTGGAACTTTCTTGGTATTTTTCATAAATGCCTTCAAATCACTAGTCATCGTGATTTAAAATTTGTCCTTTTGTTTTACACCATTAGATCATTGCCCATAGATCAATGTGGGTCATTGATCATGATCCAGGTCCTTGCCTATTATTGGCCATCTTTGTATCAATCCCCATGATTATGCCACTTGTCACCCTTGTGGGGTTTTTGAGCTTCATATTATATGTCAGTTGTATATTAAATGTGTATTTTCCATATGTCAAACTTATAGGCTCTCAGAGCTCTACTACATAGTCATTTGTAATTTCATGCCATTAGATCATCTAGTCTTGATGAAGTGTGAGCCATTGATCCTACAAGGTGCATGATCTTTAATTAGTACATGACTATAGAAAGTAACTTAATATTTTTTAGATAAGTTTATATCATGTTAAAAAACATGCCATAAAATTAGGTTAAATTATTTTATGCTAAGTTTTGAAACATGATATAAAGTGGCCCCTTCAAATGATATAAAATATATCGATTTTCCTAGACAAAATGTTAGATGAGCTTGAATTTGATGGTCTCATAGATGTCAAATGACATTCATAAGAACATAAAATTTAAGCTCATGAAGTTCTTGTATTTCATAGATCTTAGATTTAATTCATTCTATCTGATTGAAAGACGTGATGAAATGAGAGCCATCAATCGTGATCCAAGTAGTTACACACCATTGGTTTAATTTAATGTGCATGACCCTTTGTTATCAAGATTTGAATGTGGGAGTGCCACATGGCAACCCCATGGGGCTTCCTAAGATTTTGAATTTTTTTCACTGTGTTCACTCCATTGGATCCTTGGTCCCAATAAGGTGAAAGCCATAGATCATGATATAGATGCTCACATGTTATTGGTCCAAAATATTGAATGCTTAGGTTTGTCAGACTTTATTTTCTCCATCAGATTATCCCATCATGATGATGTATGAGCCGTAAGATCTGCAAAGAAGCAAGGTATTTAAGTTAGGACTCAATTATAAATAAAAACTTAGGATAAAGCATTAAGGCTAAGGTCTCATTCATGTTGACAAACATGAAAATGGCCTTAGAATTAAGACTTTAGGCTAAAAAGGTAATAAAGGGGGCCATGTTATAAAAATTAAAAAGATGCTACCAATACAAAGTTAGACTATGTTAGAAATATAAGGAATAGAAAAGGGGGGAAATGAAGGGGAGTAGGCATAATTTTTAGGCTAAGGTTTGGTCGTGTTAAGAAACACAACTAGACCTTAACATGAAAATTGGGGCTTAAGTCCAAAATAAATTAGAAACATTCCCATCAAAAGTGTTCCCACCAATGTTTGAATTTGAATGAAGGGTTCAAGTTAGGGTTTGTTGGAAGGAGGGTTTCATTTCATGAATCCAACAGTGAGATTCTTCAAATCAAAGGCTAATAACATCTTGATGAAGATAAATAGTGGGGATCTAAGCATGATTTATTCATAAAGGCTCCATGAAATCTACAACTTATCACATGAAGAGCAACCATTAGAAACATTAGGTAACCTTAAATCAAAACCATAAACTAGTAGGCCAAATTTATCAAAGTGGATCGATCCTCAAAATCTAACAATATTCAAAACATGTCATGTTTGTAGTGTTAATGTTAGAAGTGTCTCAAGGGTCCCGATTTTTAAAAAAATGGGGGTATGTTGACCTCAACAAGACCATTTTAACATGAGATAACTATATGGAGTTTGACCTCTCTTCAAAATATTGATATGTAGGAAATACTCAACATATGGGGTGTTGAGGTCAAAAATGACCCCAACCCCTTGCCTAATTCCCCCATTTTATAGTAATTTTTCCATATTATAATTGAGATAAGGTTAGAGTGAAGAAGAAGGCACACATAGAATCCTATAGTAAAGAAAAGGCATATAAATAGACACATATGATATATAGGTGAAGGCACATATATTAGAATTTACACAAAGGTTAAAACCCTAAAGGATGAATCCATGCTCTAAAGACATTAAATCAGGATGACAAGGTCTAAACAAGGTGGTGTTATCCTAGGGTAACATGGAACCATGTTACTAATTCAAAATAACCTCACATAATATTATAATCAATTTATAGTCACTATTTTAGTATTGCAGACCCAAGTTTCGTATAAGTTATTTATCTCTTAGTACTTTACCCTTTTAACACATTTCTAAAAATAGTAAACTACAAACATTTTGTATGATTTTTGTATATATTATGCATTTTGATTTAATTATTATTTTTTCTTATGGCGAGTGTACAAAATTGGGGAACAAATAAAGGCCCACCCATGGATGTGATTTTCTTGAAATTTCATAAATATGAACTTCTATAGATAACTTGAAATGACTACACTCAAAATTTGAAGATGGTATAAAAACATGATGTATAGAAAATTTAGAGTCTAGTTTCGAAAAAAGATAAGTTTTTTTAAAAAAGGTTAAGTATAACTAGGTAAAACATTTAAAATTTGAATAACTACTATTTTTTCTAAAATAAAACATAGTAGATAGATGTTCATGTGACCCACCATTTTTTGAGCACCGTTTTATTATTGCTTGAAACCCTTTAGTGAATATTTAGATAAAATATTATAATTTGTGACCTATATTTTTTTAAATGAATATTTTTTTTAAATTAATTTTGAAATTAAATAAATCTTGAAAACTAAAAAAAAATGGATAGTCGACCGTGCACCCCCAAACTACCTCAAAAAATTGAAAATTGATTTTTTACTAATGTGTGTAGAATTAGGCCTAGTTTGTGAGCATATAAGCTATTTTTAACTTGGATAAATGAAAAAATTACATAAATAGGAATATACATGTATATTTGTGGCATGTAGTGGCCTAAAAAAGGGGCAGTTGGAAATCAAAATAGTTTGAACCCTTAAAATAGTCCAAAAATAATAAAAATCATATATTTAGAAAGAGGAGAGCATGTTTGTTATCATGGTAGTAAGTTTTCTGAATTATAATATTTAAATTCATAGTTTATTTGGTGATGGAAGTTGAAATTTGTTGTTTTTTTAATCAAAACTATTAGACTCGACTATAGATTGATAGGTTCAAGCCTTTGGCTCTAGAATCCAAGCCATTTTAAAACCAAAAGGCTTAGTTTATTAAATTAAAATTTAAGTAACATGTACGTGTTATGAAACATTCACATTATAATGTGTATGTGGTAGTCATTCATAACACAATTTTTTTTTTCTCTATGGGTACACATTTTTTGTTTTTGCTCTCCCTTATAATAGTGTGTCATGATAGGGTAACGGTCCTTAAATTTTGATATAAAATTAAGATGTTGTGGTATAAAATTAGAATAATACATACACACTAATATTTTTACACACTAATACATGTTCCATTAATGGATCACACCTTAATAAAAATCTTGTTCAATTGTTGGTAGGTGCAGGTCACTACTGGTACCTTTCCCATTTATACACTACCATAAAAAGGATGCAATTATACTTTTATAGGGTTTATTGACTTAGTTAATAGGTTATGAAAAGATATGATGAAAATGTCTAATGTTATAATGTAATGAGAATATTTAATGTGCATCCTAAGACAAACATGAGACAATGGGACTTATTCAAGTCTAACGTGTCAACCCTAATGCCATGAAAACTATAAACAAAATAATCAAATATGGTTGAATCTAAATGAAATTGGGGATATTTTTATCCCCTTAAACCTAATTTAATGACTATAAAATGTGATTTTGGGTTATATCACCTCTAATTTAATAGGATATTGAAGCAAAGAAACATTAATTGCAAGTTTTACATGTATAGGATGTGGTCTTGAACTCAATAAACTTGGATGGACCATAATATAATGAATTAAAATGTCAATTGGTTCAATTTTGGATATAATTAGGGTCAAAATGAGCCACATGAACCTATTTTATATTTTTTACATGATGTGATTTGGAGTGAAATTAATCCTAGAATGTCGTAATATATAATGAAACAAAGAGTTGATTCATTCAATCAAGTAGTCATTTGAGGCCAATTTGAACCTGTTCAATGTAACTACAACAATATGTGATATGATTTCAGGCTAAATTAAGTTTGATTATGTCATGAATTAAATATATTAGTTAATTTTTGTAATTAGGGATGTTATTTAGGAAAAAATAAGCCATTACATTAAATTTATGTCCCAATTAATTGTATAGTCTATGCAACATATGGCATAACCGACCCTAATTTTATCATAAATGTAAAAATGATTGTAATTGTGTCTAATTTTAACCTATTGAAACAAAATGAGAGTCTAAGATGTAATTAAAGGGTATAAATTGGTTCATGTTTCATGACATGTTTACCCTAAGCCCTAATTTTATCACATAGTAGATAGATGTTCATGTGACCCACCATTTTTTTAGCACCGTTTTATTATTGTTTGAAACCCTTTAGTGAATATTTAGATAAAATATTATAGTTTGTGACCTATATTTTTTTAAATGAATATTTTTTTAAATTAATTTTGAAATTAAATAAATCTTGAAAACTGACAAAAAATGGATAGTCGACCATGCACCCCCTAACTACCTCAAAAAACTAAAAATTGATTTTTTTTAATGTGTGTAGAATTAGGCCTAGTTTGTGAGCATATAATTTATTTTTAACTTGGATAAATTAAAAAATTACATAAACATGAATAGACATGTATATTTGTGGCATGTAGTGGCCTAAAAAAGGGGCAGTTGGAAATCAATATAGTTTGAACCCTTAAAATAGTCCAAAAAATCATAAAAATCATATATTTAGAAAGAGGAGAGCATGTTTGTTATCATGGTAGTAAGTATTTTGAATTATATTATTTAAATTCATAGTTTATTTGGTGATGGAAGTTGAAATTTGTTGTTGTTTTAATCAAAACTATTAGACTCGACTATAGATTGATAGGTCCAAGCCTTTGGCTCTAGAATCCAAGCCATTTTAAAACCAAAAGGCTTAGTTTATTAAATTAAAATTTAAGTAACATGTACGTGTTATAAAACATTCACATTATAATGTGTATGTGGTAGTCGTTCATAACACCAAAAAACAAATTTTCTCTATGGGTACACATTTTTTGTTTTTGCTCTCCCTAATAATGGTGAGTCATGATAGGGTTACGATCCCTAAATTTTGATATAAAATTAAGATGTTGTGGTATCAAATTAGACTAATACATAAACAATAATATTTTTACACACTAATACATGTTACATTAGTGGAACACACCTTAATAAAAATCTTGTTCGACTGTTGGTAGGTGCAGGTCACTACTGGTATCTTTCCCATATATACACTACCATAAAAAGGATGCAATTATATTTTTATAGGATTTATGGAATTAGTTAATAGGTTATGAAAAGATATGATGAAAATGTCTGATGTGATAATTTAATGAGAATATTTAATGTGCATCCTAATACAAACATGAGACATTGGGACTTATTCAAGTCTAACATGTCAACCCCAATACCATGAAAAATATAAACACAATAATCAAATATGGTTGAATCTAAATGAAATTGGGGATATTTTTATCCCCTTAAACCTAATTTAATGACTATAAAATGTGATTTTGGGGTTGATCACCTCCAATTTAATAAGAGATTGAAGCAAAGAAATATTAAATGCAAGTTTTACACGTGTAGGATGTGGTCTTGAACTCAATAAACTTGGATGGACCATAATATAATGAATTAAAAGTCAATTGGTTCAATTTTGGAGATAATTAGGGTCAAAATGAGCCACATGAACCTATTTATATTTTGTACATGATGTGATTTGGAGTGAAATTAACCCTAGAATGTCATAATATATAATGAAATAAAGAGTTGATTCATTCAATCAAGTAGTCATTTGAGGTCAATTAGAACCCACTCAACGTAACTACAACAATATGTGATATTATTTCAGGCTAAATTAAGCTTGATTATGTCATGAAATAAATATATTAGTTAATTGGTGTAATTAGGGATGTGATGTAGGAAAAATTGAGCCATTAAATTAAATTTATGTCCCAATTAATTGTATAGTCTATGCAACATATGGCTTAACCGACCCTAATTTTATCATAAATGTAAAAATGATTATAATTGTGTCTAATTTGAACCTATTAAACCAAAATGCGAGTCTAATATGTAATTAAAGGGTATAAATTAGTTCATGTTTCGTGACATGTTTACCCTAAACCCTAATTTTATCACATAGTAGATAGATGTTCATGTGACCCAACATTTTTTTAGCACTGTTTTATTATTGTTTGAAACCCTTTAGTGAATATTTAGATAAAATATTATATTTTGTGACCTATATGTTTTTAAATTAATTTTGAAATTAAATAAATCTTGAAAATTGACAAAAAATGGATAGTTGGCCGTGCACCCCTTAACTATCTCAAAAAATTGAAAATTGATTTTTTTTAATGTGTGTAGAATTAGGCCTAGTTTGTGAACATATAATTTATTTATAACTTGGATAAATGAAAAAATTACATAATCATGAACAGACATGTATATTTGTGGCATGTAGTGGCCCAAAAAAGGGGCAGTTAGAAATCAACATAGCTTGAACCCTTAAAAGAGTCCAAAAATCATAAAAATCATATATTTAGAAAGAGGAGAGTATGTTTGTTATCATGGTAATAATTTTTTTGAATTATATTATTTAAATTCATAGTTTATTTGGTGATGGAAGTTGAAATTTGTTGTTTTTATTATCAAAACTATTGGACTCAACTGTAGATTGATAGGTCCAAGCCTTTGGCTCTAGAATCCAAACTATTTTAAAACCAAAAGGCTTAGTTTATTAAATTAAAATTTAAGTAACATGTACGTGTTATAAAACATTCACATTATAATGTGTATGTGGTAGTCATTAATAACACAAAAAAACAAATTTTCTCTATGGGTACACATTTTTTGTTTTTGCTTTCCCTAATAATGGTGTGTCATGATAGGGTAATGGTCCCTAAATTTTGATATAAAATTAAGATGTTGTGGTATAAAATTAGAATAATACATACACACTAATATTTTTACACACTAATACATGTTCCATCAATGGATCACACCTTAATAAAAATCTTGTTCAACTGTTGGTAGGTGCAGGTCACTACTGGTACCTTTCCCATATATACACTACCATAAAAAGGATACAATTATATTTTTATAGGGTTTATGGATTTAGTTAATAGGTTATGCAAACATATGATGGAAATTTATGATGTGATAATGTAATGATAATATTTAACGTGCATCCTAAGACAAACATGAGACATTGGGACTTATTCAAGTGTAACGTGTCAACCTTAATGCCATGAAAAATATAAACAAAATAATCAAATATGGTTGAATCTAAATGAAATTGGGGATATTCTTACCCCTTAAACCTAATTTAATGACTATTAAATGTTATTTATGGGTTTATCACCTCCAATTTAATAAGATATTGAAGCAAAGAAATATTAAATGTAAGTTTTACATGTATAGGATGTGGTCTTGAACTCAATAAACTTGGATGGACCATAATATAATGAATTAAAATGTCAATTGGTTCAATTTTGGAGATAATTAGGGTCAAAATGAGCCACATTAACCTATTTTAGATTTTTTTGTACATGATGTGATTTGGAGTGAAATTAACCCTAGAATGTCATAATATATAATGAAACAAAGAGTTGATTCATTCAATCAAGTAGTCATTTGAGGTCAATTTAAACCCGTTCAACATAACTACAACAATATGTGATATGATTTCAGGATAAATTAAGATTGATTATGTCATGAATTAAATATATTAGTTAATTGGTGCAATTAGGGATGTGATTTAGGAAAAAATGAGCCATTACATTAAATTTATGTCCCAATTAATTGTATAGTCTATGCAACATATGGCTTAACCGATCCTAATTTTATCTTAAATGTAAAAATGATTGTAATTGTGTCTAATTTGAACCTATTGAACCAAAATGCGAGTCTAAGATGTAATTAAAGGGTATAAATTAGTTCATGTTTCATGACATGTTTACCCTAAACCCTAATTTTATCACATAGTAGATAGATGTTCATGTGACCCACCAATTTTTTAGCACCATTTTATTATTGTTTAAAACCCTTTAGTGAATATTTAGATAAAATATTATGGTTTGTGACCTATATTTTTTTAAATGAATAGATTTTTAAATTAATTTTGAAATTAGATAAATCTTTGAAACTGACAAAAAATGGATAGTTAGTTGTGCACCCCCTAACTACCTCAAAAAACTAAAAATTGATTTTTTTAATGTGTGTAGAATTAGGCCTAGTTTTTGAGAATATAATTTATTTTTAACTTGGATAAATGAAAAAATTACATAAACATGAATAGACATGTATATTTGTGGCATGTAGTGGCCTAAAAAAGGGGCAGTTGGAAATCAATATAGTTTGAACCCTTAAAATAGTCCAAAAATCATAAAAATCATATATTTAGAAAGTGGAGAGTATGTTTTTTTATCATGGTAATAAGTTTTTTGAATTATATTCTTTAAATTCATAGTTTATTTGGTCATGGAAGTTGAATTTTTTTGTTTTTTTAATCAAAACTATTAGACTCGACTGTAGATTGATAGGTCCAAGCCTTTGGCTCTAGAATCCAAGCCATTTTAAAACCAAAAGGCTTAGTTTATTAAATTAAAATTTAATTAACATGTACATGTTATAAAACATTCACATTATAATGTGTATGTGGTAGTCGTTCATAACACAAAAAACAAATTTTCTCTATGGGTACACATTTTTTGTTTTTGCTCTCCCTAATAATAGTGTGTCATGATAGGGTAATGGTCCCTAAATTTTGATATAAAAGTAATAATTTGTAGTATCAAATTAGACTAATACATACACACTAATACATGTTCCATCAATGGAGTGCACCTTAATAAAAAGCTTGTTCGGCTGTTGGTAGGTGCAGGTCACTACTGGTACCTTTCCCATATATACACTACCATAAAAATGATGCAATTATATTTTTATAGGATTTATGGACTTAGTTAATAGGTTATTTAAAGATATGATGAAAATTTATAATGTGATAATGTAATGAGAATATTTAACGTGAATCCTAAGATAAATATGAGACGTTGGGACTTATTCAAGTCTAATGTGTCAACCCCAATGCCATGAAAAATATAAACAAAATAATCAAATATGGTTGAATCTAAATGAAATTGGGGCTATTTTTATCCCCTTAAATCTAATTTAATGACTATAAAATGTGATTTGGGGGTTGATCACCTCTAATTTAATAGGAGATTGAAGCAAAGAAACATTAAATGCAAGTTTTACATGTATAAGATATGGTCTTAAACTCAATACACTTGGGTGGACCATAATATAATGAATTAAAATGTCAATTGGTTCAATTTTAGAGATAATTAGGGTCAAAATAAGCCACATGAACCTATTTTAAATTTTGTACGTGATGTGATTTAGAGTGAAATTAACCCTAGAATGTCATAATATATAATGAAACAAAGAGTTGATTCATTCAATCAAGTAGTCATTTGAGGCCAATTTGAACCCCTTCAATATAACTACAACAATATGTGACATTATTTCAGGCTAAATTAAGCTTTATTATGTCATGAATTAAATATATTAGTTAATTGGTGCAATTAAGGATGTGATTTAGGAAAAATTGAGCCATTACATTAAATTTATGTCCTAATTAATTGTATAGTCTATGCAACATATGGCTTAACCGAACCTAATTTTATCATAAATGTAAAAATTATTGTAATTGTGTCTATTTTTAACCTATAGAACCAAAATGTGAGTCTAATATGTAATTAAAGGGTATAAATTAGTTCATGTTTCATGACATGTTTACCCTAAACCCTAATTTTATCACAAATATAGTTCCCATAAACCCTAATTTCATTGCATTATATAAACACATTACACTAAACCCTAAATATGTTAAAAAATAATTTTATGACTTGAATACAACCCATAAGTTTCCTAATTTGATCATAAATGTATTTTCATGCAGGTAATTAGGGCCAATATGAACCTAGTTTTGCGAGTTTAGGATGTGGTTTGGGGCTAAATTGGCTCATATTTCCTTAATTATTGATCCAATTAGTCAATTTTTACAAATTTAAATATTAAATCATAATTTTATCATAAATTCAAATGTGAAGGAAATTGAGGCCAATTTAAAACTATTGAACATGCACATAGGACTTATAGAATGTGATTAGAATGATATTAACCCTAATTTCATCATATATAATGAATAAAAGAGTTGAATCATTCTATAAAGGAGGAAGTGTAGGTCAATTTAAACACCTTTAACCTAAATACAAGACTAGGATATGGTTTGAGGAAAAATTAAGTTTGATTCTATCATAAATTGATCCAATTAGTCAATTGGTGTAATTAGGGATGTGATTTGGGTAAAATTTAGCCCTTGAACCAAATTTATGGTTCAATAAATTATATAGTCTATGAAATACATCTTAAAATTAAACATGTATCATGTACATTCTGCCTTTGTTTTGTATATAACCCACTTGAAGGAATATAAGCCACTTATAGGTCTCTTAATGATTGTAACAAAAAAATATTTATTTTATTGTTCTTAAAAGGCAAACCAACTTATTTTGATCTTTATGTCTTGTTGATTTACACTCGATATTCTGATCATTCAATTTTTTACTATACTTCTTTAAGCAAATTTTCCTTTATTAGGATTATAGCCTAAGACACTAAGACTACAAGCTTGGAATAGGCCGATTGTTTTGAAAAAGGATCATTCCATTTTTTGTTTCTCTTGTATGATTTCATCCTTTATTATATTTTATCACTAATACCTTATAAGTGTTTTATGAGCCAATGATAGACTAATGTCTCAAATTAAGGTTCAGACTATAATACCCTTCTACAATCTCAAGAGACCAATACCTTGGTTTTCCATTATTTTTAATCCTATCCATCAATTTTTTATTTCACCATGGATCCTATGTATTCCATAAATTTATTCCAAGAATAATATACTTTCTTCAATCTTCAAATGGTTATGCTTGGAAGCATATAATTTTTGGTAGGACTATTACTTGCATCTAGTTAAAGACAACTCTCAACCTTATTCTTTACTCATTCTCCTTTCCAACTCTAGATGAAATAATTAAAAAAATGATACAGAGACTCTAGAAGTTTTTTACAAGTTCAAATTTTTAATTAGGTTTCTAAATGACCAAGAATCTTGACTCAATCCCAAAAACTATTATAGGGCTATAGATAGGTCCCTTTAAATATTAGATTTAGGTGTCATTCACTTAAGCTCACCTCAATGGTTTCCTAAATGTTTCTTTGAAATGTCATGGATCATATATAATGATGATAAATAAATATTATTATTGTTTTCTCAAAAGAGAATGAATTCAATTTTAACCCATGCTCCTTAGGTCTATACAAACCTATTTTGATTTCCTCAAAGGGTCTTGCCTCAAATTAAGCACCAATGTCTTGGATAGGTAATTTTATCATAAATGCAAGCATAAAATCATTTATCACTAATTTGAACCTCTTAAACCTAAATATGAGTCTATGATGTGATTAAAGGGGATAAATTAGCCCACATTTCATGACACGTGTTGGCCTTAAACCATAATTTTATCACAAATTGAAAGTAATTTGGACTAATTTCAAGTCTAATTTGGGATAATTAAATCTAATTTAGACTAACTAAATCTAGTTTGGACTATTTAAATATATTTTAGACTAATTAACATTAACTAAGAGGAACATTGAACCTAATTTGGAGTGATTGAATCTAATTTTGGCCTAATTGAACCTAATATGGACATGAATCAAATGAAGGGGCTAATTCAAGGGATAAATGGATTATATGATAGTATTATTACATAGTTAAATTAGATGAAGCTATAGAGTAAACAACGTGTATACATTATTTAATCTATAGATAAAACTTAATTTTGAATGATTATTTTTAACCTAAATCAATAATTCTATCCCCATAGACATTCCCTATGTACATAATGCATATTCTCTACATGATTTTCAAGTGCTTTTTTTCACCCCACCTTTTTAAAGATATCAAGTCCAATGGGTGAAGGATAATGTTTGAGGAAGAGGAATAAATTTAATAATAAAACATGGGGCAATTAGAAGAGTTGAGATAAAAACTCAAGGTATGAATGCAAGTAATTCATTCTAGACAAATTAAAAAAACTAATCCTGATGAGCCAATTGATGTATATAATGATCCAATTGATAATAATGAATTGAATAATGATGAAATTGATAATAATGAATCCAATAACGATGACATTGTTAATAATGAATTAGATAATGTTGGAATTTCACATTGAAAGTTTAAAGTTTTTGATTTTGTTGATGATGAGTTTATGCATGATGCTTTACCCCCCAAAAATGAAAAAAATCTCATGAAAACAAATAAATATGAAATTACAATGAATAAAATTTCATGAAAACATGTAATGAAGAAAGAAACAATGAAAAAAATATCATCCCACCACTAAATAATGAAAATAATAATGATTTTGAAACATCCTCTCATCAAATTCTAGGATTAAAAACACCTCTCAAGAATTGTGTATAGAAAAAATAAGTACTTAATTGAATTCTTTGAAAATATTTTGATACCAATACATAAAAAAATGCCTGAATACCATTGAATAAGACTGACTCAATAAATTTGGGATATTTTCATTCATAGATTGGATTATGATAGTAAAACATGTCAATTATTTATTTTATTGATGAAAATGATTAAGATGAGAACTACAATGTACACACTAGGACTAATAAAATCTAACATGGATGATGAAAACAATGAAATTATTGAAAATATACATGATGGATACCATATTATAGGATCAAAATCATGCAATAAGATTGTAATGTTGCCCGACATATAATTCTAACTTGGGCAATAAGTGGTCAAATGGGAAAAAATGATTTATTTCAAAAACAAGTTGAGCACTTGATATTAAAAAACATTAATGAAATCAATTAGAATACATGAAAGACTTAATGAACCCAATACCAATAAGCTATGGTCATTGTCTAGTAGATTTCCATGAAAGTACAAGGCTATAGTCGATGCTTTCAAAGAGTTACACAATTTTGGAAACATAATACAAGAGTTTCACCCAATGCAAGAGATGTAGTTAAAAGAAGAGTTGGTTTTCATAACCATGAAATGAATCTAAAAAATTTCTTGGATATGACTCAAACACAATTTTACTCTAAGTTTTTGGAAAAACATTAACAAATTTCTATTAGTCAAATATTTTTTGAGATGGCCAAACCTTTTTATGTAAAAATAAATCACACACACACCACTTGTTGTTTTAGGAAACATGTCTAATTTTCAATGCACAATGATATTTTTTTTGTATTCATTGTAATTTTCATATTAAAAACATTTTACAGGAGTGTGGCATAGAAGTTCCACCAAAATCAGCTACAAAATTTATTCCAAATTTTTTGTGAAAAAATAGATGAACATTTCTTTTATAAGAAAACATGTTTGGATGGAAATTTTAGCATTTGAATTGGATTAAAAAAATTAAATAATCATATACATGAGGATAATATACGTGAAATTAGATAAAAATTAGTTGGTTTGAGCAAATACAAATCTATGACTTATTAAGTAAAATATGACAAAGAATCTAAAAGGTGTGAGATTGTTACAAAATAGATACATGTTACTAAATTTATGGAAAAATTTAGAGAGAAAATTATTTATGAGTATGAAAGACACACACATAAGGATATATGTTTAGATGAACATTTAAATATAATACAAGACACAATTCCACTTGATTCGATTGTTTCAATAGTCAACTTTGCTGAAAATTACATGTTTATATTATAAATGGAAGTTCAATCATAGAATTACAACTCATTGTAAGTTGCCATATTTGTGCATATAACATTCATGCATGCACCTAATAGTATATATAAATATAAAAAATATCAAGGGAGTATCACTTGTATATTAGTGATGATTGATCACATTACACAGAGTACATGTAAGGTTTTTTTGAGAAGTTCTATGGATAGTTGACTTAGAGGAAAATTAATTTCAATCAAAATTACATTTGGCCAAATAATTACACATCAAAATTCAAGAATGCATAGATGTTTTATTGGTTGACAAAATGCACATTACCATTGGCATATAACATACTTGGATTTTTACTAAAGGCTAGCCATAGAAAAGGGGAACATGATGGTGCTGGAGCATGTGTAAAAAGAGCCATTACAAGGGAGGATTTGAAATTTGAAGAGGATACTAATTTTACTGATGCAAAAATTGTGGTTGAATGGTGTAATAAGAACATGTGCCATGGTGCTCAATCAAATTTACTGTTCATAGAAATTTTTAGTTAATCGAGGAAGAACACTTAGAAAACTATGAGGATTATATAAATATAATTGGTTCAAGTGAGCTCCACTCATTTTGTAGCTTAAATGTAAGTTATTAGACTATTCATATGAGACACTTGGTATTTTTATGTTCTATATACATGGAATATATTTTGAATGAGTGTGAGTCATAAGAGTGGGTGGATGACTAGAGTTGTAGATCTCTAATTCTAATCAACACATATTAGGTTCCACCATAATTGAAACTTATAGATATGACATTACCACATGAATTTGACCATGTATTTAATCTAGTGTAGTCAAGTAGAATAGTAATAATTATGTACTATTTATTCTCATTATCTATCTTGATAGTGTCATTAAAAATGTTTTTTTATGATATGGGCATGTTTTCATAGTTATTTGAGATGAGGAAAATGAAGAGGGAATATGTTACTACTTATGTCTACGTGTAGATGAAAATAAAAAAATTGACTTCCCAGTTATAGATGGAGAAAATGTTGACTATCCCATTGGGTATATGGTAGTCACTAGAATTGGCTTCAATGATCCTATAAAAAAATCATATGTATGGTTGTTTGAAGACTTAAAAATACATAGGAATATAATGCATTATTCAAATTTGGTTTTTAAAACAAATATTAAATTTCAAAAATATCATGGGAGAGGAAAGAAAAAAGATAAGCTTGGAACTCCACAACGGGGAGATGAAAGTCACCCTCCACTAATGGTGCTTCAAGATTTATATAAGCAACTTGAATGTATTTTGGGCTATTGTTTGTGTGTATTTTGTTTGTTGTGCCTGGTTGTTTAGTCTATTATCTAGGCTATGGTGTTTTATCCACTGCTACATGTGTGTTCCCTCCCATCACCCTTCCTGAAGCCTTTTGTGATTTTTAAGGGGTATCTATTAATTTTTATGGTTTATGAAAACCCTCAAATTTGATAGATTTGAGCATGCAGAGAAGAGAAAGCATGATGATCTTAATGAGTCAAATGTTACTATGTAGGGTGATAAGATATGCAATAATAAGAACAATTGATTTGGTCCATCTCCAATTTAAGTGGAAGCATATGGAGTACCAAGAAATTTATTTAGTGAAATCATGTGGTAGGAAGAGGTGGAAAAACACTCGAAAGGAGTAAAGTTTGTGGCATGAAGTGAAGATCATGGAGAGTAGTAGTGTAGTGAAGACCAAATTGGGAAGCATCCTTTACCTCCAAAGACCTAAACTATTATTTTGAATGTTTACATGGAATCTGACCTACTATAGGAGGAAACTAAGATTAAAAATGTAAGAGTTTTCTTTGATTTTTTAAACAATAACTCTCTCCCTTATAGGAGTATTTTCGTAACTAGCTAAATTCTATTTGGGGTAAATGTCTGGGTATGTATATTAGTTTATACCATATGATTTAGAAAGGGGGGTTCATGATTTTTTTAAATAATTCCAATATGTAATATAGGGCTATAAATAAACCATTATGTAATATTGGCTAGTCAATTTTTAAATTTGTATCATGGAGGCCAAAAATGTATTGTAAAGACCTCATTTTCAAAACTACTCTCAGATGGGTTAATATTGGAGTGCCAATATAACTATGAAATTTTATACCATAAGAGTTGAAACCCCTAGGAGAAGGATTGAGAATTAAGGATACTAGAAGGCCTCTTTCCCACATGAATGCTAGAGTTTTAATATATTTAGAGGCCTTGGAATTCTTTTTGGAATCCCTCAATTTAGAATTAAGGGAAAATCCCATACTTGTGCTCTCAGAGGATTGGGTGGTTTGAATGCTTGTTTTTTTTGTAAAAAATATGGATATCTTAGGAAAAAATATCTTATGTTGGTTAATAAGGGAAATTTACCAAACATAAAAAAGGAAAAGGAAGACCCAAAGAATGAGACCATGCTGGATAATTTATAGGTTTATGGAAATCCCATGTTTAATAGTGTACCAGTGAAAGACAACACCCCCTATTGAGGCTTTTGAAAAAAGTTGGTTCTAAGAATGAAAAAGAGAAGGGTATAAATGAATCCTCCCTCACTTCTTAGATGAAAGGAATTTCACAACCTTTTGTTGATAGGTTGAATCCCTCACTGGATACTCTCAATTACCTACCTGATAGTTTAGATGATGTCTTTCTTGAGCAAAAAAATCTATCATACTCACATTCTGAGGAATATGTGGTTAACCTTGCTAAAACCCCCTCTAGGAACAATGCTATTTATAATATATTATCCTTGACCAAGCCTAGAAAACTTGATAGTGATGTTTCCCCTATGGTTATTTCCTTGGTAAAAGAGAAATCTAATAAATTAGCCTCAGAGATGGATATATTAGATGGGGACCCCTCAACTCACAAGGACACTATAGGTGTTAAAAATTGGATGTATAAAGGAGGAGGAAAAAGACTTAAAATAGACATGGGATCCTCCTTGATGGAGCATGTTGTACCCAAAGAGAAAAAGGTTAGTAAAAGAGTCCCCTCATAGTAACCAGGACCCTTCCTCCAAGAAAAAGGGCAAGTAAAATAAAGTCCCAGACTTCTTCACTAGATTATACAATAGTGGGGGTAAGCCCCCTGGATAAGCTAATTGACCTCCATCCACCCATGGTTGTATATGAAGATTTTTAGTTGGACTGTGAGAGGGTTGGAATCTCCTGATAAAAAATTGATAGTAAGATAGTTTAGACACTCAAGATAAAATTTGAATTTTCTTTGTTTTCAAGAAGTTAAGGCAATGTGACCCTAGTTGTCCCTAGTCTTAAAATTTATCTAGCTTAATGCTCCATATTTATCCATTAATCATCAAAGAGGGAAAGGTGGGGCCTCTATCTTGGTCAACCTTGGTTTGAAAGATTACATTGTTGATCATGGTGTCTCTCCCTATAACAAAGCAGTCTGGGTCTTGCTAGAATGTCAAAATTAGTCCTATAGCCTATGTAACATATATGCCCCTAATGACTATAGAGAGTGGTATGATCTATGTAATTGGTTGGATATTAATATAAAAATTTCCTTTGGGTGTTTGGGGGAGATTTAAACATGGTGGAATAAAAAGAGGATAAAATTGGGGGTGAACACCAGGCTTGGAAAGGTAATGAACTATTCTTCTGGTCCAAATTCAAAAGAATGCATATAGTTGGAGACCCTCTCCAAAATGGTAAAATCCTACATAGAGGAATCTAGTTTACCTTGTGTAATAATTATAGAAACAATAGAAGATAATATTCTAGACATTATAGATTTAATCTGAATGAAGAGTCTCTCACTGCCACCCCAAATAAGGATGGTAGTGTGGAGATAGTACTGCCATATAGTATGTTTGACCACCACCCTATTGAAATGGATTTTTAACTAAATTATGAAGAGGTTAAAGACACCTTATCTTTCAAAGGATTATATAAATTCAATGTGTCCCACCAAGTAGATAGTGTGTATCTGGAGGGTTTAAAGTCATCCTAAAATATTGGTAAATTTGCATGTACCTCTAGCTCTAAAATTAATTACTATAACTCTAGTATGG
Organism: Torreya grandis; assembly: GCA_037957365.1. Classification (NCBI taxonomy): domain Eukaryota; kingdom Viridiplantae; phylum Streptophyta; class Pinopsida; order Cupressales; family Taxaceae; genus Torreya; species Torreya grandis. The sequence continues at coordinate 1,556,293 of JARHVA010003283.1, forward strand.
AAACATCTAAAAAATTTACAATAATATATGGTCAGATCAAAGATAAAAAGTGAAAAAATACTGTAAGAGACACTCAAGAGAAACTTATTCAGGATGAAATATCTTTGCAACTTGACCCTACCAATAGAAAGTTACTTGAAGAGCTTAAACCTATTAAAACATAAATTTAGGTAGTCACATAATTATATTTCTAAAGGGGCTCATATCTGATCTAGACTAACCTAAGTGAATCTTGGAGATAGAGGATCTAAGTTTTTATTCAGATTTTTGAAAGCCAAGCACTCAAAAAGCAAGATTAATGGCATCAAAGTTAATAGGAAAATTATGCAAGATGTATCCAACATAAAGGAATATTTTTTTTAAATTTTTATTCTAGTCTTTTCCTTTTGGATGGTTCCTATGAACTTATTGAACAAAATAGGGCTATATGTGATGCCTATATTCCTAAAAAGGTGACATAAGTGTAGTTTAGTTTCTTGGATGCATGTATCTCATTAGATGAAATTAGAAACACTATTGACTTGTTCAAAAAAGATAAAGTGCCTAAGGTGGATGGATTTCTTGCTAAATTCTATAAAGCCAATAAGGAGTGGCTAGCTAAAGACTATCTAGAGATGTTTAATGAGGCCATTGATTCTGACACACTTGGCATAGATAAAAATTGAGAGGTAATTAAAATCATCCCTAAGGATGGTATTTTATCTTCAATCAAAAACTAGAGACCAATTACCCTCCTCAATGTCTCTTACAAGATCTTGGCAAAGTTTCTAGTTAGAAGATTATCCTCACAGCTGCCCTTTATTATCTAGGAAACTCAAACTAGTTTTGTTAAAGGGAGATATATCTTGGAAAAATTAATTACTAGTTGGGAAGGAATGTACTCGGCTAGAGACTCAAAACATGATGTAGGAATGATCTTGCTTGACTTTGAAAAAAACACATGATTAAATTAAATGGCCTTTCATTGAGAGAATGTTTTGAGCCTTTAGATTCCAAGATAGATTTTGGAGAATGATCAATGTTCTCTTCAAGAATGATTCAAATATAATTTAAGTCAATGGGGATTTGATATAATCACTTGATCTTCAATGCTCCATCAGACAAGGGTTCCCTCTTTCCCCTTTAATCTTTGTATTGGTGATTGAAGTGTTACATTACCTCCTTAGATTCTATGATATAGGGCTTCCATTTAAAGGAATTTCACTACC